>JAREIK010011258.1:0-637500 GCA_029783825.1 Sapria himalayana
TAACAAAAATTTATTTTTATTATTTTTTCTCAATATTTTCACGGTATGAACCATTGGAATATATGAAATTTAAATGTTTTTTCAAGATGTGAATACAATAATTGATTTAATAATCAAAATTAATTATAATATAGATTCAATATAAATCAATTTTAATTGATAGATAGGTCTAATAAGGATCAAAAATAATTAAACTCTATATGAAAGAGATTATAATTACTTAAATTATAGAGTAAAACCTAGAAATTAATTCAAAAGCAAAGGATAAAAGTGTATTAATAAATACATAATTATTTGTTTGGAAAAAATTTTTTTTTATGTTAAAAAGTATTGATCTATTATTTTTTGAATGAAAAATATTTATAATAATTATAATCGTATCTAACCTCATAATTTATTAGTGTAATTAATATTTATATAAAAATTAACAAATAACTAATTAAAATGAATATTTTAATTATAATGAAAACCAATAATTGAGATTTATTATTTATTATTTAGGGTATACTGGTTTAATTAAATTAGATCTGTCTTCACTGATAATTTAATTTGTAATTAATATTTCTATAAAATAAACTGATAAATAATTAAAATAAAATTAAAAATTATACAGAATACAAATTTAAATGATATTTATGATTTATTATAATGTATACTAGTTTAAATGTTTAAGTATTTAGAGGTTTGTCGTTTAGGAGTTTAGTGATTTATGTTTTTAGGCACTTAGTGGTTTATAGGTATTATTTAAACAATTAAAATAACAAAAAAAAATTGTAATTTTTTCCTCATTTTCATAGGTTTATAACCTTTGAAAATATAATAATATTTAAAATTTTTGAAATGTGAATACAATCTTAGTTATATTAATATTAATAATATATATCATATAAATTCAATATAAACTAATTTATTGATAGATATATTAATAATGATCAAAAATTAAATAAATAAACTATTAATAATAAGATACAGATTAATTAATAAACTATTGATAGATATTATAATTATCCTTTATTATATAGGTTATATAGGTATAATGCTTTGCAATTATGTAGGGAGTTTTTTTGTTATGGAGTTTATAGATTTAAATGTTAGTCTATTTAGTGGTATATAAGTTTTATTTAAATATAAAATTATAAAAAGAACTTATTTGTTGTGATGTGTTAATTATCATTTTTGAAAGTTGAACCTTTGAAAATATATTAATTATATTACCTTTTTTAAATATTCAAAAGGAAATATAATATTTAGATATCATAATCTTAATAATTATAAACAATAAAATTAAATATAAGTAATTTGATTGATAGATATTATAATAATGAGCAAAATAAATTAATAAACTATAATGTAATAGAGTGATAGTTATTAAAAAATATAATTTAAAAACTATATACAATGATTCAAAATCAAAGTAAATATATTACTAAATAATAATTTTTTGTTTATAAATTTATACTTCTTTTATAAGCTATATTATTTTTTTGAATAAAAATAAATTATTAAATTATATTTGTCTCACTCATTATTTACCTTTGTAATTAAAATTTCTATAAAAAATAAACTAATAAATAATTAAAATGAATATTTAAAATTATAATGAATACAAATTAAAATGAGATTTGTGATTTATTATATATGGAATACCGGTTTATTGGTTTGATTATTTAGGAATTTTGTTGTTTAGGAGTTTAGCAATTTATGTTTTTAGGCATATTGTGGTTTATAGATTTTACTTAAATAATAAAAATAAAAAATTTTTTTTTTAGATTTTTTTTGATTTTCAAAGGTTATAACCTTTGAAAATATGATAATTTTTAAAATTTTTTGAAATGTGAATACCATGTATAATTATATTAATCTTACTGATTATATATCAATAAATTCAATATAAATAATTTTAATGATAGATATTATAATAATGATCAAAAATTAAATTAATAAACTATTAATAAAAATAAAATTTAATTAAACTATATTTACATGACGCAAAATGATTCAAAATCAAATCAAAATATATTACTAATTAATAATTTTTAATTTTTAAATTTTTCATTCTTTTTATAAGCTTATATTTTTTTTTTAAATCAATTATTTAAATAATGTTTGTCTCGCTCGAAATTTATTTTGTAATTAATTTTTGTAAAAATTAAACTATAAATAATTAAATTAAATATTTAAAATTATAATAAATAGACATAAAATGAGATTTATTATTCATTAAGTAGTATATAGATATTAAAAGGTTTATGTATTTAGGGGTTTCGTGGTTTATGAGCTTACTGATTTAAGTAAGCATGCATTTAATGGTCTATAGGCTTTATTTAAAAAATGAAATAACAAAAATTTATTTTTATTATTTTTCTCATATTTTCAAGGTTATAACCCTTGAAAATATAATAATTTTTAAATTTTTTTCAAGAGTGAATACAATATTTATTTATAATAATCATAATAATTATATATAATATAAATTTGATATAAACAATTTTATTGAGAGATATTCTAATAATTCTCAAAAAATAATTAAAAATCTATAATGAATAAGATTCATATTACTTAAAATATAATATGAAAACCTAAAATGATTCAAAAGCAAAGGAAAATGTATTACTAAATAATAATTATTTGTTTTAAATTTTTTTTATTTTAAAAAGTTTATCTATATTTTATTGGATGAAAAATAATTTATATAAATTATATCTATCTAACTCATAATTTATTTTGTAATTAATATTTATATAAAAATAAACAAATAACTAATTAAAATGAATATTTTAAATTATAATGAAAACAATAATATTGAGATTTATTATTTATTATTTAGGGTATACTGGTTTAATTTAAATTAGATCTGTCTCACTGATAATTTAATTTGTAATTAATATTTCTATAAAAATAAACTGATAAATAATTAAAATAAAATTAAAAATTATACTGAATACAAATTTAAATGATATTTATGATTTATTATTAATGTATACTAGTTTAATGGTTTAAGTATTTAGAGGTTTTGTCGTTTAGGAGTTTAGTGATTTATGTTTTTAGGCACTTAGTGGTTTATAGGTATTATTTAAATAATAAAATAACAAAAAAAATTTGTAATTTTTCTCATTTTCATAGGTTATAACCTTTGAAAATATAATAATATTTAAAATTTTTGAAATGTGAATACAATCTTTAGTTATATTAATATTAATAATTATATATCATATAAATTCAATATAAACAATTTTATTGATAGATATATTAATAATGATCAAAAATTAAATTAATAAACTATTAATAATAAGATAGAGATTAATTAATAAACTATTGATAGATATTATAATTATCATTTATTATATAGGTTATATAGGTTTAATGCTTTAAGTATTTAGGGGGTTTTGGGGTTTAGGAGTCTATAGATTTAAATGTTTAGGTATTTAGTGATTTATAATTTTATTTAAATAATAAAATTATAAAAAAATTATTTTTGATTTTTATCATTTTTGAAGGTTATAACCTTTGAAAATATAATAATTTTAAATTTTTTTTCAAAAGTAAAAATAATATTAGTTATAATAATATTAATAATTATAAAACATTAAAATTCAATATAAGTAATTTTATTGATAGATATTATAATAATGATCAAAAAATAAATTAATAAACTATTATTAATAAGATTGATAGTTATTAAAATATAATTTAAAAACCTATATACAATGATTCAAAATCAAAGTAAAATATATTACTAAATAATAATTTTTTGTTTTTAAATTTTTACTTCTTTTTATAAACTTATATTTTTTTTTGAATAAAAATAAATTATTAAAATTATATTTGTCTCACTCATTATTTACTTTGTAATTAACTTTTCTATCAAAAATAAATTAATAAATAATTAAAATGAATATTTAAAATAATAATGAATACAAATTAAAATGAGATTTGTGATTTATTATATATGGAATACCGGTTTATTGGTATGATTATTTAGGAGTTTTGTTATTTAGGAGTTTAGAAATTTATGTTTTTATGCATATTGTGGATAATAGATTTTACTTAAATAATAAAAATAAAAAAAAATTTTAGATTTTTTTGATTTTCAAAGGTTATAACCTTTGAAAATATGATAATTTTTAAAATTTTTTGAAATGTGAATACCATGTATAATTATATTAATCTTACTGATTATATATCAAATAAATTCAATATAAACAATTTTAATGATAGATATTATATGAATGATCAAAAATTAAATTAATAAACTATTAATAAAAATATAAATTTTAATTAAAATATATTTTCATGACGCAAAATGATTCAAAATCAAATCAAAAATATATTACTAATTAAAAATTTTAATTTTTAAATTATTCCTTCATTTTATAAGCTTATATTTTTTTTATTAAAAATCAATTATTTAAATAATGTTTGTCTCGCTCGAAATTTATTTTGTAATTAATTTTTGTAAAAAATTAAACTATAAATAATTAAATTAAATATTTAAAATTATAATAAATAGTCATAAAAATGAGATTTATTATTCAATAAGTAGTATATAGATATTAAAATGTTTATGTATTTAGGGGTTCGTAGTTTATAAGCTTACAGATTTAAGTAAGCGGGCATTTAATGGTCTATATGCTTTATTTAAAAAATAAAATAACCAAAATTTATTTTTATTATTTTTTCTCATATTTTCATGGTTATATCCCTTGAAAATATGATAATTTTTAAATTTTTTTCAAGAGTAAATACAATATTTATTTATAATAATCATAAAAATTATATATAATATAAATTTGATATAAGCAATTTTTTTGAGAGATATTCTAATAATTCTCAAAAAATAAATTAAAATCTATAATGAATAAGATCGATATTACTTAATATATAATATGAAAACCAAATATGATTCAAAAGCAAAGGAAAATGTATTACTAAATAATAATTATTTGTTTTAAATTTTTTTTATTTTAAAAAGTTTATCTATATTTTATTGATGAAAAATAATTTATATAAATTATATCTATCTAAATCATAATTTATTTTGTAATTAATATTTTTATAAAAATAACAAATAACAAATTAAATTGAATATTTTAAATTATAATGAAAACAATAATATTGAGAATTATTATTTATTATTTAGGGTATACTGGTTTAATTTAAATTAGATCTGTCTCACTGATAATTTAATTTGTAATTAATATTTCTATAAAAATAAACTGATAAATAATTAAAATAAAAACTTAAAATTATACAGAATACAAATTTAAATGATATTTATGATTTATTATTAATGTATACTAGTTTAATGGTTTAAGTATTTAGTGGTTTTATCGTTTAGGAGTTTAGTGATTTATGTTTTTATCCATTTATGGTTTATAGGTATTATTTAAATAATAAAATAACGAAAAAAAATTTGCAATTTTTTATCATTTTCATAGGTTATAACATTTGAAAATATAATAATATTTAAAATTTTTTAAAATGTGAATACAATCTCTAGTTATATTAATATTAATAAAAATATATAATATTGAAATTCAATTTAAACAATTTTATTGTTAGATATATTAATAATGATCAAAAATTAAATTAATAAACTATTAATAATAAGATAGAGATTAATTAATAAACTATTTATAGATATAATAGTTATCTTTTATTATATAGGTTATATAGGTTTAATGCTTTCAGAATTTAGGGGGTTTTGGGGTTTTGGAGTCTATAGATTTAAAGGTTTAGGTATTTAGTGGTTTATAAGTTTTATTTAACAAATAAAATTATAAAAAAATTATTTTTGTGATTTTTTATCATTTTTGAAAGTTATAACCTTTGAAAATATGATAATTTTTAAATATTTTTTCAAATGTAAATATAATATTTAGCTATAATAATCTTAATAATTATAAAACATTAAAATTCGATATAAGTAATTTTATTGATAAATATTATAATAATGATCAAAAAACAAATTAATAAACTATTATGAATAAGTTGATAGCAATTAAAATATAATTTCAAAACCTATATACAATGATTCAAAATAAATGTAAAATAAATTACTAAATAATAATTTTTTGTTTTTAAATTTTTACTTCTTTTTATAAGGTTATATTTTTTTGATTAAAAATAAATTATTAAAATTATATTTGTCTCACTCATTACTTATTTTGTGATAAACAATTCTATAAAAATAAACAAATAAATAATTTAAATGTATATTTAAAACTATAATGAATACAAATTAAAATGTGATTTATGATTTATTATAAATAGTATACAGGTTTATTGGTTTGATTATTTATGGGTTTTTTTGCTTAGGAGTTTAGCAATTCATGTTTTTAGGCATTTTGTGGTTTATACGTTTTATTTAAATAAAAAAAATAAAAAAAAAATATTTTTTTAGATTTTTTTTGATTTTCAAAGGTTATAACCTTTGAAATTTAAGATAATATTTAAAATTTTTTTGAAATGTGAATACCATGTATAATTATATTAATCTTACTGATTATATATCATATAAATTCAATATAAACAATTTTAATGATAGAAATTATAATAATGATCAAAAATTAAATTAATAAGCTATTTATAAAATTATAAATTTTAATCAAAATATATTTAAATGATGCAAAATGATTCAAAATCAAATCAAAATATATTACTAAATAATAATATTAAATTTTAAATTTTTCATTCTTTTTATTAGCTTATATTTTTTTTTATTAAAAATCAATTATTTAAATAATGTTTGTTTAGCTCGAAATTTATTTTGTAATTAATTTTAGTAAAAAATTAAACTATAAATAATTAAATTGAATATTTAAAATTATAAAAAATAGTCAAAAAATGAGATTTATTATTCATTAAGTAGTATATAGATGTTAAAGGGTTTGTGTATTTAGGGGTTTCGGGATTTATGAGCTTACTGATTTAAGTAATCAGGCATTTAATAGTCTATAGTCTTTATTTAAAAGAGCAAATAACAAAAAATTTATTTTTATTATTTTTTATAATATTTTGAATGTTATAACCTTTGAAAATATAATAATTTTTAAATTTTTTTTCAAAAGTGAATACAATATTTATTTATAATAATAATAATTATTATATATAATATAAATTCAATATAATCGATTTTATTGATAGATTATCTAATAAATCTAAAAAAATAAATTAAAAATCTATAATGAATATGATTCATATTACTTAAAATATAATATTAAAACCTAAAATGATTTAAAAGCAAAGGAAAATGTATTACTAAATAATTATTATTTGATTTGAAAATTTTTTTTCTTTTAAAAAGTTTATCTATACTTTTTGTATTAAAAATAATTTATATATATTATATCTATCTAACTCATAATTTATTTTGTAATTAATATTTATATAAAAATAAACAAATGACTAATTAAAATGAATATTTTAAATTATAATGAAAACAATATTATTGAGATTTATTATTTATTATTTCGGGTATATTGGTTTAATTTAAATTAGATATGTCTAATGAAAATTTAATTTGTAATTAATATTTCTATAAAAATAAACTAATAAATAATTAAAATAAAATTAAAAATTATACAGAATACAAATTTAAATGATATTTATGATTTATTATTAATGTATACTAGTTTAATGGTTTAAGTATTTAGAGGTTTTGTCGTTTAGGAGTTTAGTGATTTATGTTTTTAGGCATTTAGTAGTTTATAGGTATTATTTATATAATAAATAACAAAAAAAATGTGTACTTTTTTCTCATTTTCTTAGGTTATAACCTTTGAAAATATAATAATATTTAAAATTTTTTGAAATGTGAATATAATATTTAGTTATAATAATATTAATAATTATATATCATATAAATTCAATATAAACAAATTTATTTATAGATATATCAATAATGATCAAAAATTAAATTAATAAACTATTAATAATAAGATAGATATTAATTAATAAACTATTGATATATATTATAATTATCATTTATTATATAGATTATATAGGTTTAATGCTTTAAGTATTTAGGGAGTTTTGGGGTTTAGGAGTCTATAGATTTAAAGGTTTAGGTATTTAGTGGTTTATAAGTTTTATTTAAAATATAAAATTATAAAAAAATTATTTTTGTGATTTTTTATCATTTTTGAAAGTTATAACCTTTGAAAATAAAATAATTTTTAAATATTTTTTCAAATATAAATATAATATTTAGCTATAATAATCTTAATAATTATAAAACATTAAAATTCAATATAAGTAATTTTATTGATAGATATTATAATAATGATCAAAAAATAAATTAATAAACTATTATGAATAAGATTGATAGAAATTAAAATATAATTTCAAAACCTATATACACTGATTCAAAATCAGTGTAAAATATATTACTATATAATAATTTTTTGTTTTTAAATTTTTACTTCTTTTTAGGGTTATATTTTTTTTGATTAAAAATAAATTATTGAAATTATATTTGTCTCACTCATTATTTATTTTGTAATTAACATTTCTATAAATATAAACTAATAAATATTTAAAATGAATATTTAAAATTATAATGAATACAAATTAAGATGAAATTTGTGATTTATTATAAATGGTATTCCGGTTTATTGGTTTGATTATTTAGGAGTTTTGTTGTTTAGGAGTTTAGCAATTTATGTTTTTTGGCATTTTGTGGCTTATAGGTTTTATTTAAATAAAAAAAATAAAATTTTTTTTTTTTGATTTTTTAGCAATTTATGTTTATATACTAATTATTGAAATGTGAATACCATGTATAATTTATGTTTATATACTAATTATTTTTTGGCATTTTTTAGCAATTTATGTTATTTAATTTAGTGGCTTATAGGTTTTTTAGCAATTTATGTTTATATACTAATTATTTAAAGTTTTTTGAAATGTGAATACCATGTATAATTATATTAATCTTACTAATTATATATAATATAAATTCAATACAAATAATTAAATTAAATATTTAAAATTATAATATATAGTCATAAAAATGAGATTTATTATTTATAAAGTAGTATATAGATATTAAAAGGTTTATGTATTTAGAGGTTTCGTAGTTTATGAGCTTACTGATTTAAGAAAGCTGGCATTTAATGATCAATAAGCTTATTTTTTTAAAAATGAAATAAAAAAAATTATTTTTATTATTTTTTATCATATTTTGAAAGTTATAACCATTGAAAATATGATAATTTTTAAATTTTTTTCAAAAGTGAATACAATATTTATTTATTATAATCATAATAATTATATATAATATAAATTCAATATAATCAATTTTATTGATAGATATTCTAATAAATCTAAAAGAATAAATTAAAAATCTACAATGAATATGATTCATATTACTTAAAATATAATATGAAAACCTAAAATGATTCAAAAGCAAAGGAAAATGTATTATTAAATAATAATTATTTGATTTGAAATTTTTTTTATTTTAAAAAGTTTATCTATACTTTTTAGATTAAAAATAATTTATATAAATTATATCTATCTAACTCTAAATTTATTTTGTAATTAATATTTATATAAAAATAAAAAATAATTATTAAAATGAATATTTAATTTATAATGAAAACAATAATATTGAGATTTATTATTTAGGGTATAATAGTTTATTTTAAATTAGATCTGTCCACTAAAAATTTAATTTGTAATTAAAATTTCTATAAAAATAAACTGATAAATAATTAAAATAAAAATTTAAAATTATTGTGGATACAAATTTAAATGATATTTATGATTTATTATTAATGTATACTAGTTTAATGGTTTAAGTATTTAGAGGTTTTGTCGTTTAGGAGTTTAGTGATTTATGTATTTAGGCATTTAGTGGTTTATAGGTATTATTTTAACAATAAAATAACAAAAAAAAAATGGTACTTCTTTCTCATTTTCATAGGTTATAACCTTTGAAAATATAATAATATTTAAAATTTTTAGAATGTAAATACAATATTTAGTTATAAGAATATTAATAATTATATATCATATAAATTTAATATAAACAATTTTATTGATAGATATATTAATAATGATCAAAAATTAAATTAATAAAATATTAATAATAAGATAGATATTAATTAATAAACTATTGATAGATATTCTAATTATCATTTATTTAATAGATTATATAGGTTTAATGCTTTAAGCATTTAGGGGGTTTTGGGGTTTACGAGTCTATAGATTTAAAGGTTTAGGTATTTAGTGGTTTATAAGTTTTATTTTAAAAATAAAATTATAAAAAAATTATTTTTGTGATTTTTTATCATTTTTGAAGGTTATAACATTTGAAAATATAAAAATTTTTAAATTTTTTTTCAAAAGTAAAAATAATATTTAGTTATAATAATTTTAATAATTATAAAACATTAAAATTTAATATAAGTAATTTTATTGATAGATATTATAATAATGATCAAAAAATAAATTAATAAACTATTATTAATAAGATTGATAGCAATAAAAATATAATTTAAAAACCTATATTCAATAATTCAAAATCAAAGTAAAATATTACTAAATAATAATTTTTTGTTTTTAAATTTTTACTTCTTTTTATTAGCTTATATTTTTTTTTGAATAAAAAATAAATTATTAAAATTATATTTGTATCACTCATTCTTTATTTTGTAATTAACATTTCTATAAAAAATAAACTAATAAATAATTAAAAAGAATATTTAAAAGTATAATGAATACAAATTAAAATGAGATTTGTGATTTATTATATATGGTATACCAGTTTATTGGTTTCATTATTTAGTAGTTTTGTTGTTTAGGAGTTTAGCAATTTAAGATTTTGGGCATATTGTCGTTTATAGCTTTTACTTAAATAATAAAAATAAAAAAAAAATTTAGATTTTTTCTGATTTTCAAAGGTTATAAACTTTGAAAATAAGATAATTTTTAAAGTTTTTTGAAATGTGAATACCATGTATAATTATATTAATTTTTCTGATTATATATCATATAAATTTAAAATAAACAATTTTAATGATAGATATTATAATAATGATCAAAAATAAAATTAATAAACTATTAATA
Organism: Sapria himalayana; assembly: GCA_029783825.1. Taxonomy (NCBI): domain Eukaryota; kingdom Viridiplantae; phylum Streptophyta; class Magnoliopsida; order Malpighiales; family Rafflesiaceae; genus Sapria; species Sapria himalayana. Next base: position 11,074 of record JAREIK010011258.1, read on the forward strand.
AAAATATAAATTTTAATTAAAATATATTTACATGACCCAAAATGATTCAAAATCAAATCAAAATATATTACTAATTAATAATATTTAATTTTTACATTTTTCATTCTTTCTGTAAGCTTATATTTTTTTTTATTAAAAATCAATTAGTTAAATAATGTTTGTCTCGCTTGAAATTTATTTTGTAATTAATTTTAGTAAAAAATTAAACTATAAATAATTAAATTAAATATTTAAAATTATAATAAATAGACATAAAAATGAGATTTATTATTCAATAAGTAGTATATAGATATTAAAAAGATTATGTATTTAGGGGTTTCGTAGTTTATGAACTTACTGATTTAAGTAAGCGGGCATTTAAAAGTCTATAAGCTTTATTTAAAAAATGAAATAACAAAAATTTATTTTTATTATTTTTTCTCATATTTTCAAGGTTATAACCTTTGAAAATATAATAATTTTTAAATTTTTTTCAAGAGTGAATACAATATTTATTTATAATAATCATAAAAATTATATATAATATAAATTTGATATAAACAATTTCATTGAGAGATATTCTAATAATTCTCAAAAAATAAATTAAAAATCCATAATGAATAAAATTGATATTACTTAAAATATAATATGAAAACCAAAAATGATTCAAAAGCAAAGGAAAATGTATAACTAAATAATAATTATTTATTTTAATTTCTTTTTATTTTAAAAAGTTTATCTATATTTTATTGGTGAAAAATAATTTATATAAATTATATCTATCTAACTCATAATTTATTTTGTAATTAATATTTATATTAAAATAAACAAATAACTAATTAAAATGAATATTTTAAATTATAATTAAAACAATAATATTGAGAATTATTATTTATTATTTAGGGTATACTGGTTTAATTTAAATTAGATCTTTCTCACTGATAATTTAATTTGTAATTAATATTTCTATAAAATAAAAATTAAAAATTATACTGAAAACAAATTTAAATGATATTTATGATTTATTATTAATGTATACTAGTTTAATGGTTTAAGTATTTAGAGGTTTTGTCGTTTAGGTGTTTAGTGATTTATGTTTTTATGCACTTAGTAGTTTATAGGTATTATTTAAACAATAAAATAACAAAAAAAATGTTGTAATTTTTTCTCATTTTCATAGGTTATAACCTTTGAAAATATAATAATATTTAAAATTTTTGAAATGTGAATACAATCTTTAGTTATATTAATATTAATAATTATATATCTTATAAATTCAATATAAATAATTTTATTGATAGAAATATTAATAATGATCAAAAATTAAATTAATAAAATATTAATAATAAGATAGAGATTAATTAATAAACTATTGATAGATATAATAGTTATCTTTTATTATATAGGTTATATAGCTTTAATGCTTTCAGTATTTAGGGGGTTTTGGGGTTTAGGAGTCTAGAGATTTAAATGTTTAGTTATTTAGTTATTTAGTGATTTATAATTTTTATTTAAATAATAAAATTATAAAAAAATTATTTTTGTGATTTTTTATCATTTTTGAATGTTATAACCTTTGAAAATATAATAATTTTTAAATTTTTTTTCAAATGAAAAATTAATATTTAGTTATAATAATCTTAATAATTATTAAACATTAAAATTCAATATAAGTAAATTTATTTATAGATATTATAATTATGATCAAAAAATAAATTAATAAACTATTATTAATAAGATTGATAGTAATTAAAATATAATTCAAAAACCTATATTAATAATAATTTATTAATTTATTTTTTGATCATTATTATAATATTTATCAAAAAAATTATTTATATTAAATTTACATTATATATAAATATTAAGATTATTATAATGAAATATTGTATTCACATTTAAAAAAAATTTAAAAATTATTATATTATCAAAGGTTATAACCTTTAAAAATGAGAAAAAATCAAAAAAAATATAATTTCTTTGTTATTTTATTGTTTAAATAAAACCTATCAACCACTAAATGCCTAAACACTTAAACCCCTAAACTCCTAAACTCCTAATTATTTATTTAATTTTTTATGATCATTATTATAATATCTATCATTAAAATTGTTTATATTGAATTTACATGATATATAATTATTAAGATTTTTATAACTAAATATTATATTCACAATTAAAATAAATTTAATAATTATTATATTTTCAAAGGTTATAACCATCAAAAATGATAAAAAATCATAAAAATAAAATTTTTGTTATTTCATTATTTAAATAAAATTTATAAACCACTAAATTCTTAAACACCTAGATCACTAAACTCTTAAAACCTGAAACCCCTAAATACTTAAATCTTTAAACTAGTATACCCTATATAATAAATCATAAATCTCATTTTTATTTGTATTCATTATAATTTTAAATATTCATTTTAATTATTTATTAGTTTAATTTTATAGAAATATTAATTATAAACTAAATTATGAGTGAAACAAATATAATTTAAATAATTAATATTCATCAAAAAATATATATAAGCTTATAAAAAGAAGTAAAAATTTAAAAAATTATTATATAGTACTATATTTTACTTTGATTTTGAATAATTTTATGTTTTGCAATTATATTTTAATTAATATATATCATATTAATAATAGTTTATTAATTTATTTTTTGATCATTATTATAATATCTATCAAAAAAATTATTTATATTAAATTTACATTATATATCAATATTAAGATTATTATAATGAAATATTGTATTCACATTTGAAAAAAATTTAAAAATTATTATATTATCAAAGGTTATAACCTTTAAAAATGAGAAAAAATCAAAAAAATATAATTTCTTCGTTATTTTATTGTTTAAATAAAACCTATCAACCACTAAATGCCTAAACACTTAAACCCCTAAACTCCTAATTATTTATTAATTTTTTATGATTATTATTATAATATCTATCATTAAAATTGTTTATATTGAATTTACATGATATATAATTATTAAGATTATTATAATTAAATATTATATTCACAATTGAAATAAATTTAACAATTATTATATTTTCAAAGGTTATAACCATCAAAAATGATAAAAAATCATAAAAATAAATTTGTTGTTATTTCATTATTTAAATAAAATTTATAAACCACTAAATTCTTAAACACCTAGATCACTAAACTCTTAAAACCTGAAACCCCTAAATACTTAAATCTTTAAACTAGTATACCCTATATAATAAATCATAAATCTCATTTTTATTTGTATTCATTATAATTTTAAACATTCATTTTAATTATTTATTAGTTTAATTTTATAGAAATATTAATTATAAACTAAATTATAAGTGAAACAAATATAATTTAAATAATTAATATTCATCAAAAAATATATATAAGCTTATAAAAAGAAGTAAAATTTTTAAAAATTATATTATAGTACTATATTTTACTTTGATTTTGAATAATTTTAGGTTTTGCAATTATATTTTAATTAATATATATCATATTAATAATAGTTTATTAATTTATTTTTTGATCATTTTCATAATATCTATCAAAAAAATTATTTATATTAAATTTACATTATATATAAATATTAAGATTATTATAATGAAATATTGTATTCACATTTGAAAAAAATTTAAAAATTATTATATTATCAAAGGTTATAACCTTTAAAAATAAGAAAAAATAAAAAAAAATAATTTTTTTTGTTATTTTATTATTTAAATAAAACCTATCAACCACTAAATGCCTAAACACTTAAATCATTAAACTCCTAAACCCCTAAACTCCTAAATACTTTAACCATTAAACAAGAATAACCTATATAATAAATCACAAATCTCATTTTTATTTTTATTCATTATGATTTTAAATATTCATTTTAATTATTTATTAGTTTATATTTATCGAAAAATTAATTACAAAATAAATAATAATTGCCACAAATATAATTTAAATAATTTATTTTTCATCAAAAAAATATATAAGCTTTTAAAAAGAAGCAAAAATTTAAATTTAAAATTTAATATTTACTAATATATTTTACTTTGATTTTTAATCATTTTATGTTTTGCAAATATATTTTAATTAGTATCTATCTTATTAAAAATAGTTTATTTATTTATTTTATCATCATTATTATAATATTTAGCAATAAAATTATTTATTTTGAATTTACTCGATATATAATTATTACGATTACTATAACTAAATTTTGTATTCATATTCTAAAAAAGGTTAAAAATTATTATATTTTCAAAAGTTATAACCTTCAAAAATTAGAAAAAATCATAATTTTTTTATTATTTCATTTTTTAAATAAAACATATAAACTACTAAATGGCTAAACACTTAAATCACTAAACTCCTAAAAACCAAAATTAATAAATACTTAAACCATTAGACTGGTATACCCTAAATAATAAATCATAAATCTCATTTTTATCGGTATTCATTATAATTTTAAATATTCATTTTAATTATTTATTAGTTTATTTTTATAAAAATATTAATTACAATATAAATTATGAGTGAGACCAATATAATTTAAATTATTTACTTTTAATCAAATATACATATATATATATATGTTTATAAAAAGAAGCAATATATTTTAAAAAAATTATTATTTGGTAATATATTTTACTTTAATTTTGAATCAATTTAGGTTTTGTATATATATTTTAATTAATATCTATCTTATTAATAATAGTTTATTAATTTTTTTCCAATTATTATTTTAATATCTATCAATAAATTTATTTATTTTGAATTTACATGATATATAAGTATTAAGATTATTATATCCAAAAATAGTATTCACATTTGAAAAAAATTTTAAAATTATAATTTTTTCAAAGGTTATAACCTTGAAAAATGTGAAAAAATTACAAAAATAAATTTTTTGTTATTTCATTATTTAAATAAAACCTATAAACCACTAAATACATAAACACTTAAATTACTAAATTTCTAAACCCCATAATTCCTAAATAATCATAAATCTCATTTTTATTTGTATTCATTATAATTTTAATTATTTAATAGTTTATTTTTATAGAAATATTAATTACAAAAAAAAAAAATTGTTAGACAAATATAATTAAAATAATTTATTTTTTATCAAAGAAATATATAAGCATATAAAAAGAAGCAAATATTTAAATTTTAAAATAATAATATATTTTACATTGATTTTGAATAATTTTAGGTTTTGCAAATATATATTAATTAATATCTATCTTATTAATAATAGTTTATTAATTTATTTTCTGATTATTATAATAATGTTTATCAATAAAATTGTTTATTTTGAATTTACATGATATATACTTATTAAGATTATTATAACTAAATATTCTATTTTTATTTTAAAAAAATTAAAAATTATTTTTTTTAAGGTTATAACCTTAAAAAATGTGAAAAAAATCACTAAAATAAATTTTTGTTATTTCATTATTTAAATAAAACTAATAAACCACTAAATGCATAAACATTAAAATCACTAAACTCCTAACCCCCAAAACCTTTAAATACTTAAATCTTTAAAGCAAAATACCTTAAATAATAAATCATAAATCTGATTTTTATTTGTATTCATTATAATTTTAAATATTCATTTTAATTATTTATTAGTTTATATTTATTGAAAAATTAATTACAAAATAAATAATGATTGCGACAAATATAATTTAAATAATTTATTTTTCATCAAAAAAATATATAAGCTGATAAAAATAAGAAAAAATTTAAAAATTAAAATTTATTATTTAGTAATACATTTTACTTTTATCTTTAATCATTTTAGGTTTTGCAATTATATTTTAATTAATATCTATCTTATTAATAATCATTTATTAATTTATTTTTTGATCATTATTATGATATCTATGAATTAAATTATTTATATTGAATATAGATGATATATAATTATTAAGAATATTATAACAAAATATTGTATTAATTAGCATTTGAAAAAAATTTAATTATTCAAAGGTTATAAACTTTGAAAATGATAAAAAAGCACAAATATAAATTTTTTATTATTTCATTGTTTAAATAAAATCTATAAACTACTAAATGCATAAACACTTAAATCACTAAACTCCTAAACCCCAAAACCCATAAATACTTAAATCGTTACACCGGTATAACCTAAATAATAAATAATAAATCTCATTTTTATTTTTATTAATTATAATTTTAAATATTCATTTTAATTAATTTAATATTTTTTTTATAGAAATATTAATTACAAAATAAATTATGAGTTAGGCAAAAATTTAAATAATTTATTTTTCATCAAAAAAAAAATATAAGCTTTTAAAAAGAAACAAAAATTAAAAAATTAACAATTATTATTTAGTAATATATTTTACATTGATTTAGAATCATTTTAGGTTTTGCAAATATATTTTAATTAATATCTGTCTTATTTATAATAGGTTTTTAATTTATTTAATCATCATTATTATAATATATATCATTAAAATTGTTAATTTTGAATTTATATGATTTATAATTATTAAGATTATTATAACTAAATATTGTATTCACATTTGAAAAATATTTAAAAATTATTATATTTTTTAAATGTTATAACCTTTGAAAATGATAAAAAATAACAAAAATAAATTTTTAGATATTTTATTGTTTAAATAAAATCTATAAACTACTAAATGCCTAAACACTTAAATCACTAAACTACTAAACCTCAAAACCATTAAATACTTAACCATTACATTGGTAAAACCTAAATAATAAATAAAGAATAATAAATAATAAATCTAATTTTTATTTTTATTCATTATAATTTTAAATATTCATTTTAATTAATTTATTATTTTTTTATAGAAATATTAATTACAAAATAAATTAAGAGTGAGACAACAAAATTTAAATAATTTATTTTTCATCAAAAAAATATATAAGCTTTTAAAAAGAAGCAAATTTAAAAAATTAACATTTATTATTTAGTAATGTATTTTACATTGATTTTGAATCATTTTAGGTTTTGCAAATATATTTTAATTAATATCTATCTTATTTATAATAGTTTATTAATTTATTTAATCATCATTATTCTAATATATATCATTAAAATTGTTAATTTTGAATTTATACGATTTATAATTATTAAGATTATTATAATTAAATGTTGCATTCACATTTGAAAAAAATTTAAAATTTATTATATTTTTCGAATGTTATGACATTCGAAAATGATAAAAAATCACAAAAATAAATTTTTTTGTGATTTCATTGTTTAAATGAAATCTATAAACTACTAAATGACTAAACACTTAAATCACTAAACTCTTAAACCCCAAAACACTTAAATACTTAAACCATTACAATGGTATAACCTAAATAATAAATAATTAATAAAAAAATAATAAATCTCTTTATTATTTTTATTCATTATAATTTTAAATATTCATTTTAATTAATTTATTAGTTTTTTTTATAGAAATATTAATTACAAAATAAAATATGAGTGAGACAAAAATTTAAATATTTTATTTTTCATCAAAAAAATATATAAGCATTAAAAAAGAAGCAAAAATTAATTAATTAACATTTATTATTTAGTAATATATTTTAAATTGATTTTGAATCATTTTAGGTTTTGCAAATATATTTTAATTAATATCTATCTTATTTATAATAGTTTATTAATTTGTTTAATGATCATTATTCTATTATATATCATTAAAATTGTTAATTTTGAATTTATATAATTTATAATTATTAAGATTATTTTAACTAAATATTTCATTCACATTTGAAAAAAATTTTAAAATTATTATATTTTTCAAAGGTTATAACCTTTGAAAATGATAAAAAATCACAAAAATAAATTTTTTGTGATTTCATTGTATAAATGAAATCTACTACTAAATGCCTAAACACTTAAATCACTAAACTCCTAAACCCCAAAACCATTAAATATTAAAACCATTACACCGGTATAACCTAAATAATAAATAATAAATCTCATTTTTATTTTTATTAATTATAATTTTAAATATTCATTTTAATTAATTAATTAGTTTTTTTATAGAAAAATTAATTACAAAATAAAGTATGAATGAGACAAAAAAATTTAAATAATTTATTTTTCATCCGAAAAATATATAAGCTTTTAAAAAGAAGCAAAAATTAATTAATTAATATTTATTATTTACTAATATATTTTAACTTGATTTTGAATCATTTTAGGTTTTTCAAATATATTTTAATTATTATCTATCTTATTTATAATAGCTTATTAATTTATTTTATCATCATTATTCTAATCATTAAAATTGTTAATTTTAAATTTATACGATTTATAATTATGAAGATTATTATAACTAAATATTGCATTCACAGTGAAAACAATTTAAAAATTGTTATATTTTTCAAAGGTTATAACCTTTGAAAATGATAAAAAATCAGAAAAATAATTTTTTTGTTATTTCATTGTTTAAATAAAATCTATAAACTATTAAATGCCTAAACACTTAAATCACTAAACTCCTAAACCCCAAACCCCTTAAATATTAAAACCATTACACCGGTATAACCTTAATAATATAATAATAAATAATAAATAATAAACAATAAACAATAAACAATAAACAATAAACAATAAACAATAAACAATAAACAATAAACAATAAACAATAAACAATAAACAATAAACAATAAACAATAAACAATAAACAATAAACAATAAACAATAAACAATAAACAATAAACAATAAACAATAAACAATAAACAATAAACAATAAACAATAAACAATAAACAATAAACAATAAACAATAAACAATCAACAATCAACAATCAACAATCAACAATCAACAATCAACAATCAACAATCAACAATCAACAATCAACAATCAACAATCAACAATCAACAATCAACAATCAACAATCAACAATCAACAATCAACAATCAACAATCAACAATCAACAATCAACAATCAACAATCAACAATCAACAATCAACAATCAACAATCAACAATCAACAATCAACAATCAACAATCAACAATCAACAATCAACAATCAACAATCAACAATCAACAATCAACAATCAACAATCAACAATCAACAATCAACAATCAACAATCAACAATCAACAATCAACAATCAACAATCAACAATCAACAATCAACAATCAACAATCAACAATCAACAATCAACAATAAACAATAAACAATCAACAATAAACAATAAACAATAAACAATAAACAATAAACAATAAACAATAAACAATAAACAATAAACAATAAACAATAAACAATAAATAATAAATAATAAATAATAAATAATAACTAATAAATAATAAATAATAACTAATAAATAATAAATAATAAATAATAAATAATAAATAATAAATAATAAATAATAAATAATAAATAATAAATAATAAACAATAAACAATAAATAATAAACAATAAATAATAAATAATAAATAATAAATAATACATAATAAAAAATATAATAATAAATAATAAACAATAAATAATAAATAATAAATAATAAATAATAAAAAATATAATAATAAATAATAAATAATAAATAATATTTTTTTGGTCTTGATTATAATATCACCCAAAAAAATTACATTATATTCAACCAACTTAATACATTATTCTAAAGATTATGATAACTAAAATATTAAGTAAATATTGAATTCAAATTTGTACTGTAAATTTTAAAAATGAGATAAAAATCATCCAATAAAAAAAATAAACATCTAAACTACTAATCCCTTAAACCTTAAACTAATGATTCCAAAAACTCTTAAATCACTAATCCCTTAAACGTTAAACCATTAAACTACTAATCCCTTAAACCCTTGAACCACTGATCTCATAAACCATTAAATCTTTAAATGCCTTAACCCTTAATCTCATTTTTATGACAAATTATAAATTTAACAAATATATATATATATATATATATCATGTTAGTTTAGTTATAAATTAATTTATGAATATCAAGTTATCTTAGTTCGATTATAAACTGCTTTATTGATTGGTATTGTATCAGTGACTAAAAAATGAATCACTCACACATTATACAAAAAGATGAATAATTATTAAAAATAAAAATTTAAAACATACAATGATTCAACATGTTGGAAAAATATACTAATAATGAATTTCGATTGTTCAAATTTAGGTGGGGCATCATAATGGTTTGATATTTTGATAGCAAGTTATTTTTATCAAATTATTTTTATTTATATCAAAATAATTTTTATGCTCATTATTTTAGTTAAAAAAAATATAATAATTAAAAATAATAATTGATATGAGATAATTAATTATTAAAAATATAATTCAAATACCCAAAATGATTCAAAATTCAGGTGATAAAGCTTGCTAATAATTAATTTAAAATTTTGATTTTTGACAATTTTTCTTTTCATGCTCACAACGATTCAAAATTGGTAAGATAGATCAAATGAAAAAAAAAAATAGAAATAAAAGGATCGATGTGCACTAGGGACCATGTGCGGATCGACGTGGGGGCGGGTCTGCAATCTCAGGCGAAGGTTTAGGGACCATGGGGGAAGGGGAAGCTCAAGGTGTTCCACAGACCAAAGTATTGATACTTGCAATATTATTAGGACAAGATATAATGTGAGAAATTGACATGCAGACGATATGATTAGAAAATTATGTGAAAAAAGAAAATAAAATCATAATGAAACTCTGGAGTTGGTCACGATTGTTTCACAAGGTGGTCGACCTTGGAGTTGACGGCGGCAGAGAGAAATTTCATGCAGATGGGGGCGTTGACGCCGGCAATGGAGAGCATGGCAGCAGGGATGCCCCACAGAGAATCGCCGCAGATGAGGCCGGAGGCCACAGCAGGAGCAAAATCATCCGCCTTCTGCTTGTTCATCTTCTCCCACACGAAAAGTATCAGACTTCCCACGCACATATCAATGGCGAAGTATCCCCCGAGATAGAAAGGAATGGCCATGCACATCGGGCTGGGAACGAACCTGTAGACCCTGTACCTGGTCTCGAACTTGTGCAAAACGTCGCGCGCAAGGTTCATGAGCACGGCGAGGAAGAAGAACGAAATGGACAAGGTGAAGCAGTTCTTCGGAAGCGCAGAGCTGCCTTCGACCCCGAGAATCGCAATCCCACGATATATCAGCCCGTAGGGCGCGGGGTAGGCGCTGTCGGGATCGCCGAGCGGGTATGCCTTGTAGAAGAACCAGAAGACTAGAGGGGTGATGACGCAGCCCATGGCGGTGCCGAACACCTGGCTCAGGAACATGGAGCGAGGAGACGAGAGCGTCAGATAGCCCGTCTTGAAATCTTGCATCAGATCCGCGGCGGTGGATACGATGCTCATCATGACGCCGCAGGAGGCGAGGCCTGCGACAATCCCTCCGCCGGATAATCCAACCCAGGCGCTGAAGATGATGATGGCGATCTTGCCGTAGTTGGATGCGAGAGACCAGTCGGTCATGCCGCAGCCGTAGGCGTTGCAGAAGGCCAGAACCGGCGCGATTAGGTAAGCGACGGTGATCTGGTACCATTTCAGCTGGTGGAAGACGAAAGGCACGGTGACGATGGAAACCAGTGCGAGGATAACGTAGCCGGCCATGGCTGCCCAGAGAGGTATCTGATCTCTCAGGAAGTAGTCGTTTCTGCGATGCTCATCGTAATTCGTGATCTCGGCCCTGGTGGTGGCGCCGGGGCTTACTGTTGCAGGTCCATGCGATGAATCAGCCTCCATCTTCCTAGAATTCTGAGCTGCCAGATTAATGGCGGTCTTCACCAGCATGGCGACCACGTGATAGAGCCCGTCCCCCAGCATCGTGGCGATGGCGATAAAGATCTGCAGGAAGCAATCAAACAAGAGGGATGGTCGAAGGAGGTGAAGGAGGACAAGCAAGATTCATCAAAGATCAGTACCCACCCGATAGCCCTGGATGCCATGAAGGCTCCCTGAGGACAGCTGAGAGCTGTACCAATCGCCCTTCTTCTTCTCGATCAACGGCCACATGATTCCCCATGACAGAATGGCACCCAGGAGCAGGGAAATATTCACCATGTAGGGGCAGATCATTCCGACACCAACATAAGTCGATGAAAAATCAAAGTAAAATCTGCCACATGATGATAATGTCGCTCACTTCGGTTAGAGCTAGAATTAGATGCATAAAAGGGAGCAGAAACAAGAAATCATTGCAAACGAGACACAAAATAAGCAAAAAAAGACTTGCTTTTGCGCAAAGGCTCTGAGGCCGAAAGTAGGGAAGCTGGCAAATCCACACCCATCGCCAGCAGCGAAGAACCACTGGAACAATGCCCACCCAACACTAAAAACGAAGAATTTGAACAAGACGGCAACTTGCTTCCTGCGGGCATCAAAAATAAGATCATCATCATCGTCATCATCACCACCATCATAATCAGCCATTAATGTATAATTTACTTGGCCAATTCCGCTCCTTTTGGCGTGTGAAAGCTATTGATGAGATATGCAGTGGCTGTTCCACTGGGGTACGTTAGTCTGTACTTCAATATCATCAGCTGCACCCAAGGAGAACAGGAGAAGGAGAAGCTGAGTTTCAACTTTCGAGGAAGACGAAGAGTCGATAATTTTTACTTGCCTTTCTGAGAGGAACAATGGAAAACAAGCCAACAAAGCTGACGGCGAACAGAAAAGCCATCATCCATCCAAGAGAGAGTGCCTTCACATTCTCTGCAGTATTTCCTCCCTCCGCCTGAGCTGCTATTCTTGGACTCATGCCCAGCAAGTAGCTCGCAGTCCCACCTGTTGGTTCAACAACGAAGCGATGATTTCTGTGTTCGTGTGATTGATAGACGAAGGTGGTGGCACGTGATCTCATCGTTAATTTATGAACAAGCACGATGATTTCTGTTCTGTGCCTCCTAATCGGCACACGATTTTGTATATCTGTAAGCGAAAACTGCGATGATCGAGATATAGAGAAATCGAAAGTGTACTGCTGAAGGCAATTCCGGAGGAGGCAACGACGCAGGTCTGGATGACGGTGTTTTCCTGTCTGGTGAAGGGATGCTTCAGAAATCCACCCTGCGAGAGCGCCGACGTCCATAGCTTGAGAATCGCGAAACCTAGCAAGCCGGCGGCGACGTTGAGCGACGGGATGACGCCGGTGGTGAGGTTCAATTTGCACACGATGAAATTGAACACGATGCTGAGAAAAAAACTCGTGGCGAGCGCTCGCAACGTAATCTGGCGCGTCCATGGCGGCACGGCGGTGGACTCGAACGCCTTCTCGACGAGGATCCTATCATTTCCGCCATCGGCGGACGCGTCCGCTCGCTCTTCGTCGCTACCTCGATCCATCGCTCCGGCCACGAAGAAGGTAACTAAAACCCGAGGCCGAGCTCCTGTTTTGTGGACGACGATTTACACGAACCGAATGCGCGAAGTGCTCTTATAGTTAGTTTGGTATCTGGAAGAAAACGGAATTTGCGATGAAACCGGTTGGAAAACTAGGAGCAGAACACTCCTCATCGCCACTGATCATGGCAGAGAGATTCTGCAAACACCTCAGCCACACCACAAGATCAAATTATGAATCAAACTCAAGAAATTTGTGTAAAACATCTCACGAACAAATTCAGCATCAAAATAACCAAAAAAAAAAAAAAAAAAAAAAAAACAGAATTCTCATTAGAGATGGGGAAATCGTCCAGTCCAGCTCATTTTCTTCATTTGGCTAACTCATGAGCTTCGGCAGATTGAACAGCAGTTGCGCAACGAGACACATACGGCTTCAGCTGGAACAATCACCAGCACGTGTTAATTAAACAAACAATCAAAGCGTGAACTAGAAATTAGGGTTCCTGGCACAGCCCGTTACCATGAAGTTGGTTAAATCAGGAACAACATAATTGGGCAATTTTTCTGGCACGACGACGTATCCACCTGCAATGAAACCTTGTTCTTTTAGGAGCTGAAACATAATTACTAGAAAATGGTTTAATTATGTATTGTAGATGAAAAAATTGATCGAGTTCATCAACTTTTGTTTGTTCGAAAGAACACGAGCAGCACGAGAGTACCTTTACGCGTGTGAAATCCAGTGGGTTTGCAATTCTTCCCCTTATAGTAATCACGTGGAGCACGTTTAGACGAAAGAATGCTCAACGATGATGTCCTCTTTCTACGCATCGCCCTCCCTATCCCAAAAACCAGTCCCACCGCCATCCCCTACCAGGTTCCTGTAGAAGTCGATCAATTTACGCTAGGCTCTGCAACTCGTTCGTACACTCAGGAGGCAGATTCTTCTGCCGATTTGGCATTTTCTAATTGTTATTGACGACGCTACCTCGGAAAAATTTTCGGAGATGATAAGAAACCCTAATTCGTACCTGGCCCGGAGTGTTCTAGGATGGAACAAGAAGAGAGGAGCGAATCTGGCTGAAAAGAAAGAAATCAGCGCAATATGTCGCTCTGATTCAACTGTCTAATATATTTTCTGTTCCAGCAGATTTCCGAACAAGAGCGCCAATAAACAACAGGAACACTTTCACCAACCTTAATGAACTTAAGAACAGCGATACAAAAAATACAAGATCGAGACAAAAAACTCCGTTTGATTTTCGTAAACATTCAAATTGCTCACGAAACTGTTTTTTTTTTTAAAAAAAAAAAATGTTTTCTTACAATTGGAATCGTCAGTAACTAAAATTTTCAAAAAGTTAGGGCACGCAACAATCATCTCAACGATAAAACTCAACACCACATTTATTATGAACAAGCAATTATTTACTCAATCGTCGATCCACGTAGTCGAACTCGAATCATTATGAGAATTCAATTAACACCTGATTAATAACAAAACAAGCCTAAACACGACCAGGCACACATACGAGGAGAACAGGAACCATTGATCTACGAGCATAACCTGCCAGAGAATATCCCAGAGAAAACTATAGCGCCCAGCCATTTGTTGGATACAAATCTGCCATGGAGAGAGAAGATGAACATCGTGATGTTACTTTTTCACGTGATTCCGAACAAACACAAGCAATCCATTTCCACTACGCGTGTACGTACTTCGCGTTGCAATCAGCGCGGGAGGAGAGATCAACGTCCCATATCTGCCACGCTAGCTGTGCTGACGCTGCTGCCAAAGATGCATAAAACGGCCATCCTGATCGATTTCACAGTCAGGTAAACTTTTTGAGCAGATTTCACAGTCAGGTAAACTATTTGAGCAGATTTCACAGTCAAAATCTAAGCGCGAGGGAGGACACTTGCATTAACGATTCCATACCAATTTCAGCATTTAATCCGCAGAGAGCAAGACTGCCAACGCATGCGATTCCGAATCCAGTAATCCACTGTTTCGTCGACTCGCCAAATCTCAAGGCGGTAGATCTAATGCCAACTTTTAGATCGTCTTCCTTGTCCTAAACAAACAGCTGCTGTTACGCTCTGTTCTTCTTCGATGATCTCAGTCAAATAACTATGCTGCTGAACTAATGGATGAGTCGGTGATGTGATTGAAGATCATGAGAAAAAAAAAATGGTATCATGCCTGATGAGCATATATGGTGTCGTACACAAGGGTCCAGAATACTCCAGCTGCATATAATGGCAGCACCATGGCAGGATCCAAGCTTCCTCTAATTGATGACCAACCTAACAACGCTCCCCAGTTGAACGTTAAGCCCAGATAGGCCTGGGGCTGGAGAAAAGGAAGCAATTCATGGGGGGGATAGTTTCAGAAACAGTTTCACAGCAGAACGGTAAATCAGCTAGTAAAGTTACCCAAAATGTGAATCTCTTCATGAGAGGATAAGAAAATACTAGCAGCAAGGATGAAGCTCCCAGAACACGGCTGCATACAGAAAAAGAGGGTGAAAAAACATGGTAATTTTTCTAATATATATATATATAAGAAATAAAAATCTCTTGAGAAATAATAAATAAATAAATATAAATATACATATAAATAAATAAATAAATAAATATATATCATTTCTCAAATATCAAATATATAAGCTCTGTTATTAAATAAAAATAAAAAAAATAATAAGGCGCCTAAAGCCCAAGCTCCATATCTAATAGTTAAAACTATAGACAATATATTTGATATATTAAAATTTTTTATATTTGATTGTTAAAATTTTATTTTTTATTTTAGAATTCTGAATATTTTCAGTAATGAATAATAATAATAATAATATTTAATTTTTATTTTTTATATTTTTTACTTAATTGTATTTTATTAATAAACAAAAACTATTAAAAATATTTAGTAAATATATATATATATATATATATAAAAGATAAAATATGTCTCATAAAAAAAAAAAACTCACATCTCAATTACAAATTGGACATTAGGATGTCGAAAGATTTTTGTACCTTAATATACCTTGCACCTCAAATAACTATGGTCTCGGTGATTTTTTGTGATATAGATAATTAGTAACAAATAAATTTTAAAAAAATATGTAAGATAATAATAAAATTATTAATATTTTATATAAATAAATGTTGGGTGATCAAAAATATTAAAGATAAGAATAAAACTAAAAAATATAATAAGGTACATATGTAATAAAACTAGAAAATATAATGAAAATAAGTATAATAAGTTACAAATATAATAAAACTAGAAAATATAAAATTAAAAATAAAATAATTAAGATATAAGATTAGAATAACTCTTATAAATAATAATTAAAATAAAAATTACATTTAATTATGTCCAACATAGACATCCTAGTGCACTAGTTAAGAAGACTGAAATTGTTTTGGAGGAGAAGATAAAAAATTAGAAAAAAATCTAAGAAAAATTAAGTAAAAATGATAAAAAAAATAAAAATATAAAAAAATAAAAATATAAAAAAATAAAAATATAAAAAAATAAAAATATAAAAAATAAAAATATAAAAAAATAAAAATATAAAAAAATAAAAAAATAAAAAAATAAAAAAATAAAAATAAAAATATAAAAAAATAAAAATATAAAAAAATAAAAATAAAAAAAAATAAAAATAAAAAAAATAAAAATAAAAAAAAATAAAAATATAAAGAAAACAACAAAAACGAAGAAAAATAGAGAAAATAGGGAAAATAGGGAAAATAGGGAAAATAGGGAAAATAGGGAAAATAGGGAAAATAGGGAAGATAGGGAAAATAGGGAAAATAGGGAAAATAGGGAAAATAGGGAAAATAGAGAAAATAGAGAAAATAGAGAAAATAGAGAAAATAGAGAAAATAGAAAAAATAGAAAAAATGGAGAAAATAGAGAAAATAAAGAAAATAAAGAAAATAAAGAAAATAAAGAAAATAAAGAAAATAAAGAAAATAAAGAAAAAAAAGAAAATAAAAAAAAATAAAGAAAATAAAAAAAAATAAAAAAAATAAAAAAAATAAAAAAAATAAAAAAAATAAAAAAAATAAAAAAAATAAAAAAAATAAAAAAATAAAAAAAAAATAAACAACAAATTGGCCTATCCATATCAGGCTTATTCAAGTGATTTTTGATTATTGATCTTGTGCGATAGACAGATCACGTATTTCTCCAATTCAAGTGATTTTGATCAACCTACTACTGAACCATAAACTCACACTAGATATAACAAAAAAAAAAAAAAAAAAACTCGGTAGATTTAAATACCAATTGGATTCCCATGCTATCGAGCTTTAACAAAACCAACCTGTAATTATTCAGTTGGAGGAGAATCTGGAGACCTAAGAACAACTGCATTCCCAGAAAACAAAGCCCTCGAAATGGCGTAAGATGGCCGCTTGCAAGAGGCCTTAATTTTGTACGTCCCACCTGCATTTATAAACTCCTGATAAACCATGCTGCACAAGTTACCTTACTTACTTATCAACAAGGCAGTTATATGATGCATAAATTACTTTTCTCGTGCAAGCAATAGCAATGTCATAATGAATAGCTATAAAACAACCCATCACTTTTTTTTTCTCCTCAGTCACGACAAAAATTTAATAAAATCTTATAATAATCAAAAAAAAAAAAAAGAATAAGTATTCTCCACGATCAGAATAACTATAAAAATTTGAAGAAATACAAATTCTACAATGTTATATTTTAAAATCTAAAAAATATTAATTTAGAATTAATATTTAAAAATAATATTAATTTTAAAAAATAAGATCTAAAAATTATTATTCAAATATTTAAAATTGCTATATATATAACTTGTTTTTTGAAAATCTGTTTATATAATCAAATATTTCTATTTCTGTTTTAATATTTTCATATAAGTGCAGGAAATAAAATATTAATAGACCAGTAATACAACAATAGCACAATAACGGAGATCCCGCTGACCGATCAACGGGCTAAAATTTTTAGAGCAGAGCCTGACTCGTTTCATTATCCGACTCACTCCGATTAAATGAACGAGAGATATTTTTTTTAATTATAAAATGATTATAATTTTAATTATAAAATGGTCCGACCAGTCTCTCTCTCTTCTCTCTGCGTGATTTATCGTGACTGCTTTGTGCGATGCATACTGTAAGACTATTTTGGTTGGTTTAATCTGTAACGCATAAGTATTTTCTGGTGGATGTAGCTAGTCCTACTGAGCGACTAGCGAACCACGTTATTTTCGGTATTTATTTCTCATTTTTTGATTCTGCCGTGGCTGATTGCTGGATTAAATATATATAATGCTTGTTTTCTGTTGTTTCTGTATCTTAATATCACTACCGTGGAAGCGCAATTGCCCAACAAAAATATTAAATTAATATTCAAAATTAATTTAAAAATATATAAAGATTAATATTCGATGAGTTATGATCTATTTTAATATTTAAAAAAAATAGAAGTTTACTTTTATTTTTTTTTTATTTTAGATTTTTCGTAGGCACGTGAGCATAATATTATTTTCAACAAAAAAAAAAAAAAGAAAAAAACTCGGTGACTTGAGAAAACAGACATAGCATATGTTAAATTATTTATTTTCTAATTTCCTCCTATGTGTTTCACTTTCTACATATCAGCCGACATGAATTTGCTTAAGAGTATTGCCAATTTGTAATTAATTGGGGCAAGCACAATAAAACCGCAACTGAATAAAATCAGCACGTAACAGACCTGGGTATCAATATCTCTATCAAGGAGATCATTTATGGTACATCCTGCTCCTCTTAAGAGGAAAGCACCACAACCAAACAGAACCATCATCTTGTAATCAGGAAGCTGGCCTGGGCATGCTGCCAAACTAATAGACCTGGAAGAATAAGCACCCATATAATGGTCAAATAGTGGCACATTGACAGTCACACAAAGCACCCACATAACCATATCACATCACCCATGCAAAAATTGAAAAAAAAAAAAAAAAATCACATATTAGCTGGACATGTATACTTGCCATCATGATTTGAGATCCACTTCCTCTTGTAATCTAGTTTAAATATTTTCACAGCACCGAAAACCGAATAATAGAAGTGTCAAACAGGCCGTGCCGTGCTAGGCACAACTTGGGAACCAGACTGACGGCCAGGCACGGGCAAGTTATGGCTGAACCACAAATTACAAGGCCATGCCAGGTCAGGCCAGGCTGGGCATGAAGCGGGCAGTGCTGTTCACCCAATTGTAATTGGCCACATAAGCAGTATCTGGGTTACACGGCCGGTTTAAAAAAACCACCTCATCATGATCAGGAAATCACCCGACGGGACTAGAACCGGACATGGAGTGCGTGAGACCCGACCATAGCCGATCCCAACCCACCCGACCAGTGGACCATGCCACCGAGCCAGACACAGCATGAGACACGACTCGCACCAGCCTAGCACAGACCAGGATCAGGCACAGTGCTGGACCATGCCGTGCTACGGGTCATGACAGGCCCGCCCAGCCTAGTTGGCACCTCTAACGAACGGCATGCAATCCATTTAATTGGGTAAACATTTGAAAAACGATCATGCTTTATGATTTAATCGTGGTTTTAAAAACAATAATATGAGAATAGATCGCCTAAAGATATTAATAGGCATGAGTTCTCTTTCTTCCACATGAAGCTTGGCTCCTCTTCATTTCATTGTAATCCAAAATGAATGTTGATTAGTTTTCGAAGCCATCACAAGTCACATTGTTTGGCGAGCAAAAATCCAACAAAATACATTATCGAAATTAAATTAGTTTTTTTTTTAATTTTTAATTTTTTTATGTTTTTAATTTTTTTTATTTTTTTTTTATTTTTTTTTTAATTTTTTAATTTTTTTTATGTTTTTTATGGTTTTTATATTTTTATATTTTTTTTTGCTGAAAGTATATCATTAAATATATAAATTTTAATTTTCTTAACAATGTGATTTTATAATAAACTCGCACAAAAAAAATTTAATTTATGTTTTTCCTTATAATATTCATCATAATTTTTAGTGATATACATATTTTTTTGATATTTTCTACAAATTTATCAATACAAATAGAGTGTATTCTTTTTTCTGAAATAAAATCTAAGTCCTAGTGATAAAGTTTCTCTGCTCCCAACTTATTTAAATTTAGGATTATAATGTATTCTCATGCTGCTACCTCATATTCTAAAAGACAAGTTAAATAATTGAGAAAATTATCAAAAAAGATAAGCTAGATTAGATAATTATTCAAAAGAGCGAGCTTAATTAGAAAATTACCTAGAATGATGGGCATTATTAGAAAATTACTCAAAGAGATAGGCATGAAAAATAAAATCTACCTTTTGGAGCATAACTAAAGAATAATTAAACTTAAGCACAAATTAGGTCTTATAAGTTATAACAATAGAAAATAATACATATGAATTACCCTGCTCAGAACCGAAGAGAGGCATCTTTAAAGTTTTTTTATATTACAAAATAATAATAATAATAAGAGAAAAATAATAATAATATTATATAGTTTAGAAAATTGAGACAAATAAACTCTTCGAGCATTTAATAATAAAAAAAAATTGAGACAAATAAACACATTGTGATCAATATTATCATAATCAAAGATTTTAAATATTTTATTATTAATTATAATAATATTAAGAGAACACGAAATAAAAATAATAAATAAAAATTAATTATATGCGCTATAATTTACTAGCTTATATATAATAAATCAAATATGCATCCCCTAATTTCATATATGAGCAAGAGAAATAATTAAGACAATACACAAATTAGGTGATCTCATCATAAACATGATAAAAATTAAAATAAATCAAATATCACTACAGAGAATTATCTAGCTTCATAAGTGACTAGTCAATGATATGAGCAGCTGATCTTCTAGTATAGAGTTTAAGAAAATGAGTATTACGTTTCTCACATTCATACCTATCATAAATTGATAAATCAAGTTGAGCTAGAGAAGTATCCTATGAAATATTAGATAGTGAAAAAACTTCATTTGAGGTCCCTTCTCTCTCCTCGGAATAAAGCTCGATAATTTACAAGACTGTTAAAAAATAATCGAACATTTTAAGTAAAAACTTTCTAAGAGTCTAATACAATAACATCATGAGTTACTAAGAGAGGAGGAGCATGTTCCACAAAACTAGAGGTGTCAAATGGGCCGGGACGGCCCGGCCCATTTTTCTTGAGCACGGGCGTGCCTTAGTGCCGGGCTAGGCACGGTTACTGTACCGTGCCGTGCCTGGCCCGGCACGGTTTAAAATAGCCGGGCCCGGCACGGCCCACAGGCCCGGCAGGCCGTGCCGTGCCTTGCCGGGTCCACTCGGGCTGGCCTGTCCGTACGATTCGGGATTGGAGGGACCGCGGGTCGGGTCGAATCAGACCCGACCGAAGGTCTTTTTTGTGGGAGGGGCCATCGCGGGGTCGGGCTCTAGGGATACTAGACACGGGACGAATACGTGCCGGTGTACCGTTCCATGGGCCGAACAGTGCCGGGTCAGGCACGGCACGGCACGGGCCCGGGCACGGAATTTTCCCCATGCAGGCCCGGCCCGGTTGACACCTATACACAAAACTCCCAAATGAGCCTCCATCAAACAAGGAATTAGTTGAATCTTTTTGTTTCTCATTGGTCACTACCAATTGAGGCCACAGCCTTTCAAACAAGGAACTTGTCACAGATGAGTAACATTTATGACATATTTTAAAATTAGAGTAAATCATACATGCACACTTAAAAAATCTTAGGGCAATTTTGTCTTATATTTAAGAGAAGAGAATCTACAGAAAAGATACACACAAAATAATTTATAATTATTTTCTCTTATCGATATAAAATAATTTATAATTATATACGATAAAATAACTTTCTCTCATCGATATAAAATCTAAAATGATACATTATATATATAATTAAAAATGCATCTATACCTTAAAATAATTTATAATTATAATTGCACCAATCAAACATAGTTAAAAACATAATTATAAATAAAAAATGTCATAATAATTTTAAGTAGAAATTTATTCTTCCTATAAATCATCCTATTTTTTAATGTACACTAGCAGAAGAAGTCAAATATATTATAATGTGAGCAATAAAATACATAGAGATCAATTATTTGAGCAATGCATTATAGGAGATATTCAAAAAGTAATATCTCAACAATAGGATAATCATATATGCTATTGTCTTGGTCAATAAAGCTAAAAAGTAAAACATTAAATAGAGATCAAGAAGCATTAAAAAATAAAAAAAATTTAAAATTAGCCGATTAACAATAAAATATCTAAATTTTGCGACTTTGATTTTGAGCCTGGAAGAAGAAATAATTCAGCGGAAATTAAAATATCAAAATTTCAAAAAATATACAACATGATAATAATTTATTCTTCATTTATGTGGGCAAGAACAACATGAATCTTGATGAACACGACCCTAGGTTGATGCAATTTTACCAATTTCACATAATTTTGAGGGTGAGTCAGACTCATGGGCAGAGCAGAACTGACTAGTAGGGGTGTAACCGAGCCGAGTATTAGGTAGGCTCGACTCGGCTCGGTATTTAAAGGAGCATGCTCGAGCTTGTTCACGAGCCTGTTTACGAGCTGACGAGCCGAGTTTGAGGGTGCTCGGGCTCGGCTCGTTTAACTTACGAGCATGTTCACGAGCTTGTTCACAAGCCTGGTTAACGAGCTTGTTCACGAGCCTGTTTACGAGCTGACGAGCCGAGTTTAAGGGTGCTCGGGCTCGGCTCATTTAACTTACGAGCCTCAAAATGATGTTCGGGCTCGACTCTTTTAACTTAATAAACGAGTTTGAGCGAGCTTCTAACGAGCCGAATACCGAGCAGCTCGCGAGAAGCTCGGCTCGGTTACAGCCCTACCGACTAGTGAGATTACTTCTGCATGAAAGTTACTTGGGGATTCCAAAAGAAAATTGCCAACTTTTTGAAAATTGTTCATTTATGCAGTGATTTCAGCTTATTTAGCAATTTCCTAAGTGTTGGCTCCTTATGAACAACACCCAAGTTTTCTGCAAGTTGGAAGGTCAATCATGGAGCCAACCAGCGGGCTGCAGCCCCGCTGGCATGCTTTCCTCCATTAAAGCCCAGCTTTGACCCTGGGAACATCTCACTTTTCTACTTAGCTACAACCTCAGGCATTCATACTTTTGTAACAAAACCATGATGGAAGAAAAATAGTGCTCTGCAACTTGCAGAAAATCAAACGCGGAACGGTAAAGTGAAGGAGAAGTCATACCACATACAGGGCCAAGCCAGTAACCACGTTCCTATAGGCTTATCAAGCCTGGCGAGCTTCGCATAAGGTCTGAGCTGACTCGGCACATAAACATCAATCCACGAAGCATGGCCCTTCAACCTCTCATTTTCATGATTCTCTTCTTCCTTCGAGCAGGACAACGTCGATAATCCAGACGCAATATTGATATTCAAGAAATCAAGGTTTCGATATTGACACAAACAACCGTATGGCGGCGCCGATCGATAACACCGAGGGAACTGGTAAAATGGCGGGCTGATAAAATTGGAAGTACGGCCGTGACTTGGATCGGAGAGCGGAGTTGAGATCGGCTGGTTATTGATGATAGAGCGGGAAGAGGAGAGAACAAGGGAGACGAAGCTGCGAGTTGCGGGCGAATCGCGAGAATGGAAAAATAGCGCCATTCTGTAAATCATCGCTTAGCTTGAGAAACACCTCGATCTCAACGAATCACAAGGCGGCCGGCATGGGCGAAAGGATGCGAGAACACTGAAAATTAGTATCCTTACTAGCCGCCTATCGGCGATGAGGTAATTTTCTGAAAATCAGTAACAAAAACTTGAGTTATTCGCGATCTCCATTTTAATGGTGTCCGGGACTCCAAAGTAAGTTCTTCTGCTACTTCTAAGATAATGTTGGCTGAAAAAACATCTCTCAGTGAAGATGAAAAGATGAGAAGATCATTCAAACAGGGGCTTTCTTAATCTCCTAATTTGAGAAATATTGGGAAATAATACTTTAATGATCGAGACAATTCGATCCCTCATTAGACAGGGAAGAATTTTGTGTATCTAATTATGCACGAAGGGCATTATTGACTTTGTGTCATGCAAAAGCGGACATCAAATTTTACATATTGGTGAAGTCCCTCACGGCTGCTATTTTGAAGAAGCTTTGATAAATTAATATCCACACAAAACACATTAAAAAAATATTTTGGTTAAAAAGTTTATTTACCACAGGAAATTATTTACCGCTGGAAATTATTTACCGCTGGAAATTATTTACCACAAGAAATTATTTACCACTGGAAATTATTTACCACTGGAAATTATTTACCACTGGAAATTATTTACCACAAATTATTTATTTAGACTAAAAAAGGAGGTTTCCGAGTGCTTCTGTCACACACACAAATAAAGAGCAGCAGCCAATTTAATATTAACAGAAGGCATTTTTTTTTTCTGCTTATTTTTTACAAATAAAGATTGCAAATATTGTTTAAACAAAAAAAAAAAAAAATTTGTTCCAGGCTTAAAAACCAAAGGGAGACCTTTTCCTGCTTCCCTCTTCCCCGTACTGTTCATTCCACTTCCTCAGCTCGTTCATGGATGCTGCATCATAGGTGACAGATGGACCCACCTGCAATTGTTGCTACCTTAACAAAAGATGTCCCCAAACAAAAGATCACAATTCTCACGCACGCCCGCGCGCGCGCACGCACATGCATGCACAGGCAATCAGCTGAGCAGATATTATATAACATTGTCCGAAGAGATAACTGAAATACAATTGATAGCTAATATAACACACGCACGCACTCACATGCGAGAGCACGCACGCACTCACATGCGCACACACACGAGCACGGACACAGATTTTTTAATCAACAATATAGTAGTCCAATTGCAGATACCACCCAATTGTAGGGACATGAGACTGATCCTCAAGCATGCCAGATACATGACCCTAAGTGTCTGTAAGACGCTCTACCCATACCACACGCACTCTCTCACATGCACGCACTTGCATGCACGCATGCATACAGACACGCGCGCGCGCACACACCCTGCAACTCTCAACACGTGAAGAGGAGGAGGAAGAGTTGGTCACCTTTTCTTTTGACAGAATAAAATCATCCAGATACAGCAGCCTCAGACACGGCGCCACATCAGCCCTACCTCGTCCCTGCTGAGAAAGCTGAGGGAGAATCAAAACTAAAAAGATGGTCCTGTTTTTCACGTGCTGTCAGCATGGGCATCTGTTTTACCTTCTTTTCTTCCTCCAAAAGTTCCTGGACGGGCCTGTAGGCTGCAGCCACGCAGAGGTTCTGCACCACAGAGCGCACCACACACGGGCACTTTTAAAGTTAGTGCACAATTTCGCTGATCCTAACATGCAGCAAGATGGCTCACGAATTGGCTACCTTCAAATCACTGCCAGAGTACCCCTCTGTTGCATTTGCAAGCTTGTCGAACTGGAAGGCATGTTGCAGACTTTCCCCCGCAAGAATTACCTTCAGGATCTTCATGCGGTTTTCAGCATTCGGGAGATCCACGTATATTCTACACGGCCAAGACATAACACAGGCACAATTTTTATTAAAAAAAAAAAAAAAAAAAAAAATCTGGGAGATCAAGAACGAGAATGGGCTACTATAAAGTTAAAGGGGCGAAGAGAGAGAGAGAGAGAGAGAGAGAGAGAGATCAGTTGGCGGAGTTACCTTCTAGGCAAGCGACGAATTACTGCGTCATCGAGATCAAAAGGTCTATTTGTAGCACCGAGAACAAGAATTCGTTGGGTTTCTTTCGATCTCAGGCCATCCCAAGCTGCCATAAATTCATTTCTCATTCTTCTAGTAGCTTCGTGTTCTGAGCCACCACCACGAGCACCGAGTATACTATCAACCTAAAAATAAAAAACTCAATGGAATAATGAAGAATTATACGAATATTATTGTTTATTACGGATTTTTGATAGTTGTAAATAAGCCCATCAAAGCAATGTCCTAGGAGAAACAACCTCTAGATGTGTAAGGGTTATAAACCCTAGAAAGAGAGAGAAAGAGAGAGGAAGGAAGAGAGAGAGAGAGAGGGAGGAAGGGAGAGAGAGAGAGAGAGAGGGAGGAAGGGAGAGAGAGAGAGAGAGGGAGGAAGGGAGAGAGAGAGAGAGAGAGGGAGGAAGGGAGAGAGAGAGAGAGAGAGGGAGGAAGGGAGAGAGAGAGAGGGAGGGAGGAAGGGAGAGAGAGAGAGGGAGGGAGGAAGGGAGAGAGGAGAGAGAGAGGGAGGGAGGGAGAGAGAGAGAGAGAGAGGGAGGAAGGGAGAGAGAGAGAGAGAGGGAGGGAGGAAGGGAGAGAGAGAGAGAGAGAGAGGGAGGAAGAGAGAGAGAGAGAGAGAGAGAGGGAGGAAGAGAGAGAGAGGGAGGAAGGGAGAGAGAGAGAGAGGGAGGAAGGGAGAGAGAGAGAGGGAGGGAGGAAGGGAGAGAGAGAGAGAGAGAGAGAGGAAGGGAGAGAGAGAGAGAGAGGGAGGAAGGGAGAGAGAGAGAGAGAGAGAGAGAGAGAGAGAGAGGAGGAACGAGTGCATTGTACCAACAAAGTGCATGTGTACGTGCGTGCCATTGTGTAAGTAGGCATGGATGGAAGAAAGAGGAGGCACACGATCATCTTTTCAGACAATTTAATTCTGAGTTTTGACTTTATTTTTACTTTTTACAGTACTGTTAATATTTTTTTGCAAGATCAAAAAACTCTAATGAAGTCTTCATCTGGGTGTCCTGGACTATTTATTTATGCATTTTCAACTTGGTCACTTATAACCAGTTAAGTTGAAAATATTTTATCTTAATTTTAATAATTAGTATATTCTAGAGTATGAGGCATATCAATTAATAAAATATATCAAACTTCTCATCCTGGCTCTTCCAGGCCAATCTAGTATGAGTAAAAACTTATTTGATCTGATATATTTAAATATACAAGTATTTATTACAGATGTGACGAAAAAAAAAAAACTATAAATATTTGATTACTTTTATTGATGACTGCTTTTGATAAACATGTGAATATATTTTTCATGACAAATCATAACTATTTCTAATTTTTTCTTATTTCTTTAAATAATAAAAATTAATTTCATAAGAATATTAAAAAAAATAAAAATTGATAATAAATTATAATATATGTTAGGCATATTCAATATATGTGAATATATATAAAGATTACTATAATATATATATATTTTTTCAATAACAAAGATATATATGACTTAATTTTTTCAATAACAAAGATTACTTAAAAGCTGATTGATTATTATTTATCTAATAGTATCTCATAGATGAAAGATACATCAACTAGACGTAAAAACTATATCTCTTCACAATAACATTATGAAGATATATATGGAGTAGCCACTATGATTTTGAGCAGCACAATCAAACATAATTTACTACTATAATAGACGTCATATGACTTAAAAAACAGTCATTAAGATTCTAATTTGCAAATTTTTCATAAATAATCACATTATCTTGGTTATACAAGTATATTATAAATTTTATTTTATTTTTTCACAAGTCCTTAGAATAATTTTATTGATTGTTTACATAGATAACATTCTGATTTTTAGAGATTATGAGTTAAGAGTCATCTAATTCAATGATTACTTTTAGTCATAATTCTAAACGAAACACTCGTATAAACTCAAAAGGTTTCTTAACATATAAATAACTTATTCTATTAAGAATATCATTTTATAAAAAAAGGAGATATATAATCGAAACTCTCATGAAAATTAAGCTTTTGAATTGTATTTTAACAAATATTCTTATTGATCTATGTACTAATTTTATTTTTGATGTGCTTTATCTAATTGATTCTAATACTTATAGCAGAATCATGAAGAATATTAACTATCATACTAGTTTTAATATATATACTCAATATGATTAGTTATTTCATAAATTCTACTCAACGGGTTCACCTCAGAGTAATTCTTTACAAGGAAGCACGGACACGGCTTCCTACCGCCGTGTCCGACACCTGGATACGATACGGACAAGGCACGGATACGTGTCCGATATGCCACGTGGCATATCATTGATCAATCCGTATCCGATATGCCACGTGGCGTATCGGACAGTTGCGTCGGCTGTGTATCCATGTCGAGAGTACCCGACATCCGACGATGTCCAGTGGCCAAAGTCGCCCAAGCGGCAACGTTGGCCACCGGCAGGGGACGGGCACGATTTGAGGGGGGAGGCAGGGGCGGGCGCTATGTGTGGGGATGCAGGGCTGGGATAAAATAAAATAAAATATTTTTATAAAATAAATAACATTTTTTTATTTTATAAAATAAAATATTTTAATTTAATTTAATTTATTTTTTTTATAAAAGACCTAATATTTATAAAGAAAATAATTTTTATTTTTAATTTTATTTTTTTTATCATGCCGTATCCTAGCCGTATCCGTATCCTAGTTTTTTAGAATTTGCCGTGTCCCCTTATCCTGCCGTGTCGTATCCTCGCGTCCGTGTTCGTGTCCGTGCTTCTTAGATTCTTTATAAACTGAGATATAAAATTATCTAAGACTTATAATCACTTTTAGTATTATTATGTTTTTTGATCAAGTTTTCTATAAATAATAAGGTAGAAACATGTAGGTGGTTTGACTATGTTTTTCATATTAAGAGAGTAGCAAAATTTTTTGAACAAGCAAAAGGGAAAATGACGCTACAGGGATTCACTAATTTTCTTGTTTGGACACTTGGATTAAAAAAAAAAAAATCTAGTTGCCTATCAAAGTTGCCATTGTTTTGCTTAAATTAAAAGGGCACATACCTCATCAACAAAAATAATAACAGGAGCTAGTTTACTAGCAAAGGAAAAAAGAGCCTTTGTCAGCTTCTCAGCATCCCCAAACCACTGTATCAAGAAATTGTATAAAAGGTTACGATCCAAAATTAAATATGCACAATATTTTTAGCACCTAAAAAAAAAAATGAAACCCAAGTTTGCTCAAAAAAGAAAATAGCAAATATGCATGCGTATATACATACATACATACATACATACATATATATATATATATTTGTATGTATGTATGTATAAACATTTCATATATATATACATGAGAGATAAAAACATTCCAATTTAATATTTAATCTTATTCTTATATGTTTTTCATTTCTCACATAATCAACTTGGCACATATTTCTTTGATATGATAATCTTATAAAATTAAATGAACTAATAATTATCTCATAAAATTTTCTTTTAATTTAAAATATATATTTTCAATCAAATAAGACTTGCAATATCATCTTTCATTCCATCCATCTAAAATTAATTTTATAATCCACATTTTTTGTAATTATTTTTAATAAGTATAGATTTTAAATAATATATATATATATAAGAATTTGTTGCCATCGAGCACAATTAAATTATATTTTACTCTTGATTCAATATTAAATACATGATATAAATATTCTATCTTCAATTGATTAATATCAAAAATTTTACTTTAAAATTTCAGAACAGGAAACTAAGGTACATCATTTTTAAAATATATTTTCAATTCATTAAAAATTAAAATAATAAAATACGAACTTATTATAGAAATCTGGCATGATGTTAGTTAAATTAAAAATTTATTTAATATCATCCAACATAACGAATACATACCATAACAACCATCGAGATTCAATGAAGTTCATTGTTTTATTTTTGTTTATTTTATATTGTCTGTTAGTGAGCACCCAAATATATGGCTTGCCCCAACATAGTATGTGTGTGTGTGTGTATTATTTTTTGTTTTTAAAATTAATAAAAAATATATATTTTCCTTTTCTTTTTCTCTTTCTCTAGCTCTCTCTATTTTTCTCCTCACCCTCTCTATCACACCCGAAAACTTTAATTCTCAAAACCTAAACTTAGTATCATAACATTTTTTAATGGCCAAGGGGCAACACACATGGTAATTTGCATGGTGGCAAGCCTTCTGCTAGTGCTAGCGATAATGTGGATGAATATTTGATATCAATAAGGATGACCTAATGTTTATCATGGAGGTAAAGATAGAATTTCATGAGATTGTTTCATTCATTATTGATTGAATTGTGCTCATTGGACAAACAATGACAATTTTGTGATGATCTAATGTTTATCATGATTGTTCGTGGGGTGACTCTGGTACAATGTGGTAGTGGTGCTCATAGTTGTTAAATTAAGATTCAAATAAAGAATCAGAATACTTAATTAGTAAATCGAGAATAAAATCGAATCGTGAATCAAATTTTTTGTGACTTTTTTCCATGTTAATTAATTCATATTTCCTACAGCTGACAATTTTTTTTTAATATTTTAATTTTTATTTTTATGATCTTTGTAGTATTTTGTTGTTTTTTCACGTTAAATTCGTAATACCAAAAGTTAGAGTTACTTTTTTCCAAATTAATTAATTCCAACAGTTGACGAATTTTTTTGGTATTTTAATTTTTATTTGACTTTTTGAGAATCTCAATCTCTTGAAAATTGGTATTAAATTATTTCATGTAAAATAATTCACGATTCAGGAATTTAGTCTTTGATTCATGCATATTTTCGATTTTTTTAAAGAATCGGATTATTTACCCCCTGAATCGTAAATCAAATCATAAATCATACGATTTTGATAACAGTGGTGGTGATGCTTAAATAAACATTCAATCCCTATTTCATAACTTTGGTGTGAAGCTACAGTGATGTTTATATTTCCTTTTTGTGTGCCTCTTATAAAAAAAATATGATAAAAACCAATGTGAAACTATTGGAGATTAGTCAGTAACAACTGAAGACAAACATGTATTTATTCATCATGAGCTAACTCAATTAAAATTTGATTATTGGACTAGAATAAGCAAAACACTTATTGGATAAGTCACCTTAATCTTAGTGAGATTAGTAGTTTAATTAATGCAAGTTATTAGTACATCTATTACAGTCGATTAACTTGAGTGTATCTAATATATTTGATTCTTGTAACAGGAGCACAAAATTTTGAAATTTGACAATTTTAATATATTTTTCAAGAATATTTCATCTATATATTAATATTATTTAACTATCAGCATAAAGACTAACAAAATATACAATATTGATGAGTTTGAATGATCAAATTTATAATTTTTTGTAATTACATTTGTTGAAATAATAATTCATTATTCTGAGGAAACAAATCCTCGGCGAAAAGAAAAGATAATTTCAATTTTCTCATAGATTTATCATCAGGTAATTCATATATCTATATCAATTCTCAAATCAAGTAGAATTGAAATAATCAATCAAACTACTATGATAGCTTTAACACACAATGACAATGAGAGAGTTGATAGAGATGATGTAAAAAAGAAGGAATCTAGTAATGACCTGCTCTTTTTATGGTTGATTGAGAGATTCTTAGGAGATATGTTGGACATTGTAACTTAAGTTATAAAATATATTTCAGCATTAAGAGGCTTTACAATAGCTAACAAATTCACTCATGTTAAAACTTCTACATGTATACCTACTAATATTATTATGCTTACTCATAAAAAATATTCTATACTTTTTTTCTTGGGCACTGCCAGGTCATGCTGAGATAATCTTACATCTATGGTTCTTTCTTCGCACATCCTCACTCTAGACTCTTATGTCATATATGCAAGAGTTCATACTCAAGTCATTGATAATCATCCTCTTTTAACTTGTTTTGTTGAGTTCATAGTTTTTAGTATTATTGTGATAAACAACACCAATGTACGAGCAAGGAGATATGACAATGTTCATGTTATCTTGTCGAGTCTTTTCTTTTAACACAAATTTTCTTTGTTTTAGAATTTCTTATTAATAGATTTTCATGTTGAGTCAAGATATTATTTTTTTCTTCTAACATTTATATACGGGATCAATGACCCAAGCAAATAATTTTCATGAGAATTGAGCGATTGTACATATTTTCCTATACCCACATGAATCTCTTAAAATGCTGAGCTATCATTGATTCATTAATTATAAACTCTCTGCTTTTACATCCTTAATTAGACAAACCTATTTCATTTGAGTCATTCCAACACTTGGGGACTCCATAGTATGATTAAAGATGATTATCTGAGATATTTTTTTATATTAAAAAAAACTTTAAAATTTTGTTCATGTTGTAGTAGATTTTATGGTTTAGCCACCATATTTTTTGGACAAAAAAGAAAGATGAAGAAGAGAAAAAGAAAAGAAAAAAAAGACTAAAAGTAACACTTTTTTTTTTTTGAAAAAAAAAATACAACACCAACTACATAAATGATTTGGAGCAACTTACATGTCGGATACTCTCAAACAAAAAAAATAAAAAAATAAATAATAACATAAGAATAAAACCAAATCTCAACGCTCCTCTGGTAAATAATACATAAATGTCACAAATACTCAATTTGAAATAGAAGAAAGCAACATGCGATCTTTTGAATGCTATCATAAAATATCTACAATCTATTGGGTAATAGGTATATAAGCAGCGACCATTGATAGTTCCTTGATCATCTCCCATATACAGTGTCTATAGATCTCAATATGTTTTGTTTGCACATTATATATTGAATTTGCAATAATGTGTCAAACTACATAACTGTCATAGTGAGTATTATCGATCTCTAAACTAGTAAGCAAAACTTTTCTAATAAATAATAGAGTCCCCCAGTAGTCAACATCATAACTTTGTACTTTATGGTCATTATAGCCCAACTAGAATCTAAATATGCTTCTGCCATCTACGCGTCTCATTTCAAACTGTGACCCATAGACATAATTCCATATCTTAGAACTTATTCACGTATTTGAGAATCATAAAAACTATGTTCATATGAAAGTCTATGAGAATAAGGAAATAATTTGCAATACTGGTTAGAGGTGCCAAATATAATCTCATGTTCTTCCTCTCAACTATCAAATATTATGCAGAATTACCAACACGTGATATTTGATAATTTATCTTGTGCACTCCAAAAAATAATAAAAAAAAAATTATTAGAAATACATTTTATAATATCATTATAATATTTTAAGGTCACAATTAAACTTTTTTTTTTATTTTTTCATAAAGTTACATAAAAAAAAATTAAAATCTTTTCTTAAATACTGATACTCGTGTATATTGATTATAATTATCAATAAAAATAATAAAATATCTCAAAATATTATATTAGTGACACTGATAGAATTGATGCCTCCTAGTACTCAACTAGCATGATGGATAGAAACTTCTAGCATGTTATCCTAACTTCTTCCTCACAATCAATTGATATCAATTATTTGATGCTTAATTTTAAAATTTTCAGCTTGCCAATAATAAATATCTCAGCTAAGAATATATCACTAGTTAATTAATAGTAAGAATGCCTCTCAGAGAGCACATGTGAGACGAGAAAAAATATATAACCTATTTCACTCAATCCTAAATGAAAGCATCTATATGGTATGTCGATCATGAAAATAAACACCATAAAAAGATAAAATAATATTATAATCATAACAAAACTATGATATATATATAAAATATATGTCAAAAGAAAACAAATCAAACATGACAATATCAAAATTTTTAGATTCTACAAAATAAAACAAAAAAGTACGAACACTTGTGACATGTTTGTCGATAATATACAAGTCAGACATACGCGAGTGCATCAAAACAAAAAAAAATCTATAATAAATCTCTCAAAGAAGTGAAAGTATCATATTACCAAAAATCTATGCCCACAATATAATATATATATCTCTCAATATATGCAAAAAAAGAATACTATAAATTTATCAACAATATGATAATTCGATTGGTTAAAGGAGCAAGATCATCCAACCCTGGGGACACGAGTTCGATCCTCATAGATGCTGAATATGCTTCCATAGAATGTCTTTGCAAATCACCATACTCATCACTACCAAATGTAACAAATACAATATTCAGTACCATGGGAAAATGTGAGGTTACCTACGCAACCCAAAGCAGCCACTTATGTAGCCAAACAAAGCTCAAATATAATGTGTGGTAATTTTAGGGTTTCGCCCACCATATTTTTCAAGGAATCAGAGAGAGATGAGTGAGAGATAAGAAAAATAAAAAAAAATATAAATATCAATTATAAAACTATTTATAAAAAATATAACATCAACTATATAAACATGTTAGGATAACTCACATTTCAGATGTTTGGCAATTAATAAATATAAAAAAAAATAACAAGAAAATAAAGCCAAACCTCAACATTGCATATTTATAAATTTTATAAAAATTATATTTACTTATTTATTAAAAAGTCTGAGATAATTTATCAAATATCATATACTAACATTCATAAAAAGAATAAGCAAACCTCTCAGATCACATCTAAAATCACCTATTATAGCTAGAGGAAAGATATTTTTTTACCTTTCATCCAAGATCGTTAGATGTACTTACTTTGTTTAGGATCTCTCTGGAGTAGAAAGATGATGACTGCTCGTATCAATAAATACGTCTTCCTGGAGTAGTCTATAACTCTAAAGAGATACAGGTGCTAATCACCAAAAACCAAAAGAATCATTACGAATGTAAATATGATATTTTTAAAAAAATAAATCTTTCAAAAACCTAATCTAAGAGAATGCATCTTAAGACAATATAGTAATAAGCACATTTCTTTGTCCAATCATTTATCCACACAGAGAAACTAGGTATCCTCTTTCAAATAAGCAACCATTAAGGCTGTCATCATCTTCTTTGGCATCTTCTTAAAGAATTGAGTAGAATAAACAAACATACAAGGTATCCTCTATAGAATTATAATGTCATGAAATTATAAATAAAACTCAATATCAAACAACATGCTAGTGTGCAATTACACAATACTAGTATATTTAATCTTATAAGAATTTTAAAATTAAATATATTTAGACAAAAATAATACTTGAATAACTGATCATCTGAAAAATCTATGTTTCATACATATATTAGAGGTCATACCTTAATGCAAAAACAAATACCTTCGTTGTAAGAATTATTTTGAAAATCCTCTCCAATACACAAATCGAGAGTAATTGATGAACGGAGATAACAAATCAAGTGAACATGAGAGAGAACAAAAATTAAAAAAATGTTAAACAAAGACGAAGAAGATTTACAAACACATAAAAGATTTTTACTTAAAATGAATACCAGTAACAACATACCCTACTCGACTCTTTTATTATTACATCAAATTATTATTTATTATAAATTAGATACACATAAAAAAAAGATATCACGACAACATGAAACATGTTGCATAATAACTGATTCGAGACAACATATGCATTGTAGTGACTACATGGTCCAGTCGCAAGATCATAAACAAAATCATAACTTCATGATCCAATCATAACATCAACTGCATGTCATGACATCATGGTCCAAAGCTTGTCGCAAAACAAGAGTCACATCATGACACTAAGAATTAAGAAACTACTTCTACTGATGTAGGGGATTTCTTAAGAGCCTAACTGAAGGATGAGTCATTAACTCATTACTAATATTCTTTAACTTGGTGAATGTTTCAACAATCTTGTCTCAGCTGCACACTAGCAATTTTTTGCAATAGGTATATCTTTCGTCAAGTAATTTGACATGTAAGGAATCATCAGTTACAGCCTCGTGACTATCTTAAATAAACTTTTTTTTGATTGTTTTACTCCTTTTTAAATTGTAAGAGAATTGAGCCGCATCCAATAGCTTCCCCCAATTGGTATAATTAACCCTCATAAAATATCTTAAATATAGCTCTTATTTTTAAGGCATGTCATCCCTTAGGAAGATATTCTAATTATTAAGACAAAATAAAAAATATATAAAGAGAGATAAATATTTATTTAGTTTAGAAGAAATTAACTTCCTATGACATCGTATTAAATATTGAAAACTCATGATAAATGAGAACAAAAGGCTATCAATAAATGCAATCTCTCAACTAAGATGTCATAATTAAGATGTTTCTTAGGCATAGTCAGAAGTGTTAAACTGAATATGTCATGCCGACACAATTAGAAAAAGGAGCAGCCCAACATAATCCATTGGCATGGCTTTTGGACGAGTCATGTTGGGTCGTGCCAAATTGGGTCAAACCTGAACAAGCATATCTGGGTTAAGTTAGGCTAGCTTGGGTTCAATCTAGGCTAGCTTAAATTCAAGTCGAGCTAGCCGAGGTCAGGCCATGCTGACAAATTTGGCCCACTAGACCAAAATTGGCCGGCATGGGTCATCATGACAGGTCATGCCATGTCGAGTCTTCCATGCCAAAACTATTGAGGACATTTAACAACTCCACATACATGAGTCATATAGCCCGAAGCTGCTCCTTGGCTAGCTTGATCATAAGGGGATTCAACAACTATATAGGTCCCATATGTACTTCATTACCCTTTTGCTTAGCATCCCACTTAATTATAGTATTGAAGATCTTTTTCTTGGGACATTCATGAACCGAATGTGATCCATCTCAAAAAATAATTGATTGTTAATTTAAAATATATGTTTGTCTCAACCCTTCCACTCTTTGCTAGTAGAGGTTACACTTGATCCTTCTCTAATATTAATATTCTTGATTATATTCTCTCTCACCTTTAGCATAACTATCCTTGAAATAGTAACTTGGATTAAAATGAAATTTTCTTTCAAAAATTCATGAGTGACTCTACCATTATCATGACATTTGCTAAGTCTTGGATATCCCGTTACCTCAGCTCTTGCCATGCAAAACTCTACGAATTTTCAATAAAGTTGAAGAATAAATTTTCCTTTCACATATCAGAAGTCTCAGGCATTAGTAAAGAGAAATTCTTGACATAATCACGAATTGATCCATTGTATCTATGATAATCAATTTTTTTGTCATATGTACAACATATTTTAGGCAAAATTATTTATTGATCTCTTTCTTAAAGTCAGCCCAAGTATTTATTAAGTACATTCCCCTATCTATCTCTATCAATCTTCTATGATACCATAATGTTGCATTATTAGTGAGATAAAGAATAGTAATGTTGACCTTTTTTACCTCATTAGTTAGTACAATTACCTCAAAATACATTTTCAAGTGTCATAAATATTTATCTATCTTATTAGCATCTCATTGTCTCATGTGTGTGACTTTGGTGCCTCCATCCTCGATGTCTCATGAGTGGCCATTACTCGAGTTGAAAATATTGTCTTATATATTGTCATTTCTTATCTTAGTTCTTTTTCACACTTAGTCAAGACTTCCACTCTCAACTCCAAGGCAGTTAGCATGACCATGACTCTCATGAACTTTTCATATGACACCATCAGAATTATACAGCTTTGTATTCCCTCTTGAAAGTTTTGGATCTGCACATTGAGATCTTCCATGGCTTTCTCCATGCTTTGCTCCATGAAATACACTCTTAATTTGATATCTGCCATAGCAATCTCTAGTCTGGTCATCCTACCATCTGAACTTCCTCCACGTGAAAGCTTACCACTATTTCCTTTGAATTACTACAACACACAACCTCGATTTTGATGCTAACTATCACGTACTTATTATTTCTATTAAGCTCATGCATGGTACTTATACAACTCACCCATCGAGAGTTGCCAAGTCTGTCTCTTATTTGCATTACAAACTATACTCGACTTCTACCAATAGTTAGAAATAAAGAAAACTCAAAAGAACACTAAAAATAAAATAAAATTACAACTTAGAAAAAAAAAGAGTAGAACTTGGTAGTTTGCAAAATGTAAATTGCATATGAGGTTACCTTCTTTTTTTATACAGACCAATGTAAAGGTTCCAAACCTTGAAAGATTCTAAATATTTTACTTGGAAAGATCAAGATATTTACTTGGAAAGATCTAGATATTCTAATTATATAGAACCTTTTATATTTTACTTAGAAAAAAAAAATTCTCCAAATTTCTAGAAACTTCTTGAGTTCTCCATAGATGGTGATGTGACATGCCGTCACTTGGTGGCGAAGATAATCAATATGACATCGGTGCCTACAACAAGGGTCGGGTTGAGGGCCAATCCAAACCCAACCAAAATTTAACTTGGGTTGAAAATTTTGAACCTTAGCCCAATTAAAACCCAATAATACTTAAACCCAAACTGACATAATGAAAATCAGATTGGTATTGAGTTGGGATCAAGTTGCAACATTTGTCGCAATAAAACAAAAAAAAAACAATAATAATTAAATAATAAAATTTAAAAATAATTAATTTCTAAATATTATATAGAAATCTTAAATTTATATAATATAAAATTTAAATTTAAATTGATTTCATCTATCTTGAATGAGAATATTTTATTTAGACTATCACACCTTAAATTTGTAAGTAGAATAAGTAAATTATTCTTAAATTAGGCAATGGAAAATTTTAATGAAGATTGAAGCACTATTAAAAAAAAAAAAAAAAACTCTCACACA
Source organism: Sapria himalayana (assembly GCA_029783825.1). Taxonomy (NCBI): domain Eukaryota; kingdom Viridiplantae; phylum Streptophyta; class Magnoliopsida; order Malpighiales; family Rafflesiaceae; genus Sapria; species Sapria himalayana. Next base: position 49,942 of record JAREIK010011258.1, read on the forward strand.
AATTTAAAATATAAACTATAAACTCAATTTCAATTTCCTTTCACTCAGCCTTAATCATTTGTTATACACATGGAAAAGTGGTAAATTTAATAAAATTTTGAAGCGGGCTAAGTGTGCACATCAAAAATAACGCTCCTATCAAAAAAATAAAAGTATTTATGAGGCCACATCAAAAAAATTAAGAATCTTGAAATTTATGAATGTTTATATATAACATATTTTTCAGGTTAGGGTTCGATTCGGGTTGCCAAATCTCCAGGCTCGAAACAAACCCGAATTTGGTCCGGGTTGAGATTTTTCAACTGTAGCCTGACCCAAACCCGAGAAAAGCTCAACCCAAACACAATTATTTCTCAGGTTGGATTTGGGCAACTCTGGTTGACCCGACCCAAGTTGCACCCCTACTACACACTCTTCCTCCCCTTCACTTCTTTCCTTTGTCGGACACAGTGAGCGCGCGACAATGAGAGGGTTGGCACACAGCAGATGTGCCCTCCCTCCAAGGGTTCGTAGCCAGAGAAAGGAGGGACGTAAAGTACAATTGCTTCAAAATTACCATTATACCTTTGAGGTCAGAGTTGAGCCAGTTATGCTAATAAAGTTTGCCCCAGCCTCAGTGGCAAGTGCCTTAGCAAGAAGGGTCTTCCCAGTTCCAGGTGGCCCAAAGAGTAATATTCCCTTGCAAGGCTGAGAATAAAATTACAATTACGCTCCTGAAGTACACCCTGACCTACTGGATGCTGAGAAAAAAAAAAAATATAGCTACCCGCAACAAATTTCCCTGAGAAAAAAGTTCTGGCCTCCTCATAGGGAGGATGGCAAGCTCATTCAATGTCTTCTTCACCCCCTCAAGAGCACCAATATCATCAAACTTAACATCAATCTCACATGGAGGTACCACAGAAGAGATAAAGTTGCTTTCATACTCGTTCTTCGCAAGATTCTACCAGATTATTTTTGTCACAAGTGATCAAATATGGTCTGTAATTTTTATATAAAATAATACAAAAAAAAAAAAAAAAAAAAAAAAAAAGATACAATAACCTTCAAGTCCTGTAATGGTTTCTGAGATGTGGTTTCTTGCTCCTTCAACCTCATAATGGCAGTTTCTAGGCTACAATTGAGAGGCTCAAAGCAGAAAGAAATGCAATCATCACAGTGGTAGCCAATTAGTGAATTATGCACAACATACCTTTCCCGAGGCAAAATCAATTGCTCTCCTTTTATGGATGGAAGCAAGCATGAAGATAAGTAATGATTCATGGCCCAACCAATGATTTTTTCTGCTTCTGCGGACAAGAAACAAAAGATTATTTGCAGAAATACATGATGAATCAAACATGATGATCACGCGAAATTACACAAACACCCTATGTTGCACGGATACGCCTAGGAACTGCCGTGTCGCCGTATCCGACCCGTGTCGCCGTATCCGACTCGTGTCGCCGTATCCGACCCGTGTCGCCGTGTCCACGTGTCCGACACGTGGACACGGGTCGGATACGTGTCCAATACGCCACGTGGCATATCAGATACGCGTTAAAGACATATCTGACGCGTTGTTCGGAAACAGTCGTCGTTAAAAACAGACGCGTCGTTTACCTACAGACGCGTCATTTACCAACTGACGCATTTTTACGATTCTAACGCGTCGGAAATACACTATATATTAACTATTACTCCTACATCTCCAACAAATTGAGGAGCACACCGCCGACAGTAATTTGCCGACAAGCCGATTGCGAGAAATAGTTGTCAATTATCATTGCGTCAAACGGTGAGAGGAGGAGCACACCACCGAGACGCCGACAATACCTAAGATAACCTAATTCTATAAAGGGAAAGGGGGGGGGGGGGGGTTTGGAATCTGTATCGGGAGGGAGGGGGGTATTAGAGGATTTAAATTTTTTTTACATTATTTTAAAATAGAGAATTTTAAATTATTTTAAAATACAAAATTTTAAATTATTTTAAAATACCTAATATTTATAATTAATAATTTTTATTTTTAATTTTTTTTTTTATCATGACGTATCCTAGTTTTTTAGAATTTGTCGTGTCCCCGTATCCTGCCGTGTCGTATCTCCGTGTCCGTATCCGTGTCCGTGTAACATAGCAAACACCAATACACCACGTCTCATAAAAACTCCGAAATTAAATGTATCTATGCGAGAATACTACTTGAATTACTGAACACTTGGAAAATCATTATGTTGCATGCATATATTAAAGATTATGTTATGATAAGAGGACAAATATTTTCATCTAAAAGTAGTAGATCTCAGGTGTCAGGCTAATCGGATATAATTTTTCTAATTTTCGAGAATAAGACCACCGATATATTAGCCCCCCAGACACCACACAAAAAATGTGAGCCTTGTATGCTGAGTAAAATCTCAATATGATAAAGCAAATATCAAGAAAAATATTTTTAAATCACAACAACTATAATAAAATAACTTAAGATATAAAATTACATATGAAGCACAAAAAACACGTATTATTAATTGGTTATTCATTGCGTAGATAAAATTGTAAATAAAATACAGAAAAATATGTTATGTTGGAAATAAGAATTTAGGTTTCCGTGTGAGAGTAAAAAAATGTTCATCTCTTTTTTATTAAACTCTAAAATTAAAAATAAAGCACGTATATATTAAGAATAAGATATGTCACGTGATGGGTACTTGCATGCTAGGAGAAAAAGAAAAAAAAAACATATAAAATTCATTATCAAAAAATAAATAACTTATTTAAGCCTCCAAGCATTTTTTGTAAAAATATATACAACATGCTCACTGGCATATTTTATAGAAGCATCATCAATCTTCTCTCATATAAAATAATAATCAATCTCGATATATTTTATTAACTTGTAAAAATACAAGATTTATAATAATGTACTTAGTTGTTTTGGACTGATAAGACCAACTCATCCAAAAAATAACTAATCAACTAAAACTCACAAGTAGCCAATTATATAACTTTGTATTCTATATTTGAACTCGATCTAAAAATAACGATCGGCTACCTACTATTCTAAAAGATAAGATTATATCCTAAAAAATATATAATTTAGTAGCAGATCTCCTCTATGTGATAACAATAGCTCAATTAAAATCTAAGTATGAGCCTAATCAATTATGCCCATTGTCTCTAAAAAATCTCACATCATAGAACTCTTTTCACATATTTAAAAATTCAACAAATTATATTCATGTGAATCTACTTTAAATAATCTAAAAAATAACGAATTATACCAATAATACAAGTGATCTAATTTTATAACTATCAGATAATTAAAATATCATATAACTCTAGTTGAAATATATTTAATTAATCATATCTCATAATGAGAATGGCATCAATATATATTATTAACATTACATTTTATCCTTTGGATTCATATAAAAAAAAATATAAATAATCTAATATATATTTCTCAAGGCTAAAAGTAATAAGTAGTTAAAAAAATGATTAAATCACATCATAAGATAATGGTTCAAATCATAAAAGCTCTTCAATAATTTACTCAACGTATATGCTACCACAATCTGAATGACCCAATATATATAAGTTTCTATTGTACACATTTCCATTAAGTTATTTTGAGTTTTATTGAAATTTTTTTAAGTTTTTTGCATAAAATTTAACATGGTATTTAAATGTAACCTCTAGGACATGTATGGAGTAAAAACCCCTATAAAATGGGAGTGTGCAATGTATCATTACGGTGCACATGGGCATGCATACTATATATAGTGCACGCACATGCAATGCAACAAGATTAGAGGCACGCCACTGTGTGCATAAAATGGGTTGCCCTTGACCTCTATAATAGATTGGAGGCATGCCAAACCCTAAGTGTGTTTGCCCCTACAATGCATAGAAAACACTTGCAAAATAATTCATACTATGCAAAAATGCATGCACAATAAGCAAAAAAAAAAAAAAAAAGAGGTGAGATGAATTTATTTTATTAATGTCAATTATTTGTGTGATACTGGCCGATTTTTAGTATCAATTGGAGAGAGATGTGATATAACATTGAAATGCAGACATAGTAAATTCTTCCTACATTGCACATATTGTAGGAAGAAAAAACATGTCAAAGGCAAGTGTTGATAATTATTTTCAGATAAAAAATTTAAAATATTACAAAGTATTAAAAAAGATAAATTGACTATCATATTCATTTAAGAGTCATCAATTCTCACATAATTCATCCACTATTATACTTACTAGGAAAAAATATACAAAATTCTTCTCTAAGACATAAATGAATATTATTTATTTTTTTGATATTGGTAGTTTTGTCACTCATTTTCTTAGTTTAGACTTCTAAATTATTAACACAATAATCAATACTCATATAATTAATAATTATTTTTAATTAATTATTTTTTTATTATTCTATGAATATTATAATATTTTATAATAAATCATCAAAAATTATTGAGTATGATAATATTTAGCTTTAGTGCTTGATTTATTATTCTTTTATTATATTATGTTTGTTCTTTATTATTTTATAAATATACTTTTAGTGGAACATTTTCATGCAATCCAACAATGACTTTATTTTTTTTCTACCAACTTTTCACATATAAGAGCAAAAAAATTTTAAGAAAAATATTATTTAGAAATGAACAAAAGGTATTATATATCTTCTCTTTTATTGTAGAGCTTCATACTAAGTGTCTTAAGTATAATGATTTATTTACTTGTGCATTCTTAATTTAGTCACTCAGCACTAACTAGTTTGATAATATTTTACCATAATTTCAAGAATACTTTTGTCTTATAGTATAAATCCATATTAGTTATGAAAAAAAATCGGAGCATCATATCCTATAAATCAAGCTGGTGTGAGTAAGGCCTAATTTTATATTCAATTGACTATTGTTTTTCTTATCTTATGAATATTATAGTAGCTAATAATACATTATCAAAAATTATTATAAATAATAATATTTAGCTTGAGTGCTTGATTCATTGTTCTTTTACCATATTATATTCCTGATTATTTTATAAACATTATTTCAGTTCCATAAATTTTTAGGCAATTCAACAATTATTTTTTTTTCTACCAATTTCACATATAAGAGTACAAAAATCTAAAAAAGACATTCTTTAGTATCGAGCAAAAGGTATTATATATCTTTTTTTTATTGTAAAATTTTTTACTAAATATCTAAATATAATGAATTATTTACTTGTGTATTCTTAATTTAGTCATCTATCACTAACTAATTTGATAATATTTTATCTTAATCATAAAGATATATTTATCATATAGTATAAAGACATTTTAGTTATGAGAAGATATCGGAGCATCAAATCCAACATATCAAGCTAGTGTGAGTAAGGACTAATTTCAACTGATATACTTATATAACATCATATCCTAAACAATGGATTTGTGTAATACGATAAAACTAATAACAAATGAAACAACAAATGTGTCGACATCAATAGAAGACAATAATGGAGGATAGCCTATGATATTCTCTTTAAATAATTTCAGCTGATCAATAGAAGAGCATGGGCAGCCCTAATGAAAATGACTATTGATTAATGACTTCTTCTCCAAGCTTCTTAGGATTTAGGTGGCATATAAACATGAGCAATTTGCAAGGTGCATCAGAATCAACCCCAATGTTTGACAAGCCGCTTGTTCAACGTGGCTACCCAGGTGGATGATTTTGTTCCAAATTTCTCCTTGGTGAATAATTTAGAAGTTGGCAATTCAGTATTTTGATTCTTTGAATAATAATTGGCCCACTTGGAATCAGGGAAGAAACTACATGTGTCATGCCGGGAGTTACATAACTTGGCGGAGGGGGAAAGGATCTTCTAGAGCATGAGGGAGGGTGATAAAATTGATTGAACAACTTGGGAAACCTAGGCATGACACATGTATATAGTCCAAGCAATATGACACTCTCATTATTTGCCAATCTCATTTTTATAAATACAAAAGTGCATGATAGCTAATTTTTTTTAAAAAAAAAACAAAATATTCTAAAATATTATTTTAAAAAAAACGTTGAAAAAAAAATTATCAAATAATTTCCAAATTACTAAACCATTTCGAGCGAGGTCGAGCAAAAATTGGCATCGTGGTCCTCAGGCTCACCATTTGAAGAAGACAAAAACTAGCATTCGACAAGGTGCTTGGGCATACACGAATCTATGCCCACGCTAGGTGTTCTTTTTTACAAATATGGAATGGTCGATGGGCAACATCTTCTCCAAACATTATCTCCAAAACAAAGTGACGCCTCCATGAAGTTTCACTCTAAATATCATGTCAAAGGTCTGAGAGAGCGCATGTCTACAATTTATTAAAAATTCTCTTGGAGGGGATCTACCACGTGAAAAACACTAAAAAGGCTCACCATAGACCAAGTTGGATGACAATACTAATAATAGAAGTAGCTCAGACATTGGACCAGACAATCCCACTTGTGGTATCGCCAAGGCCAACAGTACTATAAATGCAAAAAATTTCTTACTCAATTTGGTGAGTGTGACGCCATCCGTATTTACAGTCAATAGGTCCATGCACATCATATCATTTTCTTCAAGAACCTACATTAGAACCACAATAAAATAACTAACTTACAAAAAGTGGCATTCAGCTACTTCAATTTGCAAACATTAGAAATACATTAAATCCACTCAAGCACATCTTATGTTGTGCATTAATTATAGTTTCTTATCCTTAACGACTTCGAACTCAATTACAAACCTTGTGTAGCTCATTATAGTTGCTTCTTGATATCACAATTCTCTTATCCTCTTCAAGTTGCTTATTGAACACCCGAAGGAGCGACTCTTTCTATAAAATTGTACAAAAGTAAAAAAAAAAAAAAAAAAAATACAAACTCATGGTATAAGCAGCAAAAATTAATGTGTTGTAGTGAGACAAAAGAAACCCATTTGGAGCCCTTCAAATTGCACACAAAAACCACATAAGCAGGCTCATCCATGTGTATGACACTATATTTAACATGCCTTTTTGATCTTTGAAATCAGAATGTAAGAAAAGATACTTGCACTTAGAAAGAATACAAATAGAATTCCAAAATTTAAATAAGAATGAGAATAGATAAGATATTAGTTTGATATAGTAATCTGTTAGTTACTAATAAGATTGATTATAGAATCAAATCTTGACCTCAATCCAAAAAAAAAAAATAAAAATGTTTTTGGATCAATATAAGTAGAAACAATTGAATATTAGACCTATGTGATCTTATATCTTCCTACCTATTGTGAAAATGCTCAATAGGGTACAACTTAAGTGTGTAATAATTGTCTTACCTTTAGGTAGAGAAGTAATTTTTAAATATGTTAATTCAGAACATTCCATATAGGATGCGGACAGTTTCAATGTTTTGCCTGTCCATAGACAAAAGGCTTCTGTTTTGAAAGGGGGGAGTAACACAAATTATGTTGAGAAATTGTAGAAAAGATTTAGAAATGTATTATTCTAAGCACACTTAAATGGTCTAGGAGCTTAAGCCACAATAATGTCATATTCTCATATGAGCATAACAATTTTTATGTAATTCCAAAAAATAAAGTAGCATTTTCATTTTGTTGAGACAAAAAAAAAAAACACACACACACACAAACATATTATTTAGTTATAATTATTGTGTGTGTATTTTCAACAATAGAGTGCTTTAAGTGTATAAAGGAGTCCTAATTCTATGATTGTTTTTTTTAATGCTTATATATATACACACACACATACATACTAAGAAACACAGACACGGACACGAACACGGGGATAGGACACGACAAGATACGGGGACACGGCAAATTCTAAAAAACTAGGATACGGATACGGATACGGCATGATAAAAAAAATAAACTTAAAAATAAAAATTATTTTCTTTATAAATATTATGTATTTTATAAAATAAATTAAATTAAATTAAAATATTGTAGATTATAAAATAAATATATATATTTTTATTTTATAAAATAAAAATATATTATTTTATTTTATTTTATTTAATAAGATAATATTTATAATTATTTTATTTTATAAAATAAAATTATAAAATTATCTTATATCATATAAAAATATATTTTTTTATTTTATAAAATAAAACTATTTTATTTTATTAAAATATTTTATTTTATTCTAGCCCCCAGCCCACCCTCTGCCTCCCCCCCGTCAATTCGCCCCCTGCCTCAATTCGGACCCCCCCCCCCCCTCAATTCGCACCCAACCCCTGCCTACCCCCCCCCCCTCAATTCGCGCCCGCCACCTGCCTCCCCCCCCCCCCCTCAATTCACGCCCCCGCCGCCTGTGTCGAGTGGCCAACGTCGCCCATGCGGCAACGTTGGCCACTGGACGTCCGATACGCCACGTGGCATATCGGATACGGAATTTGTCAATGATACGCCATGTGACATATCGGACACGTATCCGACGTGTGTCCGTACCGTGTCGCCGTGTCCACGTGTCCGACACGTGGACACGGCAGTCCAATGGCGTATCCGTGCAACACAGTATATATATATATATATATATATATATATATATATATATATATATATCAATTTGCATACTCATTTAATATGATATCAGAGATGGAGTGATCTATGGTTATTTTCAAACATCATCCCCTATGCTAGTGATAATTTTCATCATTCATCTTATGAGTTTTACTTCCCTTGTCATTTTATCTTTCTTTTCAAAATCAATCTTAGTGTTATGCATGACAAAAAAGAGAGAAGATGAAAGAAAATATAAAATTAAAAAAAAAGTATTAAAAATGAAAATAACATTATTGAATATAATATAATCATGCATATATATAATTTGAGGCAGCCCACAAATCCAGTTAGCCAAAACAATAAAAAGAAACAAAATAACAAAAAATAAACTAAAATTTAATATCCTCATTTGAATCATGACATATGCATCACAAATTTCTAGTTTTGAAAAGAAAAAATCTACATGTAATACTCTAAAAAATATCATAAAGATGTTTGTAATCTGATCACTGAGATACACGTAATAACGATTAAACATAAAATAATATGTTTCATTCGCTCATAAAATATCAAATTGGAAAGAATATGCTAATTTGTCTGACTGCCACAATAAAATATAATTGATATTCAAATTAGTAAGAAAAGTTTCTTGAAATAATGACTAATCCATTAGAGCTAATAAGTAGCTAACAACATAATCTTGTACTTTGTCTTTATACTGAATTTTAAAATAATTATCTACATATTCTTTTTCCAAGAAACAAAATGACCTACAAAAATAAATACAAAATCATATAATGAATCTCATATTTGTAATCACAGAAGCACAACTACTAACGGAATATGTATTTATTCGACTAAGCTCACTATTATTAAATATAATCATACGTTTTGGAGCTTTCTTCACATACCTAAGAATTCTAAACACAATCTATATAAATTTATCTTGTACAATCTAAAAAATAAATATCTATACTGACAATATAAGTAATATATAAACTAATTATTGTCAGATAGTTTAGTTTTCCTACAATCATCTTATTAGTGGAATCAACTAATAAACAAATATTTGTAAACAAGTTTATGTCTACATCAAGTGATGAGTTAGCATATGTACATTCTGATATATCGAAGTCAAGTAAAACACTCACAATATAACTCTTATGAGAAACAAAAGTGATGGTTCATAAGTATCCGATCTCAATACCAAGAAAGTACCTTAGACATCCTAAATCCTTCGTCTGAAAATCAATTTTTAAAACAATTTTAATTAGGATATATTCACTTGACTACCTTTCATAATCAAAATATCATCGACACTTCATCCGCATGTATCATTGCCCAATATATTGATTTTAAATAAAAACTAAATAAAAAAAATTTTAGAATTTCTTAAAATCTTCAAAAATTAATCGTTAAGAACAATTTCAATTGGTATTTACTCACCTAATTACCTTCCATAATCATAATATTATCGACATTTCATTCGCGTGTATAATTACTCAATATATTGATTTTAAGTAAAATCTAAATAAAAAAAATTTTAAATTTCTTGAAATATTTAAAAATTGATCTTTAAAATAATTTCAAATAGGATATACTCACATGATTACGTCTCGTAATCAAAATATTATCAATGTTGCATTCGAATGTATCAATGCCCAAAAAATTAATTCTAAGTAAAAATTAAATTAAAAAAATTTAAGAATTTCTTGAGATCATTTATTTTCATGATAGTCTCATCGTATATGAGTATCTGTTAAGTTTTTTAAAAAAATATAATATTCAATATAAAATTTTTAGTATTGTATTCAATAATACTTTAAATAACGATATCATACTTAATATATTTGTAAGAATTATTAGAGATGAATCCTTATGTAAAATTTGTCATGTTATGTGTATATATCACATAATTAATCTAATAGTATAAATAAAAAATAAAAATAATTTCTCACATATTAAAAATATAAGAAATATACTAAAATATCTTAAAAACTTGATATACAACAAGAATTTCAAATTATATTTTCGTTAGTGGACCTAGAAAAATTCCAAACAAATGTCGAAAATTATATAAATTATATATACCTCATGTTATATTCATATATTGGCTACCAACATGTGAAAATTAACATTAATTATAAAAATAATGAAATTATTTATGATGATTCATACTATGAGACAAAATATTCATTTTTATAATTCTTAAAAAATTCTTATGATACAACGAACATGTATTTGTTTAGGTACACTCGCATCACATATATTGTACTTAAGTACATATACAACATTGATAATATATTTCAAAAACATAAAGGATACACTAATTTTAGTGTCATGACTACTGAAATATAAACTAAGTATTTAAAATAATAATTATCCATTACATCTTTTTATTGCTTAGCAGTCTGTATAGATACTAAAATTAAGGTAGAAATGATAAAGAATATATTTAAAAACTTATCTACATGAATAAATCAAGCAAAAAAATAAGATGGTATAATTCATGAATAATTAGATAATATATTTAGATATTATGATACTCGATAAGTTAATTTTAGCAAAACTCTAAGTATAAATAGACACCATATTCAAAAATAATGACTTTTACATTCGATTAGCTAGAAGCAGATAATAAAATGATCTATCAAATATAAATGAGCTATTTCAATACTTACATATCAATTACTACTTTATCAAATTATATGATAACATTAAGAATTTAGATATATTTAATTGATAAAAATCATATGAATTTACTTATTTTGTATTATATGAAATAATATTAAAATCTATTTTTTCTATGATTATGAATATTATGTTGGATAGAAGATCAATACTATGATGATGTATTATAAAAATAACATTATGCTTAAAGAACTGAAAAGATTCATAAATAGATCTTCAGGATCAACTGAAAGAGTTACTAGTGGTTAATAACTCACACGACATTGAAAATATCAAAGTTACCATTATGACAAAAAGCTTCAGTTATGACAATCAAAACCATACAGACTAGTAGCCAATATTAGATGACTAGTATGTTGCTAATGCTGATTGCTATTGATTGTGATGTATTTCTAATTTTTAAATTTATTATTATATATAATATCATGATGAGACTGAAACCACAAAAAATATATATTTTTTTATTGAGTTATGACTTTTATTAATTTTCATTTACAATGTAGTATACTTAATTTTTAATATTATAATTTTTAAAAATAAAAATTTTATTTTAAAGACAAACTTTGTCTATCGAAGTAAACACTCACAGAAATTAAAATTTTATTTTAAAGACAAACTTTGTCTAACAAAGTTAATACTCACAGCCCCACATCAAATGTCCAGTGGCCATTGACTATTAAATTCTAAATACAGCGAGGGGCCACTAGGTGGGCATAGGGTACTGAATAACTAGCTAGTGCAAGGCACCAGCCACCACGAGCTAGCCAATCTTGGTAAGGGGGCATGGGCACTGACCAGCCCAAACCATTATATCACGACCCAATAGACATGATATACCCAACATGCCCATTGAAGAAGGCAGGACTTCTGGCCGTGTTGGGCATACCTCCTATGATGTGCTGGCTCGCCATGGAATGGGTACCCAATTTGGGTCATCCCAGGCACGGCATGGTGAATTGATTAAGCCATCAAAATCAGAGTCTTGTCGAGCCGGCACAGGCACACAGCCCAATTGACACTTCTAAATATCACTATGTTGATTCAGATCATCACAACTCAAAATTTTGATATCATTATTTTTGTGTATATCATTTATTAACATAAAACTATGACTTTATTTTGAACACCATCTGTGCAAACTGCCAATTTATAAGCACAACAAAATTTTAATAATATTTAGATATAATATGCTTATCTCATTTAAAATCATATTCACAATCATAAAAACATATATATTATAATATTACACTAGATACCATAGAATTCAATACACCATACATCATTTTAGATAAAGGTGTCAAAAAGGCCGTGCCAGGCTGAATCATCCCATTTTTTGGGCCCAACCTGGCTGCCGAGCCGTGCCTGGTATGGTTGCATGGAAGGCAGGCACGGCACTGACCCGCAGCCCAAAATCCACCTGGGTTCGAGTCAGGTCAGGTCGGGTCGATGGTTGTTTTTTTTTTTTGAAAATTAGGATTTCGGCAACTTACCACGCCGCCATTGCTTGTCAGGCATATTGAGCCGTTGCCCATCGGGTATCGTTGCGTCGTCCCCCTGTCGAGCATTGCTCGATGCATGATCACCCATGCTATGCTCATGTGCCAAACACTCATGTCGTGCCTAGCACTGCACGCGGGCCGAATACCCTCGACACAGCACGAAGCGATTCGTGCCGAGGGTACACCTGGCACGAGGCGGGCATGCTACTGTAGCATGTTGTGCAGGGCCAGGCACGCCTAAAATGGCCAAGCTTCAAATTGAGCCTGGGCCTCCTAGCCTGTTTGACACCTATAATTTTAGATAGCATAAGAAAGATTAATTTATATAATTTTTTATAAGTCAATATATCAAAATTTATTATGTCATTATAAAACAAGATGAAACAAAAATTAATATGTAAGTATTTTAACATTCAATGGATCTCTTTATCATTTATCTTTGCTATGTGAATAAAAAAATTATTATTTTCAAATATTATATCAATCTCTTTACTCAGAGGCTCACTAAAATTATAAAATTTATTTTCATATTATTTAAGTATATTATCTAATTGTCCATAAATTTTATTATCTAGTTCTTACGATTAATTTATGACAATAAAAATATATTTGATAGTATTTTATGTCTTTTTCATCTTGCCTTTAAGATTCATACAGGTAACTAAACAATAAAAAGATAAAATGAAAGATTATTATTTTAACTTTTTTTATTTATATCTCAATAAGCATATAACTAAATATACGTCTTGAGAGTATATATTAACGAATATATGTCTATCATATTATAAATGATTTTCATGAACATTAAAAATAAAAATTTTATTTCTATCTGATTTCTTAGTTATTATTTTACTAATTATACTATTTATGTAGTTAGATATAATATCTAATATTATATCATATAAATCTAATTTTACTAATTTTACTAATTTTACACATATTAGTAGCTAACATATGAATCTAATATCATATAAACTTATATATAAACTTATATATATATATATATATATATATATATATGTATGTATGTATGTATGTTTATAAGTTTATAAACATATATGTGAGTTTACATTATAAACTTACATATAAACGTGTTTATATATATAAGTTCATATACTTATTATATATATATATATATATTTATTTATTTATATATGTGTGTTTATAAGTTTATAATGTATATAAACATACATACATACAAGAAACTTGTAACGTATATATAAGTTTATAAACATATTAAATATTTATATAGATTTATAACTTATAATGTATATATAAGGGTATATATGTATTAAATATTTATTTAGGTATATAACTTATAACACACACACACACACACATATACATATTTATATAAGTCAAATTTTGTATACGTATATTTATAAGTTTATAACTTATAACATTAAGTTACATTTTAAATATTATATACGTTTATAACTTACAACATTAAGTGACGTATATATATATATATGTGTGTGTGTGTGTGTGTGTGTAATTTAAAAATAATATATAAACCAATATAAACAACATATATACATAAAAGATGATAATCTAATAACTCATAGTAGGATAGGTTATTGTAGCCAGCAGATCCTTCAAAGAAAGGTAACATAGACTACCTAATTTGATTCAAATATAGATTTCCCTTCAAAGATATATGCTCTTGTTGATTCTATTAAATATAAGATAATCATAAACAAAATTAATAATGTGATAATGATCATATTAGATATCACTTATGATATTTGTATAATTAGTTATTTCTTCGATTCTCTTAGAGAAATTCATATTGATATCATTTTTTTCATACTCAAACATGTAAAAAAAATTGTTTGATAATTGATATATTCCAAAAATAAACACCACTTTAGTTTAATTGGTTACTAGCATTCTAGATGAGATTCATCAATTACAAAGAAAAAATTTATGATAGATACTATTCATTTTTGAGAGAATATTTTATTTTTGAAAACAATATAATACATATAGTTATTCCTAAATCAAGTAGAGAAACATAAAATTTAGGTATGACATATATTACTTGTCAGTTTACTTGGTTCAAACACTTACTCAACGAGTTATTTTATAACCTTTGGATTAATTATATTATTTTGTCGTAATAAATTAGCAAGACATGTTACTTTCAATCTTATCTTACTAAATTGTCATTTCGTCTAGAAGAATAGTAAGATGAATTTGAATATCATAATCAACGTATCAATTAGAAACCAACTTATGAATATTTTAATGAAAAATTAGAGACTCGGATCACTCACTTTTGTATTCCAAAAATAATATTAGGCATACACCTCGGCCTAAGGAGTATTCAATTATAGTTATTGTATATATTATTTCTATAATAGAGTTGTCCTAACATATAAAAGGAATGTTCCATGTGCGACTTTTTTTTATCATGTATATGTGCACTTCCATACTTAGTTTTTTCAAAAAAAAAAAAAAAATTGTATATATAAAAAAAAAGCAGTCATTCTTTCACATAACATTTACTTTCTCGAACAATTTTCATTTGAAACCATCCGGGTCCACTTCTTACCCCCTAATTTTAAGCTTACATGTCATTACTTTAAAAAACCAAACCAAAATAGTTGAGATAAAGCTTAGTTAATAATAATAATGATGTCATTATTCGGAAAACAACAAAAACTACAAGATAGCAGCAAGGCTTGTTCAGACGTATTATAAGTAAAACGTATATATAATTGAATAGTCAAAAGTTTCAAAAAGAATTCACCTTCGGTGGAGATATGGAAAAAACATTGGTAAAGAGCTTATAAATATCAGCAGGGTTTGATTTTTTGGTCCCTCTTAATCCCTCTGTAATGCGCCTCAAATTTAAAGGCTGAATAACAAAGGGGCATCTGAGCTATGTACCTAGTGAAGATGTTCTTCAAATAAAACTGGAAAACATACCAGCTTAGTGACCCGGCCAAAGTTAGGAAGAATCATTGTCTGTTTTATGACAATCAAGATATATGCATTAAAGATGAATAATGTTAAGGTAAAAGTAAAAAGAACTCCATAAAAATTGATTAATAAGATTTGTTTGACCCAGTTTAGAATAGAGATGTCAAATGGGTCATGTCGTGCAGGCACGAACCCTTTCAGTGAGGCGCAGCCATACCACTGTGTCATGCCCAGCACGGCACGCTAACCATCATAGCGACCTGGCATAGCAAGGTTGGCCCACAGGATGCTGGTCCGTGCCGGGCTGTGCCGGGCCTGGTGGGGGCTGTGCCAGTTCAGACCAGCATCAACCATGCAGGGCCAGTGGCGACCGGCCAAGAAAGCGGGCTCACGTGGCCAGTTTAAAAAAAAAAATGACTTGTCGGGAGATAACCCAAGGTTACCAAGTCTGTGGACCATGCCACCGGGCCATGCATGCAGATCGTGCCTAGCCCAGCATTAGGCCGGTCAAAGACCAGGCATGGTTCAGGATTGTGCTGTGCAGGGCCTGGCACGGCTGAACCATGCCGTGCCACGGGTTGTTTTCAGGCTGCCCGGCCCAGTTAACACCTCTAGCTTGGATATGATTTTTGAAATGGGCAAAAAAGGTGAAATGCAGAGCTTGTGAAGCTTACGAGTTTGCCTCTCTCTTTCGACATTGTTTCAACTTTGTTCTGGCCGCATATGAGAACCACGGGACCTGGTAAATCATCAAACTTCTGCAGCACCTTGCGGAAAAACTCATGCTGCTTCGACTTTGGAACGGCTCCAGACAACCACCGAGCAAAATCTGGGAAGTACACAATAATGGGATACTGAGAATTCAAAACCTGCAAGCACCAAGTTTTACTTTATCAACAATTGAGAAAATGAAATGCTGAAAACAAAAAAGCAAAGCAAATGCACAATATACCTCACACAAAGCTTCAATTGCAACATAAAAATCTTCTGCCTCAATATCACCATCGTGTTCAATGTCCTTTGCTATAGAAAAAATAAAAATAAAACATCATAAAAAAAATGTTTCGCATCAGGTGCTTCACACCTGATTAGTGAATTCTTCATCTATGAGACATTGATGATAATATAAGAATTTATATTAAAATGATCCTTACAACTAGAAAATAATCTAGTAATACACTTCAAATTTCTAAGTAAGATCTCTTTAAGTCTCACTTTAAGAGGATGTATCTTCCAAATAAAAATTCACATACAACTAATAACATATTTTCTTAAAAAATCAAGATATTAATTTCCATATAAAACCCTGATAAAATTGGACTTAAAAAAATTTCTCTAGATCTCAGATAATGAAATGAACCCCACCATTTCTCTAGATCTCAAAATTGGACTTAGAAGAATCCCTTATAACCACGAAAAAACAAAAAAAAAAAAAAAAAAATGTCGTGATGCTAGAGGGCACAACATGTTATTGAACATCATGACTAGCCCATGGAGTTGCATCTTCCGTTGTGATGTCGCAATTGTGTTATGGTGTCATGACAAACTCTTGGTGATAAGACATGCTATTTGAAATCATAATTATGTCCAGATATAGTGATATGTATCGGATATCACAATTTGATATCATAACAGACACTTGATGTCACAACATATTATTCGATATTGTGACTATACCCTATTGTCACGACATATGTTTGACATCACAGTTGAATATAACATATTACAATTAGCGGACTAGCAAAAAAAAAAAAAAATAAGAGTAGCTCATGTTTTAGCAAAAACAAAAACTTTTCATGAGTGAGAGAGAGAAGAGAAAAGATCGATCTCCAAAACTTATCTCTTAGATCTCCAGATGAGAGTTGGAGAAATTAGATTCTTTAGGGTTACAAGGTATTCACAAGATCTCGTTAAGTTCTACTATACTCAAATATATAGAAATTTTTCCTGCTCAAGTTTAATTCTATCATAGGAGCTGAAATGTTTATGCAAGTGTTGTGTAGAAATTAATTACATATTTATGTTCATCTTTATGTGTTAGGTTTGCTATATTTTGGGTTGTTATGAGAATGTTCATGATTAAAGACAAAAATTATGCAAAAAAGAATATGTAAATATTTTAAGAGAATTACTATCAAAATTTTCTTAGAACTCAAGTTTTTGTTTTAGCCAATAACTTGATCCTAGGACATATGATCTGGATAATTCTAGTTGAAAATGAAAGTTTAGAAATATATCTACAAATATTTAAAAGACACCAAAAACCAAATCATATCCAACCTTTGATTTAGAGGTTTAGGACTAGGAACTAGTTATGTCCCCAATACAAAAAAAAAAAAATTATGTAGTTTTAGTCATAACTTGAGTTACGTGAATTAAGATAAAGTGATTCAAAGGTCTAAATAAAATAGAAATATAGGGGAACAATTAGCTAGAAGATCACATCATCTAAAAATTTTATTTACAAGATCAATATTGTAGTCACGTTTAATTGATTATTTAAATTGTAAGCTCACGCCTAACCTTCTAATATGATATTTATGTGACATGAATATTTCTATGTGCACGAATAAATTATAGTCATAAGAATTTAATTTGTAATGTATATTAAGATTAATTGATTAAATACTATTTAAAAATTATATATATATATATATAATATAATAATCCAAGATGCATGGTAAAGTATATAGTACAAATGGACTTAGGATTTTCATTCATACGTGACATGATATTGATATTAAATAGTGCATTACATTGTATATGGACAGTGACATTATATTTCATGAGTGTGAGTACATGATCATGATCAATCAGCATACTTTACTATTGATGGGGGATTTGGTACCATTGGGCGACGTCCAACTGAATCATACGATTGCATAACATAGGAAAATAGCAAAAAAGGATTACATCCTCTCTCAAGTAAAATGTTTGGACTGGTTCGGACACATATGATGGTGAAAGTTCAAAAAAGGTGCTAGAAAATATGCAAAATCCTATGATAAAACCACAAAAAACCATCACTCAAGAAACACATTTGAAATGATTACATTCATAGACAAATAATTTGTATTTCAAAATATTACTTTGATGCGTTCATCAAAGATGTTTTATCACAAATTAGAGTGCACATTATGTAGTTGGAGGCTTGGAGCTAATAAGAGCTCGAAACAAGGTACACATTTGAGTCTCAACTAATGTTCACGTAGAGGTGTCAAACGGGCCGGCCCAGCACGGCACGGCCCGTTTTTCACGTGCCCGGCCGTGCTACCGTGCCGTGCCCGGCCCGCTCGGGCACGGCTTGGCTTGGCCGGGCGGCACGGGCGCACGGCAGGGGCAGGGCAGGCGGGTCTGTTTGGACCCGACCCGCGGTCTTTTTAACGGGGGCAGGGCCCGGTTGGGTCACGACTCAGTGAGTCGCGACTCGTGAGTCACGACTCATGCCACGGCACGCGTGGCACGCCGCCAGTGCCACGCGTGCCTGCGTGAACCGGCACGGGATTAAATTCACCCGGGCACGGCACGGGCCCGGGCACGGTTTTTGAACGTGCTGGGCCGGCCCAGGCACGGCCGAACCGTGCCGTGCCTTGTGCTGGGCCGGGCCGGCCCGACACGTTTGACACCTCTATGTTCACGATAGAAAACACATTTTTACTTGGAATGTGAATGTAAATTATGAACATAATAATTATATGTGCACTTCAGAGGGGAGTAGCCCTAGTAAGAATCTTCTCTATTAGGCATGACTCATCTTATATAAAAAATACCTCAGGTACAAGATAAACACTAGTGAACAATACTCATTTGAGATCATAAACATCAAAAGATGAGAATCAGACAATAATAAATTTCATATCTATCTTATCTCTTAGTGATTCATTTATCAGATGATTTATCATTCCTTAACTAAATATTATGTCCGGACTCCCATTATCAATTGTGAATAATTTTAGTTTTTGAGCTTTGATAGATTAACAATTAGAATTTGAACTTTATCGATACATATAGTAAACCACGGAGCAAACCGATACAAGCACAACCACCTTGGCACATTTTTTTGTTGTTGTAGTCGCATGTCTTCCAAAGAGAGAATGCACATTCATATTTCATGCCGTGGGTTTCACTATAACCCTAGTTGCACCATAACACCACACAAAAAAAATCCTCGTTCCAATTTTTGAACATGTGAACCCTACCCGACATGTACATGCCAATACACTACCCAAAAAAAAAAAAACACTAACTTCGTCCATCACCATGCACAGTCACACAATGCACTTTTTTGTGCACTATTCATGTATATATGCATCGCATGCAATGGGCTTGCGATGAACGATATTAAGGCACACAAAAACAGTGTCTTTTTCTTTAGGCAAAAATGTTTGTACTGTGTTGTCACATCACACGCTCTTTCTCTCTAGAAATCATTGGAATTGCAGGACCTAGGGTGCTGGCTTTGATACCATGAAAACATTTAAGTCGTAAACCCATCCATTAATCAATAAAACCCATAATGAAATAGGTATGAGGGTATACCCTTATATAATACAATAACAAGATTATGATATCTCATATGTCAGGTGATTATGTGAATAAAAAAATAAACAACAAAAATAAATAAAATGAAAGATTATAAACAAAAGCAAGCTGAAACTGCAATAACCTTATTAACTGATACCCATCGTGCCCCACCATAGGAAAATCTCTAACAATCGAATCTAGTATTCTTAGCTTAGTCAAAAGATGTGTGATTAAATTAAAAATGAACAAGTAATAGATCAAAAATAGTTAAGCACCTAGTAAAATAATATATCATAGAAGAAAGAACATATTGCCCACTATGTTTAGTCTTATAAGAAATTTTTCTCAAAGTATTATCATCTGGCAAAATAATATTAAAAAAATAAAAAATAAAGTCCGATTTAAGTTTCTTTGAAAGATAAATCACAAAAAAAAAGATTGATATCATAATCATGAATAGAAAGAAAATATTAAGAAAAGAAAGTGCCCAATTGATTATTATAATAACTAAAAATTTTTAATAGTTTATCATTAATTTTTCAAGTGGGGATATTTGGATAACTATTGACTCATGAATAATAGTGAAAAAAAATGATTTCTTCTATTATGAATATTGAGTCATGAGTTTATAATCTAAGAGTGTAAAGTAGTGATATAATGAAAACGAGAAGCATTTATTGTTGTCTTATAGAGAAAATTTGTGTACTTTTATGTCATTTCTATAAAATACCACAATGGAGGAATCTTGAATACTTAACTCAGGACTTTAAATAGCTCCTATATAGAGGTGTCAACCAAGCCGGGCCGGCCCGGCCCGACATGAAAAAATCCCTTGCCCAGGCCCGTGCCGTGCCTGACCCAGCAAGGTTCGGTGGCCCGTGGCACGGCACACCGGCACGGCATTTTCCCCTTCGCCCTTCCCACAAAAAAGACCGGCTAATTGGTCATTTTTTATTTGGTTTGCTTATGTTTTTTTTTTAATTTTTTAATTTTTTTAACATTATTTATTGATTTATTTATTTTTTTTATTTTAATTTTTCATTTAAAAATTTATAACTCTATTATATAATTCTAATAAATTTTAAACTTATTTTATTTTACATTATAAAAAAAATTACACTTTGTAAATTTAATAAATTTTAAATAATATTCATATTATAAATTTATAATATTATACATTATCTATAATTTTATATATAATTTAATTATTTATATAATTAAAATATTAATTAAAACAATAAAATTTTTTTTAAAAAATTTCCTAGCCCGAGTGGGCCCAACCCGGCTTTTATAACCCGTGCCGGGCCATGCCTGGCCCGGCACGAAAGCACGGCCGTGCTCTAAAAAAATGCGCCGGCCTGCCCGGCTCGGCCCGGCCCGTTTGACACCTCTACTCCTATAATTAGCTTCTCTCTCAATATTTAATAGTGTTATTGATCTCATCTATAGAATTAATTATTGATATCTATTTCTTGTATGTTACTTATTTATTCAATATGTGTACTATTCAAAGAATCTCTTGCATCTACATGATAGTGCAGCCTCTGCTATCTTAATCGACTTTAACAATGAGTTAAAATCATCATATTGTATCAATAATCTATTGCATACAATTCTGTTTTTTTTCCTTTAGTGAACTTGCTATGCATAGTGCGTGCCTATGGCACATGTCTTTTATGTACAATATGTGTCTAGGATTTGTGCATGTATGTTACATCTGTTGTGCCCATTAAGATTTACAATGTCGCTCTAATATCATGTTAAAATATAACTCACAAAATAAAAAAAAAAACACTATAAAACCAAAAGGATAGATAAATCATAAATTTGAAAAGTCCTCATGGGTACTAGGCTACTTGGATTGGTGTAACCCACATTTCAATGCTCCCATTCATAATATAAAGTAAAGAGAAAAAAATTAAAATAATATAAACCATAAAAATATTTAAATAAAATGTAATGATGGCACGCAACTTTTAAATTTTTATTAATAAGACTATCAAGATATTAATATTTTTCATGTCATACACAATGCAGGAGTTTTGTGTATTTGGTGTAACTTTTATGTTATTTGATGAGAGTATCTATCATATAAATTATTTCAATTATTTTTTTTCATCATATAAGAACATAATTTGCACTCAGATGATATGTAATTATTTTTTATTTCCAATTTATGTGGCCTAATATTCGACCTTGTGTGTGGGTGAGGACTATGAACCCTAGAGATAAGGTGCATTTACTGTGTGTCAATCCTTGATGTCGCACAACTAGTGTGTGATAGAACATGGAGTAACCAAGATCCTAAGACATTCACACTAAAAATTTGATTATAAAGTTTCAAAATCAAAAAACCCTAATTATTTATATTTTTAATTATTTCAAAAGATCGTGCTTATGGAGAGAGTAGTTTAGTTCAATCGCAATATAACAAAGGAATCTTATTTCAATGCACATATTGAAAAAGAATAAATTATATTAAAGATAACTGTTGCATATTATTTCTAAAAAGAGATCAATAGATTTCCTTAAAGATAATTATTGCATATTTTTCTTCCTTTAGGCGTTTAAATTATTATTATATAATTTATATTTTTAATTATTGCATATTCTCTATTTATTATATTTTTTGTATGTGAATATTATTATAATCAATGACAAACTCTCTAAAGTAATCAACTCAATTATGATTATATTTTATATTTTTATTAATATTTATTTATAAGATCAGAAAACTCTAATAAAGTCTCTATTTGGGATTGAACATAATAGATTATATTTTTTTTTTCTTTTTTGATAAGTTTATATTTTAGATATTTGAATTTATTAGATCATTTAATTCTATATCTTCATCTTAGTCACTCATCTATGTTCGAGTTGAAATGTCAATTAGGAAAATATATTTTAAATTTCTTATCTTACACTCCAATCTAGTTTGAATAAAAATTTATTTGATTTGATATACTCAGACATATGAAAATTCAATAGAGATGTGAGTAAAAAGAATTTTAAATATTTGATTATTTTTATTAATGACTACTCATGATATATATTTATCTCTTTGGTGATAAATCACTTATATTCTTTTATTTGTAATTTATTTCAAAAAAAGATAAAAAATTAATTTCATAAAAATATTTTTAAAAAATAATAATATATTAGAATACATATTTGACAGATTAAATACTTACTATATGAAATATGCGATTATATATCAAACTTCTTTTCATGGCATATCCTTATAAAATATCATTGTTTAAATGAAGAACAGCCACTCATTTGCTATATATATATATATATATATATATATATTTTGAATTATGGCATATCAAACAATTTTTAGATTATATTTTAAGTAACAGCTGTTCTTAATTTTATAAGGATATGCCACTCATTTAGAATATATAAGGATTATATATATAATCTTTTCTAATCAAAAACTGTACCATCCATCCAATAAATGGCTGCTTTTGAGAAGTCTTCCTTGAGCTTCCCATTCTTCCCCAGAACCTCATTGGCACAAACAATATCAAAAATAACAGCCACTCGTTCTCCATTCACCTCAAACACCTCCCCTCGTTGACCAGTCAACAAAGACCTGAAAGAGCAATGACCAATCATGAGTAATATAAAACAGCAAGCTCGTAGATTCTAAACCACAAAACTGCAAGCTAAAAGAAAGTTGCTTTCTTTGATGAAGAAATGACATGAAACGCACATAAAATCATGGTTCGATAGTTTAAATTCATGTTGACAGTGCCTGTTCTGCCGCGGTTTCATTTGGCAGCAGTCTTGTTCTGGAACTGTCCCATTCAGCAATTGCCCATGGAAAATTATGGTTTCTGCTTTCCTGTTTACTTCTGTTGTAGCCATGATCCATGATCTATCAGTTCTAAGAAATTTGAGCTTTGAAAGTTGATGAATAATTAGAATAATTAGGCTGGAGGTGCCCATGAGGGAGATATACGCCTCGAAGAATTGGAGGCATAAGCATTTTGAGATCTTTATTTTTATGATTAATAAATATTTTAAAATATATATATATATAAGATAAAAATATGGAGGTCGTAGACGTACCCAATGCATAAGGCTCTTGCTCTAACACTAAGTCCGGATAAAAGATAAAAATATAATAGCATAAATTAATATCATAAAAACAAACCATTATAATTATGTAAAAAATCATAAGTTCATTACTTTAACAACATCGAACTAGATTTTTTAATAAACCTAGCTTTTAGGGTGGCTTGTTTTTCCCTTGTGCCGGCAATGCCGTGTAACATATGAGAATAAAACATGTTACACATGTTACGCTCTAATGCATTTTTCAACTATATTAATGTGTTTGTTACGCAGGCAAACATATTGTGTTGGTCGTGCTAAAGCTAAACATATCGTACCAACCAGACCTAGCTCAAGAACCATGGCGACTAAGCCATGTTATGTAGGTCGGGCTAAAGCTGGTCCATGTTGGACCGACTGAGCAGCCAAAATGGACCAGCTCAGTTTGCCTACATGCTTACATGAAGTGCCAGACCCCATGCCTTTTTAACCTTGCTCGCATGACAAATTGGCCAATAAAAAGAGAAGTTCAGCCCAACATGACCCATTTGATACCTCTACACCAAATCAAATTATATAATATATAAACATTATAGCTAGCAACTTCCAATATTCTTCACATCGGATACATATGAATGCTACTCTTTGGATATTCAGATAAGTGAAAAGGTCACATGAACTTGATATTTACTTTAGATATTATTGTTGATATTTCATTTATGCAGTTTTATTAATTTTATGAAGAGAATACTCGATATGTGAGTTTTCCTAGTAGTTCCTTTTTGCTTATTTAAGTTAGGGTTACATTTTTAGTACATATAAAAAATCAAACTTTATTTAATCTTCATTTTATAATGATATCAGAGCTTGAGTTAGCACACTCTAGAGATAATATGTCATGAGGTGCAACAGTGTGTGTGTGTGTGTGTGTGTGTGTGTGTGTGCGCGCGCACCTGTGCATGGCATTATGGCATGAGGTGGCATGGTGTGAGCAACAGTGTGTGCAGGTGAAAGTGTGCACACAAGAGTGTGTGCCACAGAGCATGGCACGGAGTATCGCACAACGGTGTGTGGTGTGCAACAGTGTGTGACGTGGCATGGTGCACAGCAGTGTGTGTTGGGACTATGTTGCATAGTACAAAAGTGTCTGTGTGGTGCAGTGTGGCATGCTGTGATGCAGCATTGTGCATGCTTAACAGTGCGGTGCAGAATGGTGCGACTGCGGTGCAGTGTAGTGTGCGATATAGAACACACGTGACAGTATCAAGTTATACAAAATCTATACAAAATATGCCAATTATTACCATGTCGAAAGTCACAAACTATACAAAATCACCTGATAGATTTCATGTAGCAATATTATAATGTGATGCCTTTTGAGTTATTATATATACCAACAAGTATATAATATATTGATTCTAAAGAGGATGTGATTTTCTCAGAAAATAAATTGCATTCCAAATGAGCTGGTAGCTGCTGAATTTATTCAAGTCTCAACTCTCAGTTTATTCTAGAAGAACTAGAAGTATCAAACGGGCTATGTCGTGCCGAGCACGGCATGATAAGGTAGTAATGCCGTGTCTGGCACGGCACGACATAATTATTCCTGGAACGGCACGACAAAATTTTTACCGGCTAGGCAAACCCCGTCCGGCCCGAGTCTAGGCAGAATCAGGCCGGATCACGTCTGGCAATGCCTGGCCGTGCCAGGCCATGCACGGGGGCTACCAGCCAGGTGGACCAATCACAAATTTATGATTTTAATTTTTTTTTTCAAATTTATATTTTTAAGTTATACATTATGAGTTACGCTATTATTTAACATAAATCACAAAAATAATAAAATTATTAACCCAAATTTTAATAATAAAAAATAACAAAAAAAATACATCATTCGATCGAACCAAAAATAAAATAATACAACATTATTACATAAAAATCATCAATTAAAATCAAGCAAGCTCAATCCCAATGTCAATTGATATTATTATGTAAATAATAATCATCATATAAGTATCTAATGATATCACTAGTGGTGAGTTATTAACTGCCAACAACTCCTCCACTTTTATTCCAGTACGATCCCGGATGCTCAACCGAGAATTATCTCAATCATTCATGCATACTAGTATCTCAACAATATCTGGTCGTAGTCTCAATCTTTTATCCAAAGTGTCATTGACTACAACAAAAAAAATAGATTTCAATTCTATGCTAGATAGCAGAAGAGTCAATAGATCACATGTCATCTTAGACAGCATATGATAAGTGGACTCATATGATTTTCATCATTATAAAATATCAAGATTATTATTATTGCTATGTGATAAAATTAAGCAGTAATTGAAATCTAAGTATCGAGACAGCTCACTCCTATTTGATGGTTCACTCTATCATTTCCCTCTCACTAACTAAATAAAGAAGTCATCATATCAAAATATAATATCTATATCCGTACCTAATTTTAGCTACAACTTCTGTCATATCTAATGTCGTAGTATGTAAATAACTCAGTCAATTCTTTATGAATTATTCATTCAGATTTGTATTCCTAGTTCATGCACGTGTATATATATATATATCAAAATATTTTTTACCTTTCTACCTTAACATTAGGATCCATACAAGCAGTCAAACAATAAAAAAATAAAATAATAGACAAATATTTTAAGTACTTAATTTTCATCTCAACAATCATATCACTAAATATAAGATCATCTCTAAACTTCTTATATATGTCACTTTTATTGCATATGCGTTTGAATGCAATGCAAATGATGATATTTAAATAGACGAAGAAATATTCATTGTATCATAAAAAATTTATAGGAATTTCATAAATACAATTTTTACATCTCAGTATCTATTATCGATAATAAATTCATCACTTATACTATTAGTGTAATAGGATATCACGTGCTCGTATCTAAAATATGAATCCAACATCATGTATGTATAATTCTAACAATATCTAACATTCGTTTAAAATTTTTTTAGACTCGTAGACAAACAAAGATTATCAAACTTTTGTTGTCTGCTAGGTGTCTAATAATATTTTATTTTTCTAATACAGGGAAACAGCATTCATCCCCACTTGTACTATCAGTTTAATAATATGACAAATATATTTAACATGAAAAATCATTCCTAATGGCTCGTCTTTGATGATCCTAACAAATATTTTAATAGCTACTTTATTATTAAATACGTTATCAAATATGATACTAAATATCTTATTTTAAATATCATAATCTCTACCAATTTTCATCATATACTCATATATGGCAAGATCATTATGCGAATCAAAAATTTTTGAAAATCCTAAAATCATTTTATTAAGTGTTCATTTAAAATCTACATAGTAGCCGGTGAGATATACAAAAGATACATAATCGCAATTAGTCGAGATATCAGACATCATGAATAGTCCGTCACTATATTACCTAAATTTATTAATTATTATTCATTTTTCTAACTTATAATTTTTTTAGTATGTCATTCCTATATGTGAACCTAAGAATCCTATGATAAGCAGACTAAAAATAAGTCCGCATGATACTAACTACCATATAATCTTCTGAAAATCTAATTAGAAGACTCATCATGATAATCAGTTTAGATATGTCTTCCCTCCCTAACTCGTTGCAATACTTGAAGAGAATTAACAAAGAAAATATACTAGATCTAGCCTCAAAGACCTAACCACTCTGTTAGGTTTATCTAGGATCTAATATATCATATTTTTTGGTAGAATGATTAGCTTGCCTCTTCATGTGCCCAGTCTCACATGCACTCTTACATGCATATATATTTTACAATACTTAAATTATGTGAATTCTTCATTAATACCCTCTGCATTTTTATTTTATATTATGTTAAAGCAAATTCAAACTACATATAATTTTCTATTTTTTTATTTTTTAGACATTTGAATTTGGGTCGAGACCATGAAAGAAAGCATGATTTCGACCTCAAACATTTTGTTAGGGTTATCATTATTAATATTATTTATATGTACGTCAACATTAATTTCATTATTATTAAATTTACTATGTCATTTTTAGTTTTATTTTAGTTTATGTTCTAAATTAACAATTAAATTATATTAAAAAAATTAAATAAAAAATAATATCCGACTTATGAAGAGTAGAGAGATAGAAAGAAAGAGAAAGAGCCATAGCCCATACTTGATATGTTAGATAAATAAAAATGAAACATAAACAACCAAATCTCCACTCCATGCCCATGTCCACGTTCTTTAAGCTTTACAAAATTATTTTAAATCTAATACTAAAAACTTTAGTTTTAGTTTAGAGAGAGAAAGAAAAAGAACCGAGACCAAAGGAGAGAGAGATAACCGAGACCAAAAAGAGAGACAGATAACCGAGACCAGAGAGAGAGAACGAGAGAGAACCAAAACCAAAAGGAGTGAGAGAAAAAGAGGAAGAGAGAGAGAGGGAGGGAGGGAGGGAGAGAGAGAGAATAAGTGTAATAGTTGTAAAAAACTCTAATCTAATATGTTTTTTTAATTAAAATTTTTTTACTATTTTTTTAAAAATTTAAAACGGCAAAAAAATGACAACAATCAAATTTTCTATCCTAGTCATTGGAAATTAATTCAACAGCCTAGATCTTCTAAACATTTATATATTTTTTTTCGTTGATTAGTCATTAGGAATCCCAAAACCAAAGCTTCTAGATCGTCCAAAGACTACGGCTTCAAGTTCAAGATCGACCTAAGAAGGGGGCGTCCACGTACGCCTTGATCGTGTTACGTGGAAGGGCACAGCCAACCACATGGTAAGCTATTTAAAAAAACACACCACGTGTACCTAGCAGGGAAAGGCGAGATTATTTTTTAAATATTTTTTAACCAATGGGCGGAGAGAGCACGAGTGAATTGGATTGAGCCCACTTCCCAGTCCAAGATCCCAAGTCATGATATCCATGCCAGTGGACCTTGCCAACAAGCTAGACACATGGATCGTGCCTGGCCCAACACGAGACATCTAAGAAGCACGGATACGACACGGACACGAGGATACGATACGGCAGAATACAGGGATACGATAAATTCAAAAAAACTAGGATACGAATACTGCTAGGATACGGCATGATAAAAAAAATAAAATAAAAATAAAAATTATTATTTATAAATATTAGATATTTTATAAAATAAAATAATATATTTTATTTTATTAAATAAATATAATTTTTTTATTTTATAAAATTAAAATATTATATTTTTATTTTATTTTATAAGATAATATTTATAATTATCTTTTTTATAAAATAATATTTAATAATAATCTTATATTATATAATAATATATATTTTTTTATTTTATAAAAATTAGGGCCACCCCCGACCCCCAGCCTCCCACAAATCATGCCCTGCCTCTCCACGGAATCACGCACGCCCCCTACCCCCTCCACAGAATCATGCCCACCCCCGCCGCCTCACAGAATCGTGCTCATTTGCGCCACCTCACAAAATCAGCCATTGACCATAATGGGCGACATCGTCAGGCATTGTCGGCATTGGTTTTTGCAGCTGACGAATCCGTCCGATACGCCATGTGGCATATCGGATACGTATCCGTGCCGTGTCCATACCGTGTCCGAGTGTCTGACACACAAACACGCCTATAGGGAGCCATATCCGTACTTCCTTGCGAGGCATTAGTCCCCTGGCCCAGCACAGCACAAGCCCTACCCATGCCCAGAGCCAGCACGACTAGAGTCTAGGCACGATTCTAGACCGTGCCATGTCAAGCCAAGCAAGGCATGGTCAAGCTGTCCAGCCCATTTGCCACTTCCAAGGAAAATAAAATATACATAATTTGTTAGAAAATAATGAAACTTATCTTTTTTTCATAATTTTTGTCAAAATCACATATTTTTTTCTCTTTTGCTTTCTTTATTGTATCTCTTTATGATACTAGGATACTCTAATTTGATACATATAGAGGTGTCAAACGAGCCGGCCCGGCCCGGCACGTTTTTAAACCGTGCCCGGGCCAGTGCCGTGCTGCCGGCACTGTATCTTCCCGTGTCGGTTAGGTTTCACGCGGGCGGCGAGCATGCGTGGGCGTGACCCGGGCCCTCCCGAAATAAAGCCCGCGGGTTAGGTCTGAATGGACCCGACCCACAGTCCTGACTCCCGACCCAATCCCAACGGGAAAAAAAAATTTCAAATCATATTGGATTTCAGCAGTTGGATTCGCCTCCAACGGCTAGGGGGCAGAATCCAACGGTCCTCATGATTCTGCCCCCTAATTATATATTAAAAAATCAAAAAAATATAAAAAAAATATCTTTTTTTATAAAAAATTAATATCTTTAATCTATAATTTCTACCCCCCTCCCTATAACATTTATGTTTTTCAAAAACATAAAACCTCTCAATACTTTCTCTCTCTCACATAAACCGTGCATCTCTCTCGGGCCTCGTGATTTTGCTTTCGGCTTGGATTTTCGTGAAACTCGACTTGAGTTATGAACATCAGAGCTTCCTGTGGTGCACCTTGCACGTGACTGACCTCGTTACTTTTACCGGGTAATTTATTTTATCGGGTATTAGTGAGACTGTGATTACGAACATTGATACCTTATTCGGAGATGACGATTATTCCATTCAGCTAGCGAGAGGGAAACGTAGGGCTGGACCATCACATAGGAGCGAGCTGTCTCGGTACTTAGATACCAATTACTGCTCATCCTATCACATTCTGATACTAAGAATCTTGATTTATTACAGTGGTGGAAATCATATGAGTCCACCTATCCCGTGCTATCTAGGATGACACGGGATCTACTGACTCCTCCGGTGTCGAGCGAAGCATCGAAGTTTGCTTTTTCTGTTGCAGTGAACGTGATTTCAGATATGAGATCAAGATTACGTCCAGATATGGTTGAGGCCTTGACATGTTTGAAGGATTGGGAGGAATCGAGGTTTAGTATCCATGATCATGCTAGAGCTAGGACTGGGACAGACACTGTAGTCGCATCCACATCCACTACGATGGTGGAGGAGTTGATTGCCGATGATGATGATTCATATGATACTGATCTTGATGTTGCGGCTGATGATTCTCATGATATGCTGATTGACGATTGATGATGATCTGCTGTTTTTTTTTCGATGTTTTTTTATTCATTGTATTTGTACGCTTTGTTTGTACGTTGTGTTGAAACTTATACTTGTTTGGTTCGGACCATCGGTTTCAAATGCATGATTGGTAATTTTTCATTTGTGTTGTTTAATTTTTTTTTATTTTTTTTTTACTAACATAATGTATTGATTTATTTTTTTTACGATTTAAATTTTATTTTAAAAATTTAAAACTTTAATATATAATTAATAAATATAATAAAAGCTACTTTTCTAAAATTTGATAAAAAAAATACTTTTCTAAAATTTGTTTTTTTATTTAATTTTTATTTTTAACATTTTTAAAAAAATTTATATTTTATAATTAATACTCTACACTTAAGCAATACAATTTACATTATATAAATTTTTTTTAAAAAAAAAACAATATTCTACCTGTCCGTACGGCCTCCAGCCTGCCCCTGCCTCTCTCTCTCTCAGTCTCTCTCACTCTCAGTCTCAGGACTCGGGCTCGGCCGCTCAGGTCA
Source organism: Sapria himalayana (assembly GCA_029783825.1). Taxonomy (NCBI): domain Eukaryota; kingdom Viridiplantae; phylum Streptophyta; class Magnoliopsida; order Malpighiales; family Rafflesiaceae; genus Sapria; species Sapria himalayana. The sequence continues at coordinate 81,803 of JAREIK010011258.1, forward strand.
GCCTCCGCCCAGCCCTGTATGGCCAGGCCGGGCCCGAGCGGGCCCGGCACGGCCTGCAGTGCCTACGGGCCGTGCCGGGCCCGCCTATATTTAAACCGTGCCGTGTCGGGCACGGCACGGTACAGGAACCGTGCTGTGCCCAGCCCGGCACGGTAGCACGACCGTGCCGGTTTTAAACGGGTCGTGCCGGGCCGGCCCGTTTGACACATCTAGCCACATATTCAGACTCAAAAGTATGAACATGTCCAGCATATTCAGAGAAAATTTTTTTATTCAGTTAGTTATAGTTAACATAAATTTTCTTGGCATGATACTACATTATGCTACCTTCCTAATAGTTTTGCAGATTTCTAAAGTTAGATCCTAAATGATTATACTTTTTATTTTATATCAGAGATTTATCTTTAGATAGTACAATATATGTTTGAATGGGGCATACTGAGGCCCATTAGAGAAATATCTCATACTAATCATCGTAGAGGTGTATACATGAGATCCTCAGTGTAATGCACATATTGTAGGAAGAGTTGTCACACCAAAATTAATTATTACGAGTTATATTTAAAGAAAAGACCAAAAGAACTTTATATTACTGAAGAATATAGGCCGACTATGAGATCTATCTAGGGATTCTGATAGAAATAATCGCACATAATATTTTAAAAAAAAAACTGTATAGATCAGAATGAGAAGAGATTTGACCCATGTATTTTTTTTTATCCCCAAAATACACAATGCACGTCTGACTAGGTAGTGATTAAACTCACTGTATTTTCTTAAATATTACCCAAGAATTTTTTTTGCGATGATACAAAAAAGAGAAGGATAAAACCAAGTTGATAATTTTGAGTACCCCAAAACATAAATATTTTTTTATTTTAGTTCATCAAATCATAAAAAAAAATACGAGTCCTAAAATATGAATATTTTCCATTCGAGATACCGAAACATAATTTTTCTTATTTTTTAAACGAGGTTTAATTTTTTTCCCTCAAATAACCCTAAACTACAAAATTAGGCCAATGGTTCATTATTTTGTTAAGGTATTTTACTTTTGATTTTCATGTTTTTGAAATTAAATTCTTCGTAGTACAACAAATAATAACCACCAATACTAACTCACTAATACAACCACAAGCAACAATCTAGACATTGTTGCAGCAACAACACCAACAAAAATATAGAATGAACCCAAAATTTTAAAAAAAAAAATTATCTCAAAAAATGTCATAATTAGGAAAACAAAGTTCTAGAGGACCACTAAAATGTCACAAGAATAATGGGGTTTACTTAGTTTTCCATTACGTAATAAGTACCAACCCACCTGCTATGAATCATGGTGTAAGCATTTTTCAGACCATCGGAAGTCGGTATCTTCCCCAATGTGATCCTGTGATGTAAGAATTTATGTCCGAGATGAGAGAATGTGAAATTACTTAACAAATGAAACATGGGTGAAGCCTTCTCACTACCAGAATGGCAGTCAGTAAATTAAGTAATAAAATCCAATAAAAAAAAATCCAACTATAAGCTAAGTTTTGAGTGTAATATGCTACGCATTACCATGTTCAAGTTCAAGACGCAAAGTCACAAATAGCATATATTTTAAAATTGTAATATGACATCAAGAGAGGATGAAATCAAGTGAATACCGATTATCAGCATCTAGTGGTACTGAAGGCCCAATGTACTTCACACAGTCACCTATGAGAGCACAAAGAAGACATAAAACAAGATTCCTATACCATGAATATTTTACAACCATAAAACCACACTACCAAATACACACCCACACACACACACACACACACACATATATATATATACTGCAACACTGCCATATGAGGTTGAGATCATACTGCAACACACATATATATATAAACGTGAGATTTATCCCTCTTAGAGGAAGACATATGTCATCAGATCAAAACATGACATCTAATACATACATGCAACACATGAACTTCCCAATTCATCACTCATCATAATATTATATTCAAATCTAAGACACTATAACACTAGTATAAAACAATTTGGTATTATTTGTACAATCACATGCACTTGAACACTATTATAAAACAAGAAAAAAACTCACAAGAACAATATTAAAAAAAAGAAACAATACAAGCCACCCTCTTGAATGTAAAATTAAAAAAAAAAAAAAACAAAACTCCTTGGAAGAATAACATTAGAATTTTAAAACATTTTTCATCATCAAAAAATCAAAAATTAAAATGGAAGGTAATAAAGAATAAATCAAAAATGAAAGTTCTCAGCAAAACTTGCCTTTCTTAAGCGGCTCAGATTTTGAGACATCAGAGTGCTCGGCAGGCTCAGATTTTGAGGACTTGGAGGATCTACCAGGTTCACCAGTTACTCTCTGCCACAAAGGTTGATCAAGAATCAAAACCACAAAATTGTTTGGCACGATTTCACTGAGAAACAAAAATCTAACCATTCCAAAACACAAAAAAAAGAAGCAACGATGATACTACCTTCACCTAGCGCTCAAAAAATGAGCACTCCTTATGGCAGTGGTAGAGAGGAGGAGGAGATCTCAATTGTGGGTTTTTGGTAGAACAGCTCAATGGTTGAAACTAGTGGTGGCAATTCGGGCAGACCTACCACAGCATGGGTTCTCCCACAAACATATGGATCGAGCTCAGCAAGCCTGACCAAGCCCAAATCACCACCAGGTCAAGCCCAGGTCAAGCTAGCCCAGCCCAGTTTTCTGACTGAGGTGCATTCACTGAAATATGAATAATTTTACCCTCGTTTTCTTACATCACTGAAGTCACTAGTAATATACAAATATTATACATGTTTAGTGTTATTAAGATATCAGCCTTATGTATCTTTCTGCCTCCACCAAGAGGTTTACATCATTAAGGGTTTTGACTGAAGTACTGTTTTTTTTTTTTATGTGAGCTTTCCTAGCCACAGAAGTGTAGTGAGCAATTTTGATTTTGTGCTTTTTATGTGAATTAGAAATTTTTTTTGTGATTTATCTTGCAACTGACATCCCAAATTATACAAATGAGAAAATAAGTGAGAAAAACATATAAATATAAGAGCTTCTCATATAGATCACATGGCCAACAATCACGGCACTCAAGATAACTTGTGAAAAAATATACTCTGATCAAAGCTTCACTAACTAACAGATCACTAGTGTGAGAGAGCAGATACAAAATTCACACAGGAAAACTATGAAAGAGATTGATTCGATCTCAATGAAGGACCATGCCACACCTCCACCACTATAGACTCCTCGATCATAAATTCAAAAACTAATAATCATGTTGCGGGCAAAGTTATAAATATCTGAATATATTCATGAAACTTCTTGGATATATCTACAATTGGGTATCAGTGATATTCCTGATATTTCTAATATTATCGACATGTACTAATATATCAACAGAAATTTTACTAATATTTCTAATAAATTCATAAAATATAAGCAACAATATATTCATTGTTATAATTTACATTTGAATTATTTTTAATATTTTATTTTATATTTTATGGATGAGACCATTCAATATAAGAGCTGTCCTATAAGAAAATAGTTTTATATTCACATGTATAATCATAATTCATAATTATTCATTAAATTTTCTTGAGATTTAGAAGTGTTATGACTTGAATATCTATATGGTATCAGAGTCAAACCCTAGATAGAAGAAATAAATCATAAGACTTGTTAGAAAGAGAGAGGCATGCACTTTAATAGCACACTTATGTAATAATGCAATGTTCATTAGTATCCACCGAACCAATGTATGTGGCACACAGTGGGCATAGATAAAAAGTAGGTCAAGCAACCCTACCCTTCCCACTAGCTTCTAAATTGTCTGTATGTAAGATATAATAATATGTTCATCATGCTTCTTCTCTACAAGGAAGAAGTTAACCTCGAAGTATTTCATCTACTCGTGAAATATTAAACTGAAAATTATATGCATCAATTCATAAATATCACAATAAAAAATATTTAAAAAAAATATTACATATTCGATCTCTTTAAGTAGATACTATATTTAAAATATATTATAAGAAATCATCATCATCATTTAGTACTTAAACTTTACACTATATCTCAAAACAGATATCTACCTCTTATTTTTTAATAAGAAAAAGATTATTTTCAAGAAAAATATAAAATTATATTATAGATCTACTCTCTCAGCATATTTATGCCCAACTCAAATCTAAATATCTGACTAACTACAAGATCTCGTGATCCATAAAAAAAATATCAAGCCCCAAAAATTTTTTTCACATACTTTCATGTATGAAGAGTAACGTTAAGATGAATCTTCCAAAGAGAATCTAAGAAACAATTCTTTATACTAATTGTGTATATTATATCCGATCTGATCATAATTAAATAATTAATTTTTCAATAAGTAGTCGAGTCACCAAAATATATCGTAAGAAAAGTGACACGTGTATCTGTATCAATAAAAATATTTACTGGAGCATAACCCAAAAAACTAATATCTATAATAGAATCATGTATATTTCTACTCTATAACAATATATTACACTTCGTACAATAAAACATTCCTTTATCAATAAAATATATAAGACTTCTAAGATCATTTATTTGAAACTATGTTTGAAATACTTCTTGAGTTAGTTGATTCTTAACTCATCATCTCTCATAATCATAATATTATCTATGTAAATAATCATCAAAATCATCATGTCATTAAGGTTCAACTAGAAGAATATAGAAAATTGAATAACACACATATATAATCCAAACAAAACAATTATTTATGAAAAGCATGTAAAAAAAGCTCTCAATGATTATTCAAAGCCCTATAGTACATTCCACAATCTACGAATCACACCTGATTGTACTGCTCAAAACCCTAGTGATTGCTTCATATGCACCTCTTCATCAAAGTAACCATAAAAAACATATTCCTTACATTTAATTGATATCTCTTCTAACTATGAAATAAAATAAAAAAATAAATATACACATTGAGTTCATTTTAGCAACTAAAAAGTAAATATCCTTATAGTCGATACTAAATATCTAAGTGTATTCTCTCAATACAAATCTTGCCTTAAGATGGTCTACCTTCTCATCTAGACATATTTTCACAATTAACACTCAGACACAACCAACAACTAGTCTTACTAAAAAACATGGAACTAATTACAAATCTCATTAAAGGATATGACATAAATTTCTTCTATCATGACATGATATCATTATGAATAAGATAATATCATATAAAAAAACTTAGATATACTAATATCATCAAGAAAAATAATAAAATAAAATAAAAAATAATAAAAGATAACAACAAAACATATAAAATTAAGTGCTGAGTACAATTTCTTTGTCCCTTCAAGATATAGATCGAAAAATCAAGATTAAAATAATTGGCTGAAAGATCATCTAGCTATACGGTAGATTAGTCTCTATTCTAAAAAAATGGGCATATCTCTATTTCCTAGAATACACTCTAAGTCATTGGCAATAAAGCATCTTGGTTGTTGACATTTATGGGTTTGTGCTAGTACAAACTTTTATACTACGACATCATCTGGGTCTAAATGAGATATCCTTATTTGAAAACTATCACTCTCTTTGGACTCAATATGATCTGAATTTATTAGTAGATATAATAATTATATAAGATTAATATCATATTAAATATGAACATTATCAGATATAACTAATGGATGAGTCTTTCAATTAACTAAAGGTTCAAACAAGACTATAGATAAAATATGAAGAATAATGGATCCATGTATTATATCAAGATTCATACTCTTTCTAAACTCATTAAAGAATGAGTCAAGTTAAAAATATATATTACATTCACACTCATTAAATTTCTACTGGTGTCTAATAAGAAATATTTGTACTCTTTGTTGGTATTAAAATAACTAAAAAAGACATCTCAAGGCTCAAGATGTTAGTTTGTACAATCATGGTGAGAGAGAAAAAAAAATACATCAAAATACTTGGAGACAAATTACATAACCTCTCTCCAAGATATAAAATCTAGAATAGTATGGGCTTAGAAATGAAAAAAGATGGATGATTATTGAGGTAAATCTGAAATAGATCAAAATACTCTTTCAAAGTGGGAGTATCTAAATCATCTCAATAAAATATTTATTTTTCATTTCAGTCATTTTATTCTGTTGGAGTGGGCAAGCATAGATAGTCTAGTATATAATTTCATAAAACATATAATATGTATTAAATTAGTCTTATATATAACCACTTTTAATTTTATAATATTTTTATCAAATTAAATTTTAATCAATTTATAAAAAATAAAAAAAATAAAAAAAATATGAGATCTATCATGAAAGAAATATATTCATGTATATCTCGAGAAATCAAAAATAAAAATAATTAGATGCATAAATCTCTCTCTAGTTACATTTCTATTAGATCCTTATATATCTAAATATACCAAATTGAATACATCCTTACTCAAACTAGATTGAAATTTAGGATATGAAGCTCCCGTAGACATTTCTAACTAATGTCTCATAACTCTATAGTCAAAATATCTTTAAGAAAAAAATAAATTATTTTCATCTTGGCCATTGATAAGTGATCAAATTAAAAATACATAAATAATAAGTTAAAAATACTCAAATATCTAAAATGAAATTTAGTTGTTAAAGAAAGAACATAAAATCAAGACTACTCAATCCCAAATAAAAATATCCTCAAAGTATTTCAATCATACATAAAAATATCAATAAAAAAAATAAAATCAGAGTTGATTAACTTAAAAAAAGCTTAGATAATAAAATATCATTAAAATCAATAAATAAAATACAAAAAAATAACAAAGAACCAAACTAGATATTATCATATCAAATAACTTATGAATATTTATAATTAACAACAATAATATTTTTAGAATAAATAAAACAAAAAATATATAATTACTAGAGATATAATAGATTCTTATGCTGATAATTCAGGAGTTTAAAATGAAAATAAGAGTGAAACAATCAATGATAATTGAAATAATGGAAGCATATGTTATTACCTTAGAAAGGAATTTTGTACACTTTTCACTAACAAGTATCATTCTAGATAGACTTGATAATGACCATTAGATGCTCCTACAATCAACATGTTCATCTCTCAACTATGTAAGCATAATGCTCTCGATCTCCTCTCTAAAAATAATATCCTAAAATTATTTCTAGTATGACATTTGCTCATGTAATGAGAACACAAAATTGGGATACTCCTCTATCCACTTCTACTATGATAATCCATACCAGGTCAAAAAACAATTAACACCAACTCTTTTTTTATAAAAAGAATGGGATGCTATTTATGATTTTTGCTCAAATACCACCATGAATCATCATTCGCCTCTATCTGACATCATGAGCTGTCTGCCATGCATGTGCATTCATTCACTATTGACACCACTTGAGGTTTGTTGATAAAAAAATATCATTGTGCCCCACAACCACCACACACGTCATCAACCATTGCATTGGCATCAATTTGGTTTTCCCTAGCATGCATTTGGCAAAAAACAATTGCAACACCACATGCATTACTATTTTCCACCACGCATACTCTTGTGCACCACTATGCACACTCCTGCACACCACTGTGCTCACTATTGTGAGCCACCATGCACACTTTCTTGTGCTATTGTACACTATGCATGCTATAGGTTCACACAATAGATGTGCTACTATTGTTTAAAGAAGAGAAATAACAAAAAAGAGACACATCTCATATTTTACAAACGTAACTCTGATACCATATTAAAAAATTTAAATATAAAAATAAAATAAATAAAACTCAATATCAAATGTCATATAATTAATACCCTTATATAATGGTCAACAATGTTTAGTGTATCCCACAATTTGAGAACTCCTATTAAAAACATTAAAAATAATAAAAAGTTCAATAGAATATGATAAAATTATATAAATTATTATTGTTAAACTATGTATCTTGCTTTCACGATCAACAAAAAATAAGTTATAATTGCAAATTTATGATTGATCAACTTCAAATTCGAGTCTAAATTATAAAGTACACAATTTCTTTTTTTCATAAATATTTGTTTACTTAAAAATAATTTTACAAGTAAATAAACATCTCTCTTAATCAAAATTCTCCAAAAATTAAAAAAAATTGATTATTATAAAAATAAACTAAATATAAATTTAGATAATTATAATTCGATTGAAATATCTAAAATTGGGTTATCTCTGAGTCATATATATGTTAATGATGGTGCTGTAGCAAGCTAGCCTGTGCATAATAGTGTTGCGTGTGTTAAAGATGGCAACTCGTTATTGGCATCAATCAAAAGGATAGTGATATGATACTAATATGAAGATACAAGCTTATAACGCACATGTTGTAGGAAAAATATATATATTAGACAAAACTATTAATAATTATTTCCAAAAATAATACTAACAATAATACAAAATGTTGAAAGAGATAGCCTAGCCATTGGAGGCATCTAGTAGTCCTCACAAGTTTCTCTCACTGAGATGCTTTTAGGAGATGAGTACACAAAATTTATCGCTAAGATAACAGAAAACTTTAATTCTTCTAGGGACTTCAACTCTCATGAATTATGTTCCTACTTCAGATTCAAAGATTATAAACTCAAAAGATAATAATCACATCACATGTAATTACTCTTTATTCAATGTATTTTTTATTCTTAGAATGGTGTGATAGATAATAAAAAGTTATTAAAAACTTTTAAATATGATAACATTTAATTTAATACTTTATTTTAAATATTTACTCTTTATATTTATTTTATGAGTTATCTTTCAAGATAATACAATTCTGATTATTTATTTTTTTTACTAATATTATTTTACATTTTGAAATACTTCAAGTAAAATTTTATTTAAGAATAAATAAGATAATTTATATGTTCTTACTTTTATGATCAAGTATCCCACTACTTGCTTGAGTATTATTGTCCATAACTTATTCAATCTTGACATTATCACTCATTTGTGATCAAGAAAAAAATAATGAATCCTAATATTTAATATTTCTCCATCCTAGAGTATAAGTCTTGTCAATTAAAAAAGTACACTCGAGCTTCTTATCCTACTAATTATACTTGTATGAGTAAAGAGACATTCAACGCAATATACTTAGATATTTAAAAATGAAAATAAATAAAAACTTATTCAACATGATACACTCAGTCAGCATGATAAATGAGCAAAGACTCATTTATTTGGATGTTTTATCATATTAATTAATGATAATACTACATGTGAAAAAAGAGCAGCAACTCGAGCCCGACATGCAGACTGTGCAGGCCAATTTCGGCGGTGGACAAACATGTCAGTCTAGACCAAGCCCAGACAAGGCCATGTTTGTGCCGTGCAAGCCCGTGCCTAGTGTGCAGAGCATTCTAGGTTTGTCCTAGCCCAAGCCGGCTAGGAACGACATGGGTTTATCCTAACCCTGCAAGACAAAGGGCCTCTTAGGAATGCCATATTTAATGGCACATTAAGTACATGTGGGCTTGACTTGGGTTTGGCCTAGACATGGGTCAGCCCTAGTTTAGGCCCATGTGAGCCACAAAAAAGGAATCGTGAAGGGCTGACATGGCATGTTTGCCACATCTAGATTGTACATGTTTTACTTTGTTAAATTTTTTTATATTTTATATCATAACTTGTTTAATTATTTCATAAAATAATAAAAAAGTAAATTTAATAAAAATATAAAAATTAATTAAAATGATAATATATTAGAATATATATTTAATAATTTTAGTACTTATTATATTAATCATAAGATATATCAAACTTCATATATTAGCATGTCTCCACAGTATGGGATTGTAGAAAACAAAATATGTAGTTAAGACATCTAAAATACTTATATTTAATAAAATTATTCCAAATCACCTTTAGAAACATGTGATTTAATTATAAATTATATCATCATCTAAATATTCACTTACATTCTTTCTTATCACTTATCCTTTCAGATGTTATGTCTAATAAAGTGATAAAGTATATCTTTTTTAATTACTTAGGTATCCATATAAGAAATGAGAATTATTCACCTAAGATTAATAAGTATTGGCAAGTAATTATGTTATATTTTTTAGTAAGACTTTTTTTTATAAGTAGAGAAAGAATAAATGTTTAAAAGATACATCTAAATATAGTATTTTTCTTTACTTCTATATAATTATACTGGAGCCTCCAGTTAAAAAGATAGTTACTACTTTGTTTTATTTGAATTTGTTGACTCACATTACAATGACATTACTATGAAATCATCTTACATACCAAAATATACAAAATTAGATGACTCTATAGAATATGAGAATTGACAAATTGCACTTACATAGTAGACAGATAACATGCATCTACTATCATACATTAATGCACCTAATTCTTTGCACAAGTGCACTATTACAAACTCACACACCCACATGGATGTGTTTATATTGTCAAGGACACACATCTCACATTGAAGCTTCCTCTACTCAGGTTTTGCCTTGGATCGAGGTAGGCACACAGGTTCTCGCATCCATAAATAAATAAATAAATAAATAATAATAATGATTAATATATTACAACTTTTCTACTTATATATCATTTTATGTGTGACTCACTTAAATTTACTTTATGTATGACTCATTGTTATCTTATTTAAGTTGAGAATCTTAAAGACTAATTTATATGAGATCATATTTATTAGTTGTGAGATAAGATAACTACAAAAATCTATTTGAATTTGTTAACTTACACATTAAATTCAAAATAGAAATGATAACTTTTAACTTATTCATTTTTTGTTGTTAATAATTTTTGAAGATCAAAAATAAAACACAAGTTTATCAATCAATAAAGAAAATGAGTAAACGCGCTATAGACTATATATAAACACTACTACCAAAATATCTCAAGATAAACTATATAAAAATAAAATATTATCTTTCACACTCTCAAGCTAGTGCATGCATATCATGAATATCATGTTTAAAAGAATGAAACTGAAATTGTAATTTCCTCAAAATCTTTGTAAAGACATCGGTTGGTGAGCTTGAAGTAGAAATATGTTTAGTAACAACATATGTATCATGTATCTTCTCTTAGATTAAGTGACAATCGATCTCATTATGTTTCTTCTGCCCTTGAAATATCAAATTAAAAATAATTTATAAGATTGTCTAGTTGAATTCATAAAGAAAAAGAAAATTAAAACTAGAAAATTATCTAACCAAAAAAAAAAAATTATAACCTTTTACTCTAGTGGGGTGTACAAATCATGAATATCAAGCTTAGAAGATATATATCGTATAAAAAGATAATTTTGATGTTTTCATTATCTTGGAAAAGATATCAGTTGAATTGTCTGAGATTGAAATATGATAATAACAATGTCTGTTGTGTTTCTTCTCTTAGATTAAGTGGCATTCATTCTCACTACGTTACGTCTACTCATGAAATATCAAATTAAAAATAATATATATAATTGCATAGGTATCACCGGAAATAGCTAAGAGAATTAAAACTGAAAAATTATCTCACCAAAAAAAAAATCATCCAGAATTAACTCACTAAAATAATGTAGAATCAAAATCATGACTCTAAAATTTATCTTAACACTAAAATAAAAAATAATTCTTAGACGCTTAATTTTGAATAAGTCAAGATTGTCTTTCAAAAAAAATAGAATTAGACCAAGTTTTTTATTAACTCTCTTACATTTGACACAGTCAATTGAGAAACATGTGCGACTAAAAAAAGAAATAATTCTAACTAAGTCAACTTATTTGATAATATAACTATTTAATAACATGCAACATCAATCCCTAACAAAATATTGAACACATAAGAATATTCATTGTGTAATTCTATTAAGATAGAACTAATTTTTTTTAAAAAAAGTAAGTAATCTAGATCCCAATAAAATATTTCAGCCAAACGAAATCATTCATCTAAAACTATCATAACAAGTTACTTAAGATGGGTTATCCCCAACTCATTGTCTCTGATATTAATAATATCCTCACAAACTAACTGATGAATAATACTATCATATAAGCTCCTTCAATAAATATAAATATAAAATTAAACACACACTTGTGCAAGCCAGATGAAATCACTTTTGCGATAACTACATAGAATCATAACCTTAGAAATTACTTTAACACATTAAATTTTCAACAATCTACTCATTGAATTATTTTTCATTCATAAAATTCAAGTATTTGCTCCATATAGACCTCCTCCCATCTAGTCCTGTGACTCGACCCCAAAGAAATATCTCTACCGTAATAATCATACACCTTATAATCAAAGTGCTTCATGTGTTGAGTCATCATCGACTCATCATCTCCGTTAACAATAATAATATCCACACGATCCAAAAAAGAATAAAACACTACCAAGTCAGCTCCTTCAATAACAAAAAAAAAATAAACAAAGCCAAGCATGAACTTGTGCAAGCCTGGGCCAAAGGAAGTCATTTCAACCATTTATAAGCACCAGAATCTAGAATTTCAAGCATAACACAGAATTAAAACCACCCTACAGCCCCAATATTTTGTAATGCATTGCCCTTAATCCCTTCTTCCTGAAGCTAAGGGCAAAGCACTGCTCTAAATGTGAATGGCTATCAAAATATGGACCAAACCACACTTCAACACATACATTCGCAAACTTTTCTATGTTAGAAGTAAGCTTCTTGAGGGCAGCTACCGTTGTTGCATGCACCTCCGTCCCATCCTCATCACTTGCATCTGATTTTGAGTCACCACTGTTTGTCCAATCCTCCTCGTTAATCTCATCCCTGTCATCCTCAGCTTCCGACTCCGACGAACACTCCTCGCTGGATTCCATATCATCTGGTTCACAATCCACTGAATGATCTTCTTCAGAAACCTGCTCCACAGTAGCAACTTGAAAAAAAAAAATGCAGAAAAATTCACCATTACCACCATGAATTCCAACCACCACAGGCTTACACAAGGAGTGAGAAATTGACTATCAAGCACCAAGAGAGGAACATGTAAATCTTGTGCAAGTGCTTTGACAACTCTCTCTCGGTAGAGCTCAGTGCCTGCGCGCAACAATAAGGCTGAATAATTTATGTCCGGGTGCAATAAAAAAAGAAAAAGAAGAGACGACAAATTTCAGGGAGGCCGGAGAGTGGCTGACCTGGAAGACTCTGAAACAGTATTCTCCGGCCTGATGAATTCAAATGGGTCCCAAAAGAGGATGCAAAATTGGTCTGCCTCAGATGCGAAGCAACACATTCCACCAAAATATTTTTCATGTGTTCGCTATAACAGGACACAATTTGTTGATTAGTCATCTCAAAATGAACAAAGCTGAGCGGCAGCAAACCAGAAAAAAACGCGCAAGGATTAGGGAGGACATATTACTTAATGTGATACGGAAATGTTTGCCAAGAGACGTGTATTTTTTCCCATGGCACAACCTTCTGCACAAAAAGAGTCTTAAACTTCTGGCGTCGAGTCAAGAAAGGTGATTCCTTCCTTCTGCTGTCGATAGAGATCTTCTCGTTATCAAGCCACTCCTTTTGCTCTTGTTCTGCCAATCGAGCATGAACATCGCAATTCCCATCATCTTCTCTAACTAGTTCTCCGCGAGCCTTTCCACTCTCAAACCTAGCCCCATCTCCTATAGGCACGTGATTATCTTCGCTTGTATCGCGTCCATCACCTTTAGAACTATACGTGCATGATGAATTATTTGTACATGGCTTTCCATATCTGGCACACCTACCAGTGTGGCTGCTTCCCACGAAAAAACCACAGGATGGGAATGATGAATCTGCGCGTTTTCTGTGAGGAGTGACGTGCAGAATGGGAGATGCTGCTACAGCAGCTCGATTGAGGTACCGATGGCAAAACAGATGCCAACATCTGGGCCTGGACAAATGTTTGGCAGGCTCTGAGGCCGATCCCCATTTGTGATTTGTACTATTGATTACCCTCAATAACATTGAAGCTCTAGCTCTTGCCCCACGCCCCACTACCTTCTTTGCTGCAAAAAAAAAAATGTGGGAATCAGCTACAGTTGCTAATATCACAGAAAACCCATTGAGCAAGAAGAAATATTTTTCAGAAAACAGCAGATAAAAAAGGAGAAAACCCATTGTTGCTAATATACACACCTTTTGAAACATCCCCACTTAATTTAAACTGTGCCGGAGCAAGCACAATTCGACCTGAGGTGAGATCTTGTGGAACCCTCAAAACTAAATCTCCCCTGGGCACTAACAGCATCATTCCCGCATGGTCATCAATCATATCATATCTCAAACTAAATTTACCAGATTATTGGAGGTACATTGTGCAGTGAGGTCATATGTTCGTAGTAACAAGATACCAAGACCCATTTGAAGAGGTGAAAAAATGGTCTGGTTGCCCAGCATACAAAAGTGGGAAGGGCCAAGAAATTGGATAGGATCAGCCAGGTTATTTTTTATGGTTTTAAAAAATTCAACTTTGTATGAAAAGCATAGTCGACGAGAAGCTATGGGGGCCAAAGGTGGGAGGTAGATGGTTACGTGCATGATGGCTCACCATGCGCCAGTGCCGGCAACAACAAGCACCAGCATTTGGCATCTGTAAATATGGCATCGTCAATTTCCTGGTGACTAAGTAGTTTCACATGTGATTGCTTCAATGGTGACATGAACAGTATGTTGTGCTGGTGCAGGGGTGTTGTGGTTGTTTTTGTGGTGTTTGGCTATTATAAACAGTGGTGATACAGTAGATATATATATATATATACACACACACACACACTCTCTCTCTCTCTCTCTCTCTGTCTCATGTGTGGGTTTTCTGTGTATTTTTTGTTGAGAAAAAAATGGTAATTAGTATATGATCTTTGAGTATAAGTCAGTAAAATTGAAGACGAACTATTTGTTTGTTATGGACTATTTTGGTGAGGTTTGGCTCTTGTGTCAGGAATATATGAGACACTTATTAAACGAGTCATTAAATATTAAAACAGATAATTAGTTGATGATCAATACATAATTACTAATTCATTTATGATAGTTAATTGATCTGGATAAGATTTGTATAATTAATTCTTGTATGACATACAAAAAGATTTAGGATTTAACTGTATCAATGAAGTGACTAATTATATGAGCTGGACACATTTATCCAAGAAGAGTGATTAGTTAATATAGATATATATATATATACACACACACACACACAACACACACATAACACAGAGAGAGAGAGAGAGAGAGATTTGACTTCCCTAAGAATAATAATAATTAGATTCATAATATTTTATACTTGTATTCATTGAAAAAATAATACATTATTATGTGAACACATATTCTCAATTATTTATTGATCCAGATATATAGAATTACACCCAAGTTTAACATAATTTGGATAATTTGTCAGACTATGAAGGTGCCTTTACACAATAATAGTGAAGAACTAGAAGAGATGCTTCTAGAGCAACATTTTTTGTAAGAAAAAGTATTTTATCTTTATATTATGACTTATGGAGGATATTTAGGGATTCAAAAATTGTATAAAAAACAACCAAATCTACTTATGTTAGACATTCTATGTGTACACTTATTGATTTTGTTACACTTACTCATAAAGAGTATTTTATGCTTCTATTCACACATCTATTAGCTCCATCCGAGATATGTCTATCTCTACAACTCTCTCTTCACTCCACCTTACTCTAGATTTGAGAGTCAATACTCATGTGACAAGTAATTACATTGTTTTTCATTTTTTTAAATCTATAATATTTGATATTGTTGTGATCAATTATACTATTATAATAGCCAAAAAGTGTGATTATCTCAATATTGAATTTATTCAATCAATTATTTTTTTTTTCTTCTAATATATCAATATAAGATCTATGAATCAAGCAGATGATTTTCATATGAATTGAGTAACATTAATTGTAATTGTTTTCCACAACCCTCAAGAATCCAACTATATGTTTGGTTATCTTGGATTCACTAGTTGTACGCTCTCAATTTAAATATTCATCATTAGATAATCTAAGTATTATAGAGCCAAATATCAAGATAATAATTTTTATTAATTATGAAGAAAATCAATTGAGAAATCATAATAGAATTTCTTATAACACGTAAAAATAGTGTTAGTGAAACATTATTATATCTAGTTCATTCAAATGTTTATAGACTTTGTATGATAATCACATACAACGACTTGAGAATAATCACATATAATCATTATATTTTGTTATGAATAAATTTTAGTTTATTTACTGTTGTTATATTTTCTTTGTTTATTATTTGGGAATGATACTTATGGGTTACCCCAAACTCTCTCTCTCTCTCTCTCTCTATATATATATATATATATATATATATATATATGTTGTACTCTCAAGATACTTTTCATTTTTAATAAAATGTATTTTTCTATTTTATTAGTTCTCCTCCTCGACACCAAAACACTAACCTTAATTCAACCATGACATCAAAGGAGGTTCTCCAACAAAGGGACATCAACATTGTGGTGCATTGATGATGCCATTTGGAGGCACCAATGATAGAAATAACAGCCAACTTTCAAAGACAAAAGTAGCACCGTCTCACTATCACAGTAAAATACTGACATACAATAGATATTTTGGATTGATTGAGTTATTTGAAGTTGGATGCCTCACGACATGTTGAGTGATCCATGAGTCATTTTCCTAAGATAGTGATGACCAATAGGTAATGCCAGAAAAATACTTTGGCTATAAATCCACAATGGCTAGCAAGGCAGCACCCACACAGAACCCTATGAGTGACCGTGAGATAGTGTGTTTAAAAGTTTGATTAATTAAAAATCTTATTTTTTGGAAATTTTACATGATAACATGATAATTTTTGCAAATTTTTATTTCGAATTAATATTTGTGTAGAAGTGTAACATGCTGAAATAAAAAAAAATAACTAAAATTAGTATAAAATCACTAATAATAACCTAATAAAACAAAAGATGTGCTAGACGTTATATCATGAGTTACGATAAACTTTTCAAAATTCAGAATCTATTCAACAAACCATTAGACATACTCAAGTTTATTATTTTATGACCATATCTGCTAGTTATATTATAGTGATGTTTTTTCAAGAAAAATACTCTAAGCTTGGCTCTTTAGATACTACTAGTTTAGGCACATATACACTCAGTGTAGTTTCTACTCGCTAGTTCACTCCAAATTCTTGAGTAAAATATTCAGGAGTAAATATTAATGTCATATCTAATCGTTCTTGTTTTATTTTTTTTGTTGAGTCAAACTTTAAATATTATTGTGACAAATAGCATAGTTATATAGGCAAAAGATCATGGCAATATCTATGTTGCTCATTTCTATGTAATGCATATTTTATATGTACCATAATTTTGTCAAATTTTATCTTTTATGGGTTTATTTTATTAAGCAACAAGAAAATGACATTGATTTTCTTCTTTTAATATATTTATGTGGGTTCATGAAACCAAACAGATGATATCCTTGGGTATTGGGAGAGATAGATTATATTTATTCTTCTCAACTCACATAAATCCTAAAAATTTGTTTTTCATTGATGCACTAATAATTCACTCTTGAATAAGATGCTCATCACTTGACAAACTAAAAATTTTAGAGTCAAGTATCATAAAAATAATATTTATTAATTATAAAACATATCAACTATAAAAGCATGCTAGAAATTTTAATTTGGCATGTCAAAAGAATAATAGAAGAGACCTATTACAATTGATTCGCTCAAATATTTAAGAATCATGTAAGATGACCATATATGATAGCTTGTAAAATTTTATTACTTTTATTAATTATTATATTTGATTTACATTGTTATCAGTGCTTAATTTTTTTTTGTTTATAAAATTATATTAAGAATTAAAAATTAAAAACTCAATTTTAATATAATATTAACATTTTGAGAATTAATAATACATTAAAATTTAATTATCATCAATTTTTTATTCAAAAAACACATGATAATTTATCAACCATCTTGTGCAGTTATGCTAGTACTTCTACACAAGATAAGATAGCTCATAAAAATATTAACATTTTGTGCCTACGTATTTTTGGGGAGAATCAATGTTAACTGCTAACTTTAAAATCAACTAAATATTATCTTGTGCTAGACCCTCATATTTCATAAAGAGTGCCGAAGCACCTTGGGGAAATGCGATGTTAATCACTAACTTCATAATCAATAGAATGTCATCTTTCATCATCTAATGTCATATCTCATACCAACTCATATACCTAAAAGAAAGACTATTTTACCATTCACTCAATATATTTTAGTATACTTATTTCATTTAAGATGTCTCTCCATGCAATAAGAAGGAGAAGATAAACACGTGTCATAAGTTTGTCTTTATTAGATACTCTAATACTAAAAATATATATGACAAACTATTGGATATTCAAGTTTATTCTTTTATAACCATTATTACTAGTCATATTACAATAATACTTACTCAAGAAGATACTCCTAACTTTGTTCTTTGGATATTACTAGTTTAGGCACGTCTATATTAACTACATTTTTTACTCATTAGCTCAATTCATGTCAAATATAATGACTCTAGTTTTACTTTGTTGAATCTAAAGCTTTGGATATTGTTGTGCCTAATGGCACCATTACATAGGAAAAAGGTCACGGCAATAATATGTTGGCCCTTTTTATTTGATGTGTGTTTTATATGTATCATAATTTCATTATAATTTATTTTTTATTGATTATTTTATGAAATAATAAAAGTGTGATATTATTTTCTCTTTATTTAATATTTTTATACAAAATCATCAAACCAAATAGATTATATCTTAGGTTATTGAGAGAGATAGATTATATTTTTTCTTCTCGACTCACATGAGTCTTTTTAGATATATGTTTATTATTAATTCACTAATAATTCACTCTCAATTAAAATACTCATCACTTAACAAATTAAAAATTATAAAATTAAGTATCAAGATTAATATTTATTGATTATTAAACATATCAACTATAAAAGTATACTAGAACTTTTTATTTAACAAGTCAAAAGAGTACTTAGAGAAACATATTTTTCTGATTCATTCAAATATTTGAGGATCATATAGGATAATAATAACATGTTAGAATACTTAAAATTTGATGAAATAAGTTTATTACTTGCAATATTTTATTATTTTTATTGATTTTTGTATTTGATTTATATTGTTATTAGTGTTAAGACATTTTTTATTTTTTTTTATTTTTATAAAATTTTATGAAAAAATAAAAACTCAATTTTTATATAGCAATAACATGTTAGAAAACTTAAAATTTTTTTTATTTTGAGCAAATTAGTGACACCTCTCATAGTCATGAGATAGTATGCATAAAAAAGGAGCCAAGTGTGAGTGTCTCATTGAACACAACGAATGAGACTCCCTACAAGGGTGAGATGAGGTTAAAAGACTAGATGATCCCAATTCCAATTGAATCTTCTGTCATATCAGCTAATCCAACTCTAAGTAACATCTAGGATCTTTCAATTGCATTATGAAATGAACAAAATAAATGTTTTACTTAATATTATTTATCTTGAATACTTTTATTCTTATTTTTTGTACTACATATTCTAGTTTCTTATCCCTACTTGATAATTATAAGATTTCAAATACTCTTTCTGATGTATATTAAAAAAATTAAATACAATCACATCAAGGGTTCTCATCACAAAATCAATAGCTAAGCCCTATGTTGCACGGATACGCCTAGGAACTGCCGTGTCGCCGTATCCGACCCATGTCGCCGTGTCCACGTGTCGGACACGTGGACACGGGTCGGATACGTGTCCAATACGCCACGTGGCATATCGGATACGCGTTAAAGACATATCTGACGCGTTGTTCGGAAACAGTCGTCGTTAAAAACAGATGCGTCGTTTACCTACAGACGCGTCATTTACCAACTGACGCATTTTTACGATTCTAACGCGTCGGAAATACACTATATATTAACTATTACTCCTACATCTCCAACAAATTGAGGAGCACACCGCCGACAGTAATTTGCCGACAAGCCGATTGCGAGAAATAGTTGTCAATTATCATTGCGTCAAACGGTGAGAGGAGGAGCACACCACCGAGACGCCGACAATACCTAAGATAACCTAATTCAAAGGGAAGGGGGGGGGGGGTTTGGAATCTGTATCGGGAGGGAGGGGGGTATTAGAGGATTAAAATTTTTCTTACATTATTTTAAAATACAGAATTTTAAATTATTTTAAAATACAAAATTTTAAATTATTTTAAAATACCTAATATTTATAATTAATAATTTTTATTTTTAATTTTATTTTTTTTATCATGACGTATCCTAGTTTTTTAGAATTTGTCGTGTCCCCGTATCCTGCCGTGTCGTATCTCCGTGTCCGTATCCGTGTCCGTGTAACATAGGCTAAGCCAATAATAAAATATGGATAGGTCATAAGTGTATATGGTGAATATGAGACCAAAAGGAATAATTGATTAACTCAAGATTAGGTAAATAACAAAAGGTTTTACACATATTTATAGCATTGACTACCAAAATAATTTTTCTCATATCACTACAATAATAATTATTAGGTTGTTACTTTCTATTACAAAATTACACAAATAGATTATGTATCAATTAAATATGAGAAATAAATTCCTGCAATATACTTTAGAAAAAAAAATATTTACATAACAAACTATCAAGTTTCACTTTTTTTTGAAGTAAATGTATGGTATGCAGACTACTACAAAGGCCCTTTATAGCCAAAAGTAGTCTCTAAGGGTATGATTTAGAAGATTTTCTTTGATCTTAAGCGGTGTTCCAGGCTATTTTTGTCTCTCTCGATGTGGATCAGAAGTTGAGTATGTTATATTAACTATATACATTAATAATATTTTAATTATAAAAGATAATCAATTAAATATATCTCAACTAAAATTATTTCTACAAACTGAGTTTCAAACAAAAAAATTAAGATGTCTAAAATATTTTCTTCATATTGTGCTTTATTACTCAATAGGTATAATATTACTTTCTTATAAAATATATACTTAAGATATTTTATATAATCTCAATATATCAAGATGTGCACTTTCTGACTTATCATGTGATCTAAATGTAGACTTTTCTATAGATATTTGTTCGTCAATTAACTTAATTATATATAAAAAGGTCATATAAAATTATATAATCTAATTATAACTAGATCAAATATTATCTCTAATAACAATATAATTAATTATTTTCTAGATTCTCTTTGACGTATTTATACGAATGTAATTTTAAGATTCTCAGATATGTAGAGAAAGCACAAAGAAGTGTGATTACGTTTAATTTTTAAAGTTCATGGGGTTAATCAAATGTAAACATATTTAGATTCTAGTTAAAATTTTGCGATTATAGATAATATTCACCATATGTTTTTATGTTTTTGTATGTAACCTTGTCTATCCGATAAATAATTATTACATGATCCAATACATAAGTATAGTATATTGACATCAATTCAATATTTTATGAGCTAATAAAATATATTAAAATTAATTGTCACTTCATTCAAGAAATATATCAAAGATAATTTAATTGTCATAACCTATGTACATATCATCAATCAAACTACAAACAACTTCAAAAAAGTTTGTAGAGGAGCACGTGTAATTTTTTATCTTTCAAATTGAAAATTTATGACATATATGCCTCGGCTTGAACAAGAATGTTGAGCTTTAATTTATATTCTATAATTTTATTTCTCTTTTTAAATGTTTGGGAATACCCAACTTGTAGGTTGTCTCAAACCATGTACATGATTTATTAAAATTTATTTTTCTATTTTAATTGTTCTCCCTCTCCCCCTCCTTGCCAGCACCAAAACCCTAGTCCTAATTTGAACAATTAATTTTATGTATAATTGTATGAGAATACATGATTGTCAATGTTTTCTAAAAAAATTCATATTTTTTTTTTGAAAACATGAATTCAATAACTAAAATAAATATTAAGATAGTTATTATATGTTATAAAATTTTATCAAAATATAAAAATACAACATAGTTGTAGTGTAGTATTAAAATATTAAGAAATTATAAAATTTTAAAATATATTTTACATCAATTTTCATGTTTCTTTGAGAAACAATTAATGATTTACCAAATATCTTGTACATGAATTCCTTCACAACATAGAATAACTAAAATAGAGAATAGATATTTTAATTAAAATGGTTATGACAATTTTATTACATTGAAATATTTATAGACATATTTGAGGAGAATAAATATTAGCCACTAGCTTCATAATCATTCAGATATTGCCTTATCCTTTAAAATCACATCTCATATTAGTCTATGTATCTAAGAAAAAATATAAATTCTACTCATTCAAGACCATGAGAATCATTACGACTACAAATATATCATTTTGGAGAATAAGTCTTTTAAATGACACAATCTAAGAAAATATATTTTAATACATTCTAATGATAAGGTCGTTGAGATATTAACATCGAACAAAGCAAAAGCCATATACACTGAGTACAACATTCATTTGTCCAATGATTTCCCCTCACAAAATGACAAAAGTATATACTCATGTACATGACTCCAACACCACAATTGTTCTTTAAAAGAGTAATGGGAAATCTCCTAATAGTGTGAGTCAAAATAAAAAAATTAGTGTATATGTATTATGACTCACAAGATATGAGGCATGAGTTTTCCCATAAAGAAAATAAAAATTGAGAGACTTGATTTCAATCTAAAAATATACACAATATGAATACATCTACATTTTTTTTCTAGTCAAGCTTCTTGTTACATCAACCAATTTGATTCACAGTGTCAACTTAAATCTTGTTATTACTCTACAAAATAAACTAATTATATATTATACTGAACACTCATTGCCACAAATACTTTCTTACTCATGAATTGGTACTATATTTTCTAATTTTTATATTTTCGTGAGAGTTGTAAGTTCTCAAATATTTCTTCTAAGATACTTAGTTATTAGAGATGATGATAAACTATATTAGATAAAATAAGTACAATCATCCTTAAAACTTAAGATATTATTCTAAAACATTCAAGTAAGTCTATAATAAGATATAAGTATCAAGATGTAAGTGAACGTATAAATAAAAACTAAACATTAAAAAAAAGTTGATTGACATAAGAAAAGATTGATATTTATGGTGAAGGCAGAGTCATGCTTGGAAGGGCATCATGCGTGTCACAGCATGGCACACCAAAAAGTGTTAGCCTACCATGGCCAAATTTTGCTCGGGTCTTAACCATGATGGGTCACTTGAGCCGTGCATCAGGGCATGGCAAATGGAAAGCCTAGCACATAGCATGATTTCATGTGCCAAATTTTTAAAAAATATTGTGGGTCAAATAGAGTCAAACAAGTGCATCATCCGCTCCTACCAGACCCAACCCAATTAGTGATGTTTTCATGAACCATTAGCCTAAGCTAAGGCTAGCTAGACACTAACTCAAGTTGTCAGGTATCAGTCATAGGCTTGTACTTTTACCAAGGTAGGCTAGGCATGAGCCATATGGTTGTGTCATACTCATGCCTAGGTACCTAGTCAGATCATATCCATGTAGGGCTAGCATGAGTTTGTTCCTGAGTACTACTCATAGCTATGGACAAATCATGTAGAAGCATTTTTAATCCAACCCACTAAAGAAAATATATAATAATAATATATTTCAAAAATATGAGTAAACCATTTCACAATAAGTATAGAATTCAAGCAAAATATCTTGTCATTTGGATCGATCTTCACATTGAACACTCACAATCAACCAACAATAAATATTTCTAAGTATCAATATAAAAGTTCCCAAGTCTTATTAGAGCATGGGACATTTATCTCTTCTACTGTAATATATCATCATTATGGATGAGATAATATCTAAAAATAAAAGATAAATATTCAAATATCATCAAGAATAATAATAAGTGAGGGAGAAGAACAAATATGTTAGTAAGATAATACATATATAGTAATTATTTGGTTATTACTATACGTTATTGATATTATTGTTATTTGATATGATGAGTTTGTAATTACGCAATAGAAACAACTTTTTCAAATATTGTTTCACATAAATAATCATGAAACTCTCTGATAAGTTCTTAGTATGAAAGTAAGATATGATCTTTGAATGGCAATTTTCTCACAAAAATTATGTAATTCATTTTCTTTCTTAAGTCAAACTTTTGTAAATATAGTAGTAAAAATGTCTAGTAGATCAAAAGTCAATATTATAATTATGTGGAATTAACACATATTACTTTTAATTTTGTCAAACATACAGAAATCATTAAAAAAGTTAATTATATAATTATTAGTCCAAATATATCATATATTAACAGCATAATAAATTATTTTTAAAATTCTACTAGACACATTCACATGAATTTGATTCTTCATAAACTTTTGTATGAAAATAATTCTTCAAAATGTTGTATTATTTTAAAAAAACATGATCATATGCAATTTATTAGGTTTCATAACTACAGTTGGACACCAACTTCTATTTATAAAATAATTATTATAAATTTATTTATTTTTCTAAATAATAATTTGATCTCTTAAAAAAGAAACTGGCAACTATTTTCAAATCAAGTTCAACTTCAAGGACATCAAAGATTAATTACTACCACTCATATTTCCATCTCATAATAGACAACACACATCTCCATGAAGTCACTTAAAGAATCAGCTTACTTTTTCTTTACTCCAAACTTAGTGTAATAAACATATAACACTTTTTGTATGTAGTATTCTTTTTTTTTTTATCATTTAGATTGAGTCTAATTTAAGAAGTAAAGTGTTCTCATCAATTATATGCTTTTAAGATATGATGTCATGTTTTATTACCAGTGATTAACAAAAATAAAATGTTTATCTCCCATATCATGCCGAATTAAAAAACTATTTTATTATTAATTATTTCTTCATCAAGAGATAATCAACTAGCATCTATTAAAAATACATCAACCAGGACTTCCCTTCAAACAATATGAACATCCTTCTTAATTACTTATTCTTTAGCTCCCACATCATGGAAGTAAACACACATTTCATAATTATCAATTCTAAATATGCTACTTCCCAAGAAGAAATAGAGTACTTCTGAAATATAGTTTTAAAAAACGCAAGGCACACCAAGGCACAAAGGTTTCTTTGAGCCTTGAGGCGCAATGCGTACCTAAGACGTGAACTTTTGTGAAGTAAAATGTGACTTTAGATATACATAAATTTTTATTAAATATGATTATATTGATAAAAAAATAAATATTCTTAATATTTAAATTAATTTTGATGAAAAAAATAAATAAAATTATAAAAATTTCAATATATAATTACAAATTTTGATAATAAATATATTTTTTTAAATAAAAAAACTATAGTATATAATACGCGTCTCTTCAGTAAGGCGCATGCCTTGTAAGGCAATGCGCTATAGCTAGGAAGTGGTTGTGCCTTGAGCTTAGGTGCACTTTAAGCATGCCTTTCACAACTATGTTCTGAAATTTTACTTTTTTTGCGTAAAATTCCTTCAGCCTTATAACATGACAATTTGGAGCCAACATTTTTTCAAATTGTCTTCATCACCGCCAAAGATACCACCTAGACTCATTTACCATTCCATGGATGCAGAAAAAAATTGACTAGCAAGTAAATTTGTCAAGTGTTTGGAGAAATTACGACACCATTTTTGACACTGCATAAATCCGAACGAAACAAACCAATCCCTCCGATTAACAGATGAACTTAGCTAATAAATTTCCAAACAATACCAACCATACTGAGACGATGATGAATCAAAATCCACTGGCATTTAAAAAACCTCAAATTTTTATAAATCTCGCTACTCCTTGAAAAAGAAAAACAAAACAAATTTTCGAGATAAAACCAACCAATTACCTCTACCAAATTTAACAAGCACGATGACATCTAAAACCTTGCAGACTTATTCTCGTACTTGCAGAGCCGAAGCTTGATCCATGCACGATGGGAATAAAGAATCGATTGTATCAACGTTGTTAAATTATCTATTGAGCGCCGAGATTGAGCTCCAACAGCTTGATAAATTCGGTTGCGTCTGTACCAGAAGATCTCTACTGGTGCTTACTAAATCCGGGCTTTGTGCGTCTAGCCACCAAGCGAATTTGAAAAATAAAAAATTCTTTATAACTGATCCAAATTGCAACAAAACAAAAGAATAAAAAATAAGTTACTTCCAGTTCCTGGCTAGTTGCAAAAAAATTAAGCTAAGAAAATGTTTTCGGATCCATTCCCGACAAGTGACAAGTGACAAGCGAGATGAATTTTTATTTTTATTTTTTTTTTTAATTCTAGATAGTTCTCATATTCAAGAATCAATTTTATTTTTTTAATTACAAGTTTTATATATATATATATATAGTTTATATACTTACATAACATGTGTGTGTGTGTGTGTATTTATGTATATTTTCATTTTTCTAAATTTGACATCACATCCTTAAAAAAAAATTATAAACATGATTTTTGGTTTCCGTCTTCATGTAAATAGGCTCTACTGAAAACATTGTATACGAATACGATAAATTATATATGTTAAAAATATATTTTAGTGTATAGTTTTGTATGTATAGTTTTAAACTATATATAAGTATACACACACACACACACACACACACATATATATATATATAACTATATATATGTTATATATGTTTATATATATATACACGTGTGTGTGTGTGTGTGTGTGTGTGTGTAACTTTTAATTAAACAAAGAAAAAATATTGTTTTTCAAATTGGAAATTTGCTTCTTTCTTGGGCAATTTTTGAATTTGAAAACCAAATAGAAAAAAAAATAAAAACGTTTATTGTTGCTAGGGGCATATTAGGGTTTTTGATTTTTGAGCCCCAAAACCCAGACATTTATGTTTTTGGGTATTTATTTTTAAAATATTTTTGAGAGATTTACTAAAATATAAATATTATTATTTTGAGGCTCCAAAACATTATTTTCCCAAAAATATCTATGTTTTAAAAAAATTAGAAAAAAAGATTTCAGAAATAAAAATATTTTAGCCCTTGTCCCCTTGTACGTGTTAATACGAAAATAACCTTATTATATTAAAAAAATAAATATTTTTTTTTTTAAAATACTGAATGGTATTTGCAAAAACACGCGTATAGTATTTTTAGAAACACTATTCACATATAAATCTATATAAAATATACATATATATAATGATATCTAGGTATAATGTGTGTGTGTGTGTGTGTGTGTGTAAAATATACATAAATCTATTTAAATAAGGAGAGGTAAAGTTGTTAAAAATTATTTTTATGTTCAATAATTATTTAGGGATGGAAAATGATGAATAATGATACCAAATTTTTATTTCTGTCATTTTTCTCTATATTTCATAATTTTTCTCTTGTTTTTCTTCTTCTTTATGAGATTTTTTTGGTTCTTCATTTCTTTGTCAAAATTTATAAATAAAACCTTATGATATAATAATGATTGAGTATAATTTATCAGACATTTTATAGCATATAATTATATAATTATATTTATACAACATTTTTCAATGATATAATTATAAATATATGTGATTATATGCAATTCTATAGTTATAAAAATATAATGATATGATGATGAATAATTATATATGTTTATAATTATTTTAAAATTATTAACATTATATATGGTATATACATTATAATGTCATATTATTATATATGATATAATGATTTTATAGCTACATATGTTATATATGTTTAAATAAATGTATAAATCATAAATTGTGTTTTTGAAAACATTATTTACATCATGAATAGTTTTTTTGAAAAACAATGTTGAAGTTTTTATGAGGGGGTATTTTTTGTATTTCAAGCACAAATGCTTAAATATTTTTTTGTTTTTTTTTTGTTTTTGTGCCCTATCTTCTTAAAAAAAAGTAAAAAAAAAAAACTTTTTATTAAATATTTTCATTTTAAGGTACTTATGCATTATTTTCCCAGTATTTAACGTGATATTTAAAGGGGTCAAACTTTTTTTTTTAGCACGGGCGTGCCTTCGTGCCGGGCCCGGCACTGCCCGCAGGCACGGCAGGCCTTGCCTGGCTCGCTCGGGCTAGCCTGTCCGTACAGTTCGGGATTTGGGGGACCATGGGTCGGGTCGTATCAGACCCGACCCGCGGTCTTTTTTTGCGGGAGGGGCCATCGCGGGGTCGAGCTCAAGGGACACCCGACACGGGACGAACCCGTGCCGGTGTGCCGTGCCACGGGCCGAACCGTGCCGGTAGAGGTGTCAAACGGGCCGGCCCGGCACGGCACGGCCCGTTTTTCACGTGCCCAGCCGTGCTGACGTGCCGTGCCGGGCACGGCACGGTCACTGTACCGTGCCGTGCCCGGCACGGCACGGTTTTTAAAATTCGGGCACGGCACGGCCCGTGGGCACGGCAAGGCCGTGCCGTGCCGTGCCGGCCCGCTCGGGCACGGGCGCACGGCAAGGCAGGGCAGGCGGGGCGGTGCGGGTCGGGTCTGTTTGGACCCGACCCGCGGTCTTTTTACCGGGGGCGGGGCCCGGTTGGGTCACGAGTCACGACTCACTGAGTCGTGACCGTGAGTCGTGAGTCGTGACTCGCGACTCGCGACTCGTGAGTCGCGACTCACGAGTCACGACTCAGGCACGCGGGCCGACGAGTCGTGCCTGGCCAGGCACGAGTCGTGCCGTGCCAAGGCACGAGTCGTGCCTGGCCAGGCACGGCACGGCTCGTGCCGGGCACGGCCCGGCACGTGGTTCGTGCGGACGGGCCCGGCACGGGCCCGGGCACGTTTTTTTATCGTGCCGGGCCGGCCCAGGCACGGCCGAACCGTGCCGTGCCTCGTGCCGGGCCGGGCCGGCCCGGCCCGTTTGACACCTCTACGTGCCGGGTCAGGCACAGCACGGCACGGCTCGTGCCTAACTCGGGCATGGCATGGGCCCGGGCACGGAATTGTCCCGTGCCGGGCCGGCCCGGCTGACACCTCTACGTGATATTATGAAATGAAGAATAAAAACAGGTACTTTATCACCTGAAATAATGATGAGAATTACTTTTATAAGCTTTCCAAATGATATGTCATTAGTAATATTATTACTAAATGATATGTGCATAGAATAATATCATTACCTAGTTTGATTATCTTTAGTATCTTCCTTTGACTTGCACAATACATGTAGCATTATCTTCATGCAGCACAATTGATTTGTTCTTAATAGATGGTGATAAACATGATTCCCAGGTGTATTGTATTATGGATCTCAACTATATACACTCTAGTCTAGCTTCATATGCATGGCAAGCAATTATAAGTTATTGGAGAAGGTGAACACCATGATTAATTGTATTGATCTCTTTGATGTTGCAATATTTTCATAAGTAAATATATATCATCTATGTGATCGATCTTAGTGAGGGTAAAAAGGGTAGTTTGCGTATAAATAACCAAGCATTTGTTTTTATATTTTGGGATAAAATAATTTTATGCCACTTGTTCCTCCGAGTTATCTAATTTAATTTTTCTAATTTTGTTTTCATTTAAAAGCACATTGATATCGAAGAGATTGTATATTTGTAGGTGGTTGAACTATTAGTCCAAGTGACCCTCTCATTTAGCTAGTGATTTTAATTATGTTTGGATTGTTTTCTTTCATTGTAACTAAGTATTTCATTGCTAACATTTATTCATATTTTATGGTTCTTGGTCGTCATCATTACTTGTGACGTCCAAAACCACATGGAAAGAATAAATATAACTAATAAGGGTTGCATTTTAATCCCATATTTTACCCTTATAAGTATAATAGATAGTAACCTTTTTATTGTTATATGCTAGTATAGTTTCAAGGGATGATTATTTGACCGGTACCTTTGTAGGGGCTACTTGTTCATTAACCTGGAACTAAAGATGACAAGATCTTTTCCTTCTAATCCTTTTATATTTGTATGATCTCTAGAATAATTGAATTTAATATTGTTTCTTTTTCTATAAATCATATCATCTGAGCAAGGAAGTTACAATTTGGCATTCAAACTACTAAATATTTTTATATATTTTGATAATTTATGATGATACGTAAGCATTGTAAAATAACAAAATTAGTGATTAGTTTCGTAACTTCAAAATTTTTGTGGGTTTTGATGAATAGTCATAAAAATAATAGGTTTTAAGAGGTGTTTAGTTGAGGGGATAGAAGATGGAATCTTGCATAATTTTACTTTGGCAGATAGTGATAAGTATGTCATGGGACATTCGAGTGGGAGAGATTAGTATGATGATGATAGTCTTGCAAGTCATTCTCTCTTATATGACTTTCATATGTGAGATATATGGGATGATACATATTAGTTACTATGAGTATGATATTTATAAAGCTAAAAGTATAAACATATTTAGTATCATATTACACATTTAAGACAATTAGAAGTTGGAGAATAGAAGTGCATACTTTTTGCAATTATCAAGGGCTATTGATATGTTACTTAAAAGGAGTAAACATGCAATTGACTCTTACATAGAATGACACGTGACTTTAGTATTAAAATATTGAGGGGATAACTATGAAGAAACTATTATTAGTAGTGATAGTCTAAAGATGATGGCTACCTTGTGTGCCAAGGGGGCACACAAGAATTTTAATATTAATCTATCCTTCAACCAATAATCGAACATGACATTGACCAAATATAATTGAGCCATCAACATACAAATGGATATAAGTCTACCCTATAGTTTGAGTATCTTTCCAAATATTAATAATATTTATTAACTTGAATAGTTGTTAGTTCGTTGTTGGTTAATTGAATTACCTACACAATCCACATGAAATTGACATTTAAACTTATGTTAACTTTATTACTTAAATGATTCATATGCTCATGAAGCTATATTGGATGTGAATCCTCGATCAATGAAAATTTGTGGTCATGTTAATTAATAATAATTTTTCTACCCTCACAAATTCTCAATAGATATCATGTTGAGATGTGGTATTTCCTTCTTTATTATTATCTCTAATATACATGTAAGACAAATAAATTTTAGCATCCAAATTCTAAGATAAATATTACTTGCCCTATTATGTCAATGTCAACAAATTTGAACTTTGTAATGTCCGGCATTTTCTTCGATTGCTTTGTAGCTTTCCCCTTACATAACTTTCCAAATGACATGTCATTACTCATAGTTAATATGAGTAACTGAAACTCTTAAAACATAAATGAATATCAATAATAATTAATTATTTACCACATCATTTATAATCGAGGTCATTCATCTACCGCCTTATTTATAACAAATATGAATATATTTTTACATAATTACTTATTATTACAATGGAAATAAAAAAATTGAGATAAAAAATGTTTTTTACTTTGTAGTCATAAGCGCATCTAATACATAATTACCGCAAGAGAAACAAGAACATTGAGATAGAAAATATTTTTATTTCTATTACATGTCATAGTCACACATAAAAGATACATGTCAGTGTCACAATCAAAGTCAAACCCATAGCTACATAATTTTTTTGTTTTGCAAGATAAATATAGAAAGATAATAAAAAGAGGGAGGCAAAGAGAGAGAAGAGAAAGGGGAGAAAAAGAGAGAAGAGAAAGGGGAGGGAAAGAGAGAAGAGAAAGGGGAGGGAAAGAGAGAATAGAAAGGGGAGGGAAAGGGAGAAGAGAGAGGGGAGGGAAAGAGAGGAGAGAAAGGGTAGGGAAAGAGAGAATAGAAAGGGGAGGGAAAGGGAGAAGAGAAAGGGGAGGGAAAGAGAGAAGAGAAAGGGGAGGGAAAGAGAGAAGAGAAAGGGGAGGGAATGAGAGAAGAGAAAGGGGAGGGAAAGAGAGAAGAGAAAGGGGAGGGAAAGAGAGAAGAGAAAGGGGAGGGAAAGAGAGAAGAGAAAGGGGAGGGAAAGAGAGAAGAGAAAGGGGAGGGAAAGAGAGAAGAGAAGGGGGAGGGAAAGAGAGAAGAGAAAGGGGAGGGAATGAGAGAAGAGAAAGCGAGAAGAGAAGGGGGAGGGAAAGAGAGAAGAGAAGGGGGAGGGAAAGAGAGAAGAGAAGGGGGAGGGAAAGAGAGAAGAGAAGGGGGAGGGAAAGAGAGAAGAGAATGGGGAGAGAAAGAGAGAAGAGAAGAGGGAGGGAAAGATAGAGAAGAGAAGGGGGAGGGAAAGAGAGAGAAGAGAAGGGGGGAGAGATAGAAGAGAAATGGGGAGGAAAAGAGAGACAAGAGAAGGGGGTAATTAGATAGGAGAAGGTAGAGGTGTCAACCGGGCCAGGCCGGGCCGGCCCGGCACGAGGCACGGTACAAGAATTTTCCGTGCCCGGGCTCGTGCCGTGCCATGCCGAGGCCAACCGGGCCGAACCTAGCGAATCGTGCCGCGGGCCCATGCCGGGCTGAACCCCCAAAAAACCGTGCCGGGACAGGCACGGCACGGTTACAGTTTCGTGCCTGGCCCGGCATGGAAGCCCGGTTGGGCCTGAAAAAAACGTGTCGGGCCGGCCCAGCACGGCCCGTTTGACACCTCTAGGAGAAGGGGGAAGAGAGATATAAGAGAAAGGGGAGGGAAAGATAGAAAAGAGAGAGGGAGAGAGAAAGAGAGAGAAGAGAAAGAGAGAGGGAAAGAGAGAGAAGAGAAAGAGAGGGAAAGAGAGAGAAGAGAAAGAGAGGGAAAGAGAGAGAAGAGAAAGAAAGAGGGAGAGAGAGAGAGGGGGGGAAGAGAAAGAAAGAAGGAAAGAGAAGAGAGAGGGGGGAAGAGAAAGAAAGAAGGAAAGAGAGAGAGAAGAGAAAGGGAAAGAGAGAAGAGAAAGGGAGAGGGGAAGAGAAAAAAGAGAAAGGGGGAGGAAAGATAAAGAAGAGAAAGAGGGAAGGAAAGAAAGAAAAGAGAAAGAGGAAAGGAAAGATAGAGAAGAGAAAGGGGGAAGGAAAAATAGAGAAGAGAAAGGGGGAAGGAATGATAGAGAAGAGAAAGGGGGAAGGAAAAATAGAGAAGATAAAGGGGGAAGGAAAGATAGAGAAGAGAAAGGTGGAAGGAAAGATAGAGAAGAGAAAGGTGGAAGGAAAGATAGAGAAGAGAAAGGTGGAAGGAAAGATAGAGAAGAGAAAGGGGGAAGGAAAGATAGAGAAGAGAAAGGGGGAAGGAAAGATAGAGAAGAGAAAGGGGGAAGGAAAGATAGAGAAGAGAAAGGGGGAAGGAAAGATAGAGAAGTTAAAGAGGGAGGGAAAGATAGAGAAGAGAAAGGGGGAGGGAAAGATAGAGAAGAGAAAGGGGGAGGGAAAGAGAGAGAAGAGAAAGGGAGAGTGAAAGAGAGAGGAGAGAAAGGGAGAGTGAAAGAGAGAGAAGAGAAAGGGGAGTAAAAGAGAGAGATGAGAGGGAGAGGGAAAGGGAGTGAGAGAGAGAGATCATAGACATAATGGTTAAATAGTAGGAAAGAGTGGATGTGAGTGTTGAAGTGTCAACAGGGATGGGCGGCCTAAGCATGGTCTGCATCATGGTACATTTCAGCTTCAGCTTCAGCCGTGCTTGGCACAACATGATTCAGAATCATGCCTAGAAGTTCCGTGGGGTAGGCCCATGGCACTTCCAAGCATGACCTAGCATGATGTCCTAGCTGGCCAAACTGACAAGCTTGATTCGGACCCAAGCTAGTTTGGCCACGCCTGACATGGCTTGGCATGACTCTGCACAACTCGGCATAACCCACTCTGCACAACTAGTGGCCAGATATGCCTAAGAAAAATG
The DNA here is from genome assembly GCA_029783825.1 of Sapria himalayana. Lineage (NCBI taxonomy): Eukaryota > Viridiplantae > Streptophyta > Magnoliopsida > Malpighiales > Rafflesiaceae > Sapria > Sapria himalayana. The sequence continues at coordinate 115,670 of JAREIK010011258.1, forward strand.
GGTTATGTCTATATAACATGACTCAAATGACACCACTATGTGAATATGGGCAAATATAAGTGTGCGTGGGAAGAGAGAGAGAGAGAGAGAGAGAGAGAGAGATTGAATATCTTTCTCAATACAATGAGGTGAGTGGGAAGACCATGAAAAGAAGATTGAGACTGGAAGAAAAAAAGGGAGCAAAATAGAAAAAGAAACACATAGATGCTTCTTACATGTTTTAAGATTATTAAATGAATGCATGAATATGTTGATGCTTAATTTAGTATTTCAATTTCACATGTGATCCTTGACATTGAATGTTAGTTTTTTTGGGGAAATTGTATAGAGGTACCTCCATTTAAAAATAAAGAATACAAAACTTCAATTTTTGAGTTTGTAGAAAATAAATCATAAAAAATTGAGTTTTAATGCACTAAACTATAAAAAACATAAATTCACTCATAAAAAAATCAAAATGATCTTTTTTTTTTTTTTGCACATCATCATCCCATCAAAAAAAATTATACTCCCATTCAAAATAATTCATGCAGTATCAAATTAATTTACATGATTCCAATAAATCCTTTTCTTTCTCCTTTTTTTTTTCTCTTATCATCTTATCGGTTCTCCCACTTTTTCAAATATCATGTGAAATTGAGAAGAAGTTGATAATATAAATCCTTGGACTAAACGATATAATCATGTTGACTCAAGTTAAAAAAACAATATAATCAAGCACGAGCATCTGGTGGTGACTTTGTCTAACCTAAGTGTAGTCCAATTTTGTGGAAATGACTAGCTCAAAACCTCTCTTCCATAATTTGCTCTATTAGGCGACTCATAAACTCCTTGGACTAAACATTACTTCTAGCATACTTCCTATTGTAATTGAAATTGAGCTGACTCATGTTCTCTAATCCATTGATGAGCCACCTTTGAGGGGTGCCGGGGATGTAGAGGCACAAGGTGCAATGCTTAATGTTTTATTCTAATATGTCCCATACATATATCTGCTATGTGATGAAGTCTCAATAAAGTACATGAATTTATAATAGCCTTTAACAAAGAAACATGGTTTCCAAAAATAAAATGTTTGATTAAATCGTATCAAGTACTATATCCTCTTTTGGAGATGTTAATTATTTTAGTTATATCTACTATATGGTCACATTTCAAATTCTCAAAATAATTAAAACTTATATTTGCAACTTATTATAATGTTGACACATATCATGTACAATGAATTTATTGACAATTATACTAATAAATAAGCAATTTAGTGTCGCAAACTAAATAATATCATTTACCAAAGATTTAAGATACTAAAAGGTTTGAGATGCTCAATATTCAACAAAGATTGAAATTCAATCTCTGTTCTCATATTTCCATGTGGTTTTCTATGTTTCTACACAAGATACTATTCATAACACATGTAATCAAATTGGGTATAAGCATTAAGAAGATGATGTTTTACTAAAATTATTATTTTCACGTTGTAATCACCAAAGTTTTGGTACTTAATTTTTTTTGTGTGATTAAGAAAATTTGTAAAATACAACTTTACAATTGAGCAATTTCTTAGTTAGCACGTAATAAAGTTTATTTGATCGCTCACTCTTCTACACTTAAAGTACTATATTTTTTGAGTTGCTTGACATTTCTTTAGATTTTTATACTTATTTGAGCATTAAATAGATGTATTTTACAAAACATTTTTTTTGATAAAATTTAATGAATATTATTGAATCATACATATATTTTAGGTGAAATTAATGAACTTGGTGGAGTGACAATATGAAACATAGAAAAGTAATATAGAGTCAGTGATATTTTCTATATCACGACTTGATTATACTTTCCAAAAGCCTATGAAGTTGTTATGATATCCTTTTAGTTATAACTATATATAAAATCAATCATGACAATATTTTCACTACATCAAAACATAAATATTTTAATTTTTGATACAATTTTCACTAGATTTTAAAAGTCACTCAAAACATATAATTTAACTTTTAATTTTGGGAAAAATTAGTTTTATAACAACAAAATTAAAAAACTTTTTAAAAGTTCAATTTTTTATAAACTTTTAAGAAAAAGGGGCCCAAAACCTAAAACATATAAGATTTGTTTCTCTTTAATGTGTTAATATGAAAATAACCTTCATTATATCTATATATTTTTTTAAATGAACAATATTTTTAAAATCATGCAATCACTTTTCGAAAACACCTTTCACGTAAAAGAAATAATATATATATATATATATATATAACTATGTAACATATATAATATATATAATTATAATAGTATCCATAACATATTACCATATATAACTATATAATGTATATAACCTAAGATTATGTATACGCTATATAATAATATCCATATATACATATACATATTAAAAAGTATTTTTTTAATATAATAAAGATTTCCATATTAACCCTAGATAGGACTAAATCTTAATTTCTCAAACATGACTATTTTTTAAATAATTTCATTTGACACTTGAAAGTATAATTTTCCTTAAATTTTTAGGAATAATGACTAAAATATATATGGGGGATTTATTTTTTGATGCACCAAATATAAAATAATTTAATTTTTTTTTGAAAATTTAAAAAATGCACTAAAATAAAAAATAAATAAATTATGATGTACTTATATACATAAACTATATTTTGCCTTCAAAAAAAAAAAAATAAAATAAAATCTAAAATACTTTACCAATTCTCAAAATGGGAAACAAGTTTCTAAATTGGGAAACTACTTTAGAATTCTAAAAGCAGGATCAAGAAATATGAATAAGGGAGATTTATGTTCTATTACATCAAACATAAAATAATAATTAAAAATGAATCCAATTTTGTATAATTAAAAATTATTGGCATTAAACTCTAAATTACTAATTAAGTTTAGGTGCACTCAAAATTAGTAATACCAAATTGTTCTCCCATTATACGTTATTAAATATTAAAAAAAAAATAACATTGAGGGAATTTTCCGTAACTTAGTCGCATCTCCCCCAATAAGCACTAATTTATGAGAATTTATTGTCATCTACTCCCGTGAAAAATTGCATTCCTGTAACCAAATCCCTTCTTCATCTTTGTCTGCCCATTCCTCTGCCTATTTCACGTAATTAAAAATTTCATTCATTTGCCCATCCTTGTCTCCCCCCTTCTCCATCTCCCCCTTCTCCATCTCCCCCTTCTCCATCTTCCCCCTTCTCTATTTCATGTTGTCCCAAGTTGTTTCACCTTTCCCCACTGATAAATCACATCCTTGTTCATGTTCGTGCGAATTTGTCGTATGTGAAAATATATGCATGTGCATGTGTATCTTCTGAAATTTAATGTTGATATTTACATGTATATGCATATATATATGCACATATACAGTACCTTACATATAAATACACATGCATATACACAACTGTACATGTAAATATCCACATGCACACTTAAGTACATTTGTATGTACATGTGTGTGTGTGTGTGTGTGCGCGTGCGTGTATCACGTATGTATCTACATTTTCAACGTGAATTATAATGTAATTTTAAGCATCATCAAGGGGAAGATGCGATTTGTTTTACACACACACACACACACACACACTATAGTACATGTACACTATGCATACACACTAAAGTAAAAATCTCATTAGACAACTATGAGGAGACCATCAGTATTATTGGAAAGGGTTTAATAGTTAAAATTACTTTGTATGCTATTAAGACACATGACAATTTTCACATAAAGTCAAACATCTATTATGTCACCAAAGAACATAATATTCAAAGTATCTAGATAAATCATCATGTATAAAACAATGAACTAACCCTAAACCCTAAGATTCTTATCAAGCATTATCCCTTAAATTTGAGCATAAGTTGATTGATTGTTGGTTAAGTGAACTACTTTTATAATTCTCACTGTATCAACATTTACATGAAAGTTTATTTTATTTATTTTATGACTCGTATACTTGTAAAACTAGTTGGAAAAGGGATCGTTGCCCAATGAGACATTGGGATTATGTCTAATCCTAAAAATTATGTATCATAATAAAATTATGACAAGTAGTTTATATTATTGCTAGAGATCACCCAGTTTGGTTATTCAACTTTAATTTAAGTAACTATCCTTGAAAAATGGTAGTTTTGATTTTAGTAGTTAGATAAAAATATCTTAATTTTATGATTTGATATTTATTACTTGACTTGTGTTACTTATTTATATCTTTAATTTTACATTTTCATTTTATTTTTTAGCAATAATCAATAGAGCAAAATTTTGGGACTAAGTTGAAATTTCATGACCTAGAAAGAGAGGAAATCAAAAGAGAACTTCGAAAATAGATGAAGAACATGCACAACTGATGTTTTAATATGTCGAAGCCTATCTCTCACAAAGCAGTAATTTATATCTCATATCTAATTGAGACTTAAATCAAATCTATTATTAGAACTAAGATTTGGAGCAGTGAAAAATTATAATTGATTGTCCATATTCAATCTATGAATCTTCTTTTGAAAATATAATCACCAAGTTGCTAACTGAAACAAGGAGAGAGAATGGAGTGGAATAAAAGGATATGAGACAACTTAAAATGAGACTTAAATATGCTAATTTGAGCATGCATGAAATATATTACATCAAAACTTCCAATGGCTAAAATAAATCTAGTTTGTAGTGAAAAGGAGGTCAAGGAAGTTGATGGAGCTACGATGCATCATAATACCATTAGGGGTATAACCAAGCCGAGCCGAGCCGAGCCGAGCCAAGCATTAGGCAGGCTCGGCTCGGCTCAGTTTTAAAGGAGTAGGATCGAGCTTGTTCACGAGCCAAGTTTGAGGGTGCTCGGGCTCGACTCGTTTAACTTACGAGCCTGTTCACGAGCTTGATTCATGAACCTGGTTACCGAGCTTGCTCACAATCCTGTTCACGAGCCTATTTATGAGCGGACGAGCTAAGTTTAAGAGTGCTCGAGCTAGGCTCGTTTAACTTAGGAGCCTCAAAATAATGTTCGGGAATTAAAGAAAATATTCATCTAAAATAGCCAACATACAACTAAATTAAAAAGATAAGATAATAAAAATTCAATTAACTTTATTGAAATTTTTTGAGTTAAAATATTCATCATGTTCATTTGTAGAAAAAATTTGTTGTGTATTAAGCCTTCTCCATATTCACGAGCTTATTCACAAACCTGGTTAATGAGCTTGCTCACGAGCCTATTCACGAGCCTTTTTACGAGCTGACGAGCCGAGTTTGAGGAAGCTTGGGCTCGACTCATTTAACTTATGAGCCTCACAATGATGTTCGTGCTCGACTAGTTTAACTTAACAAACGAGTTCGAGCGAGCTTCTAACGAGCCGAACACCTAGTAGCTCACAAGCAGCTCGGCTAGATTACATCCCTAAAAACCATGACCAAAACAAAAAAAAAAAATTAGGAATTCAATACAAATAAATTAGGTGGAAACTATCATTGAGGTGCTCTACCATTGAAAGGAAGTAAAAAACTATATGGACAAATTGATACAGAATATAAAATTTATAAATGAAGAAAATACTTTAGATAATGTCTAAACTATGAATATTAAACATAGTGCTATTTGAGAGATAACTAAAGAAGTTTCTTTTTGTTGTGTGAAAAATACAATTTTTTTTATTTTTTGTTACACTCACCATGCTTGATATTGATGCATAATAGACCTCCCCCATGCCCACAAAAATGACTAGTATTTTCAAATCTAGTTGTGATTTTGACCAAATAAAGCTCAAAGTCATAACCATCAGCTAGTGCAATGACTTAAAAAAATGTGCAGACATGACTAAATGAAGCTATTTAAATAGAGCCACGCAAGGAAGAAAACTCTAGGGACCTCAAATCTCTCCATTTTATGATGCCCAAAATTCAAAGCTCCAACACCCATAAAGTTCAATGTAACCATGGAGGAGGGTTCATAATCAAATCGAAAAGATGTGGCCACAATCCATCACTACTGAAGTTCCGTGGTGACTTTTTTATTGGAAACTGATAAAAAATAGATGATTTTAGTTCTTACCAAGAAACTTTATAGGAGAGTGAGTTTATTTTGCACCCATTGAGAAAGGGAAATATAACGATCGTACGCGAATTCTATGATAATCACTTGAATCATGAAGAAAAGAAACTGAATTTTTTAATAAGAGATTTAATAATGAATTTCTTGGATTTCGAGGGGCTAGATAGCAATCTTTTGGACGTGCATTAAAATTAATTAAATTAATTTTATATTAAATTAAAAAAATTCATTAAATTAATTTTTGATTTTTTAAATATTAAAAATAATTTATTTATTTTTTCCCTTATACACCAAAGCACAATAATCCCCGCACTAGAACAAATAGAGAAACAGGGCAGAAATTATCATAAAAAGGATGAGCAGTGACAGATCGGCGGTAATAGACTAACGAACCGTGACGAAAGCATAGTCGCGCAACAACAATGAATGCGACTCATGAACTATAATTTATTGGATTGCAAGGCAAAGGCCAATTTTTAGTTCTTCCAAAGTATGGTTGTTTCCGCTATCATGGAAGTCACCACGTACGGATCCATGTTAGACGCAGGCCTCCTGTCTTCGAAATACCCTGCAAGGATGCAATCGGAAACCAAAGATCACGCACCGGGTCGGACGATCGAAGACGGAGGCAGTTGGAGTTTGAAAAGGGTACCTCGGCCGTTCTTGTCGGTGTCGCGGCCAACACGAATCGATGCGCCTCTGTTGGCGACTCCCTGTTAACGCGAGATGAAGATGAAGAATGGAAGGAACACAAACAGCACACCACCGAAGAACAAATCAAAATAAACGAACCCAGCTAAAAGTGTTGATATCGGCAGTTTCATGCTGGCCAGTCAGTCGCCGCTCGTTGCCGTCGCCATAAGCAGATATGTGGTGCATGTGACGCAGGCCGAGCTTCTCTATGGCACTCTTTATCTTCGCCATCCCTCCATCACCCCTCATTGATTTGGTGCTATGCCGTTGCAAATACAAATTACGCAAATCCAAAACATCACTACGAGAGCAACAACATATCTTACCTGTAATTTGTGTGAGCACCAGCACCATTCCAATCGCCCTTGCATTACAGAAAACAACTGGTCAATCAAGATGGATTCTACGTGGAGATGATCAGATGGCCATTAACAAACCTGAATCGGCTTTGGGTCAAAAGAAAGAACGACACCGGCGATTTCTGTGATTCTCTAATTTTGATAAAAGAAACAAGAAGAAATCATAAAATTAGGTCGAAATGGAAAAAAGGCGAAGAAATTACAGTGATTGTCGTTTTGCAATCAATATATGCACCTCGAGGATATACCGAGCTGCCCAAAGCTGATCTCCGGCGTTGATGCCTACAACGGGGCCAACTTGAAATTCCCACTAGATTGCAAATCAAAAGCCACTAATCAGAACAGGACCGACTGGTGCCGAGAGAATATTTGGTATCATGTTGCTGCGAACCTGGCCCGGCATGACTTCTCCGTTGATGCCACTGATATTGATGCCAGCGTACAGACATGCTTTGTAGTGCGAGTCCACAACATCACGGCCAAAAGCCTTGTCCGCCCCCACACCGCAATAATAAGGGCCCTGTGGACCAGGATAGCCACCGACTGGCCAACCAACAGGCCATCTAACTTCTTTCTGAAGTAGGGTGTATTCTTGCTCAATCCCATACCTGCATGGCGAAAACGAGTCAAAAATACTACACCACTCTACAAGAGCACAGGTGAGTCTACGCGGATACCAAGGTTCTTCAGATGCAACGTCGGGATGGCTAAAAATCTTGGCGGCGTTGAATCTCTTGTTGGTAGGAAGCGGCTCCCCAGCCGGAGTGTAAGCATCGCACATGACCTACGGAAGCAAAAACCTAAAGTGTAAGAGCAGAAATTGATGAAATGAAACCGCTCGGAGAACCGGGAGGTGCGGGGGAGTCACCAGAATGTTGTTTCCTCTTCTAAACGGGTCCTTGAAGATGGCTTGAGGACTGGATCATAACAAAACAGAGAATCAAAAATTATTAACCAGACTCGAACACATTAAAAAAAAAAATGAGACGCATCATACTGCAGGATGACTTCGCTGTCTTCTCCAGTGGCTTGACCAGTGCTGGAACCATCGTAATTCCAGAGTGGAAGCTTAGCAGGATCAACAACTTGTCCAGATAAAGTCTGAACAAAGAAGATGACAGTTCATAACTACAAAATATGTGTCGAAGATTGCAGCTAGATTTATAACAGTTGATATCAACGATGTACCCTTGCTTTGCTCCTCAAATCCATTGCAGATCCACCGATCCTGCAACAAGAGAAGAATCAATCAAAACACGTAAGATTCACTCGTCGAGACAATGCGTGCTTATGTAACACTGGCATAAACAGTACAATCGACAGGAAGAAGGGAGGGATTCAACATCAGGAGCGGAATTAAAGAGATAGAAGAATCAGCAGCGGTGTGGCGACCGCGACCACGACCATACCATACGTATTCTGCTATTATTTTTTCCGTGGAGTTGGATAGGTTGAGGTTGATTAGATCGTGGAGGAGCGACATGACGCCTGTGTTCAGATAATGCTTTTCAACGTCGAGAAGACACAAAAGTGATGTCTCGATTCCGATTGATTTTGATTTTGCGAGATGAAGTATATATAGTGGAAAATTTTATTGTTTATCACCAGTCGGTCAACAGTGATCGTTAATCACGGAACGGATCTCATTTGAAATTTCCTTGTGCAGCTTTTGCATCGCGGTCGAGGACGAGAGCGTGGTCGAAGAAATAATCTGCTACATCACCATCCCGGACCCGTGCTTAGCATAAGTCAGCAGCCTGACGTAAATGTTGGACACAGTAGCCGGTTACGCGAGAATAATTAGATTGTGCCTGCCTCATGCCACCATTCCATCCCATCCCGACGACTCAAATCACAAGTCAATTTATAGGCACTATTTATTTTTTATTTTTTATTTTTTTTAAACCTATAAGCACTTTTATTACTTATAAAATTGTGATAAAATATTTATCAAAATTAATGAAAACATATTTTTTGCTAAACTATTTGTAATTAGAATATAACATTTTATCTTGTTTATATTATGTTTTCTGAAAAACTATTTATAAAAAATAATCAAAAATTCTTACATATAGTAAAACATTCATACAAATATAAAATATTTATGTTTTGATATATTATAAATACTAAACCTAAAACTAATTCACATTATTCCAAGTCACCATAAATAAATAAAACTTCAATTTTTCAAAAGTGTAATTTTTTTAAAAATTTTCAAAACTCTATACTTATATATGTATAACACACACACACACACACACACACACGTGTGTGTGTGTGTGTGTGTGTTATACCAATATGCATTAATATTTTTGAAAATTTTCTTATATAAACCTCCATATATACACATTTTCAAAATTTTTATGTATGAAACCTATATATAAATTTATTTATATATTTTCAAAATTTTTATATATAAAACCTATATATACCTAGACCCATTATATACAATTTTTTGAAAACTTATATATATTTATATACACACACACATAATACACACACACACACACACACACATATATATATTTATATATATATTTATATATATATTTATATACATGAACATTTTGGAAAACATTTATCTAGTTAGGTTTGGTTTATAAATATACATTAGTATATAGGTTTTCAAAAATGTGTGTGTACACGCACACACACACACACACACACACACACTTATACAAAATATTTTATAGACATAGGAACTCATAGTCACAAATCTACATGAGAGCATTTTTTGATCTATTCCCTAGAGACAATAAAATTAAGAGAAAGAGTTTGGTCAGAAGTAAGGGTATTGGCATGACTGATGATCTCTTATTAATTAGATATATTTATGAGATCCAAATCCTAGGAGATTTTGGTATGAGCTACATAATAAGTTACGAACTCAAAAGGATTGGAAAAAAAAATCATTATTTGTTTTTTGAATGTAAACAATTATATTTACATGCAGTCCATGTCTATATCATTAGCCAAAACACATTAATATTTAATACATTGATCACTCTCCTAATATCTTAATTAGGCCTTTTGTTTAAAAAAATTAAGCTCAACAAACTAGAACTTAGAGATAGTGCATTAAGTTGAATTATTCCTTAATGAGAGAATGGTCAAAAACTAAAATAATAATCTTTATTTTGATTAATTTTAAATTATCACTAGTTTTAGCAACTCAAAAAATGTAACATTAGTTTCAACGATTAAATGACATGAGAGAAGTTTAATAATAATTCAACTTTTGACATTGTTAAGATGTTCTTATTCTAATAATCAAATTACTTTAGGTAAGTGAAACCAATGATCTTAATTCACGATGATCAATCTATATATTAAAAAATTTGGAAGACTTTTCATGAATGAATGTTTAGACAAATTTTTCAAAAGGAATTGTGAGTAATTTTATTAATTAATCACTATTATGACTTTATTATAATGTCTAAATTGTATGATGATATACTGTTTCAAAATCTCATTAGTTAAGTATTTTTCATCCAATCAGTCCCAGAAGTATACCAGTCATATAAATAGTAAAGTGGACTTTCACCCATGTATCAATTCTATAGGAATTATGTTGATAATTTGATCGACCAATAGTCAGTCAAATTCTGCTCTAATTAAAGGGATAAGCTTGAGTTTTTTTTTTGTAAGATTTTTAGATTATAGGAGTGGTTCATTTTGTTGTTTTTGATGAGTTTCTAAATAGTTTGGATATTATTGTGTTTACTTACAAAATAAATATTGAACTCTTATGAAAAAGGTATAGTGCTCTAATAATATATAAAGTGATTATCAACTATTGGGATGTGTCCATTGATTTTCCTTTCATAATTGTCAACTTGGTACTTTACTGTCGAAATGATAAATTTATCTTTACTTGAGGTTTATCCACAAGTCTATACCTTTTAGGAAACTCAACAACTATATTTGATGGTTACTTTGTATGTGCATTATTATTTTCCAATCTCTCATATCATATAGGCATAAACTAATGTAGTAGTAAAAGTATTTATATTTTTAGCTGCACAAGTACTATAATTCCACCATGATGACACACGACTCTCATGCTAAAGATATAATCCTTAGAAAAATATTTTATAAAAACCCCATATCAATTGAGAATCAATTCTTCTAAGATATACATAATATATTGACTTATGAAAATATTCATAATTTCAACATTGTAAGCATCATACTTATATGGTTAAACTTACTTTAATATTGAGTTTTAAAATATATGTTTATCTCAAGCATCATGATAAGAAGTACTGTAGCCCCATTCTTATCATAATACATGCATATGTTTCATTATATACCTATCATCATTAACCATGATAACATGCATAAGCTCACAAATAGTAAAATCCTAATTTCATTTTACATAAATACCACAACGATCAATAAGTAAACTATAATAAGATCCAAATATTAAAAATCATTAATCAACCCTAAACATCAATTTAGTCTAATATTAGAAAGAAATTTATATGAGCTAAATTAAGGTATATATCATGAAATTTTGATTGCTCAATGAAAGCCATGAAGAATATCTAGAAATCAAATCCTAAATCTATAATACATAATCAAGTGTTTCTGATTTTCCACTAAGTGTAGTCAAAATTTATGTCCCTTCTTTAGGGTTTATACTCGTGTCTTGCATCGTCCATTTGTTTATGAATATTTCCTAGGATTGGAAAAAATTATGTTCCCAAACACTAGATTTTTATCTTTTCTCTCGTGACCCTTAAATTTCTCAAACATTTTATGCTTTGCACTTTTATACTTGAGCTGCTAGGTTTAGATTTTAATTCAAAAGTCAATATTTTTTGAAATGTCATGACAATGTTTTTTGATCTCTATAACAAAAATCATAACGATAGGAACATCCATGATTTGTACTTTTCACCTCTATAAACCCTAAATTGCAATATTGAAAATAAATCATGACTTTGATTATTTCTCAAAAGTAAAAGTTATGGCCTTAGAATTAGTTGTGACTTGAGTATTATTCTCTATAATTTTATGTAGCTAAAATCCGTAGTGTTGGAGAAGTAGTGTGATTTTTGCCTTTGACTTGGTGGCTATATAATGAGAAAGACACAATATAAGAAGATTATTGTGGTTTTTAGCATCAGTAAAATCTTTGATTGCTATGATATAGAATTAATATCACTATCATAAAAATATTATGAGCTAGCATTATTATAATTCTAAGAAAGTTTCATTGCCAAAAAAAATATTATACAATAAAATAATTATCAATGGGGTGATAAATTTATAGAGTACAAATATTATCATGATTATTTGTATAGATATTTGATCAAGAATATATGTTGAAAGTATCATATAGCTCAATGAAGTATATCAAAGTCATAACTTAAAAAATATTATGACTCTACAAAATTTTTTGCTTTCCTCATTCTCAACAAATCTACCAAAGTTTATATTTCATCCAAAAACTTCTCAATCTTACTACTATTTATCATAATTCATCAACAAACATAATTTACTAAAATAATTCTATTTAAACCCCTTTTATATATAAACACATCATGAATAATCATGAAAATAACTAGTATTATTTGATAATTAACAAAATAAACAAATTTGTATACTAAAATAATTGCTCATCCTGAGCATTTACTCTCCCTATATAAAAAAAATATAGCTCTCCATCCACTACAAACAACATCAATACAATATGATTATAATATCATAATGTACATATATATAAAAAATAACAAATACAAGTCAAAGAATAGAGGAATATTAGCGGTGTGAATTCTCTTTAGGATCAAACTACTTAAAAGGAAAATTTACTCAAACATAATGAAATGATGGCATAGAAGTGAACGATCTCTTAGAATCTCCTTTGTTAGTTACTGCTTAAGCTAATATCTTAGTCATAATATCACACAATATCTCTTGTCTTCTCCTAATAGAGTTCAATGCACATTTAAAAGATCTCATTGCAAAATATAACTCTTTCTAGTTCATAATACATTGCATATCTCCTCCACATTTAAAAGGTCTCAATTCTTTTATCCACAGGTTCAATTGATATTGTATATCTCCTCCGGTTCTTTCATCTTTGATCACCATCATTTTCTTCCAATCCATTTTGAAGGTCTCATGAGGTTTTCCAAATAATTCAGTACTACCCATCACTCTAATCTCTACTCATTTCATTCTCTCGTCTAAGGGTTTGTAGATCTTATCTTTAAATTTTATTAAAGTCATCACAAATAACATCTATTTATTTTAGAGGTACATTTCCCACATTACATATCATTTTCAACTTCCTCCACTATTAATTTATGGAGGTATTGGATCTCACTTCTTAGACATTCTTCTCTCTTTTCATCTTCCAACTACATATTTTTCAAAAAATAAAAAATATCACCCATCACACCCCCTTATGTAGCTAGAGAATTTGTAATTTTGAATACCTCTTTTTCTCCTATTATTCCTCTTCTTTTCATAGCTTATATGTCAGTTTTAATAAAAGATGGTCATTCTTGCTCAATCTCCATCCATTATTTCCCATTGAGAAGTGACTTCTTGTCATTCTCTCTTAATTCAGCATAATAAAGTAATCAATGATAAGTGAATTACTAGGCTAAAATTTATCATTTTTATAATTAAGAATAAACTTTATAAGTATTTTTTCTACATCAAATCTATAACCAGTCAAAAGGGCATTAAACAAAATTAACATACTTTATTTGATGGCTGAAGCATATAGTGTTGGCAATAAAAAGGAGCAAATAAAATATAATCATACTTTATTTACCTCTATAAGTTTTCTATGCATCAAAAAATCATATGTAATTTTCAAAGTTACTTTTTATTCTCTTATTTCATACATCAACATAACTTAATTCTCCAATTAAAATATACTCAAATACCTCTTACATAACTTTTTTTTTCTTCTTGATCCTATAGAATGGCATAGAATTCTCATACAACTAACATATTTCCCCTTTCTTAGTGGGCTCAAATAAACTCCTATCATTCTTTTCTATAAGTTTTCTATTGCAAATTACTCTTTGCAAAACTTTGGTAGAGTTGGATTGTGACTACTTTTCCCCTGCCTTGTTGCTTATATTTATAGTGTCACTCTTTCATCATTGTTTTGATTGTGAGCCTTTCTCTATGGTTGTGTTGAACTTTATGAGTGTTGGAGCTTAGAATTTTTGGCATTAGGAAAGGGAGAATGATTTTAGATTTTTACCAGTTTCTCCCCCATGTGGCTTTATTTAAATAACTACACTGAGTCATGACTTCGCATATTTTTTTTGAAAGCCATGACACTAGCTGATGGTCAGGCTTTGAACCTGATTTGATCAAAACTACAATTAGATTTGAATATCCGACTCATTTTTGTGGTGGAGGGGGAGGTTTATTATGTATCAATATTAAGTGTTGTGCATATATAACAAAAAAATAAAAAGTATTTATTTCTCACACAACAAAAAGAAACTTCTTTAGTAGCCTCCTAAATCATATTATGTTTAATATTCATATCTAGGTCTCCATTTCAATGGTCTTCACATAAATTATTGTTATTGAATATCTATATCTTTTTATTTTGGCCTTGATATTATGTTGCATCATATCTTTTTCAACATCTTGACCTCCTTCTCACTATTAACTAGATACATTTTGGTCATCAAAATTTCTAATGTAACATTTTTAAACATGCCCAAATTAGTAAATTCAATTCTTATTTCAAATTGTCTCATCTACATTTATTTTATTTCATTCACTCTCTTTGTTGAAATTGATGCGATTTTAATTTCATAAGTATCATACTCACAAAATTAACACACACACACTCTCTCAATTCTCACAAATATGAGTCATACTATAGAAATTAATTTATAGAACTATCTTCACCTTATGATTAACCTTTAATGTAATAAATATGGGCTCCACTCAACTTTATTCCCTAGGTGGCCTCGTGAGTGTTAACAAGTTGCTCGTCTCCCACTAGACGTATTGATATTGCTCGCTTTGCCCCCTTAGAAGGCATAGTTTTGTGCATGTCCTGAATGTCATGTCTCCTAGGAATTGAACTCGAGATCTCTAGTCTATATAGTTCTAAATTTTAGCATCTGAGTACTAGTTGAGCCAAGTAGGTCTACTAGTACTCAAATATTAGGATTTGGAACTATTGACTAGAGGTCATGAGTTCAAATCCTAGGAATGAGATATATGGATCATGTGTAAAATCATGCATCTTGATGGGCAAAACAAATAATATTAATATGCTTGGTGAGGGGTTGAGCAGCTAGTTAACACTCGAAGACAACCTAGAGACTGAGATCAAGTGAGGCCCATTATTTGTTATATCTAATCATGCATATTTCATGGCTTGCCTATCACTATAGGTACCAAATGTGTTGTGTCATACCATAGCACACCCATTTTTTCTTGGCATGGCTATGCCACCATGTCGTGCCTAAAATTCCATGCCCGCCAGGCATGGCAAGATGCATGGTCCACCGGCCTTGCACGACATGGTGGGCACTGCAAAATGCATGACTATGCTTACCATGTCAAATGGTGAAGAGGGGAAAACTAGGAAAAAATTAGCAACTTGGTCGAACAATTACAATCGGCAACATGGACGAAATTAAAAAAAAAAGGACCGCACCATGACATGTAATTACCTAGGCTAGTTTACCATGCCATCGGACCAAATGCATGAGTGATGCATAGCATAGCACTAGGCACATCTCATACCGGCCAAGCATGACATGAATCATGCCAAGGGGCAGCCCCACTAGGCCAGAAGCATTGTTCTAGATTCTGTCATGCATTGATAGGCACTATTGAACTAAGATGGACCATGGGTTGTGCTCGAGTTGTCTTGTCCATTTGAAACATCTACCTGACACTATCCATCATAACAACATGATTTTCATACTAAAAGTGAAATTCTTTTCTATAAAATATATACATCAATTGAGATTAAGTTCTTCTAAAACATACATAATGAATTAGCCTATAAAATAACTCATACTTTTGACTTAATAAATATAATACTCATGACATATCTCAATGTCAAGTTTTATATAATGTATCATAATTGGAATAACTGTCATTTTATTCCTACTATTATACATAAGATGTTCATAGTTTAAATGTCACCATCGACCATAATATAATGCACAAACTTACTAAGAGTAAAACTCGAATTTCAAATCTACATAAAAAATATTTCTATCAATAGCTAAACTATAACAAAATCTAAATATTAAAAATCATTAATCAAGTATGAATTACACAAAAATAAAATATATCAATCATATATCTCAATTTAGCATGATAAAAAAAAGAAATTCACATGAGATAATTTAAGATACAACTCATAAAATTTTGAGTTCCTAAAGATTATCTCTAAAAGTGTATATGAATCAAACTCTAAATCTATAATATTTGATTATGCTCCTCGGGTTTGTCCCTAGGTGGAGTTAAAATTCAAATCCCCCATTTGTTTATGCTTGTATCTTGCATTGCCTATTTGCTTGTGGATCTCACCTAAGGCTGAATGAAATTATTCTTCCAAACCCCAAATTTTAATCTTTTCTCCCATGCCCATTGAATTTCTGAAAAATTTCACATTCTTGAACTTTTATACTCGAGCGACTAAGTGCAAATTTTAAATCAAAGATTGTGACTTTTAGGAATGTCACTGCTTTATTTTTTTATACTATGTAATGCAAAGTTATGGCTTTGATAATAACACTAACTTGTGTAATTTATCTCTGTAACTAAAAGTTGAGTCACTGTGAATAAGTCACGTCTCTGGTCGTTTTATAGAGCGAAAGTCATGTCTCGAAAATTGACCTTGGCTCGAGTAATATTCAATTGACAATACTACAGAAGTACCATGAAATTTTCCTTAGACTTGGTAGCTCTAAAATGAAAAAGTTATGGTTCTGAAAAAGTACAATTACTTTTAGCACTATTTAAGTACCTCATTGCTAGGATGTAAACTTAATATCACAAGCATAAAACTATTATGAGCTAGTATAAATATGATTATGACTCAAATAAAGTTTCATAGCTAAAAAATATGTTACACAATAAAAAGATTATATCAATTATATGACAGAGTTATGGCATATGAAGCTTGCCATGACTATTTATGTAGAACTTTGACCAAAAATGAATGCTTAAACTATTTTATAGTTCAATGAGGTATAATAAAGTCACGACACAAGTAATAATATGACTTTACATGACTTTTTTCTCCCATCCTTCTCAACACATCTGCAAAATCTCATATTTCATCCAAATCCATCTAATTTCATTATCATTCATCATAATCATCAAAAACTATAATTTAGTATAAGTATCCTATTTGAAGTCCTTTTCCATAAAAATATATCATGAATAATTACCTATGTAATTAATAATATTTGGTATTTTGCATACTAAACTACATTTAAAAACACCAAAATGAAGGATCATCATTAATATTAGTCGATTACAACAATCAAGAAAGTCACTACATTCATAAGAAGAGGTGTCATTCAACTTATCTATTGTAGACATGATATAGTTAGATTCCACTAGAGCTAACTAATAAAAAATAATTCAACAAAATAAGATTGGAAATTGAGGCCAAAATCCCTCTTTTCGGTACTATGGAGTGGTGACTATGAACTATGGAAATTGGAACCCTTGTTTGTTTTTTAAGACTAGGAACCCATGGATAAATGACTCAAATAGAAATTCTTTTTTTTTTAACTTCCAAAAAGAATTTATTACAAAAAATGAGAGCCCTACCAAACATATACTAATTAGAATTATGGTAAAATTTTGATGATGTGAAATTGATAAGGTAAGTCTTTTAAGCTCGGAGGGATGAGATTAGTTTCAAAAATATTCTTGATATCCAAAAATTCACCAATGTAATCCCTTAATATTCTTGATAAATAAAATACTCTGTTAATTAATCAAGTTCTCACAATTACAATCTTAATATCCAAAAATTCATGGCTAAGCATGCCATTCCAATTAATCCAAAGAACCTAGAATAATTAAGATTCTAGAAATTATTAACTCGCATAGTAATCCAATGAGTTTAACAAAAGACTATATTTCAAAGTGTCTCAATATTTGACTCAATTGGAGATGGACTAATATATTTGATCATCATATGTTTATAAATAATGTCTATCATGATAAAGCACTTTGGGAGCATGTGGTATAAAAACAATGTTATCCAACTATTGTAAGAGGATTATCAAGATAATAGCCATGATGAGCATAATTCATGAATAGTACATTAAAACACAAAAGAATAGCAAGTATAGTTTCATCATTAGGGTAATTTTCATATATTTTATCCTGATTGAATCAAAAAACAAATAGAGAACACACATGCATATACATCACATTTAAAGCAAATACAGTAAAAACACTCATCCCATGATAACTATCTTCTGCAAAAATATTTTTTGAAGAAGAATATAAGTATTACCCAAAAAAAAAAAACAACATGATGATTTACATCATGGAAAATAGGGAAGAGATAGGTCATATTAGAAAACTCAAGAATAAAATAACATTCTCAATTGAGTAGTCAAAGTATCATTGAAGCATGTTGTGGTGAAGCACAAGTGATAGAAAGCCCAAAGAGGGATACACCTTGGTATTATTGTCCAAGATTTTATCTTTACTCACTAGGGATTTCCCCTAAAGATATCAAAATAACTTGTGAGGATAAAATCATCGCTATTCATATATTCAAAGATTTAGTATTAGATGCACATTTATTTAGTAAAGCCAAGTATTGATAATTAAAGTCAAAAGAAGTATAAAAAATCCAACTAATCATATATACAAAATATAGTATACCACCCAATATTTTTTCAAAATTACTACATCAACGAAGTATGTTACGCCATAAAAAAGTTTCATATCCATCACATATCAAACACATCTATATGCATGCAAACCAAAATAATGAAGATATTCATATCGCTTTACATATATTCACATAACAAAAAGTTCCATACATGCAAAACAAAAATTATTCACATCCACTTCATATGACTTTTTGTTTCATATGTTTACAAATATGTTGTTCGATAATGCATATAAATGAAAATAAAACCCATCCATTCTCATATGTTGTACTTTGATAAGAGAAGTTGAATAAATTATGGAGAATGTGAGAAACCAAAAATCATGTATGTCCATTAGCATAGCTCCACTATACATCTTTAACAAGTTAAAAAAATACAATGGTGAATTTCATCATTACAAATCTTAGCAAAAGTGGATATTTTGAAAAGAAAGTTATTGATCAAGGGCTTATGATTAAAAGATGTAAGGTCAATTGTGGATTTGTGAAGTGTCACCTTGCCCATATCAGAAATCTCTTTGGAATTACATATATTTTTTTATAATAAAACATTTATGCTCATTTATTATCATTCACAATCCTAAGTATTTTTGGCTTTTATTTTATTTTCTTGTCTAATTTATTATATTATCATTGTAAAATTTTTTATTTCAATTTATTATTATTAGTTTTATTTTAATAACAATGATATCAGATATGAGATTTAAGATAATAATGTTTTGTAGTTAAAACATTAATTTTGTAATTAATGCATGCATAACAGCCTTAAGGCTTGTGATTTTCAAGAGTATATATTTTGTTATCCATTTACTAATTTGGAAAATTTTTAAGTATATTTAGCACAAATAGTTATTATTATTTTTGTGTAATATTCATTGTAAAAGTGAAACAAACAATTATAAAATTTAAAGTTTGAAAAATTCAATTAAAATAATTTTGGGCTATTTAATTTGAAGATAAAAGCGATCTTGAGAAAGAAAAATTATCTTGAAACAAATGAAAAGAGGCAATAAAATATTGAAGAGAAGTAAAATTAAATGGATGATAAAGTTGTTGTAAGTTTATATTTGATATTGAAAGAAAATATATTATCATTTATCAAGTATATCCAAATTACAATCGACAAAAAAAAAATTGGGATACTTTAACAAGTATGTATGAAATTAAGTCATTACATAATAAAATATTCCTTAAAAAAAATTCTATACTCTTTGAATGTCGAAATCCACTTTAATTATAGAATAAAAAAATGATTTTCTTTTAACTATCATATATGGATCACAACATAGAAAAGAAAAAATATAAAAAATTTTTACTCCAAATTCTATCAAATTCATATGACTATCTCATCATAAATATGACTAATTGTGCTATGAGAAAAAAGTTAGTCTTTAATAAAGTTATGACTGTTGTATTTTAGGAAGAAAGAAGACACAAAAAATAAGGAATATAGTATATTTTTCTCTTATCAAACTAGTATTATGATTGTCTCTAGTGGAAGATTGACAATTCATGACTATAGTAGGAGTCAAAATTAGAATAAGACAAAGTTATTGGGTAAGAAAAAAGCGAAGTATTATGATTATGAAAAGTAAGGAAATGTAAAAATAGTGTTGGCATTATAAAAGATGGTAGATAGAAATATTATAAAAAAAAAGAATGAGTCATTAAATACTTAGAGTTGTTTGACATGAGCTCAAGATGATAGTGAAATTTTATACAATGAAGTAATAATTATTAAAGGTGGAAAATGATCCACTGATGCTTGGTTGGTGGAACTAGGAGTAATAAAGCACATGACTTTTAAAAAAGAATAGTTCCATCAATAAGAACCTATCTCAGAAGGATTTATGTTCATGAAAAATAATCATGCTTAGCAATTGCTAATATTAATAACATTAGAATTAAAATATATGATGATACAATACACATCATTTAAAGGATATAACACGTGAAGGATCTAAAAAAAATTTATTATCTTCATGTTAATTAATAATGATGGGTACAAAACTAGTATTTAAAATGAGATTATTAAAATAGTCAAAGAGCACATATAGTAGTGAAAGTAGAAAAAATAGTTACATATTTATATATGTTTAGAATATAAATATAAAATAATCACACATTTAGATATGCTTGGAGGAGAAATATATGATAGTCCCCATTTATCTATCATTTCAATAAGTTTGATAAAATAATTAATGAAATTGTAACATCATAAACCTGATCATATATTAGAATGAGATTTGAAAATTCTTGATGAATTAGAATTTCTTCTAGGGATGACAAGTTATTTTAGGCTGAAGTAGTTAAGATTGTATGTCTTATGATCAATTGATCTCCACCAACTATGATTATTAAAGATGCTGATAGAAACATGGACTTGTATGCCAACTAATTATTCTTTTCTATATTCATTTAGAAGTCCTATGTAAATTATATACTATGCTCAAGAAATTTCAAAACTATATTCAACATCTAAGAAATATATACTCTTGGGATATACTCATGAAGTAAATGGATATCAATTATGGGATGCAATTATCTATGCGCTTATCATCAACAAAGATGTTATATTCGAAGAAGACATACTGCAAGGAAAAAAAATAAGAAAATATAAAGACTATAGGTTTCATTGGAAATAAATAGCTAGAATATGAATTACTAAATCACAACGAATGAATATTAGATAAGTCTCGTGTATTTGGCTATGATGATCAAATTAAGAGATGAGAGAACTAACTTGGTACTTAAGAGTATATTATGGAAAAATATTATATATTATCTTCTAAAAGAGGTTAGAGAACCATCAACTTTCTAAGATGCTACAAAAAAAACAAAGAAATATCACTTTGAATGACAGAAATAGTTGAAGAAATATATGTTCTCCATAAAACCAAGAGAAGGTATCTTGTTTCACCACCACAAGGAAGAAGGATCATTGAAAATAAATAAGTAGTCAAAATCAAGCATAACAATAATGATCAAGTGAAGTGGTTATGCATGATTGATAGTCAAAGGATTTGTCAAAAAGAATGAATCAACTTGAATAAAATTTTTTATCCTTTTGTTCATCTTATAATAGTTTGAGTAGTTCTAGTAATATTTCTTAGTATTTTGTTATGCTATATATATGATTTACAATTAGCATATATATAACCATATGTGCTATATATGATTTACAATTAGAGTAATTAGACATAAAAACTATATTTCTTCATGGAAACTTGGAGAAAAAATATATACATAGAAACCAGAAGGTTTTGAAAAAAAAAATAGAAAGATTGCTTCATAAAAACTATATTTCTTTATATGACATCAAATATGCACCAAGATGCTGGTATAAAAAATTTGAATACTTTATCATGAGTCTTGAATACAATAGAATTAATTTAGATCCTTATGTGTGTTACAAGATATTTGGGAATTATGATTTTATTATCTTATTATTATATGTGGATCATATATTAAGATCATATTCAAGAATTGAAGACATTATAGCAAAAAAATTCAATATGAAGGATTTGGCATGTAAAAATAAAATCATAGGAATACAAATTTACAAAGAAAAAAAATAAGGAGATTTGACTTTCACAAAATAATTAAATGAATAAAGCCTTGTGACACTTCAATATGCATGACTATAAACCAAATTCTACTTTTTTTCCTGATAATTTTATGTTATCAATAAGCATGACTCCAAGAAATGAACTAGATAGGATAGAAATGTCCCAGGACCGTATGCATTAATTATCAGAAGTTTAATATTTGTTATAGTTTGTGCATGACTATATCTTAAACACACATTAACAATTATTAGTTGCTTGATGAATTCTGCTAAATAACATCGGTGTGTTGTAAATAGGATTTTGAGATATATTAAGAATACACAAAATACTATAACATATTATGAATGTTTAGATTTTATTGTCAAAGGCTATATTGATTTAGACCACGTAGGAAATATTGACAATAACAAGTCTATAATTAGCTGTGTTTACTCAAATTGAATGAGCTATGGATTATATTTCAAAGCTATAATATATCATGTTCACTTCTATGATAGAGATAAAATATGCTACAATTATATTAGCTAGTAAAGAGATAATCTAGTTATAAATATCATACGAAGAGTTTGACCATAAACAAAAAAAAAGATTATTTTATGATATTTAGACTATTATGCACTTAGCAAAGAGATAATCTAGTTATATTAAAATATAATATTACTTTATATGAGAAAAAATAAAAAAAAAAAGATGTAAATATACAAAAAATCTTTACAAAGGACAATCTAGATAATATACTTATAATATTATGAAAGAAAGATAAGTTCATAGGATATCAATTTTATATTGCCATAGTAGAAACAAAAGAAAGAATGTGAGCTCAATTGTGGTTAGGTGACATGTCACCTTGTATACATCAAAAATTTTTATGGGATTACTTATTTTTTTTTTAATATAAAAAGAATACTTCTCCTCATTCGTGATCATCTCCAAAACCAAATGTTATTAGCTTTTATTTCATTTTATTATCTAGTTTATTACATTATTATAATAATTTTTTTTTTATTTTAAATTATTATTGTAAATTTTATTTTAATAACAAAAGGGAGTTCTATTTTTATAAAAGAATGGCAAAGCCTCTAATATTTGTAACACTTATCCATCATCATGCGGTTTGGTATTTCTAGCATAATCCCTTAATGGAAAATGATGGATTAGGAACCCTTAAACTTTTTGTTCTTCCTGCAATATTTCAAATTTCTAAAATAATAAAGCTTACAAAATAAATCTAAAATAATAAAATATTTTTAAGTTTTTGAAAAGAAAAATTAATGATATTTATATTGAAAGAAATATAATATTGCAGGAACTACATATGATAGAGGACTTAGTATGTGAGGATGGTCAAATAACTATTTTTGTTCATTTGCATGCTTTTTTTTTATTTAAATTGTATGTCAAGACTCAAGAGTCACCTTAGCTTTGAAAATCACTAAATTGTCTAATAACATCAAATTATAAATAAATTTGAGATTTTAAAGATTTATTCTAAATAAACATAGAAAAATTTTCATGAGATATGAATAGCTTCAAATTAGTTCCTTAAATATATTTCTGATCTTTAAAGTACATTTACAATATGTTTTATGAAATAAAAATTGAATTTTACTTTATTTTGAAAAAAAAATTTAAAAAAAAAACCAAAATGAGCCAAATTTGATTATTTTCCTATATAATATATCCTTAATTTGGGCCAAAATATTTTTCAATATTTCTTTAAAATAGATAATACTAAGGAGATGTAAAATTTGATTAAAAATTAAGATTCTTGAAGGAAAAAAAAAAACAATCAATAAAATTTATCACAACTTATTAGAAACTTTAACAACCTAGTATCAAAGACATTCTTTTATTTCTCCCTTGAGTGGTGGTCATCTCACCTCTCCAAACTTGAGTAGGTGCCCCATCTCCTCTTACATAATTGTATATTTTCCCTCATTTTTTCTCATTCCACTCCAAATAATAAAGAAAAAGTTTATGTGAGATTCTCCCTCCATCAAATATGGAATGTGAGTAGATCATGATGTTGCAAAAGAATATGCTCTGTGCTTGAGCAGTGTAAGCAAAATTGTGAACCCTACATTTTCTATTGTTGTGTGAAAAATCTTGTAATTATAAATTGCATCTACAAACTATTCTTTAAAGTAATTTCAAGTAGGATTTTTGGTTTGTCGTTTTATGAAAGTGTAAAGTTAGAGACTTGGAAAAACGGGGATTTAGGTTTTTTGTATAATTTAATGAATTAAGTAGTTAATAAAGAATTTTAGTGAAAAAAGAATTTTATTTCGAAGCTATGTTGTATAATAGATATGCATAATCTATGGAGATTAGTTATTGGGACAACAAAAGCCACTACAATAATGTATTATGAAGTGATGCCCTTCCAGTGGAAAGTGATGCACTTGCAACATTATTCAATGTCTTTGAAACAAAGAAGGCCAAACATAAGCTTTTACAAATTTATTTTTTTAGTAATTCAAAGAATACAATTCATTTAAATGGGTAAATGTTACTGAATATGATTGTGTATGAATATGGACAAGTTCACATACACTCCTCTAGATCCTTCATGCCTCCAATCAATTGTTTTAGAAAGCTACATTATCGAAAATAATATTTTAGTTATTTGCATCATAAACTACTAGCTTTGTGATTATTTCCCTTCCAACATTTATTAATTTTTTTAATAATTTAGGTATGGAATGAATGCTAATAAATAACAATGATATGAAATTGTTTATTATGTAATGAAAATTATTTTTTGTAAGCATGTGAGTACTATATTTGGGCAGTGCTCAAGCATGAGGGAAATTGACTTTTATTTGACTAGGCATGGTTATACTTAGACATGAGAGAAACATTTCTTTGGTAGGATAAACTCATTTTATAAATAGAAGAAAAAGATATTTAATAGGTTAAGTACTCTCTGCGAAAGCAAGTCTTTAATATATTATGCCTACATTATGTTGTTGATGCCTCATGATTTTACTATGCACATGAGACATAATGAATAATCTTTGAATACTTACATGAGCTCTGATATATATATATATATATATATATATATATATATATATATATATATATATCAGAGCATTAACCTAGACCAAGTTTAAGGAATTATTAGTTCATAGATATTTTAGAAAGTCAATAAAAATTGAAAAGGTACAAGAGTTCATAAAATTGACCTAGAAGAGAAAAATTATATAAATTGTGAGAGTTTTTAAAACTTGTAAGCTATGTAACTTATATAAAGAAAGATGATCATCAACAAAATAATTCAATTCAAATAACATATGAAGTTGAATACTAAATAGGAATGAGAATATATATTGAGAATAGCAATATAAAAATTCAATGGAAATAGTATTTGAGGCAAGAAGAGATGTTGATATTATAAGATAGAAACATCAAGTTATGAAGCCTATTTTCATTCCTTAACCAAATCACATGGAAGATAGGTGATAACAAAAGAAGTGGAAGTTAAAAAATCATAGCTTGTCTACCTATAATAGACAAATGAAACAAATCGAAGTACAATCACCAATAAGTGATAAGTGTGGAAGATTTCCCTTAGGTGTATGCATGCATATCACACTAATTTCTGCTAGTTACCAAATGACCCATTTTGAAGGCATTGATATAAGAAACTATTAAAGCTAATAATCATCTAATATGTGAGTTCCAAGGATCAAATATGAACAAACACTTGAAAGCTCAAGGGAACAATTTAAGAGAGATTTTTGTTGCATCATATATTGGAGAAATTAATTGCTTGAAATCTCATAATAATCAATACAAGTATTGTGCTAATAACCAAAATGGTTTATTGTACCGTACTTTATTCTAGGACTACTTTTTTTCTTAGGACTTTCTGAAAAATTAAGATTTCTTGCCAATGATATGTTCTCATGCTTCTAAATAACTTTTCCATCTTAAGAATTAGTAAACTCATACTCAATCATTCAAATTAGGCTTTAAATTTGAGAGAAAAATTCATTTATAAATCTATTAGAGCTAAATCTTTATTAGCATGACATAACCTTAAGGATAGGTTAACTATCATCTAACAATGCTAGTATGATATATACCTAGAAGTTTATAAAACTTTTGAGAATCAACATAGAATAATTTGTAGATGAGGGAGCAAGAGAATGATAATTTAACTCTTAAACCAATAATAAATTTTAGTTAAATTTTTGGAGAGAAGAATGTCTGATATTATTAGCTATTATTAAAGCTATAATATCCAAAAATGAAATGAAAGTTAAAGATAACTCATTGATTAATAAAGTTCATAGTATACCAACTAATGGTCAAATAGAAAGGCAAAACTAGATATAAAATATACTTAAATACTATGTTGCATATCATATAAGAGAAATAATTAGTTGTAAAGTTGAATCTGTGAAATTTGTTTGAGCTCGGTGATGTTCTTGCGTTATGCAGTTTTGAAGAAGGCATTTTCATTATCCCAGAAAAAGCACAAGTTGTTAGTAATTGATCATGACTGATGAATGTGTCATAGATAAGAAGCTTCGTGGGCCTAGCAGGCAATTATAGAAAATTCATAGAAGATTTTTCATGGATTATAGCTTTCATATCAAGATTAACTGAAAAAGAAGTGAAATTTTACAAGATTAGTTATGCATAGATGTGTGTCAATCAATTGTATAGGATATGACTTAATGTATGATAAAAAATAATTGCTTATGCATTTAGATAATTAAATAAATATAAAAAACTATCAAATGCTCAATTTAGAAATGTGACGGAAGATTTAGGCATTAAAATAATGGCTAGTATGAAAGTTTGCGATTAGTCTAAATACCTCTTTTATCGATGCTGAAAGCTCACATGAAATTGAAAATAATAACGAAATGAAAGATTATCATGCTTTGTTAAGTTCAAATAACAAAGTGTTAGAAAACAATGATGTAAGATCCTCTACCTCCAACAAGCAAGACACAAAGCAAGACATATCACTTGCAATTGATAATGGGTCGAATAATTCTGGACACAATACTAGAAATATGAATGTTGTCCCTAAAACCTTCTGGAAAAACAATATACCATAGAGTAATCTATTTTCGAGTAATATGGCACTATCTAACACTACTAGATTGTCCTACCTATCCCCAAAATCATCTAGAAATGCTCATTTTGAGGCAAAGGACATACTTCATGGGGCTGAGCACTGGAAGAACTGTCTTGTGGGATACTTTGTTACAAAAAACCACGGACATATCCTCCTTAGGAGGTTTATGAAAGAACAATGATGTAAAGAAGTTCATGCTATTCAGTACCCCAGTGATTGGATAATTTTTAAATTCAAAAACTTAATTGATATGGAGAAAGTGTTGAATTCAGGGTCATATCTAGTATCCGGAAGGCCACTTTACAACAAACCACTTTCTATGAGTTTTAACTACGATGTAAAAGATATGACTAAAATACCTATTTGGGTAAAGCTCTCCAACTTCCTCATCCATCGATGAAACTCTATTGGGCTTAGCAAAGCTGCTAGTTGCATTGGTCACCCCTTCAAAATGGATAAGTTAACCTCAAACATCTCCAAAATAGCATATGATAGAGTATTGTGGAGACAAAGCTTAATGAAAACTTACCAAATAAAATTACTCTTAATTTCTTGGATGGGTCAAAAGTTAGGTGGCCTGTATTATATGAACAACTTTTTCCTTTTTGCAAGTTTTGTTCTATGTTTGGGCATATATTTAATATATGTCAAAAGAAAAATAAACATGATGTAGCCAAAAATAAGGAAAGAATTCAGCCCCCTAGCCCAATTGCCAATCAAAGAGCCAAAGAGGAAGGAAAGGGCACATTTCCTAGACTTAGAGAAACCCCATAAATGAGGAAATTATTGAAGTAGTAAAAGATACAAGAGGCCCAGAAGTAAGTCTCAACTGCTTGGAGGAAAAAATCATTGACCCACAAGAAGATGAGAAAATGGATGGTTTCACTTTAGTAAAGGCTAGGAAAAAAAGGAAAGATCCTTCAACTCCCAAAGAGGACCCTTCCCTGAACCTCATAAACAAAAGCAAGGCCAAAGATAGTGCATAAAGAGGAACTGCTCCCTTATGGGCTAACATAGAAGATAAATAGGTGCCCCCAGCTCCTTAAAAACTAGGGTGCAGAGATGTTTTGCCATTTTTTATGTGTTATTTTGCTTTCTTTGTGGAGGTTTTCTACTTGGAGTTTTGGAGGTTGGTATATAGGGAGATTGTTATGGGTTTCCTTAGTACATTATCTAAGGGTTATTGTGAAAGGGGTGATGACACCCCTGAGGATGGACATGTTATGATAGGTGCATGTGTGTAGTTATGTATTATGGCATGCTCATTGGAATGGTATTATGGGCTACAGGTACATATGAATTATGTCTATTAGAAATTTTCATGCATGTTGTCACTTGGATTATCGACCTGCTACTCTCCTCTTCTAGAGAGAGCAGAGTATGATGCAAGGATGTGTGGAGATCCCTCATTTAGCTCCTCATTAAAAGCGGTATTTGGTTGCTATGTAAAATATATTTTGTAATGAAAAGAGAAGTGAATATATGTAACTTCTGGATACTTGATGCAATCTTAGTTACTAGAAAATGTAAATCCATGATGTGGATGTTAGGCCAAATGGATGTATATGTAACATATTTGATTTACCTAGAATATAAGCGAAATCGATCTGATAGAAATGGGGATTACTCAATAGTTTGATATGGGACCTCATGGCAAAACCCACGTGACATAATTGCTAGACTAAAATGGTATGACGTGTACTACCATTATCTATTCTCCTCCCCCATAGATAGTGATATATTACAAGACAGACTAAGTAAAATGCTTCATCACCAATCTTATGGGCTTCAGATACATATAGACTATGTCTATGAATGTGTAACATCTGGATGCTTGATGTAATATTATCTATGGGAAAATGTAAATTCATGAGGTAGATATTAGGTCAAAAGGACATATATGTTACTTATATGATGTATATGATATTTAAGCTTAATTGATTTGTTAGGAACTAGGATGGCTCAATGGCTCAATGTGGGACCTCGAGGCACAACCCATGAGACATGACTATCAAACTTAAAATAAAGCTAAAATATTGTGCTTATGTCCCTCAATTTTGCAATGCTTATAAGAAGGTCTTCAGCAAGCTTCTATCTGAGATAGATGGCCCCTAGACAACGAGGCTTAAATGTGGCTATAAATATTACTATATGGGAGGAATAGTATATAAAATGAAGTAAAAAAGAAAGTACATACCAAAGCCCCATGTTGAGTTTCCAATACAACATATCCTAGATAAAATATTTTCTATCTTGTATAGTGGGGAAATGTAGGAACATATGTAATCAGAAACATGTAGTGAGAGTTTGGGGAATTGAATGTAAATGTATATGTAAATCCATATGGCTAATGTTAGGCTGGAAATGGAATATCACGTATGTAAAGTATGGCGAGGTGCTGGAATGTAATTTGAGTCTTAGTAAAAAATTAGTATGAAAAGGATGCTTGACGAGGGATCTCCTAGCATGATCCTCTTGATAGATGGATATGATCAATCAATATAATGGTCAAATATGATCTCTCAGTAGAGCTGCAATTGAATGACAACATAAATTATCTGATCAAATAATAAAGATTGCAAACTGGAATAATAGGATCTTTAATTATCCCATTAAACAAAATGAAATCCTCAGGATAATAACTGCCTATCATATTGATATTTTTACCATTATTGAGGTAAAACTCAGATTGGAAAAACTATCCTGACTTATGAAAATAAAGTTC
The DNA here is from genome assembly GCA_029783825.1 of Sapria himalayana. Classification (NCBI taxonomy): domain Eukaryota; kingdom Viridiplantae; phylum Streptophyta; class Magnoliopsida; order Malpighiales; family Rafflesiaceae; genus Sapria; species Sapria himalayana. The sequence continues at coordinate 146,053 of JAREIK010011258.1, forward strand.
AAAGAGTTTGACTCTCTAAATAACTTTTTTACTCATCATAATGAAAGAATTATGGTGTCGTGGAACAAGGTTACTACTGAAATGACCTCCTTATCTATCACTAAACAACACATATACATGAAGGATTTCAACAAAGTAAGAAGAGTCATTTTTAGACTATCTGTGGTCTACGGGTTGTACTCTATAGTTATTAGACGCCCCCCTATGAGAAAATCTAATCACAGACGACTCTTCTATATCCTCACCTTGGGTAGTCAATGGAGATTTCAACTCCCTACTTTCTAGTCTTGATAAAATAAAAGAAAATATTATCACAAATTATGAATGTCATGACTTCGTAGAATACTTTTCTACTCTTGGCCTAGAGGACCTCTCAACATCAGACAATTTTTTCACTTGGACAAATAGGTGCACATCTAATAAACTAGATAGAGTGATGACAAATCATGAATGAGCAAATCTGAGTCTAGATAGTCATGTACAATTTATGCCTCCTGATATACTTTCAGATCATTATTTAATGATCATGACTACTAGCACAAATAATCATGAAAGAAGACTATCTTTTAAATTCTGTAACATATGATTGATGAATATGGAGTTCCTTCCTATACTGATTAGTGTATGGGATAATAAAATTAGTGGGTCACTAATATTTCAACTAGTTGCAAAACTGAAACTCCTTAAAAGTCCATTAATGAAGCTAAATGAGAAATATTTTGACCATATCAGTGCTAGGGTTTGTATTTCTAGGAATCCCCTCGTCGAGGCTCCAAGAAAAAAATATTATAGACTCCTTCCCAAGCACTAAATGATAAATAGATTGACCTTATAGTTAAATTAAGAAAATTACAAAAGAACGAACTATCTTTTCATTGACAGAAAATAAGGTAAGATATTTAAAGCAAGGTTATTGGTGCATAAAATTCTTTCATGCACTGACTAATGTGAAACTGCAAAGGAGCAAGATAATAACAGTAACAAAGAATGATGGTAGCTTCACCACCTCGGAAGGTGAGATTACTGAAATCTTTGTTAAATACTTCAAAGAACAACAAGGGGCTCCCAAATATAGATCCAAAATATGTAACGAGCACATAACTAGGGGGAGAATACTAAATGAGGTAAATCATATATTGTTATCTCTAAATTTCACTACCAAGAGATAAAAACGACTCTATTCAGCATGGGAGGTTGTAAACTCCCATACCAAAATGGATACACTATAAAATTCTTCAAGGATTCATGGAACATTATCGAGAAAGATATTGTAAAGGCTATCCATAGTTTCTTCCATTATGAGAGAATGTTAAAACAAATAAACCATACGTACATAACACTTGTACTGAAATATTCTCATACCTCCACTATGAAGGATTATAGGCCAGTTGCTTGCTGTAATGTGATTTATAAATTAATTTTCAAATTAATCACCTCTTAGTGAAAAATGTATTAAGAAATATTATATATAGCACCCAGGGTGCTTATATAAAAGGGCATCATATCTCGGACAACTTTCTCTTGGCTCAAATTAATAAGAAAATATACAAGGAAGAGGATATCCTCAAGATGTTTTCTCAAAATTAATCTCCAAAAAGCCTTTGACATGTTTGATTGAGGATTTCTAATCAAAGTCTTGATGGCTCAAAATTTTTTCTAGAAATTCATTAATATAATTTATGAATGCGTCTCCATAACCTCCTTCTCTATTGTCATGAACGGGCAACTACATGGTTTCTTTAAGAACAAAAGTAGGTTGAGACAAGGAGATCCACTTTCTCCTTATCTATTCACACTATGTATAGAATATATATCTAGGCAGCTATCCCACGCAACATATTCTAAGAACTTCTCTTATCATTCGGGATGCACAGCGCTTAAAATCTCTCATCTTATGTACAATGATGATCTTATTATATTTTCTAAAGAGGATTTCCTCTTGTAAAGATTATCATGAATGTGTTAAATGAATTCATGGCAGCTTTAGGTTTAAATATTAACCCCTCCAAATCGAACATCTTTTTTGGAGGAGTTAAACCTAAGCTAAAAGCTAAACTTTTATTATACACTAGCTTCACGGAGGGTTTTATTCCTTTTGTATTTCTAGGAGTGCCATTATTAGCCTCCAGGTTACTCACTTCTCAATTCATGGTTTAATTGAGGAAGATAAATTATGTAATTTACCAATGGGTAAACAAAATTTTCTCCATTGCAGGTAGGCTTGAACTCTTACGCATAATAATCCAAGGCATCGAAGAATACTAGTTCTCAGTCTTCTTAATGGCTTCGTCCATTATAAACTCAATTAAATTAGCTTGCAAAAAAATTTTATGGGGTGATCCTACAACCGGGAGATTCAGGCCAAAAGCCTCTTGGGCTAATGTATGTAAGCCCATCTCTAACGGTGGGCTGGATATCCTAAATTTAACTTTTTGGAACAAATCCATTTTTTGTTAAAATTTTATGGAGAATTAATAATAAAGAGAATTCTCTTTGGATCAAATGTATCCATCACTTCTATTTAAACTCCCAAAATGTTTGGGATGTTCAAATAGCTAAAATAGATACTTCTTTTTGGAAATCCTTATTATCTATTAGGAACACTCTGGTGGATAAAGCAGAAAATATTAACAAAACCAAAGAAGTGATCTCTAATTAGGCTGAAGATGGCATAATTGTAACTAAAGCTTATAAGTTCTTGGCTGAAAATAATAAAAAAAAAGGAAAAGAAATGGACCACATGCATTTGGTTCCCAACCCACATCCCAAGCATGCTGTCTTTTTATGGATAGTTAAGAAAAAAAAATTCAGAACTTAAAGGCAAGATGTTTGTAATATCAAAGAATCTAGATCGTGAATTCTGCACAAGCACAAAATCTTTCAATCATATTTTCTTCGAATATAAATTTTCTGAAAGAATCTTGAATAGCTTTAGGAGATGGATCGGAATTTTAGAGCAGATAAAATCAATTCTTACAAGACTCAAAATCTTAAAGACACACCATGCAGCTAACATGTCACTGAATAGAGGATGAAAAGCAATATTTACTGCAGCATATACTACATATGTGGTGAAAAAAATAAAAGATGACATGAAAGAAAGTCCCAAACTTCAGATACAATACTCTGGAACACCAGAACAAAAATTTATATTGTATTCAAGGCTGAATGTAATAGTTTAGAACTTTAGATTATATAAAACTTTTGATTATTAATGTTTATTACTTATCAAAAAAAAAGGTGGCATAATAAAAAATAAATTACAATTAAATGATTGATACAAACTTGAATCAAGCAAGAAAAGAAATTGAAATAATGAATCATACGACTTCAAAGTGTATGAAAATGGATTATATGACATGAAGATAAAAGACTCTCTCTCTCTCTCTCTATTTGTGTGTGTGTGTGTGTGTGTGTGTGTGTGTTTACTGAGATTCTACATGTGAAATAGTAAAGAACTAAATAATGAAATTCTAAGAAATGACTATGTCACATTATCTACTATCAAATCAAATAGTACCATGAAATATAAAGGCTTGAAAATCTTGTATCAGTGGTCATGCATGAATAAGAAATTCAATCTGTAGCTGAATGCATGACACGTCAATATGGTAAGAGTAATTAGGTTTATCTAAACACCTTTCAATCCTCAAAATTTATGCCTATGAATTCCAATGTAAGATTAGGAATAACTAGAAAAATAAATGAGCATGTGCAGATAAGTAAGGATAGATTAGTGAAATAAGCTCACTTCCTTTATGAGAAAAAAAAAGTTAAATGAACTATTGGTAGAAATTTATATAGTAAATCATGAGATTGCATGATATCATAAATTCTTAGTGTCTTTCATCATGATGCATGATTTGTGTCCTTTTTCCAGAGACAATTCCAATATTTTATGTATATTAAGATGAATTTGAGTATAAAATATCATATACCAACAAATGATCAAATAGAAAGGCAAAACTAGATATTAGAAGGCCTATGGTGAGCATATATGATAGACTTCCAAGAAAGACGAGACACACAAATAAAGCTAGTAAACTTCACTTACAATAGCACATCCTAATTTTCAATAGAAATTGCTCCAAAATATGTCTTGTACGGATGAAAATATAGATCTTTCATTTACAAGGTCAAATGAGAATAAAGTTATTGAGACCTAAACTAGCATAAAAAATAAATGAAGTAATAAAATTGATGAGATCAAATATAAAAGAAGTGCAAGATAGATATAAATCTTTAACAAATTAAATGACAAAAACATAATTGTGTAAAATTTACTATGTGCTCTTGAAATTTTAAAGATGAGTGATAGAGGGAATTCGCTGAATGAATATCATTTATATTAAATTATGAATTTATACAAGAAGATTTGTATTTTTTTTTCCTACAAGTCAGCAATTAGCAACTAGATTCTAGAATGTCAAGCTATAATATGAAGACTAATATATACATATCATCTATTCTTATAATAGAAAATTTAAGAATATTAACTTTCAAATAGAAAATACCAATTATATTTATGGCAGAGGAAACAAATTTATCATCTTCACACTATGCAATGAAATCTTATTTTAAACCTCTTAGTTTAGGTTAGAAATTGATTGATTATCATGAAGAGGGTGATTGTGTATTATTTTGGAAGAGAATGAATCAAACAGTTTTATCTAATGAGAGGGAAGAGCCCACATCTTTATTCAGTAATCATATGAAAGAAGGGTAGGGTCCTTTCCAAGACCTGGTAGTATTTCTATGTGGCATGAGTTTCAAGTTAATTGATCAATTACAAATTGCTATCATATACACGGTCTGGGAGAGAGTAGAGACTATTTTAGAGGATGGTTGTAGAGAGTAGTGAGATATCTAATTGATAGTAAATCAAAAAATAAATAAAATATTTTAATCAAATATACTAGATGTCTACATGAGATCCACAAAAAGTGCAATTTTGTTTGATCACTAAACTAAAGTATTTAATTAATTTGGATATAAGATCGATGCATATAATATGTGACTAGTGACCATCATTCCATATAATTTGTCATTGTGGTTGTGCAACAATGAGATATTAAAAAGAAGTTTCCCTAGTAAATACATTTATATGATAAATTTATAATAGAGAAATGTTCATTAACAAATATAATATTTCCCCGAAAAACCTCAACTACAAAAGTATTGATGATCGATAAACTTGCTTAATGTTGGAGATTGCATTCCACCTTCATGAGTGAACTATTTTCTCATGGAAAACTAAAATTCATATTTTTATCATTGTTGTTTGGTTGATGATAAATGCTTCATTGATGATTAGTAAGATTTTAAAATTTCAAATTTAAATTATTTATCATTGTTTCTTTGCCAAAAGTGACATACATGTCTCAAAAAAAATTAAAAAAAATTTTAAAAAAATTAAAAAAAAATTTAAAAAAATTTAAAAAAAAATAAAAAAAAATAAAAAAAAATAAAAAAAAATAAAAAAAATTTAAACAAATTTAAAAAAAATATGACATACAAGTTTCATGTAATAACCTTATGTGCTAACATTTATGAGAAAATGAATTCATTCCGTACATATTTATATGAAGATTTAAACTCAATTTATTTTATTTTAGGAAATGTTTCATGCAAGAAGAAAACACATACCATTATATTCATGAAATATGTAATATCATTTAAATAATAATTACTATTTTGTTTGATTGATAGACCTAATATAAACACTGAGATTTATGTCTCGATGCATCAAAGTCCAAACACAATATAATTTAAAAAAAAAAAATTCAAAAAAAAAATACAACAAAATAAAAGATTATTAAATTTTGGTGGAATGAAATACAACAATCCAATTTTGATTTCAAAACGGTGTACCAAAACATAACTTTTTCAAAATTATATAATGGGGCATTGGGGTTCGAACCCACAACTTACGTACTTGGTTGCATTTCCAAGTTCAACCATGCAACTAATAGGAGCAAATCTTTGGGTAAGTGATTTGACACACATGCACGCGCGCGCACACACACACACAGACGTGTGTGTGTGTGTGTGTGTGTTCACAAACTTATATATATATATATACACACACACATAATTAAAGATATAAGGTATATAAGTATATATAAGTATATATATATATAATTATGTTTATAAGTATAATAGTATATAAGTATATACGTATGTAATAAGTATGTAGGTCTATAAGTATGTAAGTATTGTAAGTATATATTGCAAGTATGTAAGTATGTAATTATAGTAAGTATGTATTTAAGTATGTAAATATGTAAGTATATAAATATGTAGATATTTAATTATATATAAATATATAATCATATATAAATATATGTACATATGATTTTATATATTAATATATGTTTATATATTTATATATCACTATTTATTTATACATACATATATATATATATATATATCTATGTTTATAAATCAATATACATTAATATATTTATATACATTTATATATTTATATTATGTTTATATATGTATATATTTAAATAAGTTTGTGTATTTATATATTAATTTTTTTTTATTTGCATACATAATCATTTGATACTAGTAGGTGAATGGTTAGTGTCACATTTAGGTATGTATAGATCGTGGGTTCAAACCCTACAATAACTCTTTGGAGAGGAATTTTGGTAAATCACTTTGAGAACTGAATTTAATTTATGAATTCAAAAATTACAATTCAGATGTTTTTTTTTTAAAACTTGCGGGGGCATGATCAGATTAATGCATTTCACTGCACAAAACCTTAATAATTTTCAATTTGATATTTTATTTTTAATTTTGGAAAATGATATTTTTTTTATTTTGCATTTAGTATACCAAAACACAAATTCCCCTAATATAAATTTATGATCAAAATAGTTTTTGCTCAACCAATCCCACTAACTTAGCTTATGAACAAATCATAAAAAAAATATTTTTCTCTGCAAATGATATATTTTTATAACATTTCTTTCCACTATGCTCAACATAAATCTCAATGAAAATTCTTTTGTATTTTATTTTCCCAAATAATGTATTTCTAAAAAAATAATAAAAAACTTAAGATTATATATATATATATATATATATATATATATATATATAACATCGCAATTATATTATAGTATTGCTTGATATTAAAATATTGATATGAACTACATTTATTTATTCAAAAATTAACTAACCTTCAAATTGATTTATAGTGAGTCAGCCACCAAGAAATTTGTATTGGCACATCACCATACAAAGAAATTCAGAATTTCATAAAATAATAACTAGCATTTGTGGCACACATGCACATATGCATGCACGCACAAGTGTAGGTATGCATGCATGCCCACACACTGATACACACTCACAATTATATTCTTTAATTGAGATATATTGGCTAGCATATTTTCAAGTCATGTATTATTGGATTTACATTAGCTTTCAAATTGACTCATGTATTCTCTCAATTTATTAGAATATATAGCGATTAGCTTATTATTGATATCTTTTTAAATTATGGTGGGAAAAACCTTGAAGACAAAAGACTTAGGCGGTGTTTGTTTTTTTACTTAATGATGAATAGAACTTTTTTTGAGCTTAGTGCTTAAATTTACTTAATAGCATTAAATATTAAGTTATTATTATTTTTTTTAATATTGAATAATGAGTAGGGATGACAACGAGATAAAATTAAAAAAAAAAATACACGAGCCGATCAAAATGAGGTAGTACCGTCCCAAATCCCCCATGTCATCCATAATCGTAAGTGTTATTAGCTCTCCTCCTTATTAAGCAATGATAAATTTTTTCTTATTTTGGTGGAAAATAACTTTTTTTTTTGAATAGAAAAAGTTAAATATTTTAATTTTTTCTATTCAAAGCTTTTTTTAAATAAAAATCATCAATACGTTAAATTTTTTTTTGAAAAACAAATAGTTAAACACAGAAAGTTAATTGCTTTTAGTGTCCAGCCAAAAAAAAAAAAAATAAACATGGCCTTAGTCTTTTGTTTTCAAAGTATATGTCACATATTCTTATAGTGATTATCAATGAATATCTCACTATAAAGAGTCCTATTGAGTATTATGCTATGTATAAAAAAGACACCGATATGTATACATTCGAGTTACATAATGAAATCTCATGTCATAGATTAAATTTGACATTTTGATAAGTAACATTTCTATGGCTACTAGAGACTCACACTCGAGCGACACAAAACACATCAACCTTCTTTCTCATCACAATAACTAATGAGCCCTTAACAAATATTCACTAACCATCTATGTCACATCAACCTTCTCTTCTGCCTAATAATCACGACATCCTATCATTGCCCATCTTTTTTTAGTCTAATCATTAAATGTGTATATAATAAAAAAATCAATATGAAGTATGATATAAAATGAAGCTCTCGAATCAATTAGTCTATCACTTTCCTAACTTACTAATACGGTGTCACCTTCCAATATAATGTTTGTCTCTCTCTTAGGTTTGTCTCCTCTCAAATGCTGATATTGTAGTCTCTTTAAGGATATATATCTTTCTTTATGTGTCCTACCTTGTTATGGTGATTACACTATCTTTCTATTACTTGACTTGCCTTGGGAAGAATGTGCCCATCATTTACTACTAGTATGTGTTCATACTGTTGCTCATACCACATCTCTCAAAACTAAAGACACCAAGAGTATTTTCTATTTTTCATTTTTCTCTTCTTTAGTCAGAAAAAGTTCTTAGGTGACATGTAGTTATATTATACCTCTAGAAATTGACATGCTTAATAATGTTATATATATATATCAGTTATCAAGAAGTGAGTTAAACAATAAGCATGCAAGTAACCTATCTTCCAAGTACACCTTCAAAGATGTTAGTTGATTCAACAACTCTAGTTGAAGATAACTAGTTGAGACATTGTCTTATTTTCTCTAGTTGAGAAAATAAGATATTATACCTTTAGAAGTGCCCATCACAACACTCTTTCCTCTTATTTCTCTCTCTGAGATATAATAAGATATTTTCTCTAGCTGAGATATTGTCACTAGTTTTTTAGTTGTCTACTATTTGAGTCATTCTGAGTTTGATCATTAGCATGGATTTGAAAATTTTTCAATACAATGTGAAGATAACTATTCTTCATAATAATATTCACAAGATGCTTAACATGAATTAGTACAAGGGATTCAAAATTATAAATGAAAATTTCATATATAAAATATATGATTTATTGAATATTTACATTGGAATCTAAATATAGACTCACACCTATAATTATTTAAAATAATTCTATAATTTTCATAATTCAAATCTAATAAAAATAATTTTGGAATAATTAAATCCAAGACATAATTTGTATTTTTTTAAATGGGCAATTTAAAAAAAAAAATATATTAAATTTCATTTTAGAAAATTTAAACTCCAAACATTTTTGGGTATAATTATGCCTAACACTTTTAATAGTTGTGCAATAACTACTACCCAAAGGGCTTCCCTAATGAGCATCAATTATCCAGGTGATTTAGAAATGACCAAAATCTAAGATTATGTCCTTTTTTGTTGCCTCCCAACTTTAATGTCATTCAGTGGAAAGGTTGCATACATGAATTTAGTTCTTTTATAATATCAATCCCAAGCCTTTTAAAGTTATTTTGAGAAAAAAAATATTTTTGTAGCTTTAGCATCCAACATTGTGTAGATTCTTTAGTTTTATAATTCATCATTGCATTGAAATTTTAATAGTTCATCATATGCCTTTAATCTTGGCATTAGTAGTTTTGTTCGACGATCATAATGGATCCATGTAGAAATTATTGCTTGGGGGCTCTACCCCCATTTTCATGGGTCAATCAAAGCATCTGGCTTTTGTTTCTTGCGATGAACCTTTAAATGGAGACGACCATTTAGAAAAGAAATAATTGAATTTTTTGTATTTTTTGGGAGAAATTTAGCTGCTTTATTTTAAACTCAACATTTTTGTTCTTCATCTCATTTTCCCCATTATAGTTTCCTTTCTTTCCATCGACAAAACTTTTCTCTTTCCTAATTTTAACTTAACTCAAACTGTCTTTTATCATAATCAATTCGAGAACTAGTACATTGATGATGATGTTCTTCTCATTAAAACTCAAAGTGTGAAGTGTAATTGTATTTATATTCCTTTTAATCTAAACGAAATTATAACAAATGTGTTTTCTAGTTTTTTCATATTAATTTTCTTGAATAAACAATTTCTAATTTTGACAAGATAATCAATATTACATATCAATAATATTTAATCATTGGCTATTTTTTATTTTGAATCATTATCCTCGACCCCTGATCTCTACTAGTCTTTTTTATATCTCCAAAAATTAAAATTTATTTTATAAAACTTTCAAATATATGTGGTAGTGATTATTGTTTCAAGTTTAAGATATTGATCAGTAAACTTTTCCCCAGAGTTTTTATGGGTCCCCCAAGTAACTTGATTTTTGATAATAATACCAAAATTTGTATGTAATAAGAGGTCAATTGCAGCAAAAAAGAGTGGTTATGTCCATGGGTAATAGAAATAAACAACCATGATAAAAGACTATAATTGCAACATTATTGGAAGGTTAATGATCTTATAAAAAGTGCTTCCCTAAGTTACATGAGAAAAGCATCAAGAACTCCTTATGCATGTTATTTTTTAAGAACATATATTTGGTTCACAAAATCTCATGTTGATTCATATTCAAAAAATAACTTTGAAGAAATTTACAAAGTCAAATGTGAACGAATAAACCCCTAGTGCCTATGTTGTAGAAATCAATGTTTTAGTTTTTTTTTAGCTATTTGAAGTAAAACATTAACTCAAAAATAATTAAACAATGCAATTTAATGAAACGTTACCAAGCAAAAATAATATTTTTTTAGCTATCTGATGAATTTTTTCATTCATCAATGTGAACTATTTGACTATTGCAATGGCAACCCATAATTGTAATAATGGTCAAGTAACAATTGCAAACCCACATTTTCATAATAGTCAAATGACCACAGCAAGTCACTTATAATAACAATTATAGCATGGTGTTTTAGCCCCAATTACAACTTTTTTAAAATGAACATTAAGATGCTTATTTCATATCCAAATGCTAAATATGAGAATGAGATTATTTTGAATGGCTAACAAAGATTAATATCTCAATAAACCATACACGGACATATTCACCCTACTTTGTTTGTGAAAATGACTATAAAATAAGAAACTTGAGAATACATACATGCCCTCAGGAGGAGGAGAATGATGAGGAGGAGATCGTACACAAGCCTTCTGCTTTAATAATAGATCTAGGAGAGATTATTATCTTAATAATGTTACATATGAAAATCAGAGAAACAAGATCTGATAAGTTTCAAATGAGATCTAGTGTCCTTTAACAAATGTACTTATCATCGCACCAAGTCATGACCTCTAACACCACACTAAGACCTAACCTCCAATATATACACGCGCTTGGTGTTATTATAATTTATGAGAAAATTAAAAGAAATAATAATATTGTTCAAAATTTTACATTTTAATAAGTGTATTCCATCCAATACTTTAACATATGTAATTAAGAAAAATATATAGTAGGATGTATATTTCATGTACATGTGATTATTCTGACATGAAAAAAAAACTAAAAAAAAGTTTTATTTCATGATATTTACTTACGCATGAAAAACTATAAAAAATAATGATTGATAATCTAAGATAATAATGTTTTACTTTGATTCATTAGTTGCCAAGGAATTATTATGTTGATTAATTTTGAAAACTAATTTATTATGGAGTTATGAGGATTTTACTTATTATGATAATATTATAAATGGTTATTTAACCTTCAATATCAAAAAGCATGCAAACAAGAAAAATATTAAAAATGACCCTTGTAAATTAAAATAAATAAGGTTATTTAATAATTTAAAAAAGTATAATTAGCTTTAAATTAATTGATGTTAAATATAATTAATAAAATATATCCAAACACATCATTGCATTTTATAAGAACAAAACATAAGCAGTCATAAAAATTTATCATTTTTTGTTATTGTGCTAACTAAGATAATGGGAATAACTATATTTATCAATCAGATTTTGGATTATATGTTAATGAACTATTTTTGTATCATATATATCCGTAACAAAATTAATTTATTAGTAAAATTATGAATGGACGTAATTATGACTTAATGTAAAAGTTCAAAATATGATAGCTTATATTAATCATTTGAACCCAATGTCAAGCTAAACTCCATAAAAATTATAAAATTGAAAAATTAAAACCTACAAAATTTTCATTAAATACAAAAGGTCCAAAATAAAGCTTTTGAACTGTTTAGAAGCTATAAAAATAAATTAAAAAAAATATTAGAAATAATAACTAAAATAATAAACTTAACCTAGGAAATTTATGTTAGAGAGAGAAGTTGAGTAGGATTATGCATACCTAATATTGTAAAAACTTCTAGCAAATAAAATAATAACTTTTGTTTTTTTAATAATTCTAAATTAATATCTAAAAAATATCTTTGATGGTGACTAGCTAAAGTTAGAAAATATATTTTGATTTTGTAGAAGTTTTTCATGATGATGCTTGCATTATTTTGAAGACATCATTCTATGAAATTTCAATGCCTTTTAACTTATAGTCATCTAACAATAATATTCAATTAAAAATAATAATTCAATGAATTAGAAACAAACTTTTTGAATAGTCAATTTATTGTATAATGTATAATAAATTTTATTGTATAATAAAATTTAGATATATTAATAATAATAATCAATAATAAGCTAAAATTGAAAAAAAAAATTAATATGAGATTTGAGATTTAATGAATATCCAAATTTCTAGCTCTTAATATGATGATTTTAGAAACAAAGATTAAGATTGTGTAACTAATGATACCCCTGCTATTTTTTTTATCCCTATGTCCTCCCTGCTCCCCAAAAGCAACTCATACTATCCTTAAGCTCATATATGAGCCTTGGGGGCCCAGGGACAAAAAAGGTAATACCCCCATCCCAATAGCATGATAGATCCAACTAATTGATATCCTGAAGAGCATATCCGATATCTCTAGGGTTCGCACTTATGATTCCAAGGCAACAGCACCCATTCCTTTGACTGACCAAACTAGCATATTTTTAAATACGCATATTGATATTTAAAAATGAACATCTATATACACTAGAGACATATCACAAATCTTCCCTTTTGATGTTCCCTTGCTGTTGAACATTTGAATGTAATTTCCCATTGCTGACAAGCACAATCCATGAGAAAACTCCATTTCATGGTTAAGTTTTATAAAACAAACATAAAAAGAAATCAATATGTTGCTTGAAATCCTCCACGGGCAGGAAAATTGTTATGATTTAAATCAAAACAAATGTTAATTAAAAAAAAAAAAAAGAAAAAGAAAAAGCTTGGAGATTTTTTGTTTTAAAAGTTTCTTAATAATTACTAACCTTTCTTCAAGGCTTGAAGGATGGAGCATACAATAAGAGGAGCTGAATATATGTCAGGGTTTCTTTTTAAGAGGAGTAGGAGCTTCTTTGATCTTGTGAAAAAAGAGTAAAATCCCCTCATTTCTATCCCTCACCGGTAAAGGAGTGAAATGTTCACTTAGATTTTAAAAATTATCTAGATTTTAAAAGCTTAAAAACTAATTCGTATTTTGCTAAAGAAATCTATCCCCACTTTTCTTTAATACATCTTTATTTTCTCCCTCTACTTTTTCACACTATTCCTCACAATATTTTTAAATTTTTTTATCCTCTCTCCTCCCTCAACACCTGAAACCCATCTTGTACTATCCCTCATCTTACATATAAACTTTAGGGCCCCAAGATCATAGCAGATAGGGTTCTCTCATCCGAACAGTACTGATAGAGTGTATGACAAAACTATCATGGGGTGCATATCCAACACTATTCCTCACATTCTGATACATTCTCATAAGATCAAATTTGCTAGTGCTAAATTCATAATTTTGCAACTTTTATTCTTCATATTAGTGCGAGAAAATATTTCTCCATTAATGTTTCTTTGAAAATCACAACTTTGATTTTGAAATATACACCAATTACAAATGATTCCCACTAAATCCTAGCATTTCTATATGACTTATACATATACAACTTATTATGTCATCAACTATACAATTCAATAATTAAATTGCATTTCTAAAGATTTTATCTATTGTTTACATCTTCACCACCATCTTTCTTTGGTCTTAAATGTTCAAGTCTTTAGAAAATATGATCTTTATTTTCCACTCTCATTGTCTCTCTCTACTATGGAATAATGTTTCTTTGATGATGATCAATCAACTACTATTTTTAGCTTGCTTTCTCTTAGGATAAAGAGGATTAATGGTCACTCGCAACCTCCTTTCTTGCATACTTGCACAGGCTTTCTCAAGCCAAGAGGTTACCTTTTTTAATAACATTAAGGTATAGTTATTTATTTATTATTGCTTCCATTCGTTTATCCTATCTTCATCTCATATTGTAAAATCTTCTTTCTTTTTTTTCTCTTAATTATATGTAATATTTTTCATATTCTTGTGACATTTCCTTGATTTTAACTTGTGACTTGAACTTATCAGCTCGAAGATATACGTGTAACCATAAACCTTTAAAAATAATTTCTTTCAAACATGAAATAGATCATTTTTTTTTCCTTGTTCAAGAACCATAGGTAAGCAAGTTTTCATAAATTTCTAAAATATTTATAAATCAAAATTTACAAAATATCCAGCTAGTAGGCATTTAAAGCGCTTAATGATACCAATTTATTCTAACATAATTATCATAGATTAATACAATTATTATTTTTCCCAATTTTAATAATAATAATATAATTATTATTATTACTATATCCTACTTTCATTATCAATAATTTTTAGAGTTAGGAAGTAATTTTGAACTTATTTATTATTGCTATTATTATAATGATAATTATTATCTTAAAATAATAATAACATAATAATTAGTAGCTCTCACTAAATAATTATTTATATTTTTTCTTGAATCACTCGGATCTTCCTATTTCTCAGAAGGCAACCAATGAACTGTATTTTCCTTTTGGCCAAATATACCCTTATCTCATTTCACATATATTTTATTTCTCACTTGCACTTGCAATACTTGTAGCAGTTGATCCACTTGTTTATCCTTTTATCATCTATAAATTAAAACATCATCCAAATACATAACTTCAAAACAATCAAAAAAAATATTTGAGAATCTTGTTCATGAGCATGCAGAATATTGTCTAAGTATGTGTAAGCCCAAAGTACATTATTAGGGATTCATATGAATCATAGATAATCACACGAATAGCCTTTGGCTCATTACCTTCAAATATCCAAACATGATAGTACCTCAATCATAACTCTAGCTTTGAAAGTCAATTTGTTAAGAGAATGACAATGCATAATCATAAGAATTCATTATGTTTTCATTTGAAAAGGATAGATGCTCTATATGATGCCTTTGATGATTGAATGAAACTCACATCAATTAACTCTTTTAATTGTTTCCTCAAGTCCCCAAGCTCTGATAATATCATTCAATAAGGAATCTTGACAAACTTGACGTATATTTCACTTTTTGGTACTAACTTCTTTGAAAATTCAATTGGTTTGACATATCAAAATAATTCTAACAGTTCTAGAATTTATATTAGAGTATCATCTTCATTTCTCACGATCACATAATTTTTAAAAGAAGCTAGGTAAATCATCTTGTTCCACCTTACCCTTTTGAACAATTAGATGACTGAGAAAGTATTAGTAATTTTTCTCATTTCACATCTTAGTGAGATAATACATTGGCATTGAGGATCAAATATACAAAAATAATTAACAAATAATATCAATAGTGCACCAATTCGATTAAAAAAATCTTATCAAATCATAAAAACATAATAGTTAAAAGGAATCACCTTTATTGTTTCAATATTATTCAACTTTTCAATTTAAATTTTTACACAATTTATTTCTCAAATAGTCAGAACTTACTTAGAATTTATAATTTTTTGATCAATTCATGCCCTTTGCTTATCATCATTTCTAATTTGCTTAGCATATCCTCATAAATAAAAATATTTGAAATCCACCGATCCATTAGATAATATATCCTAATATCAACCCATTTTCTTTCCCAAAATTTTTGTTATTGATGAAATTCAATGAAATCTAATAATATCTCGCAGTCTCATCTTGCATCATCTCCTAAACAATTACAAAGGGTTTTCTCCAACATGAATAATCATGTATTCAATGTGATATATTATATAAAAACGCAATAATAATTCTCTTGTATCCTCATATTGAACAAATTTAATCTTTATATAAAATAATTTTTTATTATTTCTTTTAACCATTGTATCTCCTCTACTTCTATCATTATTTTTAGGAGAAACAAGGATTTATTGCTTCTTGAATTTCACCAAAAACTATATTGCACACAAAACCCATGTAAAATCTTGAACACATTCTTTGTAGTTTTCCATTCTGCTAAACCAAACATCTGGAGCATGCGCTCTGAAAATTCCTAAACACATTCTCATATTTCCTAATTTCCACACTTCAGAAGGCTTCATAAATATACTCTTATCTCTTCTCCACATATTATTGTTGAAATTATTGAATAAAATTCCTCTTAAAGTCCTTTCAAGTATTAAATCTCAACATCTCACATCATCACTTCTCTAATGCCACCAAAATATTAATATATCAATAAAATACTTTAATACAGTAATAATCTTGAATGCACTTATTATGATATACATTACTCAAAAGAATTATTTCATCCCCTACAAAAGATTATCCATACCTTCTATTGATCATGTGCCCTTAAAAGTCTTTTGATTTGGGAACATCTAAACAAGATGTGAGTATTGCAACAAACCTATTACTTTTTGTGAGTCTCCTAGAAGTTGAGATGTCTTTTCTCTACTCTCTCATTTCTCATTGTATATAATACAATCATAACTTCTAAGATTACATTTTCTTCGGTAAGTATGTACGCCATAATATTAAGGACACCATACATCTCACTAATGAGTTTGTTTTTTATTATGACAACCAACCTGATAGCATCTTTGGTATCATTGAATTTATCTTATATTTTCTCAATGATCATCTCTGCTCTAATTAAATAAGATTCTAATGAATAAATAACATCTTTTAAACTAGCCTTGCTCATTTTTCTTTTTTCTAAGGAACATCAAAAATAATATTATTAATTTAAAATTGATGGCATAACATAAAACTTATAGCACCAATTGTCATGAAATTTAAACTTTAGTATAAATATGCATGACATTCAACTAGGAATTATATACTTTGCATGCCTAAAGCAATCAACATTTATCTTACAAAAATTAATTAAAAAAAAAATAAAATCACAAATAATTATGTAACTTTTAAATAAATACAATCAAGTGGCTTATATAAGAAGTCTCATATATTAGTATTCATGATCAGACCAAATATCATGATCATGTATCTCATAAAAGAAGAAAAAAAATCTTATAGATTCTATAACATAATCTTAGATTTAAGCCTCAAAATATTCTTGACCTCATTTTGGATATTACAAAACATTCTATATTTTTCTAGGAACTCCATAAAAAAGGGATTCATCATATTTCTTATTCGGATCATGTTCCCCCATAATAATTGGACCTTGACACTGGGGCATGCACTTAACTAGGAACGAAATAAAGAAAATAACATTTTCATATACAATTAGTCTAGTTTCTTCTTCCACTTAAGTTGGCCCAAACACCAACTATTCAACAAAATAATTAAATTAGAATTAGAATACATCAAATTATTAGCAAAATCCATCAAATTTCATAGGGTATCATAGTTTTGCAAACTATTAGTTACAATAATAAAAATAACTCTGAAACATTTCTAATGATTATAAGTTTAGCAAATTCATGATTTTCTCTTTTTATAAAGTCATTATATTTCAAAAAAAAACATTTATTAGTTATAGATAAAAATATATATTTCACTATAGAGGGGGGAGAGAGAGGAGTGAGAGGGAGAAAGATGAGAGAGATGAGAGAGAGTAGATAGAGAAGAGTGGATAGGGGGAGAGAGGAGAGGGAGGGAGGGAGGGAGAGGAGAGAGAGGGAGGAGGGAGAGGCAGAGAGGAGGGGGGAGAGAGAGATGAAAGGAGGGAGAGGGAGAAATGAGAGAGAGAGGAGAGAAGAGGAAGAGAGAGAGAGGGAAAGAGGGGATAGAGAGAGAGAGAGAGAGAGAAGGGGAGAGAGAGGGGGAGAGAGGAGGGGGGGAGGGAGGGAGAGGAGGGGAGGGAGGGAGAGAGGGGGGAGAGAGAGAGAGAGGAAAAGGAGAGAAGTAGAGGAGAGAGAGTAGGGAGAGAGAGAGAGAGAGGAGAGGAGAGGAGATAGAGGAGGGAGAGAGAGAGGGTAAAAAAGAACCAAACATAAAAAAAAAATTATAGAAATTGATTACTATTGTTTTGTTAGAGTTTTTCTAGAATAGCTAGTTATTAAAACATGAACAAATTTATGAGACATTTATTCATTTTATTTCATTGTCAATTATTTTGTTTGTGAGAAAAGCAACTTAGCTGAAGTCATTGGTGGTAAAGAATGAGCATAGCCCAAGATTCTGAGAGTTGGCAGGTCAAGAAATGAAGCAAACACAGCTTGTTTTCAAACAAGCATCCAATTTTAATGTGGGCCTCTAACGCTCTGGAGCATTACATGGAACCACAAGCAAATGCACGACATGATATATAAATATATAAAACAAAAAAGGAAAATAATAACATATTATTATATATTATTTAAGTCTGAAAATCAACATTAAACAACATTTATCTAAGTATTTAAAACCTGTTTGGCAAGGTATTAAAATTATTATTTCGTGCCTCTATAAATATGATGAACCGAACCCACATACAGCTGCAGAAAACAATGCATGGTGAATACAGAAAGAAGTACATATTATAGCGAAGAAGAAAGGCAAGAACATGGTGGAGATCGAGATGAGCAAACAAAAACAAAAAAAAAAACATTAAAAGCTGATTGAACCTGGAAACAACTGCAGAGGGCACCGCGAGAGCATTACCCACATGCAAATTTCCAATGAAGTCTCAAAACAAACACTGCGACACGAAGAAGATACCATCCAAGCCACCATCACTGCCTGGCACAAAAGCTCGGGGTAGTGAAGAAAGGCGGATTCCTCTTCCATTACAGAACCAAACCAGAGCTTGAACTCGAATAAATATCCAAATCTTTATTGCTTACGGATCATGATCATGGCAAGATTAGCCGAGGAGGTGAAAAAATGACAGAGATTTGTCGAATGGAAATGGGTTAATTTTAAACCTGTTCGGAAACGTGGTGTTCCTCGGGAAATCTGAGATTGTAGAACTCAAAACCCTAATTTGATTCTGAAACAATACTAGTTGCTAAATTAGAGCCCTAGAGGGTGAACGGAGCTCTGAATAATCTAAGGACGAGTACTATCATACTTTACAGAAAGAAACCCAACCAACCGGAGTGGATGCTGGGTTTGGATGAGGAGCTTTAACGTGGATCATCATCTCTCCGAACAGAACTTGCCGTTCCACCGGATAAAGAAGCCAGTAGATTCAGGTGGCCAGGAAGATAGTTTCCGAGCCTAGCAGCGGATGCCTCGCCGAAGAGCGAGCCATGGTGAGCGGCAACGGCCGACGGGTGAACAACCATATCGGGCTGGACGGCTGCGTATCCCCAGAAGTCTGGTCTAGCAGGAAGTGCCAAAAACCCAGCAGCAGAATGATCGTGGCCAACCAGGTGAGCCATGGAAGGCCCGGTTTCCTCATCGTCAGCACGAACTCGCTTTCCGAGAAGAAACGGAGTGGCCCCCACAAAAGCAGGTTTATGATCCAGAGAAGAAACGTTGATAGTCACAGGATTCGAAATTCCACCACCACGGACGGAGGATGAAACAGTAGAGAAGCTGGCTGGAGTGGTGCCGGTACCCGTAGCGGCAATAATGGACGGCTCTGCTTGGCGAAGAAGCCACTCGATGGTCTGACCGTCAGATTTATGACCCAGCTCACGTGTCAGCTGGAACACCCGTGCCGCGCAGATAATCGGCATCCGAATTCTCCTTCCCCGGCCATCCACCTTGCTGTGCCGGTCTTTAGACGGGGGTTTCTTCGCCACCATCGTCCCGTTCGTCGCAGTCGCCTCAATTCCCGACCCATGGGCGTGTCCCGTCTCCGAATTCGACATATCGAGTATCGACAGATACAGAACAGCTGAGGCACAGAGGCAACACGACCCCAGTCAGCGTTGGATCGCAGTCCGCAGATCGCAGAGAGAGTTGGGAGAGTGTGATCACACCCTAGAGAGAGAGAAGATAGAGAGAGAGATGAAAAGAGGGGATTTTTTGGGGTGAGGGAGGGAACAGGAGAGCCAATGATTGAGCTGGCTGGTGGAGACAGCGAGATGAGCACATGGGGATTGGGACCCAGCTATTACGCACCCAAAAACAAGCCTGGCTCTCTTTTACTTTGCTGGGGAAAAAATTATCCCACTGCTGCAACCAGTCGTGATTGGGTGGGTGGTACATTATCCCACTGAATTTTCTCTCATTGTATGCAATTTATTGAAATACGATCTTTCCGTCAATTTCTTTCTACCTGGCGCAAGCTCAAATCCCCTCCCCCCCGCAATATTAATTTCCAAAAAATTTTAAAATAATATATAATAATAATCAGATGTTTTTGACGAGCACGGGCGGCAGCAAGCGGGAGCATGCATCTGCCCAGATTACTTCCGTACTTTCTTGGAAAATTAAAGATTCCAGATAGATTGATTCCTAGATTTTACCTCGATTCTGGCCTACCAGTTTAAGTTCTTGCCAAGCATAAGGATGAGATTTGATCCACACCGTCGAGGAATGATCTCAGATTCATCTGGAATTCAGTTTTTCATGCAGACACACGGAGATGGATGCTGTCTGAGATTTGGTTCGGTGGGTTCCAATAAATCAAGCTGCTTGTTTTCTCCGGGCCCGAGTCGCGAGATTGTGTAGACCCGGACTGCCCGTCTATTCTTGGCAATGGCAAGCAAGCGTCACTTGGCTTCCCATTGCACCCAGACATGCAAGGTGCCCCCAGGGCTGCTTCTTGCTCGTGCGTTGCCAACCAGGGGTATCTTCCCCCACACTGGATAGGCAAGCGAGATATTAGAATTGATGGATGTTGCGAAAGTTGGATGAACCACCCCACGTCCCGCCCGCCAAGTTATCTTACTGCGAACACACCACCTCTAGAGGCCCTATCTCTCATACTTATTTAAACTAGGGGAAAGCATTTGTATCGTCCCTATAAGATTATGTAACATCATTTAAGAATATTTTGAGTAGGTAGGTGAACAATGTAAATCATTAATGAACATTTAAGTAAGTAGTCAAAACTTAACCTTATTCACCTTGAAAATCTATTTTGAATTTCCAAATTTTCTTATATATATATATATATATATGGAGGTTTCTTGTTCTCCTCTATTGTAATCAAACACATTTTTAATTAATTTTCTTTTAGTATTTATTTCAATTATTGTATTATTTATTTTATTGAATTTTTCACTTTCAAATTATTGGTGTGGATTTTACTTTTATAACATTGATATCAGATATGTGATTTATGATAATAACTTTTATAATTAATGTATTTCTAGAAAATTTATATTAAAAGGGCGATGAGAGCCTCCGTGTTGATGGATTTAAAGAGGATATTGAGACTATTCCATTTGCCTAAGAACTTTTTTGAGTAGTTAACATAAATAATTATTAATATTCTCGTATATTATTCACTGTAAATATAAAATAAATGTAACAAAAATTGGAAATACAAAAATTTAACGGGAATAATTTTGTATTATAAAAAATAAAAATCAAAGTAATTTTGAGGAAGTATAATTACTTAGATATAATTGGAAAAGAGCACATCAAGATTACTAAAGATTAATGTAATGAGATTATGGTAATATAATTACTGATTTGTATTTGGCACTAATTGACATAGCACTATCATGTGTGAAAAAAAAAATATCGTAAAAAATATTTGAGACACTCTCATAAGATTATGTGAGATAAAATTATTTTATAATAAGTTCTTCTTATGGGGGAGATTATATTCTTCGAATGATGAACTCTAATATAGTAACTGATCATATCAACACATTAAATATTCTATGATCTCAACTTACGATGTTAAGTCATAGTATATAAAATGTTAAATTTGCTGAAATTTTACTTTAAAGTCTACTTAATTCATATGATTAATTCATGTTTCTAATGAACTATTTAGTCTTCAATGGTATTGAAGTTAATATCGTAGAAGAAGAATTATGATACAAAAATAAAGAGGACAAACATGTAAATACACAACAAGTAGATACTTTGATGATGATGCAAGGGAGATCGATAAAACATGTTCCTAGTGATAGATCAAAATTAAGAAGTGAAAAAATATTAAGTACTTTAACTATAGTAAAAAAAGACACTCAAAAAGATATCATTAATATAAGAAAAAGAGTGAAGATATTAAGTCATCAATTAGTCAAGGGAATGCAATGAGTGTCTATGACGATGACAATATCCTATATAATAAGAAAATAATAAAAGTTGAAAGCATAAAGTAGTTTGATAATGTATAGTTGTTATACTATAGAGTTTTATGGAACATGACATCTCGAAAAGAATAGTTTGAAAAATATGAACTAGTCTCAGAAGGTTCTATACACATGGGTAATGATCATGCTTTAAAAATTATTACTATTGATATTATCGAAATAAAAATATTTGATGGTATAATTTTCACTATTTAAAAGGTACGATATGTGAAAAACTTGAAGAAAAAAATATTAGCTTTGGGATAATTAGATAATCTATGATGCAAGATCATGTTAAGAATGAGTTAATAATAATTGTGAGAGGTATGCTTATAATTAAGAAGGAAGAAAAAATCAAGACAGATATATTCATGCTTAAACGATAAACAATATTAAAAACTGATGCATTTATTGTATCAATTAATAAAGAAGAAGAGTCAAAGATAATATGACATCTCAAACTAGGACACATATCAGAACGACGTTTAAAATATTTTTTTAATAGAAAATTACTTCTAGATCTCAAATTGATTTATTATTTTGTGAGCATGTGTTACAAATAAGTTGCATTGATTGGAAATTAGTAGATTAGATACTAGGTGTATATGTATTCTAAACTTAATTCATCATGATATATGAAAATCAACATAAATATCCCAAAGACAAGCAAAGTATTTTATAAATTTTATTTATAATTACTCAAGGAGATGTTGAGTGTACCTAATCAATGAGAAGTCACTACAACAAAAATCATAATCAATGACGCGTAAAAAGCGTCATTATATATATATAATGTCACTTATCGATAGTGTCATCCACTAGCGTGACATAAAAAATCTATACATATAATGACGTTTTTTTGCAGCGTCGTTGAATCATACATTGACGCTAAAATAAAATGTCATTTTTGTTGACGCTTTATTTGAGCGTCAAAGTATGATTTAACGACACTGCAAAAAAACGTCATTATATGTTGTAGCTATCGTAATTTTTTTTAATACCATGACACTTAGAAAAAGCGTCAAAGAAGATTATGATTTAAATAATTTTAAATTTTATAATTATTATAAATATAATTTCACCTGTTATTGTAATACTGCATGCACATAAGAACAACATTCTTTACAATCCATACCAAGAATACAGTTTTCAAGTACAATGGGGAACTCGGACTTCTTACAAATCAAAAAAAAATTATAACACAAGTTCAACATTCGTTTCTTAAAATCAATTCAAAATTTCTGATATATGTAACCCAATTGTGCCTTAACTCCATAAAACTAGTTCCTGCTAGCCTGATAAAGTTGAGAGTTAATTTCCAAATGAGGTAACCTGCATACAAATAGATGAACAATAAATACTTACACTTACATAAAAAAATATATTATAGAGAATTGGAATAAAAAACAGGAATGATAACAACATATCATAAAAATAAATTATATAACAATTGACATATACAATTAAACAAATTTAACAACAACAAAAACAAAGTTAGTAGTAATGGATAAAATGTAAAGCAGAAGATTTATCAATTATGACAAAAGTTGATAATGTCTTTTAAATTACAAAACAATAATAATCCATTTAAAACCTAATGGTGTGTAGTGAGTTTTAAGATGTCACAAATAACTTGAAAAAACACTACAAAAACCAATTAAATATCATAAATTGAAAAGTTAAATTACTTGTCATCTTCCCAACAGATCAAAAAAAAAAAACTCGATGAGATGCTATGTAATGTAATTTCAAGTTCTATTTGATTACACAAATATAGTAATCCAATCAACATATAGTTTTAGATTCATTAATAAAATATTGGCTGCATGAAAAAAAAAATTTGTGCCTTGAAATAATTATTGTGTCTTATAAGGGTGAAAAGGTAATTTACACTGTTGTGGTAAAGTATTGAAGCCAAAAGTCGAAATCATAATTTTTTCCATTATCAATCTACAATAAAATATCTATGGTTGACAACATACAAAAAAGATAGTACGAAAACAAAAAAATTCTAATTACATATTCAAGTTTTGAATATTTAATTGAAAGTAAGAAGTAATAACTATGATCTCATTAAAAAAATACCTTTATTATCACAATAGTTCATGGACCATTCCAAAGTAGGAAGATCTCCTAACGTGACAAAAAAAAGTTTACATTTAAACACCTAAGAATCATGCATTCAATATACTAACATAATTCAACATATGAATATTATAGAAATATAATGAATGTGTAAGTTAAATACTAAAATGTCTTCAAATGATTATGTCGAACAATTTACCTTCAGTCATATTTTGGTTCAAAAGAGATATAAATTATGAACCTCATCAAAAGTTAATGTTGTAAATCCCAAAATTTGTTCATGCTTCAATACAATAAGGTGTTACCAATGCTTTTCAAACCGAGGAAAGTATTAATTGAGTCACCAACATCACCCATTCAGATCATACTTCATCCAACTCATCTTTGTTGTATGATTCCTTCCCATTAAACTGTTGAAAAGTAAAGTATTATCTTAATCAATAAAATTGGAAAACTAAAAATAACTGATATTTTGAGAAACAACAAATCAACATATACATTTGATGTTAGACATCCTTGATCAAGAATAATATCTCTCATATATCTCATCACATAGAATCCACATTCAACACTACCATGTTGTCTTGGGCACTGAATGTAAAATAAAATCAATATATATATATATATATATATATAGAGTTACTTGCAAGTCATTGTAAAAAGTTTAAAATTAAGCAGAAGACACTAAATATTATACTACTCAGTTAATGAGTTATGTAACCCTAGTACAACCCAATTAGACTCTCTCTTTGATGATGTATGTTTTTTAAAGTGAAGATTTCTTTGAGCCCTGCATTAAGAAAAAAAATTTATGTTACCACCAAATGCTTCATTCTATAATAAGAAGGGAAAAACTTATATATTAACAATGTCTTTAAGATCATCTGCAGGTTGATGATGCAAGGAATCAAGGTAATAGGCGATCAAAGTCATTATTTCAAGTACCACCAATACCCAATGACACCTACAAAATTAACATTAGTGTAACAATATATCATTTATAATTTGATATATATGCATACTTATAATCTTACTTATGTTAAATAACTTACCCTGTGTTATATGGAATAAAAACAAAATCTTCATTATTTGCATTCATAAACCGATTAGCTATAACCCTTGACCTATTTTTCTTGCTTGCTTCTCCCAATCCAGCTTTGGAAACTAAGGTCGGATTTACAAAAATAAATTGCTCTGCCTCTTTTGCATCAATCATATTTTTATGCAAATGCCTCTTTAGCATCAACCATATTTTTATGCAAATGCCACTTTAGCATTAACTTACTTATGTCCTCATTTTTTTCCATACTGTCACTGTCTAATAAACAGATGATGAAAGAACAAGTAGAACAACATGTATAAAAATGACACGAGATAAAAAAAAAAGAATGGATAATCACCTACTCAAAGCCAACAACAAGAATTGTCCACTCTTTATCCTTTGTAATTAGCAAATTGGACATTGCAAGATGAAATGGAGACTGAGCCTGAAAATCAGAAATGGAAAAGAAATCATTATAACTATGTGGCAGAATTGTTGCCTTAAAATAGGGAGCAGATAACTCAACTAAGGCAAAATCACCAACAAAACCAGCACCAACATCACAAAATCTGCATAGAATGATGGAAACATAACTAATTAAAATTCACAAAATAACAATACTAAACACGATGCCGAAGATATGATGCATAAGCCATGTACAACTCCACTTTCCACATTTTGTAAATCAAAGCCGTGTATAAACTGATGACAAGAGTAATTGACTATAATTTCTATCTTTCGAGAACAAGCGAAGATCAATTTCAATCATTCCCAAAAGGGTAAATAGTCCATGCAATCATTCCCAAAAGGGGTTGATAAGACGTACCATTATATTCTTGACTTAAATCACTTATATATTTGTGGACAAATATTTGTATTATTCTATACGAATAATAACTATTTCATATTGTTTGTACATGGTTATTTAAGAATGACGTGAGTTTACTTTATTATATAAAAATCTAAAGTATACTTAATATCTAAGAAGTTTCAAAACGTTATTGAAAGATGCTCCAAAATATAATAAAAATACTTAAAAGTTAAAAGTGACAAATGGAAAGAGTCACTCTCTAAACATTTTGTCTTCTATTGTGAATACAAATTAATTCATAGATAATTCACAACTCCATAAATTTCTCACTATAATGATGATGTTGTAAAGAAGAAAAATCATGTGATAATAAAGATGACCTAGACCCATGATGCCTCAAAAGAGTCTTCCAATATACTTATAAGCTAAAGTATCGAGACTTCTATTTATTTGTTAAATAGAAGTCCAACCACAATCTTAAAGCATATCACTCCAATTGAAGTCTAGAGTTGAAAGAAGTCAAAAAGTAATCATTGGAGAGCAAATGAAAGTTTACATTGCTCTCAAATATCCAAGCATAAAAGAAAGAAATTAGGTAATTCTCTCATATAATGGGAAATGTCTTCACTCCATCGAGTCTACAAATATCACTAAAGATAACTAAAATTTCACTAATATTCAACAAATTTGCTCAAAATATATATTTATTAAAATCTCGATAAAAAAATACTCAAATATCCATAATACAATAGTGAATACATTCAAAATATCTCAAAAAAAATTATTAAATAAAATGTCAAATAATAATTCAAGAAAAAGAAATAATCATTATAATTCACTACTTACTTGCACGAGGACATAATCATATAGGTTCTCGTTTCTTGGTGAGCATGAATAATATACAATTAATTTATTTTCAAACACATTAGAAAATCACTTAAAAAAGCTCAATTCATTGGAGTTTCTAGTAAAAGTTTACTGTGTTGAATTATAAGTTAGAAAAGGCAAACATGGTAGCTGATGAACTAAGCCATGAGATTGAGCATGATGTAATCAATAACCTTCAATATCTACAAAAAGAACATATCAAACAAGACTACTACAACATTTAATTTCTATTTCATTGATATAATATGTCATTGAAGGAAAGATTCAGAAAGATTATGACATAAGGAGTTTCACAATGTCCAGTGCCACATTAATGTTGATTCTAGAAGATTCTAAAAGATTCTAGAAGATTCTAAAAGATTCTAGAATATCCAAGCTAAGCTCAACAGTATGTTTAGGCCCAAGTTCAATTGATGTTCTATTATTTTTAATGTTTGTTTGTTTTTTACAATATAAGAATATGACATAAGGCAGAATTATCAAAAGTAAAATATATCTATCTGTCATAAGGCAGGATTGTCATAAGGTAGAATTTTTGATGTTTGGGTACAAGAGAGCACTCGAATTGTCATAAGTAAAATAAATTGGAGAAGAAGTTTGCAATTAATCAGAGATAGAAATAAGAATTTTCAAATCACCAATTTCCTCGAGACGGAATCCCAGAAATGACTTGTGCCAAACTAACAAATAGCCTCGACACCGTGGATTGGTATTCTTTAGCGAAGGAAAAGGTTTCCAACAAATGCAGCGCTTGTTGTGTCAGTTCAGCCCAACTCTTTTGTTGTTATAGCCGATTGCTCCCGACAAATAGAGCTTATAAACATGCAATTATAATACTGCATTTTATGCTAAATTACTCTGAACACGTTCAATTTAATAATTAGGTTAATGCTAGCGAAGAGTTGATACATTTATAAAATTAATGGAGAAACTTACAGGATGCTGCAAATATGGCGAATGATTTCGAAAACGTGATCTTGAACCCGAGCTATTGGAAATAGCCGAAAGCGATGAAGAAGAGGCGCAACTATTTCTAGCGATAGATTATTCTATATAATTAAGTTAAGTATAATATTAAATTTTTCACATAACGATGACACTTCTAGTAAGTGTCATAAAAACTTAATACAATTTCCAAATAATGATGCTTTTAGAAAAGTGTCATTAAATGTCTAATTACAAATTGTATAATGACATTTTCTGAAAGCGTCATATTATAAAGCATCATTAATTTGCTGTTTTGTTGTAGTGAGTCGAATGCATTTCTTGTTTTGTTTATTGATGAGTTTTTTTATTCCCGTTGACACCGCATCCATGAAGATTATAGAAAAACATGGGTGAAAGAGCGCAAGAAAATGGAAGTAATTAACTAGTAGAAGATACGTGATAAAAAAATTACAAAGATATTAATTGTGAAGAAAATCCTCATATTCCTTACTAAAAAATATGACTTTATTGTAGTTGTAATAGAATAGAGAAAAGACTCATATCCCACTTTTTAATCGAAGCTTCACATTACTCCAAGTCTGTAACACACTCTAGAAGGAACAACCATTCAAAACCAAAGTCTCATAGAAATATTAGATATGAAAATATACACAAAGAAAATGAGAGATCCTTTAGACTAAAATGTTTTGATGAAGATTATTTTTCTTACTTCTGCAACATATGTAAGAAGAATAATCACTCTGAAAGAGATTGCTAGTATAAATCTAAACAAAAATGCTTTAACTACAACAAATTTAGAAATGTTGCAAAAGATTGTAGAAGTAAAATCCCACAATAAGCTAGACATGTTGAAGAAGGGATTATTGAAGAAAGCCTTTTTTTATGTTGCTCTCAATACCTTTAAATCCAACTATATATTCTATATGATTTTTGGATAATAGGTATAATAATCATATGACATGAGACAAGTCACTATTTTTGAACATAAATATTTGTTCAAGTTCATAACTAAAAATGGGAAATAATGAACTTGTCATTGTGATGGAATAGAAAAGATTAAAGTTCAAACTTCAATTGGAGAAAAAACATATGGAGTACTTCTGGTTCCAAAATTATACCAAAATCTTCTAACTATATAAAAATTAATCTAGAAAAATTATGAATTGATATTCAAAGAGGGAAGAAGCATCATCTATGATAAACAGACAAGAGGGTTTTTCTGGAAGGTAAAATTGACATTTAACATAAAATTTCCCCTTGACTTGAACTTCTAAAATATCTCTGACTTCTATACTAAAGATGTAAGTGATAGAACAATCAAATGTATGGAATTAAAGATATGGGCACCTAAACTGCATCAACTTTAAACTATTCCATAAAAAAATATGATATATGGACTACCAAAAATATGGAAGTAATAACCCACATTTGTGAAGAATGTACACTATACACATGGCAAGTAAGTAAGGCATGCATTCCCTAAAAGATATTGCTTGGATGTCATCTATTATTTGGACTTGGTTCACTTGGATATTTGTGAACCAATGTCAATTTTCTATATTGGAAACAACAAATATTTTTTACTATTTGTGATTATAGTTCAATGATGATGTGAGTGTACTTTATTAAGAATAGACTCGGGGCTTTAAACATATTTAAGAACTTTCATAACATGGTTTAAAGGTAATCTAGGAAAAAGATAGTAATACGAAAAAGTGACATAGAAATAGAATTCATCTCCAAATAATTTATTTCTTACTATGTAGAGAATTCAAAGACAACTAACAACCCCATACACTTCATATCAGAATGGTGGGGGATAGAGAAAAAATAGAATTTTTATAAAAATAGCCAAAATCATACTTTTGAAAAAAAACCTGATCACTTGTTTATGGGAAAAAGTAGTAAATATTATTGTTTATTTATAAAATAGAAGATAACAACATATATGAAGAATCAAATTCTAATTGAAGCTTGGAAAGAATTTTATACTCAAATTATGAATATTCTTGAGTATTTTGGTGATATTAAATGATCTATAAGTATAAGAATAAGATATAATTTGACTAATTTTATGATTCTGGAATTTTGGTAGATTTTGATGAATAATCATTAAATTAATGTGCTGCATATGTATTTTGTTTTTTGATAATCTATTTGTATAACCAAATATTTCTGTTTCTATTTTAATATTTTAATGTAAGTGCAGAAAATAAAATATTAAGAGGCCAGGAATGTAGTAATAGCATAATAACGGAGGTCCCGCTGACTAGTCAGCGTGTCGAAATTTATGGAGCAGAGCCTAAACTGTCCCATGATCAAACCCGCTGCGGTTAAATGAACCAAGAGAATTTTTTGTTATAAAATATTTTGTAATTTTTAATTTCATGTTGCTGTTTTTAGACCCGGGGAACTGTTCATCATCTTCTTCTCTCTCTCTCTGTGCGATTTTTCATGACTATTCTGCGCTGCATACTATAAGACATTTGTGGGTTTAATCTATAACACATAAGCATTTTCTAGTGGATGTAGCTAGTCGTACTGAGTGACTAGCAAACCACATTATTTTTGGTGTTTTATTTCTCATTTTTTTGATTATTCCATTGTTGGATTGCTGGATTGGATATATATTACATTGAAGTAAGCAAGTACCACACCAATATTAAAAGTCATTGCTATTTTCTAGCACTATGACTTTATTTTTAATAAGTATTTTAATTCTCAAGTCAAAGTCATAATATTTTCACAAAGTCCTTTTGAGGTATTGTAAGCAACAAAGACAAAACTATCGAGTATAAAACCATGACAATTATCCAATGTCATAAATTTTGGAAATAATATATGATAGTGAGAGCACCTACTCTAAAGATTGTGATTATTGTCCTCAAGAGATGACAAAATTATGTCTTTTATATTTGGTCTAATTGTTAGTGTCATAAATTTTTATAGTATCAAGACTATATGATATATGAGAAAGGTCAAAGTTACTACCATGACTATTCCTAGCATTATGGTCAATTGATGCACAAGAGACACTATTCCTAGTGTCATAGTCATAATATGTAGAAGAAAGACTATTCCCAAAATCACGACTATTCACAATGTCATGGCCATATGATACATCCGAAATACTATTCTCAATGCAATGACCATTCTTAGCATCATGACCACATGATGAAGAAGAGAGACCAACAACAAACCTACATTCTTTCTTAGTGTCATAACTTTGTATTATAGAGAAAATAAATCTAAGTCACAAATAATTTTTAATACCATGACTAAGTATTATAGGAAGATTGGGACACATTCCAAAGCCACTATCATATTGTAGAGTCTCTACCTCAAACTCAAAAGATCAAAGCCAAAATTATGACACCATTCTAAATCCACAACTTTCTACATAGAGAAAAATAGAAATAATAGAAAAAAAAAGAAAAGAGAACGAAGGCTCAATAATCTTTTTCTCCATGCACCAAGACAAAGTCAAAGCATAATAAATGACTTTTGGGACAATTTTCACACTCTATAGTAGATCCACAAGCAACCAATAAATGCAAGGCATAAACTAAACCCTAGAGTTAGAGGACACAACTTTAAACTTCCACTTTCTATGGTATATTTGATAAAATTAATCAAAATAATATGAGATTAGGATTTGTGACCTACATTCTCATAAGGGCTATCGCTAGGAATCCGAGTTTCATGAGACATTCTTTCTTGTATTTCATAAATCTCTTTCCAATGTCATTCTAAATTAAGGTTTAAAATTTATGTAATATTACTTATGTGATGTACAAATGCTTTTGATATTAATAAATGTATTTGAATTAGGTTAGTTTGTGCATTTTATCATGATGGATAGTGATAAAAAAATTACAAGAATCACTCACACATATGATAGAAAAGAAGTGATAGTCATTTCGACCACAATGAACATGACAAGCATATACATTAAAACTTAAAATTTAGGTATATTAATCATTGTGAGTATGAAAATCATTAAGCCAAGGGTAGGAATAATTTTATATGTCTTACAAAAACTAGTTCTCAATTGACATAAATATTTTATAAAACATTTTTTAAGAGTTTTACCTTTATTGTGTAAGTCACATCATTATAGTGAATGATGATGATAGGTAATCCTCAAGATATGCATGAGCATATTGTGACTTACAAAGGGGGTAACAACTACTTGAGTTGATTTCACTCATATGGTCTCCACTAGTAAAACTTAATAGAAATCTTTATTAATTATGTAAGTATGATACTTATGAACCATATTAATTCTTGGTCTTTATGACACTTGAGGCTGGAGAAGAAGAATGTATATAAAAAATAACTATCAAGGGTAATTGATGAATTACCTAAAAAGGTATGTGCTGGTGAATTACTTTTATGTAGATATAATTTGTTATCTATTTAGTAAAGTGCTAATGGCACAACTAAGAGGGGAACTAAGATTAAGATGAGCTCAATAATTATCATCACCTTATATACCATTAGAAAAAATTTTCATTGAAAAATAACTCAATATATGTTCTATATTTAAACCCAATATAACTTAAATTATTTGAATAAGCATCACATGAATTAAGAGGACAAACCTTAGGATCTAAGATACATATAAAAATTTCTAATTATCTAATTTAGTATTATTGTGTTATCTCACTATTGGATGATCAAACAACTAATATCTTTTTTACAAGATCAATATCTAGATGAAAATTCTTTTTGCTACTTATATGATACATATATTTTTGGATCATTGTTGATGAGATAATCTTGCTAAAAAGCTTTTGGAATACTATTCAACTAACAAAATTGGACACCATATTAAAGTTACAAATTTTTGGTGTTAATTTGCAGAATTATCGAGTTTGGTTAATTAATGTGAGTTAATATAATTATCCTTGAGAAATGATAATTCTTTTTTAGAAGTTTATATAGCATTAGTTTTAATATAATTTTTCTAATCTAATAGCTAGTCTTGTTATCTTTTTTGAAAAGTAAATTGTTATATTTAATGTTTTGCTTATCTATTTTATTGTTTTTAGCCACTTTTATGTGTATAAGCTATGGAAATTGAGCTAACTTCTGTGAACCTGAAAATTGAGAAAGCTCAGAGAGTAATTTCAAAAGAAATAGTTGAAACATATTATATGAAAAGAATTAGAAATAATAAAGATTCCCAAGGTAGTAATGTGTAAGTTATCCAAATATCCCAACTACCATTACATATTATTAGATTCTTGGATGTCTATGATGGTAAAACATATTTTGGGTATTTGGATGCAACTAGTGAAGATTAACTATCTTTAGTTAAAGTTGAGTTTGATAATAATGGTTAAGTAGCACTATTATAGCATAAAGACATCAGAGAAACCTAAGGGGGATATCATAATATTTTTGGAGCTGTATGACATATTAAAAATGATTAGAGATAGTCCCAATATAATAATATTACGTCTATCCTCATTCTCATTAAGGGATAAAATATTGAGTTGATTTTCATGCTTATCGCATGGCTCTATTGAGAGTTGGGAAGAACTTGTGAGTATCTTGGTTAATAAGTTTTTTTCTATCCAAAATTATTTATTAGTTATGGATAGAGGTGATAAGTGGGTCGGGTGGCCCGGGCATGGCATGACATAGTCTAAAATGATGCCTGGATTTGTGTCATGTTGGATTGAGGCATGGCTTGTGTTGTGCTATGCTAGGGGGTGCCGGGCATTGTGCTAGGCCATGCATGACTTGACCGTCTAGCCCATAGTCATGATCCAACAGCACGGAAGGCTACCATGCTTAGACTAGGTTTCAAACCTTGCCAAAGCTGCCCTACTCTTTTAAAAAAAGTTCTATTAAAAAAACCTACCTCACCTTTTAAATGTGGTGGTTTTTACGTGTTTGGAAAAGGGCATATGCATAGCATGGTCTAGGTCCATGTGGATGCACCATGAGGCTGCGCATACTTCCTTTCCTCACAAGCCAAGCCTCTGAGTCAAGCTCGAGTTGAGCCCGAGCCGAGTACCTGAGTAGAGCTCGAGTTGAATGCCTGAGCTCCTAGCCAACGAAACCTTCGAAAACTAAGTTAACCCTATCGGCTAACCTAAGTCCTAACGGTCCAAAATATAAAAAAAATTTGAGTGCATCCAGGCCATTGGATGTACTTACAACGGCAATGGCAGAAGATCCGACAGTTATTGTGTTTCTACCCTATTTAATCTTTAAAAAAATCAAAAAATAATATATATATATTTTTTATTTATACTTCTAATATATATAATGTTTCTCTCCTCTCTAAAGGTAAAAAGTTGGACAAGCAACCCTGGCACGGCCTGAAGCACAGTCCAATTATGGCGTGCCTGGCCTAGCATGACACGTTCCAAAACCATGCATGAACCCATGTTGTGCTGGCTTGAGGCACGTCTAATGTCGTGCTCGGCCATGGGGTGATGGTCCTCATGTTGGGCAGAGCATGACTTGGTGCCTAGCCCGAAGGCACAATCCGACATCACGGTAAGTTACCATGCCATGGAACTCGGGCCGAGTTTCAGATGTGGTCCTATTGGACCATGCCTGACCCACCTGCTTATATTTTAAAAAAAAATTATTTTTTAAAAAAAAAAACCTGCTCAATTTTTTCACTTGGCGAATATTTTTAAAATTACCATCATGTATTTGGCTGATGAGGTTGGAAAGTCCAGGCCCACATGGACATGCAACACGTGGGAGTTGGCACATATATTTCTCTCCTCCTATCTCTCTATCTCACCTCACTCACCTCTCTTTTACTCTTTTTCTATCCCCATTCTCTCTCACTCTTTCTCTCGCCTGGTCTCCCTCTCTCCTCTTAGTTTTAGTTTTACACATTTACATTTATAGTTTAATTTTGAGTTTTGTATTTTTGCTTAGCCGTTAGCTATTTGCATTTGTAATTCTTTTTGCCTTGGACTTGCAGTTTGGCTTTCCTTTTCCTATCACCTCTTAGGGCTTGGGTGCAAACTACAGACATCGGACTTTGGCATTCCATAAATGGCCAAATGAGTATCATTATTAAATTTATTTAGTTTATTATTTTAATTTTTTATTAATAATTTAATATCAAATAATATTTAATTTTAAAAATAGAATTTTGGATATAATTAATCAACTAATAAGAATCTAAAATGACATGTAGTTAATTTAATAATAACAAAATTAACGTTAACATAAACTTATATAATTTTAATATTGATAATCCTATGGAAAGGCTCGAAGCCAAAACCATGTTTTCATTCATAGCCTCAACCCACACTCAAACATCTAAAAAATAAAAAAAATAAGATGAACATCTATAAGTTGAACTCACTTTAACATTATATAAAATAAAAATACTAGGGTTGTCGATAAAGAATTAGCATAATATAAGTATTATAAGAAAATATATACTGGTAGGAGTGAGTGTGAGACTATGCACCTTAAGATGAATACCGATCATTGAACTTAATAATGATGCTTTAGATCTTAGGTAAACATAACTGAGTGGTGAGGTCTTTGAGGTTTAATCTAGTTCAACTTTTATGTTGACCCCCTTCATGTACCACAACGAGTTAGGGAGGGAAGACATGACCAAAGTGAACATCATTATAGGTTTTCTAGTTAGATTTTCATATGATCAAAGGATAGTCAGTATTATGCAGATTTATTTTTGGCCTACATATCATAGGATTTCTAGGTCCACATGTAGGAACAACATATATTTTTCGATGCCAAGAAAGAATAATCTAATATGAGTCATGACATCAAAATTTGGTCATGACATCAGACTTAATCATGACACCATAACTTATTTGTACATCAGACTTGATCATGTCATCAAAACTTTGTCATGATATCAAATGTGTTCACGACATCAAAATTCATTGTGATATTAGAACTTGGTTTTGATATTAGACTTAATCATGACATCAAAATTTGTTAAGTTAGCAAATTGCTCGTGACAGTAGAAATTAGTCATGACAGTAGAAATTAGCCATGACATCAGAATTGGTCATGATAATGAAAACTTGATTGTGATATCAGAATTGGTCGTAACAATGAAGACTTGGTCGTGACATCAAAATTGGTCAAGAAAATAAAGACTTGGTCAAGACATTAGAATTGGTCATGACAGTGGAGACTTGGTCATGACATCAACAATTGGTCGTAATACAGAAACGAGGAGAAAAAAAGATTTGGAAGTCTCGAAAAAGAATTTGAAGTTGGGTCAATCATTCTAGATTTTACAAAAATAACCCTAGAAGATAGGGTTTGCAAAGACTGTATAAAAATGAATTTTTATTCGTGAAAAAGTGTTTGGGAGGTGACCCAGGCGATTGGTAGTTGATGGCACCACTTGAATTTTTCTTTTCTTCTTTTAGCATATATCTAGAGTAGTTTAATGGTTTATTTGAGTTGTTATGTTTTGGATTTGCAACTCCACTTGTTAGAAGCATGAATTTGACCAAGTGTTTCTTAATTTTTACTTTTTACTAGTTGTATTGTTGTTGAATAGGAACAAATCATATGAAATTTAATGAATTAGCCAAATATAATCACCTTGTTCTTCACTATATCCAGTCCATAAGTGATTGTAATCAATTAAAATCTGTGAAATCTTCTTTGAATTGATTTTGATGTTGAGCATGTTCTTTTTTATAAGAATCAATGAGAGTTACTTGGAAGCAAAAGGTTAAATCTAATGGATTGGTACGCACTTCAAATGGATATTTTCCATGTTAAGTATCAAACACCACTAATCCATTATATCATTCACTTATTTCTGAGAGGCCCTATAAGTGATACAGAGAAGGAAAATTCCCAAGGTTCATTGAAGAATTTATTAGGGGGACATGTTAGGCTAAGAGTAGTGAATAAGAGAACTCTTCTATTTATGTCGCGAAGACCCCACTTTTCTTAGAGATGCGAAGGTGGAGTGATCCTCTAAATACATCACCTTAAAGAGCACCTTAATCTTTCGAGTGATCAATATCCTCGTGTTGGCTTAGAACCAATCAATGTAAGAGAAAGCTCTCTAAGATTTACTAGAAGAGAATAACAACCATTTGTAGAGACTTACAACACACATATCTTGGGAAGCAATATACCTAAAGTCATCAGAAAAGGGTATGAGGTATTGAGAAAAAAACATACCTAATTCTTCTAAGATGATTCAAACTATAGCAATCATTTAGATCCTAGACTTTTAGGGAAGGAAGGAGATTTAAGTAGGCCTATCAAAATTCAACACGACATGATTAACCAACATGATTAACCATTGATTAAACGAGTTTGGGTGAGACCTAAATGGGTTCGGGTGATAAACGGGTCAACCCATTTAACATGTTTAATAAATGGGTCATGTTCGTGTGAGACATGCTAACCCATTTACCCGTTTAAATATATGGAAAAATGGTTAAACATGGGTTTACCATGTTAAATGGGTCAAACATGTGGTAAACATGTAAATGGGTCAAATGAGTAATTTATCGTGTTAAACCAACCCAATCAATTAAAATTAGAAGTGTTAAATGAGTCATGCCATGTTATCCATTTATTAAATAGTTTTTGTTCGTGTTTTGATTTTATACCCTTTTATTAAACATGTCGTATATGGGTTTACATGTTTTTTATTCATCACTCGTTTAACATATTATTAACATATAAATGTCATCTAGTTGTTGTTTGCATAGAAATCTCTTCATCATTTCTCATCTTCACCACCGTCAATCCTCCATTATTCGGCATAAGATATATTTGGCTCACCTATATGGACTAGCAAATATTACATGATTGTCTTTTAATTAATTATAACAAATATTGCATTACATTACAAATATTGCATACATTTCTTATAATTAACATATTTAGTCAATTGATAATTTTTTTTAAAATGTATTTTATAATTTGAATTCAACCATTATTATTGTTCAATCATCAGCTTCATATCTTCCTCCATACGAATCTTATGCATGCATGTTGATGTGCTAATTTTTTTGATATCATATAATGACCATGGAATAGCACCCTCATATTTTTTATGAAATTCACTACTTTGGTCCCCATATAATCCATTACCAAAACTAAAATGAAAACTCATGTTGTCTTGCTCTTCACTAGAAAAGTATAATGAAAATGATTAGATAATGCCTTCAAAATCAATCTATCTAGGTTTTTCTATTCTATTGGTAAGTGTTCTCCTAAAGTTATGACTTTTTCAAAAATCATTATATTATCAAGTATTGAATCTTTGGTAAGTCCCATGGCCCTCAGGTTTGCTATGACATTCATTTACTTAGGCTTGGCATTATCAAGTATTCCTCTCAATCATTCTTATTCATTCTTTTCTTAGTTATTCTCAAATGATAATCTTCCACATCATTCATCTCCTTTTGCTCATTAGGAATGTTTTTGAGATTTTCCTTTTAATATTGGCTATGCATTATCTTTTTATTTATTATATTCTGAGTCTCAAAGTGTTAGCTTAGTCCTAGAATTTTGATTTGTAGACGAGTGGATAAAAAGTAAAGAAAAAAATAAAGAAAAATATAAAACACAACTATCTACTTTTTAGATAAGATAAAAAGGCTAGCCAATATATATTCTAAAACATTTATCGAAATTAATACTATGTGAACTACTAAAAAAGAATTATTCTTTCTCAAATATAAATACATCAACTCATATTAACTGGCGAAACAAAATAATCTTTGACAACATCACGAAAAATTTATTGCAACTTTATTATGCTACCCAAATTTGTTAGTTAGATATTACCCTAAATACTTATTGGCAAGTGTATTTCATCAAAAATGATTCATAAGTATATGAGTCATATAATTAATAAATTTGACTTTCATCTAGATATTAATATCATATAGATTATGTTAGTAATTCAAATAATCAATAGTGAAACAAATAAATTCTAATAAGATAGATATTTTAAATTTTGGTTTAAATCTTATATCTGAGGATTTATCCATATAATTTATGTGATACATTTTTTAAATAGTTAGAATAATATTGGGTTTTGATATAGAATAATTATTTAGTTGTTGTTTAATGACATTTTTTTATCTACATATAAGGTGATTATCACTATTGAGCTCATCCTTATAATTGCCCCCTCATAACTATTCATTCGACACATTACTACCTAGATAATAAATCATCTCTACTCAAGATTTATTTATAAGATCATAACTTTTAGGAAACTCATCAATTATTACTGATAGTTTCTTCATATATACACTCTTATTCGTCGGTCTCAAGTATCATAAAAACTAAGAACTAGAGTAGTTTGTAAGTATTTATACTTTCAACTTCGTAAATTTGATACTCACACAATTAACATATACTTTCCTCGAATTTCATTGGTGATAAACATATGAGTGAAAGTAACTCAAAGAGTAAACATCATCATGTGAGTCATAATTTACTTATGCACATCCCTTGGATTATGTGTCGCCATACTTATTAATGATACTGTGACTCACATACTAAAGGTAAAACTTTTAAGAAAATATTCTATAAAATATCAATCTTTATCGAGAACCAATTCTTCTAAGATATGGACAATGGATTGGCATATAAAAATTTTATATTTTTAGTTTCATAAGTATCATACTCATTATGATTAATATATCCAAATTTTGAGTTTTACTTATAGGTTTATCTCATGCATCATGGTTGGAATGATTGTCATTTCATTCCTATAATATGTACAAGTGAGTCTCATGATTTATCTACCAATAGTCAAATCCCTAATGTTTGTTATATTTAATTACCACGTCCATAAATTTATAGAACAATATAATTCAAAAGATATTTATTAATGTAAAAACATTTATATATCACAAAAAAAATTATACAAATCCCAGACCACATGCTAATTTGATATATTTTTATAAATCTATTCTAGAGAGGGGGGGGTTTGAGAGTCACACTCTACAGTAATATGGTTTATCATATGTTTTACAGCCTTTGCTTGTTTGTTAAACTCCTAAAAATTACAAAAATCATTCCTAGGGTTTAGTTGCTATGCTTTGAATTCTACTTGGTGCATAAAAAATATCACTTCTCACATTTTTTTTTCTTTACTCTATTATACTCGAATATTTTTCATTACTTTAAGTAAAACATTTTGACTTTTGGAAGAAAGCTACAACTTTGATCTTCATTTCTTGAGCTTAAGGTTATAACTCTAGAAAGTAATTGACTCTGAAATATATCATAGTTTATCTCTATAACACAAGGTCATGACACTAGAAAATATCTACAACTTAAGCATAATGTCTCTATAACACAAAGTCCTATACTGTGAATGTTAACAACTTTGATATTTATCCTTCTCATTCATTATATGGCCACAGTACTAATAGTCATCATGGACTTGGGAATAACCTCTCATTAGCATCACATGACTATTGCACTGGGAGTGATCATAATTTTAGCATTGCCCTCTTAATCATCATATAGATGCAGTGATAGAAATGGTCAAGACATTAAAAATTAACTCTCATTTACATCATATGACAATGGTATTAAGAATGTTCATAGCTCAAATAATAATCTTTCTAGTATCTCATATTGATGTGGAATTAGGATTGTACACAACACTGGCCTTGACATCTCTCATATATCATATGGTCACAGCACTACAAAAAGGTTGTAGTACTAGAAGTTAGCCTAAACATAAAAGTCATAGTTTTGTATTCTCTTGATGACAAGAGTTATGACCTTGAGAAATGCTCGTATTTGATATAATATCTTATGTAATATTTTGTGTCTAAAAGTAATGCAGCTAAATAATTATTATGACTTTGGCCTGAAAAATTTTGATATTACAACTTCTTGTAGCTCAAAAGTCATATATCTTTATAAAAAAAGATTGAGACTCTAACTTGAGACCACAAAGTTTTATTAAAGAAAATGGTATGGTACTTTTAGCACTAAAGTTATACTTAAATCTTTAACATAAAATTAATAAAATAATCATTAAATTGTTATGAGATAAATATGTCTGTGACTCAATAATAATATTATAACCACAAAGATTATATTATATAATTGAAAGATTATACTAATGAGATGGTAGAATAATGATGTATAAAGATTATCACAATCATATATGTAGAGTTTAAACTAAGAATAGATGTTGAAATTATGTGATGCTCCATCATCTACTAAATAATCAAAAGTATTTAATAATATATTTATTTCAAGACTATTCATTAAATTATAAACACAAAAGTCATGAAATTGATCTATTTATGTCTTGTTCTCATGCTTACACTTTATCTAAAAATACTAAAATACGTTAGAATATTTGGTAATTTAAATAATGAACACCTAATAAAATCTATCATTAGGGATCATGTTTAAATCTTTATTGGTCGGTTTTGGCAAGAATTTTTTTAGATGTCAATCATCAAATTACAACTTAGCTATGCCAATCATCTGAAAATGAACTGCTTAATAAAAGTAGTCAACCATTGTGTGGAATAGTATTTTTAATGGTTTGTCCATCAATGGTCATGCAAGTAGAGTGTCTATCTTCCATGGGTTGAGTTATTGTATGATACAACAAATTATGCTTCAGCATGAGTGACTCTATTCCCAACATTATATAGGCATCCATCTCCCTCATTCCCCATTATCATAATTTTTTTTCTTTCTTAAACAAAGTGGATGAGCAAAAAATATTTAAAGATTTGATACTATGTCAGCTCAAAGCCAATTAGAAGCTTATATCAATGACATGAAGAAAATGTTGATCAAAAGACAAGTAATGTCACCTCAGAAGTAAGTAATATAATATGGTCTCTTTTTAAATTACATCCCAGTAAGTAACCATCAATTTTTATACATACTAACAAGAAGCTTGCTAGTAATTTTTTGGATAATACCCATCAAGACAAAAAATTGGAATGATTGCTTACATATTGTTGTTGCTAATAGGAGCTTACATTCATATTTTCCTCTTATAGAAATTTCTTGACGAGCATACCTTGTCCTCTATTTTGTTGCCACTTGTAGCTTATGATGGAGTCATCATGCTTTATTTCACAGACTAATTCTCTAAATCCCACAATCATAAGAAAAAGATTACTTTGCGAGCACAAGAGTAACACTTAAGCCC
This sequence comes from Sapria himalayana, assembly GCA_029783825.1. Classification (NCBI taxonomy): domain Eukaryota; kingdom Viridiplantae; phylum Streptophyta; class Magnoliopsida; order Malpighiales; family Rafflesiaceae; genus Sapria; species Sapria himalayana. The sequence goes on from JAREIK010011258.1 coordinate 188,667, forward strand.
ATATATAAAAAATTGAATATTCTAGATATTTATAGAGATTTCTTTAACCAAAGTTATATGGAAGGTTCTAGAAGATCCTTGAGAAGACTATATAATAGTAGAAGATACTATAAGTATTCATACATGTGTTGAATATGGTGAGATGATTCTAGAAACCTAGAAAGGCATCACTTTACTAGAAGAATATGAAAGGTTTTAGAAGATTATGGGAATATTTATATTTATGCAGAATAATATAGAAGATCATAGAATGTGGGTGTGTGATCCAGAAAAAAAATTAAATAAACAAATAAAATATTTTTTATGAAAAATGAGCAAAATAGTAATTTTGCAATAATGAAAAAAATATATAAATTTTTAGAACCTTAATGATAAAATAGATTTTACCATTAAAATCTTCTTGGGAAATATAGTTACGGTGATAAATTTTGTCAAATTCTGAGAAAGTCAAAATTTAGTCATTTTTTAAATATTATTTTATTATTATTATTATTATTATAAAGAAATAAAGAAAAAAATGAGCCAGGGACGTAGCTGTGTGCATGCGTAGCCCATGTCAAAAAAAGGGTTTTTATATTATTTTAATAAAATAATAATAATAATAATAATAATAATAATAATAAACTCACAAAACGAACGGGAAAACAGAAAACTGGAAAAACAAAAAAAAATGACACAAGCAAAGAGAGATGGTGCGATGAAAAAAAACATAATACAACTATATTATTTTTTTATAATTAGGTGATTATTTATAGTCGGAACAAAATAATCCAACAACAAAAGTTCCTCTACATGATGAGAACTTCGTATTAGTATCAATTTTTCAAAGTTTTGGTGAAATATTCTAAGAGATAGTTGTTTTCTCCTATTAAAATTTCTTTCTAATTAAGGAACGTAAATGGTCATGAATTATAATGCAATTCAAACTATTTTAGAAAGTATATTGTGAATGGTTCATTATTGAAAATTTTTGTATTTGATTTAGTAACTTATATTATAGTATGAATTATATTAGTGTACTTATAACTGTGCTTGGAAAATGGTTTAAAAATAAATGACATATCTAATTTTCATATGCATGGGGATATCCCAAATAAATGGGTGGGTGCATGTTTTAAATATTTAAAGGTATAATGGATTTTATTTATGAATAAGACAACATCCAGACTGAGTTATGTGGTATTTTTCAAAGTATGTCCAATAAAAAAAATATATATCTACATATATTATATATTGTCACACTTAGCTTCAGCATGTGTGAGGAAGTTGATGAGACTTGGAATATGGGAATAAAAATATTTTATCCATATTTACATTCATATAAACATTGTACTTAAATGGGTATTATTATATGCACATGATTTTTTTTACGTGCACTTAGGTGGGGAGTAGCCCTACAGAAGTTTACCTCTATTAAGCTTTGTTCACTTCATTGTGAGACCCCTTTCTAGTATAGGTCCAGGGCAAATGATAGACCTATATATGGAATTGCACTTGAGGGAACCGGTTGTGGCTTCAATTGTATATTGTGTTTTTTTTTTGTTGAGAAAATAAAAGAAAGAAAAATATGTGTATGCAATATTTTTAAAATAAAAAAAAATTGTTTAATTACATATTTTATTGTGTGATAAATGAATGCGAACCCCTAAGGATTGGGGTGTCACAGTGAGGGAGTATTCTAGAATATTTTATGGTAGTCTTATAATTATATGTACATAATAAAACTCTCTATAATTCTTTAGGTTATAAGAGAACTTTCAAATAGTCTAGACACTTTTTTTGATGTTAAGTATGAATAGAGGTGACCTCATTATAGGTGTAAATTGATTCATGTCATGTTAGAGGTGTCAAACGAGTCGTGCCTTGCTAACATGACCCATTTTTTTAAGGTACGGTCATGCCACCATGCCGTGCCAAACACGACATACTAAAATTCCCATGTCTTGCCTGGCACGACATAATGGCTTGGTCCATCAGCCTATCACATTCATGATACATGGTTGTTTCAAACATTGCCTTGATCTAAATGTACATTCCAAAGATTCCCACTGCATTAAAATACAAGTGGATGGCTTACGTCGCCGACCAATTACAATTGGCCACGAGATTGTTTATTTTAAAATAATTAGGCTACCCAGAGGTCGAGGTCAAACTATTTAAAAAAACTAGACAACATCCAGGTCATATCTAAATTGTTTAAAAAAACTAGACCATCAGGGTGACCACTTGTCGTGCCTAATAAGACCTGGCAGTCACACATGCTAATTTACCATGCCACTTGGCCAGTCACACGAGTTGTGCCCAGCCCAACACAAGGCACTGCTCATGCCGGCCCAACATGACATGAGGCATGATTCTGGACCATGCCTTGCTGGGCTAGGCATTGCTAAACTAGGCCAGGCCATGGGCTATGCTTGGGGTGCCTAGCTTATTTGATACCTCTATGTCATGCCATTTGGCTGGGTTAAGATGGGTCATGTCAAGTAGGGTAAGATCTAGCCAAGCTAGCTTAGTTCAATCTGAGCTAGCATGAGTTCAATCTAGGCTAGCCTTGGACAAGCCATACTAGCTTGTTTGGCAAACCAAGCCAAAACTGGCTTGCTTGGGCCATTGTGCCAAATCATGCCATGTCATGCCTTTCATGTCATAAACTTTAGCCTAACATGACCTGAATCATGCTACGGACCAGCCCACAATACATCCATGCATAGCTTTGAACTGAGGTGTGTCATGCTAGGCATGACTGCAGCATACTAAACTAGGCATAGTTGAATCATGTCGCGCCTCTTGTCATGCCCAGGCCGCTCGGCTCAATTGACATCTTTTAGCCTCATTTGTAAACTACTAACAAGACCACTAAGTTGAGAGATTCTCAAAAGCATTATAAAGAGTTGTTTCTTTAATAAAGAATTTCTTTCTTCCTTGTATTCTCTTTAGTTTTCTTCAATTCTAAACAATTGGTAGAAGTCGAGCATAACTTGCAAGGTGAGTAAGAAACTGACTTGGTAAAATTTCAGGGGTGAGTTTTCTAAATGCAACACGGAAGCTTGGTGCAAAGACAAGTCCTTGACACTAAGCCTTGGTGCATTCTAAATATTTTTTGGATAAAAAATAACAAAAAGTTTGAAGTAGTACACTTGGTCGAATGAAAATAATTGCCGAAAAAAGAATCATGTGATTGATGCACCATAAATTGCTTGAGCATTTTTCAAATATGGACATTGGGTCCAAAAGTCCACCTAGTGTGAGGAGTAATGATAATCCATGATATTTAGCTAGAGGATTAAAACAAGTTCCAAATATTTTATAGGAGGTTGACAAGAGATGCAAAGTAACGTCGTGATGAGGTAGATTTTTGATTGTTTTAAATACATAATAAACATTAATTACAAAATATAAAGTTCATAGCTTTATGATAATTATTCTATTTTATGCTCTATTAATTACTGATAGTCATGCTCATTTAAGTAGTCCACACACTTTCATAATAGAAAATAATTTTGGAGATTTTAATAGTGGTCTGTTTCTCACCTGAAAAGAACACAAATTATCTTAGTATCTTCGTACCTTAAATTTTAAGTTGGGACATATTATAGATGCTATTATCTTTGGATACCAATTCCATCAAAAAAGTGTCATATTATGAGCTCTTTAATTTTTATCTTATCAAAATAATGATAAAATTTGGACTTCCTAAAAATATGATACCTTCTAAAATTCATGATGATGATGACCACTCTTGAATTTTTTTTTATAATGTTCATGCTAATATGATTTGTGCAAGCTCTATGACATGTTTTAAGAAATAATATTTGTTTAAACATTAGAAATCCTCTCATGTTAGTGAGACATAAATACTAAGCTTTCATTATATCTAATTAATCTCCTTAGATTACCCATAAAATAAAGTTAATTATTAATAGTTATCTCACCTTAAATGAATACAAAAGAAAACATATATAAATGTTTATTTGTATCCAATAAAATAAAACACAAACATATAAGTAATTTCTCAAACTTGTTTTTAAGAATGTGTTATCTATGCAAAAGATTACTCAATAAGTAATGCTAAATTAAATCCTTGTTTAAAAAATGATATCAAAATTATCATCTAATTAAAATCATCTTTTATTTTTTGTCATATATCTTGTTATCTCTTATTCAAAATGTGTATCATTGTTGCTATTAAATTTTGTATTATAAGCAAATTTTGTAGAGAGAGACCAAAGTAGTCGAGGAACCACAATTTTTAGCAACGAGAATGCTGAAGCAACTTGGATTTGATTATCAACATCCATAATAAAAATGTTCAAAGAAATGTGTTCTTTATAATGTAGCACACCCAAGGCATTTTGATGATTGATAAGAATATAAATCTCAAGATAAATTCGAGAGGCAATATCTGAAAGATCTTAAATTTATGACTAGGTGCTGTTAGACGATGATATTTGTCATCATATGAAGGCTAGATCTATATCATGTACATTAAGTGTTAAATATAGAACATCACTAGTAACACTTGTTGTTTTATTAATTATTCTATCCAATAAAGAGCTTAAACATTGGTATTTGGATTGTTTTCACTTTCTATGTTAGAAAGATTAAGATGTTTGTGTCAAGGAATTAATATAAATTATAAAAATATTCATAAATTGTTTTAAAAATCATAAAGTTGTTAAATATGAATTCGAAAAATATTAAGCCTTAAATGAAAAATGATCTAGAAAAAAAATTATAAAAATTATAAAAAATTGGAAAATTTACCAATAGTTCATCAAAATATATATGACAATAATTTTTGCATGATGATCATCAATTTTGATACTCTATGATTCTTTTAAATAAAAAATCACATATTGCTACAATTATTTCACATATTGCTTTTAAATCAATTAAAAATCATATGAAAATATCATATAGCTAAATAAAAATTAAAATAGGAGCTTATGCATTACAATTTCGCAAATAAATCACTTGTTGTATCAATTCAAATTATATATTTTAAGAGAAAATATATATATTTTATGTTATTGATGTAGAAAAAAAATATTTTACAAGAAAGAGTAGCAAGTTTGAAATCAATTTTTTTTGTAGGATATAACCTATATTTATGATATATTTCGGATGATTCCAAAGTCTAGAAAATAATCAATACTATTTATACTATTAGCTAATAAGGATTGAAATATTGTTTAAAATTTACATGATCATGTAAAAATCAAATAAGCAAAGAGAAATGATACATTTGGATGATATAAGAAGTTTATCATCGTCGTCAATAATTACATCATTGTCACTGTCATGATTATAAAAAACTAATAAATTATATTCTAAATAAGATGTGCCCGAGTTCTTCCAATGACAGCATCATCTGGAATATACTTGCCCCAGAACCAATGTGCCTTCCACACGCCATTCATCTCTTCAATTGGAATATTTCTTGTTTCAGGTAGAAATAAAAATATGAAGATGGTCATGATTATAACAAAAGCAGCGAAGAAGAAGAAGAGGGCGAACTTCATGTGGCAGAGCATGGTTAAGAAGAATTGACCAATGATGAATGTGAAGAACATGTTAACGCCTACATTTATGGATTGACCAATCGATCTGATTTCAAGGGGACATATTTCACTGGGAACCAACCATGCCAATGGTCCCCATGACCATGCAAAAGCTGCTACAAACATGCAAATCAATAGTAAAATGGTATTTGCTTTTGTAGTAGATAATTCGCCAATGCCAGCTGTTCCAAAATTGAGTGCAATCAACACTCCCACCAAAATCTGCAATCAAGTCAAATATTTTCACGTAACTACATAGTAGAAGATGGTATTGATACATAAAATAGTTATCTGTGCCAGACCCATTAATTGAATTTTAGAAATATTAGCAATAATCGATGTTACCTGGCTAACTATCATCTGTATCCCTCCTTCGAGGAACAAAATCTTTCTGCCAAATTTATCTACCACATAGATAGAAACAATTGTTGCCATTACATTGACTACGCCAGTTATGACCGCAGATATTAGTGAAGTACCATCACCAAAACCCAATGACTTGAACAAAATTGGTGCATAAAACATAATAACATTAATGCCGGTAATCTGCTGAAAGAATGGTATAAGTGTGCAGATAACTAATTGTGGTCTGTATCTTGGTTGTAAAATAGTCTTCCATGAAATATCAACTTTCTTAGCCATTTCACTTGCTTCAACAAGATCTTGAAACTCTTCGTCAACATCATCAATGCCTCGAATTTTTTGTAACATTTTTTTTGCTTCCTCTGGATTCCCTCTTTCAAGAATGGAATTGGGAGTATCTGGCAAAAATAGTGCTCCAACTGTGATCATGAATGCAGGAACCACTGCGAGTCCCAATGAGACCCTCCATCCCCATTCGCCCCCAATTTGAGTAGATGTTTCATAGTTAATTAGATTTGCTGCTAAAATGCCAATTGTAATTGCCATTTGAAATGTAATGTTGAGGGCCCCTCTTATCTTTGCTGGTGCCATTTCAGATAGATAAAGTGGAACAGACTGTCAAGGATGACAAAAAACAACTTCAATTTTAACTATACTATTAATCTTTGAAAGGTTTTATCCACAAAAGATTTGTACCTGGTTAGCAAATCCAACACCTATGCCAAGCAACAAGCGTCCTATGATAAGCATCATAATATTGATGGCAGCACCATTTAGGATTGCCCCAATAAGAAAAACTGAACCCCCAATCAACATAGATATCTTTCGCCCATGTTTTCTCGTAATATTAGAGGCAAAGAAGGAAGCCACCAGGGCAGCAACATAGAGAGAAGAGGTAAATAATGTTAATAGATGGCTATCAAATTTGCAATACATGTTATGATCTTTATTTTTATGCTCTTTCTGGTACACCGTTGGAAAAAATTTACTCAAGAATGGTTCCATCGAAGTGACCCCTCCTGTAACAATTTAATTCAGAAACCATAATTATTAGTTTGGCATATGATCAATGAATATGTGTGCTATAACACAAATTCTAGTTTATATATATATATATATATATTGTTCCTAATCCTAATAATTGTTTATGTTTATACAAGAAATATCATTTGATTTACCTGAAATCCCAAGGTCATAACCAAAGATGAAACCTCCCATGGAAGCAACCAAACAAGTGAAGATAACAAAGGTAGTGATGCCGCCTTTATAATGTCTTCCCTTGGTCTGAGGAACAAACCCATCTCCTGCCATATTTGCATCAACAAATAAGTGAAAGTTTTTTAATGACTATAGATGATGGCCACAGGATATAAAGTTTAATTTCCTATCAGATCAGGAGCAATGACAATCGGATGAGAAAATTTTCTTTATTCTCTCTAGTTGTGTTGAAATGATTGCTCAGGGTGATTTGCTTTGACAAATCCTTCATGCTCTATAGGAGCACAGGAAAACTTTTGGATGAAGTTATGTTGACGTGCCTTGTGGTCTTAGTCTAGTCTTTATAAAATCATGGAATTTTCCTAATCTCTAATTTTGGATTGTGGTCTAATCCAAATTTATCCAATCCACAATGCTATTTTAAGTAATATTGCTAGAATCTATGCTCATCCAAATTTCATGGCCTTTATCTTGGAGCTTTTTAAGGATCTCCCATTATAACAATAAGATTCATGTCTATTCTTAGTTAACAAAACTTCAAAATCCTTATGTTAATGGTTCAAGGTGTCTTTTTCATAATTTTTTTTGTACATTCATATATAGTGAGATCAAAGCTCAATAAGTGATTTGATTGTTATATAAACTAATTATTTTTCTAACTTTGCTAGGCAAATCCACATTTTTTTGCTAGTTGGGGATGGAAAAGAACGATCATATATTTGTTCTACCAGGAAGACTATTATATGACTATTCAAGAATATTAGTGTAACATTATTTTTTTTATAATTCAAAAATGAGTTATGTTATTTTGAATAATTTTGATTAATTAATTGCTGACATTTTTTTAAAAAAATTTGAAAATATTTTATAATATGGTTATTTTAACTAATATTGGTCATCTAATTTCTCATTTGATTTGGTGTATTGTTACTATATTTATTATTCATAAACATGACTAATTTGTAAACATAATTTAAAAATAATTAATTCTTAATTTAAGAAAAATTAATCTAATTTTTTAATTAAATTCTTTTATTTTAGTATTAAATCCATGAATGAGAATACAATTTTTTGTTATTTTTTTCTCATATTAATTTTTTTGAGGTGAAGAAGAAATTAATAAATATAACAAACTCAATGATAATTAAAAAGGAGAAGTTTTTTTGAAGTTTGATCACGTTTTTGAAGATTAAAGTGATTTATTATCATTGATAGTTTATGCTTCATCAAGAATTACACAATTTAAAATTCTATAATCTAAGGTTCAAGATCATTCAAATTTAAATTTTGTAGATTAAATTTTTTTGGTGATCAATATATGAAATTTCTAGTTTTGCAGTTTATTTAAATAATTTTCAAAAATTAACTCTATAAATCATAATTCCTTAATCTGATTTGTTTAAAAATTGATAATAAATATTATCTTTTTTTGAAACAAATGATTTCAATAATAAATATCCAATTTTTTTCTTGTAAAATATCAAATAATATTTATTTGGGGTAATCAAGAATGAAATTTAAGATTTTGCTAATTAATCATAGATGTATAATTAAAAATTTGAAACATGATTTTTTGGTGTGATTACGTAAATACTAATATATTGAATCTCATAAAAACTATGAACTTTAATATTTTTAGATAATATAAGAGCATCTCCAATGAATTCGCTATTTATTTATTTTTAGCTATTTTAAAGCATCTCCAATCATAGTTAACAAAATAGCTACTCAAAATATATTTAAATATTAAATTTACTAATTTAGCTAGCAAATTTTTAGAATACACTCCAACCACACTCTCTATTTTACACCTAACATCTAAGATCATTTCCAACCACACTCAACAAAATAGCTACTCAAAATATATTTAAATATTAAATTTATTATTTTAGCTAGTAATTTTTCGGAATACACTTCAACCACACTCTATATTTTACTTCTAACTTTAATTTTTTTTAAAGTCAAATATGCATGTAGAGAGAGGGCGAGAGAAAAGTGTGAGAGAAAATTTAGAGTGCTCAAATTGGCTCTCCACATTTGTTGAGCAATTTGAGTAAACTAGAAAATATAGAGTGGAATAGAGAGTGGGTTGGAGAGGAATTTTTTGTGTTTGGCTAGCTAAAATAGTTAATAGTGAAAATATAGAGTAGGTTAGAGTTAGAGATGCTCTAATAATTTTAAAAAAATCAAAACATATATAGAGAGAGAAAAAAAGAAGGAAAATTTAGAGATATTAAATGGCTCTCCAAATTTATTGAGCAATTTGAGTAAATTAGAAAATAGAGTGTGTGTTAGAGAGGATTTTTTGTGTTTAGCTAGCTAAAATAGCTAAAAATAAATAAATAGCTAGCTAAACACAAAAAATAGTCTTCAAATTTATTTCTATTCTACTCTCTATTTTATATACTACTCAAATGACTCAACAAATGTGGAAATACATTTTAGGTCTCTAAATTTTTTCACCTCCTTTTTTTCTTTCTATCTCTATATATATATATATATATATATGTTTTTTACTTTTTTAAAATTATTGCAAGTTAGGTGTAAAATAGTGAGTATGGTTAGAGTGTATTCTAAAAACTTGCAATATAAATTAATGAATTTAATATTTAAATATATTTTGAGTACAATTATTAAAAAGTATTAAAAAGAAATTGTTAAAAAGTATTAAATTAATGAATTTAATATTGCAAGTGTATTGGAGATGGTCTGAGTGCTGTTTTGGTTGATAACAGTATTAAAAAGTAGTTCTATCGGGCCAGAAGGTTGCAGGTGGTGAGGTCTAAGTTTAATTACTGCAAGTGTCCAAAAACATGAACCGCTACATATATCAGGTTTTCTTGCTCGCTTGATATGTCATCTATTCAGTGCTGTTCTGCTTCTGCAACACATAAATCTCCTTCCGGAACCAAAAAGAAAGGAAACTTCTGATCTTCTTGTCATCTACACCCATAAACATTAATTATGGTTGCAGACTTGCACATGGATTATGGGTACAGAACTAAGCCATCTACTCTATTGAACTCTCTCTTCATGTCAACCGTGAACACCGCATCTAGAGCGCTGGTTTCCATGGCATCCGACATCAGGGCGGAGCGCTATGAGAAGTGGAGACCAGGTGATCACCTGAGGTTCATGGGCATGCTGATGACTTGGCTAGCAGTTTGGGTTCTTCGGGTTTTGATGGATAGCTTCCCGTCCTTGATGTCTTCCTCTCCCAATTTTCTTCTGGGTGGATGCCCATCTGCTGGGCCATTCGACTCGCCAGGACCATCATCTTCAATGGCGATCACAACTTCTTCGGGGTTTCCATTGGATTTGATTATTCAGGATGATGATGACGACGCCGACGTACCCTCTGTTAAAGCTCTTGGCAGAGCCCTCACACATGTAAGTCCAAAGCGTTTGACCGAACCCTCTGTGCGGCCCTTCTGCTGTTTTTTACGACTCCTTAATTTGCTGCAATCGTAAAGGGGGGATTTCCTAGTAGGTACGGATTAGTGTTGCATAACATAATTTGGTCGTAACAATGGCTGAATCTTCTGTTCAGCATACAAACAAGAACAAAAAAAGAAAGAAAGTAAAAACCTGCGGCTGGCAGATGATAGGAAAACTGACTACGCGGGCCAAAACACAAGTTCCTTGCATAACAACACTCGTGTTATCTTCACGCACCTTTCATGGCCACGATGCCGTCTACCTGCCCTGGCCGAAAGCCGACCAAAAATCCACCATTAATCGCACCTAAATCATCATAACGGTGGCAGCTTCCGGTGGGATGACGGCATCGTCGGTTTTATGTTGACATAACTAGGAGCGAGAATCTGTTTCGAATTTAGTTCCATGGAAATTACGAATGACAGGTGGTGCTTCCATGCACTATGTTACAAACATGTGGTAAAGATAACACGACAATTAGGGATTTCTTTCCTGATGGCGGTAAATGGCGCCCATGTTTATTGTTTCATTGGCGTTTTCTCTGTCAGAATTCATGGATCGTGGGACTACGTGGGCTTGCTTATAAGATAGTAAAAAGCTTAAACTTAAAAAGGGTCATGCTTAATAACAACGCCTAAAAAAGAAAATGTTTATGTGGGCAGATCCTTGCATTGCTGAATGAAATACCAGCTACTTCGAGAAAATACCAGTTCGCCATGGCAATGGCAGATAATATAATGGAGGGGAATTTCAGGGATGGACATGCGGAACTCGTACAAGTTAATCGATTGGCTCTTTCATCAGCATTTGGACGCACTCTAAGTCTTTTATACCGCTCTCTCCAACAACAGCAACCTCAAGCTCTTGAAGATTCTTCTACGTGGGCATCCCGCATTGTTAAAGCTCTTCCATTTGGGTATTTTATTTCGCCATACATGAAGGGTCTTAGCTACTGCATCAACACTGTGCTGAGAATGGTTGGGAGTGGGGATTCTTGGCAATCGGACAAGAGACGTCGACCCCGAGGTGCCATTTGTGAGACTGAAGAGGATGTGGTAGCCGAGAAGCTTGCACAAGAATTGGTTTGGATAACATACAAGCTTGGGGCTTATGGCGCTGTGGATGAAGCCATGGTGCAGTGGAGTTATGCGTCCGGTCTTGCATCTCTCTCACTCACCACCAACCCTAGGATCCAGGGTGCCATTGTCAAGATCTCAGGTCTCTCTCTCTCTCTCTCTCCCTCCCTCCCTCCCTCCCTCCCTCTCTCGCTAGTAATTGGCTCTATGGGTTAGGCCAATTGTAACTAGGTAGGATATACTCTAGCTAAATGACTAGGTCTAGTTCATGGTAAGCAAAGCTCCAGATTGAGGACTAGGGTTTGCACCCGAGACCCATGGTGTGACCCATTTTTCCAAGGAGGGTCCTTTTCTATCTATCAAAAATTGGGATTTAACTACTCGAAAAGTATTAATGTAGGCCAGATTGTAAAGCTTTCATGATTTTTCTAATCTCTATGTTATTCATTGTTGGTGTGAAACATGAAATAGCCTTGTTGATGGGAGACCTATCCGGGGAGAAGATACAAGTGTCTAGTCAAGTGAAGTTTAGGTTGCTAGCGATCTGGCTTCCATTGTTGTGCCATGCAAGCAGTGGGCTGGTTTATCCTGTTTTGACAAGTTTTGAGAAATTACAAGTAGAGAGAGCAATTGACAAAGTGTTATCTTACTTATCTTCAGTGGATCAAGAGGTGATTCTCACTAATTGGCTTCAAGATTTTGCAATGTCCACTTCGGATTGGCCGAATCTTCAGCCATCTTATGATCGCTGGTGCCAACATTCTCGCGGGCTCGCTACATGAGCAATTGAAATCTCCTCTGCCTCATGAAAAATATGCACATATCTACAATAAGCATGTAGATTGCAACTAGTTCTTTGTATTCCATCATACCGTAGTTCTTAGTTCCATCTTTATCTCAATTCTAATCAATGAAAAATATATACATATCTATAATAAGCATGTAGATTTCAACATAAAATGATCCTGAGAGAAGGGTCATGTGGTATGTGATATTTTGTGGGTCAAGAAAACATTTGACTCGACAAAAAATTATTGAAAAATAAAAGAAAAAACAATAATGCTATATATATATATATATATATATATATATATATATTATTTTAGATTTAATTGAGATCCAAGAATAAAGCTGAAAGGAATTCATGATACTTTTAATGCATAGGAGATTTAGTAGATTCAAATATGATCGTCAATTAATTAAATCATGAAACAAATTTTACAAATTAGACATAATTTATTAAAAAAAAAAATGAAGACTATTAATAACAATCAACAAACTTTAAATTGAACAAAAAATCAAAAGGGGGACTCTGGATTTGATAATCATATAAGCTTATAATTCGATCTGATGAGCCAGATTAAAATTAATATAAGACATCATGCAGATTTAAGTTGACTAATGGAATTCATTACTTATTTGCAACAATAATCAGAAAAAACTTATGAACGAAGACAAAATGAATTTTAATAACCAACAACATGATAGTCTGAACAGTACTAGAGGATTAATGCCCTAATCATGAGGACACAATAAATAATATATCTTGAGATGAGAATCTTACCTGCTTCGATCCCCATTCCTGAGCCCCTTATATTGTTCAAGAGATAATATGAGTTAATTTTGAGAGGGAGGATGGGGAGACAAAAACAACACACCATTGAAAGTACTAGCATAAGTCTCGCACGACTCAAATATGAAGCATCGAGCAAATATGTATGGATTTGCATCAACTTTCAATCGCTTCCATCGAGTTGATCTATGATTGTCATTTACATTCTTCTTCATTTACTACCTTGAAGTGAATTATGATGACTTAGTCTATTTCAAGAAAAAAAAAAGATGGATATATGTCATATGAATATTTGCAATGTCTATTATATCCTAATGGGCAGAGGGAGATTAGTTCTATTGGGGCGCCGACTATTGCTATGGCAAACTTATTATAAAATCTAAATTTATTTGTTTTTCTAATTTTATAGGGGCCCATTCCCATAGGAACACAAACAAATTAAAAAAACATGAGTGCAACATGGGATGTTTTTGTTTTTCTTTTTGATGCTTGCTTGTAGAAATATGGTTTATTAGGAAAAAACAAAGAATGCCAAGTTCTCTTCATTGTAAGGATGTAGTAGAATTCATACTAAGATGATTGACACCCTGATTATCATCGTTCAACTTGTAAAAGTCTTAGAAAATTTTAAAAATTTGAGGGAATTTTATTGTCCACGACAATTTTTTTATAGCCATTATTGTTGTGTCATCACTACTTAATTCTAGGGTATTCACAACCAAGACAAAGACTCAATTTAGATGTACAATGAAGATGTCTCATGCTCCACTTCAATACCTTCTCTTGTTCCCTATTGAGATTTCTTTGAAAATGGATGATTGTGTCAACAACATAGGATAAAACAGGTATGTCTGACTTCCTGGCCCTATCAGACCAGTGACTAAATACCTGAAGGGCACCTTTTCATTCTGCTTATCGATTCTCCAATCACTTGACTTCCAGCTGAGAGCAACAAATGCTCATCATAACATATATATATTAAGCTACAAATAGTCAATGCATAAGTAACTTTTTTCAATTTTATCATCTATTTGACTCTAGAAGAACCCTAGTTTAGAACTTAATTTAAGATGAGATGCTAGAGCAATGTTGACAAAATTTGTCTTTTAGATATTAAAATTTTTAATTTTCTTTTAATATATATACATTTTTTCAAGATAAAAACATGTTTCTTTCTTCCTTTTCATGTGATATTTTTTTTTTCCAAAAATCAACTAGGACCTAAGATTTCCATTGTAAAGCACTTATTTAATAGTAGATCTTTATTGACACACATATTATTGCAGGTGATCATCATATCGTTGACATATAGAAAAATAATTATAACGTTATCGTTTTGAAAATTATTTCATATACACATAATGATTGAATGATGTCTTATTGAAGCCATGATTTTCAATGATCAACTCAAACTTCTTTCACCATTGCATCCTATGAAATTCTTTTAAGGTTGTAAATATTTTTATTTAGTGTATGTATATATTTTGATTTATTCTTTTATGAAAACCCTCTAAGTTGCTCAACATTCCATAAAATTATCATTGAGAAATATTGTTTTCACATCTCTATGTTTAATCTACATGTTTCAACTAGATATCAGGTCAAACACAACATGAAAGAATAAAAATATAATAACTAGATAAAAGATTTCATTAAAGTCTAGTCCTTTTTCTTGTTGAAATATTTGACTACAAATTTGACCTTGTATTTAATAAGACGAGTGTTCTTGATGTTTTTTTTTTATGAAAATTCATTTATTCTTCAAAGTTTTCTATTAGGTTAGTTTAATTAACTCTTTCTATTATTTATTCATTAATATTCTTTCATGGGTTTCTAGTTCTCCCTGATCAGTGAACATGACATATTCTCTAGAAGGGTTTCTAGTTGAAGATTTACAAATCATAACATGTAATCTATTAGGTTTCTAGTTGAAGATATATTCTTTCATGTAATGTCTTATGACCCATTTGAATTTTAGGTTTATGAGAATCCATTAATGGAGTAGTCTTATGGAATTTATCTAAGTTAACTATAATATAATTTTCTATAAATAGCATGTCGCTACTCCTCATCTTTTTTTTTTCTTAGATGGATCAAGAAATTATGCTCAAATTCATTGTGTTCATATCCCAACAAAAATATACTGGCAAGACTTTGCATCAAGTATAAATCTTTAATATTTAGGAAAACACACAAAAGTTTACATCCAAAGACTTCAAATTGTCATATGAAGCTTCTCTATGTTTGCACGATAAGATTCTATTGAGAACATCATGTTGAATAGGAAGAGAGGAAGAGAGTTTCTTTAAATCCCCCTTGCCCTCTCCCCTCTCTCCTAAATTCAACTCAAACTATCACTTGGCCCATATATAAGCTTCTAGGCTTGAGATCTGAGTAGATAGGGTCCCCATCCTAATAGCATGCTTAGAGAGTATTGACTTCATTATATCACAGTCAGAATTTATCAAGCCAAGCAAATTCTTCTTTTATAACGAAGAATGAAGGGGCTGAAGATGTATGAAGATGTATAATGGTTAACCTAAATAAATGTATGAAGATTTTTCACTGTCAGCTTTAGTCACTCTTCCTTATTTTTCATCTATGCAATGGATAAAAGTGTGAAGATGTATAATGGTTAGCCTAAATAAATAATTCATATAGGATAATTTCATCAATTTTTTACTAATGTAACCGAGTTTCATGTGTCACAACTTAATAATAACTTCATTTCAATGAGCTAACTTCTTTGATAGTTTGATTGGCGAGATATTGAATGTATGCCTCTTTGAAGTTGTGAATTCAATCCTCACTATCTACTATAGTAACCACTAGGATATGAAACCTTGCCTCCTGGGGGACATGTGATTGGCTTCTAGACCTAATCGGATCCAGAGGTCCCACCTGTTAAAGAAAATCATTTCATTGAAATGAATGACATCTTTAGAAATTCTAGCTTGCATCAAATTCAAATTCAAGTTTGTTATACCCCTAGTTATTACCAATGAACCTCTGGTCAATTTTTATTGCCCATTGTCAATTCTATTAAAATAATTGTGTGTGTGTGTGTGTGTGTGTGTGTGCGCAACAATATTAATAAAAATAAGATATTAATTAATTAATAAACCATAATAATGATTCAATTTAAATGCCATTTATATTTATCAACAATCTGATATAAAATAATTTCGAAAACTAAAAATATCAACTAAGTTATTTATTATAAACATCATTTTTTTTTACTTTCATTAGTTATTTTTCAAGGTTTATAAGTAAAGAAACATTTTATGTTCGTAAAAAATAGTAAGGACGATGAACATAATTGTTTCATAAATAAAAATCAAGTGGTTATTTAATTATTAATTCAAAACCATGAATGAAAAGAATGTAAAATATCTAAGCTATGGAATGCTTCCACTAAGTAATGCTTATATAAATGCAACTTTCTTCTTATCCACAACCCTAGAAAGTGTCAATAATCCCATCCCTGCACCTGATCAATTTTTGTTTAAATTTGGTGTTTGCCACCCACAAAAATCTTTTTTAGAAGCTACAAATTGATAATTCACTAGTGCTCATACAATTCAAGTTTATTCTTGATCTCTCCAACTAGTACAACCTTTTATTGATGTTGTTCTGTCAATTTTCCTAATATCGCATCAAGATAAATATATTTATATCAAAATAGTATTTAAATAATTGATCATCTGAGAATCTCTTTTATTACATACATTCATTAGAGGTTATGACTTGATGCAATGATAAATATCTTCATCCAAATGTGATAGGTTTTGATTTTGAGACTCGTCATACACAACATCTCCAATTTTGAGAGGAAAAGTTATTATGATATAAAGTTTTTTTCAAGATCCTGTACTAAAATAAGGTCTTGTATACAGGATATGACTTCTAGTGATCTCCATAAAAATAAAAATAATTTAAAAATAGAAAATTTACCAGAAATATTTTTGTATTTCATAGATTTCACATAAATGGACTTATGGAACTATAGTTGATGAAGATGCTATCATATGAGATTGCTTGGAATGATGCTGAATTAATTTTAAGGGAATTAATGTTCTGGTGCATCAAATATAAAATATTTAAAAAAATGATTTAAAAAAAATAAATTTATAAAATATACCAAAACTTTAAATAATGTCTTGGTGGAATTGTAAATTAATATTTTTTCCCCCCTTAAATAACATATCAGCAGTTTGAAAAAAATAATAAAAAAGTCAGATAACAATTTCTCACCTGCATCATTTGGCAAGCCAAAGCTTGATTTCAAACCCACACCTTTTAATACAAAAAAAAAAAATAAAAAAATAAAAAAATTAAAAAAATTAAAAAAATTAAAAAAATTAAAAAAATTAAAAAAATTAAAAAAATAAAAAAAATAAAACAAATAAAACAAATAAAACAAATAAAACAAATAAAACAAATAAAACAAATAAAAAACAAATAAAAACAAATAAAAAACAAAAAAAAAACACATCTATGCCACCGAACTACACACATCAAAGCAAATATAAAAATTTTTAATATTTATATATACATATAAACATATATAAATACATAAACATAAACATAAATATATATAAATATATATTAACATAAATATATGTAAACATATATATATATATATATATATATATATATAAGTAAATTTATAACTGTCTATGTATAAATTTATATAAATAGATAGAATATATTTAAATGTATGTATAAAAATTTAAATTAATGTATATTTAATTTGTTGCGTGATCTAAATGACAAAGGTGTGTTTTATCTTTAAAGATTGTAGTTTCAAATTATTGCATCACCTTTGCCCGATGATGTGTGTGATATAATATTGTTTGATTTTTTTTTTTATTTTTTTTTAATCGCTAATATGTTATTTAAGGATGAAATTGGAATATAAATTTGTAGTGCACTTATAAACACAATTATTTTACATTTTAATGTATTTTTTAAATTATTTTAAAAATGTCATTCTTAAAAAAAATATTTTGGGATATGATGTCATTTGTTTCAAACTGGGAGAATTGTGTTTTATTTTATCAAACACAAAATATTTATGTTTTGATGCACTAAAACTTTTCATAATTAAAAATAAAAAGTTCGCCATATTCTAAAATAATTAAGTTTTAGTGCATTAAAATTCATTAACTCGATTTTGCACTTTGAAATTTGAAAAAAAATAAAATTTAATTTATTTATTTGGTTAAATAATATTGAAAAACACACAATGATTTAATACTGTCCTCTACTTGTCAAAATTAAACTAACCACTTAGTCATACCTCATAAGTATATTACAATTTGATAATCAAATTGAAATGCTCAAATATAAATAAGAAATATATGAAAACACTTATATAACTATACATAAATATATATAGATATAAAAAAAATATAAATCAACAAACATATACACACACACATATATACCTATAAAACATATATATATATATATATATATATATATATATATATATATATATATATATATATATATATATATATGTGCGTGTGTGTGTGTGTGTGTGTGTGTGTGTGTGTGTGTTTATGTCTATATGTATACACATATAAACACACACACACACACATAGTGACATATAAATAAATAAATAAATATAAATATATATATATATGTTTATATATTTATATGTATGTAAGTATATATGTATATTTATATGTGTGTGAGTGAGTGTGTGTGTGTGTGTATAGGTACATATATGTTTGTATAGGTGTATATATATATGTGTGTTTGTCGATTTATATAAGTTTTTATATCTATATATATTTATGTATGCTTATACATGTATTTTCATATATTTTTTTATTTATTTATAAATATTTTAATTTGCTTGATATACTTGTGACCGAGTGATTTGTTCGGTTTTGACAAATAAAGGATGTGTATTTGAATCTCACTTTGCCCCTACTATAGGATTCAATTATTTCATATTTTTTAATGTTAATTAACTAAATAATTAAATTAAATTTTAATTTTTTCCTAAATTTCTGATGACAAAATTAAATTAAAAAATTTTATTATGCTAAAACTTTATTAATTTAAAATTAGGTATATTATTTTAAAATTATAGAAAATTTGGTATATTAAATTTAAATTATAAAAAATTTGGGGCAACGAAACACAATTCAACATTTGTAATTTATCTATCACAAATTTATTTAACTGGTGACTAAATCCAATACCCTTTCTCCCATTAGGGTTGAAAATTACCGAATCTAGAATTCGAAAAGCTGCTATAAATCATTAAATTGTGATATTTGGGCTGAGACTAGTGCGGATGCGATTGCCCCCCCTGGCCTCTTCCTCGTTAACATTGCCATCGAATCTCGACCTTCTTCAGATCTCTCGAAGTTCTTTACATGGAGAACGACATGAAATTACCCGCGGGGGAAGCATTGATTAAAGAAAACTGCAACAAAGATAACAGCAGTTGCCCTCTTGAACAAGAACGTGGGGCTGACGCTAGTTTGCGTTCCGACACCCATGGAGAAAAGATTGAGGGTGGCGAATCGAACCAGGTCGTATCTCATTATTCTGTAAGAACTCCTTTCGCAAGTCTCAGTCAGTTTGATGCTGACCTCGCTCTCGCTCGGACTCTCCAAGACCAGGTGCCCATCTTCTTCCTATCTTTGAAGCTTTTCTTTTGTGGGTTTACGTGTTTATGTGCTAGTTCAATTGGCCTTACCTGAGTTAAGTTTGTGTTCATCGATGTTCTTCATGATGATAATGCGTCGGGATACAACAAATAGACTAATCATATTAATATAAGTAAGAGCAACTCCAATGGGAGTTGCTATAATGGGTGCCATCTCCATAACCGCTAAAATGACACCGAAACAATAAAAAAATCTTACTCCAATGAAGTTGGTATAATAGGTGTCAAAATATCATCGAAGATCTTGGGGTGCCATATTTGGCAACCTTGGATAGAGAATTGAGAGTATGCAGAATAGCAGTTATGGCTACTGTGCATCTTAAATAATCTTTCTCATAGGTTGAAAAAAAAATTTTAATTAAAAAATATATAATTATTAAAATATCACCTTATTTTGGCACCTACCACTGGAGCAAAAATATGTTTAGGGGTGTCAAAAATACTATTTAAGTTTTCAAAATAACATTTGACATCCTTTTTTTGGCATCTATCATTGGAGTTGATCTAATAAAAGAGATTAAAGATGAGGGAAAGCATGAATATTTCTCATTTTCTTAATAAAGGTCATCAGATCTCTTTATTTCTAGCTCATCTTGCATCAAAACTAGCCTAGCATATCATCTAAACTTGAATGAAATCTCCTCTTATAAGAAATCTCTTTCTATCCATAGTCATAATGGTATATACTTGTTGGTACATATGATGATTTTATAGGACTACATTATAACGTGGCTCATCAAGTTTGAATATTTTTTTTGAGCAAGTATAATGAGATTAGTAGATACATACAAGATCTAACATGAGTCAATCATGAAGTTTGCTCTGTGATTTTTAATCCTCGAAACTCCTTAGTAATTTAGGATGATGCAAAGTATAATGCTTCTAAATGTATCTCAATCTTCTAAGCATAGTCAAATTCATCAATTCTCATACATGTTTGTGTTCAAGTAGCATTATGAGTAGTTTCATTCTAATCATATAGTTTAAACGACAATGTTTGTTTAATATTTTTGTATAAGAGAAATATCTAGGAAGTATATGCTGAGAGTGAGACTATCAAATTTTAAATTTATTGTATGTTTAATAAGAATCAAATATATGGATCATATTCAAATCAATTAATAATTATAAATGAATAAATAATTGTGTATTGATTACCTATAATTCATCTGAATAAATATTGTATTGATCATTTAATTAGTTATCATATATTCTTGGTCTAAAAGCAAAATTTTTATTCCAGGGATTCATAATATATAATTATTTATTTTTAATTTTCACTATATTATTTTTTATGATCATACATTGATCATCATAATTTTTTGTTATAAACAAAAAAATTATGTAGTGAACACATTTCCAAGTAGTCACATCTTACAACCTCTATTGCACATGGTGGCACCCACTTCTCCATGATTGCATGCACTCAACTATGGTTGCACCCACGCCACCATGAACATCACAGTAATGCACGTTCACTCCTCCACTCACACCTACGCAACCATGAACTGCCTTAGATGATCATCGAGCCATCATGCAAGTGACAACTATGCACCATGCACGCCCATGTAGCCACGCGCAACCACAAATGACCATTGTTCCACCATAGACATCATTGTGTGCCCTTCATCGATGCCAACAATGTTGGCATTGGTTTTACTGTTATTCACTCCCTCTCCTCTCTCTGATACTATGTTAGAGTTTAGGAGCAAAAAATAATTATGCTTTCATGATATTTGCAACAAAAATATGAGTCATATATATGGATAGGATTGGGAAAATCTCAACAATATAATAAATAAAATATAATAAAATATATTTTATTTTTATAAAAATAAAAATAAATAAAAATATTTGATATTATTTCATGGTTTTGGGCTATCTTGATATATACCAATCAAATTTTTACTTGATTCTAATTTAAATTTTTTCTAAAAAAATATGATATTGCTAGGTAGACTTTTTTGAATATTATTTTTTGAGATTTACTTTAGTGATCATGGATAAACCATGATGATTAAATTTAAATTGAGCATTAGTAATTACTAATCATAGTTATATCATATGATTGAATATTTTTTCTTGGAATTAATTCTTTTAGAAAAATTAGAGATAAACAATTATAATTAGATCAAGTATAATGAGTAAATATAAAGTCATAAAATAAATTATATGTGAATTTTGATAGATCAAATATTTATTTGAGGAAATTAATTCATTTGTTTGTAGATATTTTAATTTTTTTTGTAATAATTAGATAACATAATATATTATTTCTAATCTAAATTTTCATAAAAGAAGCACATTGATATGAATTATTTCTGATATATTTCTCATGCTTTTTTTCTTCTAAGTTTGTTTGCATGATAGACATGCTCTCATGCACACATATCAAATTTAAGGAGTGTTGAGATACATTTTATTATTTTTTTTATTTTAATTGTATTTTTAGTTATTTCATTATTTTTGTCTGAAAATACATTTTGTTGTTATTTTTTTATTATGATTGATTTCTTAAATAGTTAAGATAAGATTTGATTGATAATAATTTTTATTATGATTAACTTGCATATAAATTCTTATGATATAATATTTTATAATGATTTGGTATAATATGTTTTTTGTTTTTTTTAATTTATTTTTCTTTTATCATATAAATGTTAATTAATGTCAGCAAGAAAAATTATTCTTGATAGTAGCAGATTGAATTTAGTCAACAAATGTCATATTTTTGTTTGATGTTTGAGAGAGATTAATAGATTAACATTCTTATCTTAATAAGTCAGAGAGATTATGTCTAAATAGTTTCAAATTTGAGATCTATTAGTTATCATTCTTGTGAATATATGTACTATCACACAATATATACATGCTTCACAATGATTTTTCAAGTAATCAGTCATCACAATATTTTTTTTGTATAAATAAATTTAACTTAAAAATTTTAATGAGATTTAATATGTTAGTATTTATTTAATCTCATATAAAAATTATTCTTGATACAAATTTTATTTTTTTTATTTGATAAATTTTTAGTGGACTATCTATTGTTTGAGTTGAGGTATCTTTTGGACTTCTAATTCTATTTTTTTATTGGGAATTTTATTAGGATTATAGTGGCACATGATCATTTATATTTTTAAACCTATATCTAGAATGAAGGGACATCTTTTTCACTTTATTGATCGAACGGGATGCAAATAAGTTTCATTTTGTTGGAATTATTTTTCATCAATAAACATTATTATTTTTCACTTTTCCAAAACTACATTAGCTATGATGATTGAATTCTTATCAATTACTTATTGTATATTATTCTTGTTCATTTTAGGAACTAAGTGACTTGGTTTGCTAGATTTTTTTGTATATCATAAATGAGCAAGTTTTGTTTTTTTTGTAGTGCTACGTAAAATCAATTGTTCTTATTGGTGCTTAAGATGATATTGAGTTTATCTTTTTACCCTGGAAGACAAAAAATGTATAGTAGTCACTTCTTTGTATGATAGTAACAAAGCCATGATTGAATAAATACATATCTTTCACTTCAATTAGAACTGACATACCATTTCTTGATTTTAGTATATATTTTTGGTTAGTTTGCTTTAAATATTTTATTATCTAGAATGATTGATATAATATGATTTTTATTATTATTAAAATCATAATATCTAGAGTGATTAAAATAAAATATAATTATTAATTATATTATTTTCAAAATCAATTTGATGATAGCTAATAATATGTTTTTGGATTTCTACCTAGATAATGCTTAATAATTCATAATAATTTTTTTCATCCTACCTCATCAAATATCAGGTATTAAGTAAAAAAGAAAAAAATTGAATACCTCATTTCTTTTTATATAATTTTATCAAGTCATTTTATTTTTATTTTTATAAATTATTTTATATTGAACATAATATGATCTTTCAGTATAATTTTTTAAAAAGGTGTCTCCAAAATATTTTGGTAAAGTAACTACTTCTTGTCCAACTTATCATGACATGGTCATCTTGTCTCATTCGGCAATTTTAGATTACCCTACAGTTTGTTTTGCCCATCTGGGCTTGATCCAATCACGTGTCATGCCTCCTATAAGTTTGGGTTGGGTTGGGTTGGGTTGGGTTGGGCCAAAATGATATTGTTGGATTTTGAATTAAACTATATGGTTCTGCTTGAATCATCACTTTTAATTTGAATTTTTTTGTAGGTTCTATCCATTTTCAATTTTTATGAATATTTATATTCCAGTTCAACTGCCATAAATGTTTATAAATAAGAGTCATGATAAGTTTTTATTTTATTAGAGGACATGATCTTATCTTCTTCAAGAATAAGAAATAAATGATTATGTCCCGATTGAATGGCAAGTCAAAGTGTTCCATCGTGATATGAACTTTCACATGAGCTTATATGGTCTATTATATATTTTTTAAAAATTGTGATAATTATATATCACGATATTATTTTTAATGTGATTTTTTTATAATGGTCCAAACATATACCAAATAATTAGTATTTTATTAGTAAAAATATTTAAGATGGTATATTTATAATTGTACATATCTCTAATAGATGCTTCCTAGTGGGCATTTTACAAAATCTCAAAAAATAATATCGTAGATATTTATGTATCATATTGACAGAGTTATTAATTTATTATTGATATATTTTTGATGAGTACCCATGGTTTACTCGAAGGCATTATAATAGGCTTTTTGTTTGTATATCTATATTATCATAATCATCATTTTATTTTACACATAAATTTTTATTTGTTTTATAATTTTGTAGAAATTATCCAAAATAAATCACATAAAATCCAATAATAAATCTTATATAAATAGCTCCTTTATATAACAGTCAACTCTGATTGAGATAGATCGCGGGTTGAGTGTTTTTATCAATGTCATAATAAAACAAAAATATAATAATAATAATAATTCAAAATTGTGAAGTTAAAAATTGCAATAAATTCATATTATCATTTTATCTTTTTTCATATTTTTTTTTTGTTTTATGAATGGATAATCTTTTTAAAACTTGATTTTAGAAAAATAAATCTCGTTTTTACAAAATTATCTTTATTTTTTTTTTTTTTGCAAAAATAATCTTTTTATTATAAACGTATCTGTAGATAAGTTTTATTTATAAATAAATTAACTACCGTTAAGTTGGGTAAAATATCCAAAAAATACAATTCTTCAAATAAAATGATGGGCGGAGTGTTTTTTTTTTTATTTTTTGGTTGAATTACATGCTTTGCTTTTCAGATTTTTTTTTTGATTGTATTACATGTTTTTCATAGCTTGTTGTTGTAACATATAATGATTATATCAAGTTGCTCATATTTTCATATGAAAAATACAATTTAAATTTATTTTCTTTTTATAATTATAGTTTAATCTCTGTGATTTTTTTTCCATTGCCCAAATTAATCATGATTGCATAAACATTTCCTTCAACTCGCTGCCCCATGTGTCTCTCTATAATTTAATTGTAACCTTTGGTGTGCAACAGGAAAGGGCATATTTGATGATTAAAATGCAAAATGAAGGCATTGATCCTAGAAATTGGGAAGATGGAAATTATTTGCTTGACGAAGAGGCTGATTTTGACAAGCATATTGTTGCTAGCGATGAAAGTGAAAATGAAGAAGACGAAGATGATGATGATGATGATGATGATCAGAATTTGGCGACTCATGTTTGTGATGCTCAGTATAGTGCCAGTGATGATGATGATTCTGATGTGCGAGACGCCCAAGGCTCTGCCGGAGCCCGAGATCTGAATGTGGACTTGGACCCTGGCGTCTTTTCCAGCGACGAGTCGTATGCTAGAGCGCTGCAGGATGTGGAAGAAAGAGAAATGACAGCTAGAATGCTGGCTATGGCTGCTATCAGTGATGGTAACTGTTATTAACTGTTCTGAACTTGGGCACATTCTTCTTCCACGGAAGCTTCTGGAACCCTCGCTCATGTGTGTTGTTGCAGGAGAAACTGGAAATCCAGAGAATACTGATGATAACTCTCAGGTAGCACATCTATGATATGCTTAAATCTGCTTTGTGTGACACTGTGATGAATTCTAGTTTATCATTCTCCTGCTAGTTGCATTGGCATGCTCATAGAAGCTTTAATGTAGTGATTTTATCTTCCATTTCATGATTAGTAATTGGAATAAGGATAAATGAACATGGGGTTTTTATATTTTTTTTTGAAAATTGGAATTAATTTAGTTAGAGTTGTTGGAGGGGTTGTTCAAGTTACATCTAGAAAAGCAAAATGCTCAAGGTGTACCAAATTGTAAGTTTTTGGTTGTGCCTCATAATAATATAATATATTTATATTTAATAATTATTTATTTATTTTAGTAATATATAATATAAAATACTCATTATAATTAATAGTAATCAATAATAGTAACTATTGAATATGATTATATTGATTATTGAAACTTATCATATGTAGTCTCTCTAATTTTTGAGAGCAAGATTATCAAGATATTAATCAATTTTTTCAGACTCTCACACTAAAAGCGAGCTTTTTGCATTGGATATGATATTTTAATCTAATTCTAGCAAATCATCTTATTTTTTTCACTGTCCTAATGAAAAAAATAGAAAATTTGTAATATTTATTAATATTAGATTCTTCTTAATTTTAAGAATAATGATGACTATATATTATTTGCATTTTCTATAAAAATAACACTTTTGTTTTGTCAATTATATTGTTTTTTAATTTATTATTATTATTATTATTATTCATGTGGAGGTGGTACCTAGTTCACAACACTTCACTTAACATGAGATCTAATAGAGATTTATATGTCGATAATATTGTATTTTTTAAAATTAAAAAGTTTTACCTATCATAAATCTTCAACTTGAGATCTATCGCTATTGAATGAATATATTTGTCATTGTACTAATACATGACTTCTAGTCCTAAGCTATTATAAAAAAGTTAAAATATAGTGATAGCTCACAAATTGAGTTTTCGATGCTCTAATCAACTTTAAAAAGGTAATTAAAAAATCTATGCATCATATTTTGATGCTCATGCTATGTTTTATTTTTTCTTTTAAATCTATCTCATGCTATCCCTCAGCATATATATAAGTCTTGTGTCATTGAATTGGTCATCTTCCTTATCTTTTATGCTACTCCATAATTGTAAATTGATATTCGAATCAAGAATAGGAATGCTTGATTAGTGAATTAAGAATCGAGAATTGAATCGAATCGTAAGATTTATTTTATATTTGTAATAATAGTTAAAGTATATGTAATTTCATATAATTAATAAATTATAAGCTTTTTAAATACTTTTAAATAATAAGTGTATAATACATAAATTCAAGTTTTTTTCTCCTTTTTTTTATTTTTCTTCAGCTTTTTGTTTTTCTCCCCTTTTTTGTTTCTTATAAATTCATTATACTTATACCAAACTATTGGTGTTCTTTTTTTTTTTTTTGTTTCTTCTCATAAATTTGTAATATCAAATGTTGTAATTTTTTTTTTCACTTTAATTAATTCGTATAGTTGGTAATTTTTTTTTATATTTAAGTTTTTATTTTTGTAATTTTTTCAGAGTCTTGGTTCCTAAAAAATCAGTATTAAATTGATTTATGTGAATCGAATCGCAATTCAGTGATTCAGTCTTCGATTCATGAATATTTTTTGATTTTTTTAAAAAATTGAATTGTTTTCTACATGAATCATAAATCGAATCGTGAATCGTATGATTTTGATAACAGTCTGCTACATTCAGACAACTCGCCCATGAGATATTACTGAGTCAGCATGTCACTTGCCTTGTAATGTATGCTCGGCTTCTACCCACCCGTAACTTAAAAGTGAAGAAAACCCAAGAGAATACGAAGAAAAAAATTTTTTATTGAAGACAAAAAGCTTATCATAATTTAGAGAAGTAAATAACTTTTTGGTTTTGTTTACAAATAAAGATATATTCTTCTTGCATACACATCTATGGAAGTTTAGAGAATTCTAGAGTATTTTACTATGTGCATGTATTTTTAAGAGGCAATTAGAAGAATATCTGATAATCTTTTTTCTTCTATACTCTTTCACAAATCTAGATATCTTTTGGAATTTTCTAGAAGTTTCAATATTCTTCTAGTAAATGGATATTTCTAAGTCTCTAAAATCTTATCACCTTCTTATATAAATTCTTAAGGGTCATTTGTCTTCTTTTGATTAACAGAGTACATCTCTATGAGTGTTTGTGTGATACGTGGGACCATAGGATTTGAACAAGCAATACTATTATCTAAACGATATGTATAAAGTGATTATTAAAGATATCCTTGGGTGCATATTTGGTTTTCCTTAGGGTTAGACATCTTGAACTGAATTATCATATTCTTAATATATATATATTGTGTGTGTGTGTGTGTGTGTGTGCATGTGTGTGTAATGTGTATATGCGTGTGTGTGTAATGTATATGTGTGTGTGTGTGGTGTTTGTGCGTATATATGTATATATGCGTGTGTGGTGTGTATGTGTGTGTGGTGTGTGTGTGTGTTTGTATATTTGTGTGTGTGGTGTGTTTGTATATTTGTGTGTGTGGTGTGTGTGTATTGTGTGTGGTGTGTGTGCGTATATATGTATATATGCGTGGGTGGTGTGTGTGTGTGTGTATGCATCTGTGTGTAATGTATATGTCTGTGTGTGTGGTGTGTGTGCGTATATATGTATATATGCGTGGGTGGTGTGTGTGTGTGTGTATGCATCTGTGTGTAATGTATATGTCTGTGTGTGTGGTGTGTGTGCGTATATATGTATATATGCGTGGGTGGTGTGTGTGTGTGTGTGTATGCATCTGTGTGTAATGTATATGTCTGTGTGTGTGGTGTGTGTGCGTATATATGTATATATGCGTGGGTGGTGTGTGTGTGTGTGTATGCATCTGTGTGTAATGTATATGTCTGTGTGTGTGGTGTTTGTGCGTATATATGTATATATGCGTGTGTGGTGTGTATGTGTGTGTGTGGTGTGTGTGTGTGGTGTGTGTGTGTGGTGTGTGTGTGTGTATTTGTGTGTGTGTGTGTGTATGTGTGTGTGTGTGGTGTGTGTGTGTGTATTTGTGTGTGTGTGTGGTGTGTGTGTGTGTGTGTATTTGTGTGTGTGTGTGTGTATTTGTGTGTGTGTGTGTGGTGTGTGTGCGTATATATGTATATATGCGTGGGTGGTGTTTGTGTGTGTGTGTGTGTATTGTGTGTATGTGTATGGTGTGTGTGCGTATATATGTGTATATGCGTGTGTGGTGTGTGTGTGTGTGTGTGTGTTGTTTGACACATGAATGGGAACCAGAGATGATCGTGCTCTTTATGTTACTTTCTTGTTTGTTTAATGATAAGAATCATGTGTAGGATGCGTGGGAGGAAGTTGATCCAGATGAACTTTCATATGAGGTACTGCTAGCCGTGTGTGTATGATGGGCTGTTGTTAATCTTAAATGCCTGCTTTGGTTTGGTTATGCATCCACCCAAGACTACTGTTTCAGGAGCTGCTTGCGCTGGGTGAGATTGTTGGAACGGAGGGCAAGGGGCTCTCAGCGGCTAAAATTGCTTCTCTGCCTTCGATAAACTACAAAAAGGGCCACGTCGAAAATGAAAGCTGCGACTCGTAAGTTTCAGCTGCTTCATAAATCTCGAGGAAGCCTTGACCGTGACCCTCCTCTTTTGCAGATGTGTCATATGCCGCTTGGACTATGAAGATGCAGAGGCCTTGACCCTCCTCCTTTGCAGACATTCCTACCACTCAGACTGCATAAATAATTGGCTGAAGATCAACAAGGTCTGTTCCTCTGCCCTAACTCTGATACTCTTATAAAACAAAACTAGAGGCTCATCTTTTTTTTTTTTTTTTTTTTGTGACTTGGCCACCCCTTGACGGTCTCGCCCCCGAAAGCCCAAGAGACCGTGTCTAATGAGGCTCCATTATGAGGCCTAATACTGTCTTTCTGCCAAGGTGCTTTTCGTCGCATCAAGGTGTGCTCCCCTAATATATGCCTGTGACGCAAGTATTTCACAGATAATCACTCATCATAATATTATTCTCATTCAATTACATTTAATTTTGAAATTTTAATGAGATTTTATATGATAGTGTTGCTTAAATTATAAATTACATGTATAATTATTGTTAATATTTAAATATTTAATTTAAATTTAAATCATAAGATATTGTGTGTTAGTGCTAAACATGATAATTTTTAGAAAATAATTAAATTAATAGGTTATGTATTATACAATCGCTTGAGCGATTACACAAATACTAGCACTCCAGATCTTATTTTGACTCTTAAGTTAAAAATATTTGCTTGAGAATAGTACTGAGATGAGTGATTACCTGAAAAGTTCTTATGTTGTGTGCGTGTATTGAAGCCAATGACTCGGTGCGATTACAAATATGTCAATCTAAGGGTGTTAGGCTATGCCACTTGGCATGACCCCTGAGGATGAACCGGAACATAACAGCCCAGCATGTTATGGTCTGGTGTGATCCATTTGACACCTCTACATGGGATGACCATCTGGGCTAAGTATGGTCGTTTGGGTCTAGCCGGGCTAGCCCTAGTGACCCAAATTGGCTCTTCCAACTCACCCACACATGCGCGCGCGCGCGCGTAAAGCTAAATTATCAAAGAAAAAAAATGATGATGGTGATATTGTCTGGTTAATTAGGATGCATATAATGTGTAGTTCATGTTTCCTCCCTAGGTGTGCCCTGTTTGCAGTGCTGAAGTGTCCACTTCTGGAAGCAGCTAGCTAGCCAACCTAGCCAATTAGCTAGCCTAGCTAGTGTTTGGTTCTTTGGATTCTCCGCTCTCTTGATCTGCTCCAAAAGAAGATCAAACATGTGTTGTTCCTATGTGTGCATTAATTTTACTTTTGTTTTCCTCCGGAATTAGTGAAAATCATCTTCCAATAACGGAGACTTTTAATGTTGCACTGCTAGTTGTTGAGTCATTGCTCTGTTATTATGCTGCTGAATCTATTTTATTTATTGTTTTACAAAAAAAAAAAAAAAAACTTTTTTTTTTTGTTTTGGAATTTTAATGAAATTATTATTTTTAGGTCAATAGCATGTTTGGTTGATATATTTATTAATAGATATATTAATAATGTATCTATAATATTTTATATTGATGGTTGCTTTCACCATGTGGTACAAAAATTATTTGTCCATTTATAGATGTATAATTATTATTAAAAAATTAAGATGTATCATAAGTGAGTTATTAAAAAATCATGAATATATTTGATATTTTTGTATTTTAAAAAGAGTTGTAGGAAAATAAATATTTAAATATTTATGTGATATATTGAGATATATTTGTGATATGTCTAAATGTAATTGTGACATGCTAGATATATTCATATAATTTATATTCGAATTAAATTAATTCTATATTAGTAATTTATTATAATATAATTAATTTTACTTTTATTTTGATATTCTATATATTTGAATAAATCAAACTAGCATGTAATTATGTATTTGAATTAATATTTTATTACATATTCAATAAATAAATAAAATTTAATTTAATATAATTTATATATTAAGATGTAATTATAATTTTATATTCAATACATTATTATTTTTATATGAAAATAATAATTGAATATAACATTAGTTTTATGTTCAATAAAGCTAAATAATATATATATATATATCAATATTTAAATAATTTTTTTTAATACATTTATAACATCTAAATAATATCACAAAATTTATTTTTCTTATTCACAATATGTTATAATTTAATTTTACATCATAAATTATATATATATATATATATATATATATATATATATATATATTATAACTTAAAAATATTTATTATACGTTAAATTTATTTTTATTATTATATTATCTACTCAATATATCCGTTAATCGAGTTATTGGTATATTTGTAATATTTAATATTTATTATCTTTGCTTAGGAGTATGAATAGGATTTTTGGTAAGGTTTTCTTCCTAGCAATATGAATAGTGCATTTGGTAAAGGCACTCTTATACACATATCTAGCATTCATAGAGATCAAACTCTTATCTTTCAAGCCTGGGAAATCTTTTTTTTTTTTTTTTTTTTTGCCAATCTGATTGCCATATTGTTGGTTCATCACTAGTAATTGTTGATGTAAGTATGATTCATGTATTTTAATTTTATATAATAGCAAATCTAGTTTTTTTTTTTTCACTCGCTCTCCCCTCAAACCTAACACATAATATCGTTCGGCTTATATTTGAGCCTCGTGGTGTAGGGATTGCCGCAGGCAAGACCCAATCTTAACAGCATGAGAGGTGATCTGACAAGCATTATAGCAAGTCGAGTTGATTTTTTATTTTGTTTTGTCATGTTAATGAGATTTTTGTAAGGAAAAATTGTGATGTTTGTGTAAGATTTTGAAAATTTGAAGTAAAAATGTGCACTTTATTTTTTGCTTGAAGAGATATTTTTTTTTTGGACACAAATGTACTTCAATTTTAAAATTATTTACATGAGTTTTCATAGAAAGGATTATTTTTATGAGAAGAGAATAATGGTAATTTTGTCCAAGCAAATAAATTTTTAAGAGAAAGATATAAGTGACTGTGTGGTTAGTTTTTGTATATTTTAAAAATGTTACCATTTCTTCAAGGAAAAATTATGTTATGTGGCCCAGTAGACACAAGAATTTGAAAAATGGAAAAAATACTCTTTTTTTTTTTCAAAAAAATTTTTTTTGACATAAATATTCTTCAACTTATGAATTATGTACATGTGCATTTTTTTTAAAAGTTGTTTTTAGGAGGGGAAAAAAAGGATATTTTTGACTAAATTAAGATTTTTTTTTTTTTGGCGAGAAGATGTGGTCTGTCAGTTTAATAATTTGGAGAGTATTTGTCAATTTTAATAAATTATATTTTTTAAGGAAAAAAAAATAAAAATTTCATATGGAAAAAGATTTTAAAGAATTATTAATTTGAAGAATCTCATATTTTTTCTTTCTGTTAAAAGTTCCCAATGAGTGATTGGATAATAAATATGAATTAACAAAATTTGGTCCATCTTATCCATCTAAATGATTTGTTGTCTTTTCCGTTGCTTGAAAGAAATTGAAATATTTCTAATTTATTGATTATGGTTTTGGTTGATTCGATGACTTAGAAACTTAGTGTAAATCATTGGATAATAAATAATTTTGTATTTTTAAATAATCAAAATTTAGTTTAAAAATATCATACCATTGCTTGATGACTTTTGGATAATAAGTGTGAACTACTTTCCTACAAAAAATGAATCATTCACACCAACATACTCGATCCTATGTAGCTCATAATCAATGCTTATAATGTCTCTTCAAACATTCACCTAATCCGTGCTAACCCTGGCTTAGGTGATATAAAGGGAATTTACCATTTTACTCCTTGTCCTCCCTGTAGTTAGTGACCTTTTTGTCAAGTTCTATAGCTCTTTACTAAATTTCTCTACATGATTCGCACTGTCCAACATTTCCATGGATAGTAAATTTATTCAATCATCAGGGATAGATTGGTCATTCTTGATAAGTAATTAGTATTTCTTGTTTGTCCTTAGGCAAACATCACTGATACTTAATATTCTCGAAGTATGCCTCTCTCTCATCAT
Organism: Sapria himalayana; assembly: GCA_029783825.1. Classification (NCBI taxonomy): domain Eukaryota; kingdom Viridiplantae; phylum Streptophyta; class Magnoliopsida; order Malpighiales; family Rafflesiaceae; genus Sapria; species Sapria himalayana. Next base: position 222,258 of record JAREIK010011258.1, read on the forward strand.
GACTAATCCATAGTCCCAGAGTGAGAATGTCACAAACTAGTCCAGGTTTGGAGTAACATGCAAGGTGGTAGTCGAATATGCCACCCAATGACTTTTCTGATCATCTTTGTCGTATAGTTCAGCACAGCTTAGAAAAGCAATGTCACCACACTCTATGGCAAAACTGCCAAACACCATTCTGGTCTCATCTCTCTTCCTATGCTCCTCTTTGAGCATCTCCTAATTGGGGTAGTCTTTCTAACTCACACACACACACACACACACACACACATATATATATATCAATTTTAATTTTTTTCATTCCTTATCTACTTTTATAATAGTTGAGGTATGATGAAAAATTATCTTTCTAACTCATTGTCTCATTATGTTAGATACCTTTACTATAATTTATTTCACTTGATCTTATTCATGCTTTTTGGCTTTAGGTCAATGTAGAGAGTTCAAGTAAGTCCATCGTTAAAAAGTATATCATTTTTATTTTTTCAGGTAGAATAATTAGATGGTTATAACCTAATCATACCGAGTGAATCATTTTTTTTCCTCCATCCCAAAGAAAATAATTTAGTTACTGAAAATAAAAATACCAAAAAAAGTAACACTATGATACCACTTGTTGGGTATTGATTGAGATTCACCCCAAAAACCAAAAATAGATTTGCAACTATTTCTTTCAATCTAACAAAGTTGACTAATTTGCACTTTCACCTTTTAAAATTTTTTAATATTTTATTAATAAATCTACTCAAATATGCAAGGGATCCAAATGAGTTTCAAGTTTCTAAGTTGTCTATCTAAACTATATATATATATATATATATATATATATATATATATATATATATATCTATCTATATATCTATATATATATCTATATCTATGTCTATGCATATATGATTTTGCCATATTTTTTATATGTATATATATTATCCATAATATATAAAAATATATTGACTGTAAACATAGTATCACAATTATACACAATCATAATAAATATAATGTCTCAAAAATTAAGAATTTCAAGCATTATGAGCACAACTCAAAAATTGAATGAATAAATTTCTTCTAAACATCGCATGAACTAGCATGAATCTCACATGAATATTGCATGAATCAGCATGAACCCTGCACGAATATCGCACGAACTCCACATTAGTACCACACAAATACCTCACGAATCCAACAACTCTCATAAACATGAGAATATGACTGTAAGCCATTCCTCTTTATATTGTTACAAAGACTTCTTAAAATTTCTGTATAATTGCTATAGAGCTCAAATAATCCAGAGGAGAGAACAAACGCTGAGAAAATTGAATGAATTCCCATTTTCTTTAACAAGCACACAATGCTTGATATCTATTTATTAAAATTATAATTAAAATAAATAAAATAATAAAAAAATTTAGTCTAAAAAAACATACTAAGAAATATTATATATCTTGTACAAATTTCCTAATTTTTTAAGGTTGTATACTTTGGAAACTCAGTAATTTTTTAAGAAATTATTACATAACAAAAAATGAATTGATAAATTATAACAATTATGTTAAATAATTATTCATGTACAATTTGAATAATCTCTAAATAATGAGAACATTTTTTTAAAATAATATTTGTAACACTCATAATAAAATTTTAAAATTAATTTTTTATTTACGTATAAACTTATACATATACATTATGTTAGTTTAAGTACAGATAATTTTATTTATTAATATTGAAATCATGTCCAAAAAATAATTTTATTAATTATTAAATGTGAGATAAATAATTTTGGTTTTTTGAATTTAGCTTGTTTCTCAAAGGTAGCTCCTTGATAATGAGCAAATTATATCAAATAATTTTTGTGTTGTTCAAATTAAGTTATTTACTCAATATTTTAATTAAAAGTAAACTTATAAATAATATTTTTTTATTAGTTCAAGTATAGAATAATTTGTTGAAGCATATTATGTGTGACAAACAAAATTAATAAAATATTAAATATTCGATACATATTTATTAAAAATAAAATTAGAATACTTAAAATAATAAAAATTCTTATTTAAAAAAAATGTTCTTAAAGGAATTTTGTCTTTGGATAATGAAAAAATTTTATCAAATTATTTTTGTCAATAATAAATTAAAATTTTCACTCAGTTATTTAGTTAAAATAAACTTATAGATAAAATATTATATCAATTTAAGCACAAACTAATTTATTGATATAAATTAATCAAGATCATAAAATAATTCAATAAAAAAATATCAGATTAATAATTATTAAAAAATAATTTACATATTTATAATTATTCAGAATCTATGTCAAAATTATTCTAATATGTAATTTTTGTCTTTTGAATTATAACTTATTTCTCAAATATTATATCAAGCTATTCTTGCCACTCAAATTATATTTTTTACTCTTACTTTAGTTCAATTGAAATTATAAAAAATATGTTACCTTAGTTGAGGCATCGAATAATCTATAAATAACTTTTATATTTATGAAAAAGAATTAACAAAACATTAAATATTTGATATGTATTTCCTAAAAATGTAATTATGGTACTTATAATAATTCAAAATCTAGTTATAAAAAAGTTAGCAACAATATATTTTTATCTTTTGAATTTTGATTTCATTTTTTTAAGCTTATTGTTTTTGACTAATAAATAATTTTTATCAAATCATTTTCATTACTTTTAGATATGCTTGTAAATTATCTATTAATTTATTGAAGTATATTTTAATCTTGACAAGATATAAATTAATAAATATGAGACAAAAAATAATTGTTAAAAATATATTTGGAATACTTCAAATCATTCAAATTTTTTGAATTTATGTGTTATTTAGATGTTTTTTTTTTTTTTTTTTTTGAAACTGGATATGGTTTTTAAAATTTTTGAAAGTAAAATATGTAAAAATATGTAACAATATTTTTGATATATTACAATGAGCCCTAAGTTATTGATTTCCTTCTCATCCAGCCCATTAATAGTGGGCCCATTAAATCTCGCTATTTCCTTACCTTTAGTTCTCACCCTCTCCATTACATTGGTAGTGGCATCTAATCTACCATGCATCTTTTTTGCAACCATGTTCATGTCAATTATCTGTTCATGTTTCATTTCATCACCTTCACCAAAAGCTTTTCCTTTTTTTCCTATCACGGGCAACAATTGGAACCATTTGTCACCATCATTGTTGGGAGCTTTACTGTTACTTGCCCTCATCCAAGGGCCACACGACTGCTGAGTCTTACCATAATGGTAATCATAAAGCTTAGAGCATTTACGTTCAGTGTGGACTTTACACCCACAAATAAAGAAAAAGGAATGGAGCCTCTCATACCGAAAGTCGACCCATAGCCACTCGCCTCCAATTCTCTTAATTTTCATTCTTCTTTTTAATGACTTCTATGTTGTTTTGTAACAACTATTCCTTGTAAAATACAAGGAATTCTCAGGAACAGAAGCAAGAACTGAGAAGAAGATGAAGAACAGAAGAGAAGAAGGAGAGGAGAGAAAATCGCGCAGCAGAACCAATATCAAAGCATTCAATAAAAATAATCATCCAGCAGCTAGGTCAAAAAAATATCGGCTTTTATATCAGTCCGATAATTAAAACAGCGTAAATTTATTAAAGAGATACTTTACAGTAATACACCGATAATTGCTCATTAAGGGCATATTTGTAATTTCACTTTAAATATCTCAACTCAACGAACAGCCCGTCAACAATCTAAACCTCAATGAAATTGGTGCCAAGCCCCAATGAAATTGTTAGCATCAGCTTCTAAGAACTCGCCTATGTAATCTCCCATCTTTCAAAATCTTAGCAGAATGGTAGCCTAACGGCAGGTTTTGAACTTGTACCCAAAAAACTGCATGATTGAGTGAGATTTTGTGAACTTGATCCATCGCTTAAATTCTATGCAATTGGAGCATGTGTTGGTTAAATGTCCATGGGCCCCCTTGGAGGACATTCTGAACATCCACTTCATGAAAAAATTAAAAATTTATCTGCTGAATCCTATTTCTTTGATTATAATAACTCTACTCGATTCCCATAAGGAGATCAACATACTTTTCATTGCTACAAAGTTGATTGATTTGTTAGTAAGGAATCTCCCCACCAAATAAAATCTTAAATTCTTTTCTTCTGTTTCGACTCAAGCTACCTCCCTCACCGTGATTTCCATCACCCCTTCATTTTCTTCCTCCAAATAAAGTTTTTCCCATGCTGCCTCTAAGCATGTGCTATCTCCCCCTCTACTAATCTTACTTGAATAAGAGCAACTCCAATGGGAGATGCTAAAAAAGGGGTGCCAAATGTTAATTTGCAAACTTGAACAGTGTTTTTGGCACCCCTAAACATATTTTTACTCCAATGGTAGGTGCCAAAATAAGGTGCTATTTTAATAATTAAATATTTTTTTTAATTAACGTTTTTTTTTTCAACCTATGAGAAAGATCATTTGAGATGCACAGTAACCATAACTGCTATTTTGCATCTTCTATATTCTCTCTCCAAGGTTGTCAAATATGGCACCCCAAGACATTTGATGGTATTTTGCCATCTCTTGTACCAACTCCTTTGGAGCAAGTTTTTTTCATTGTATGGGTGCCATTTTAGCGGTTATGGAGATGGCACCCCTTATAGCAACTCCCATTGGAGTTGCTCTAAGAAACTTGCTATTAGAGACAAGACATACTTTTAATTTCCCGAATGTTATTGATTCTTCAGACGTTGTTTTATATTCAATAATTTTTATAAACAAATGTACAAATAATATGTTATCTAAGTTTAAGCAAAGAATAATTTTTGATAGTTATTATATTTCTTCCAAAAAATAAATTCTTAAATGCTTGTTATATATTTATTAAAATTATTGCTAAAATACATAAAATAATAAAAAATATAGTTTAAAAATCATACTAAAAAATAATTTTTATCTTGTAAAGATGTCCTAATTATTTGGAATAATTAGCTAAAAAAGATAAAATATATATTTATTAAAATTATTACTAATATACATAAAATAATAAAAAATTAGTTTAAAAAACATACTAAGAAATAATTTTTATCTTGTTAAACTTTCCTAATTTAATAAGGTTGTATACTTTGGAAACTCAGTAATGTTTTTTATAAAATATTACATAATTACAAATAAATTGATAAATTGTTACATAATTAGATAAAAAATTATTAATATACAATTAGAATACTTAATATTATTCATAATTTTGAATTTTTACTTCTTTCTTAAATGGTATATAATAGTTGGATAAAAAAGTAAATTTTTTTTATATAATATTAGTATCACTCATAGTAAAATTTCAAAATCAATATTTTATTTAATATAATATTATACATAATACATTATGTTATCTTAAGTATAGATAAAATTATTTATTAATATTGAAATCACATGCAAAAAAATAATTTTATAAAATATTAGATATGAGATAAATAATTGTTGTTTTTTGAATATAATTTGTTTCTCAAAAGCAGCCTTTTGATAATTAGCAAATTATTAAAAATAATTTTTGTGTTGTTCAAATTAATTTATTTACTCAATATTTTAGTTAAAAGTAAACTTATAAATTATATTTTTTTATTTTGTTGAAGGATAAAATAATTTGTTTAATCATATTTTTATGTGTGAAATACATAATTAATAAAATATTAAATATTTGATATATATGTATTAAAAATAAAATTAGAATACACAAAATAATAAAAATTTTTGTTTAAAAACTATATAAGAGAAATTTTTTTAAAAATTGACTCATTATTTAAGGTTATAGTATTTAGATAATAAATTTTTTTTTGTCAGTAATAAATTAAAATTTTCACTCAGTTATTTAGTTAAAATAAACTTAAACATAAAACATTATATTATATCAAGTTTAGACTAATAGATTGATAGAAAGTAATCAAGCTCGAAAATTAAATTAATAAAAAAATTAGACATTAGATTAATAATTATTAAAATATAATTAATATATTTATAATGATTAAAAATCTACATCAAAATCTTACTAATAAATAATTATTAAATTATAGTCTCTGGATAATGAGCAAAATGTATCAAATTATTTTTGTGTTACTCAAATTATATAATTTTACTTATTTTAGTTCAAATAAAATGATAAAAAAACATGTTATTTTAGTTAAAGCATAGAATAATTTTTTGATAAATTTTGCATTTTTTAAAAAGAATTAATATAACAATAAATATTTGATATATATTTACTAAAATTGTATTATATTACTTATAATAATTCAAAATCTTGCTACGAAAAACATAGTAACCAAAAATTTTAATCTTTTGAATTTTAATTCATTTTTAATGGTAATTTATCTTGGATAATAAGTAATTATTATCAAATCGTATTCATTGCCTCCATATATGATTGTCAAGTATTGCTAATTTATTGAAGTATATTATAATATTGACAAGAAAAAATTATTTAAAACTTAAAAATAAAAAAAAATAATTGTTAAAATATATTTAGAATACTTCAAATCATTCATATTTTATTTGAATATCTTAATAATAGTTAATTGTGTCTTTTGCCACGTTATTGATTTTTTAAAATCAGTGGCCGATGTTGTGAATGTCGACTATTAAAAACACAATGGAGATCCTATTATGCCCCTCGTCCCTCGCCCCTCGCCCCTCGCTCAATGCCCCTCGCCGAACGCCCCTCGGCCGTCTCCCCTCACTCGTCTCCCCTCGCCCGTCTGCCCTCACCTCTTGCCCCTCTTTTTTCACCCCTCTCCCTCCACCTGTCTCCGGGAGCTCTTTCATGGAGTTCTGTCGAGCTCCACGATGGAGCTCCAGTGAGCTCGACGTGAAGCTTGAGGAGCTCCATCGTCGAGCTCTAGCAAGCACCACTTCGAGCTCGCTGGAGCTCCCCGAGCTACATCGTGGAGCTCGACGGATCTCCACGGAGGAGCTCCTGGGGGGAGAGGTGGGAAAAGAGGGGCGAGAGGTGAGGGGAGACGGGCGAGGGGAGACGGGCGAGGGGTGAGGTGCTTGGGGTATTTGGTGAGGGGCAAAGGGCGTAATGGGATCTCCACTGTGTTTTCAATAGCCAATATTCATAACACCGGTCACTGATTTTAAAAAATGAAAAGCATGGCAATGGCCGCCATTCACAATGATGGCATAGCTACGATGTTTCCAAACGTAATAGTTTGGGCATATTTTTGAAACCCGTCTTAAAATTTTAGATTTTTTATTTTAAATACATTATTTTCGTACAAAATACTTTGGCTTTCTTATCATGACTTTTGGTTTTCTCAAAGTTATAACATTTGATCTTCTTGTAACCCTATAAATAGGCCTAATCAAAGTCAAAATTAAAACTCACTTTATTCTTCTTTTTATTTCTTCCAATTTCTTCATAACATGTTATCACCACGAGCTTGCTCTAGATTAGGTAAAATTGATATTATCATTATTTTTTTCCTCATATATTAATAATTTTTCAAAATGCTAAATCTCACCAAACTTAGAGTTTGTGACACTTGATATTTCTTGTAAAAATTATTTATCATAGATTTTTGACATTGAAATAGATCTAACATCTATGAATTTTGTAGAAACTATAAATGAAGGAAATGAAGAGTCCTAACCAGACTCTGCAAAAGCACTAATTTTCCTTAGGTACCATTTTCATGAGGATCTAAAAAATAAATATCTCACTATAAAAGATCCCTTCACCTTATGGAATGCTTTGAAAGATAGATTTGACCACCAAAAAACTATTATTTTACCTAAAGCTCACTATGTCTAGAATCTAGATTCACCCGCGATTGCAAGATTTTAAAATAGTAAGTGAGTATAATTCCGCTCTATTTAAATTAAGCTTTAGATCAAAGCTATGCATAGAAAAAATCATGAATGAAGACATGTTAGAAAAAACATTCATAACATCTCACACCACTAATAAGCTCATGCATCAACAATATAGAGAGCATAGATTTACTAATTATTCTGAATTAGTATCATGTCTTCTAATAGCTGAACAAAATATTGAGCTACTAATGAAATATCATGAGTCATGTCCAACAGGATCTGAACCATTCCATGAAGTGAATGTAATTTCACCCCACAATCATAGGCATGGATGTGGTCATGATCATGATCAAGGACACTATAATAATTGTCCTTCTATCCCCTTGAAAATAGAGGTGTCAAACGAGCCGTGTCGTTCCTAGCCCGGCACAGTTCTGTGAGGTCCGTCAGGTTCGACCCAGTTTGGCATGGTTCGGGTAGGGCCAAAACCCTAATTTTAAAAAAAAATTAGGGTTTTGGGGGGCGCCACCATCGCCCTTTTGGGGCTCGGCTAGCTTCGCCCGTCGGGCGTCATCTCGCTCTGACCACAGTTGGTGGGTGGTCACGCATGCTATGCCCCCGTGCTAGGCCCTCGTGCCGTGCTTGACACAGCACGCGGGCTGAATTCCCTCGACCTGGCACTACACGACTGGGCCCGAGGTTGCCCCCAGCACGGGGCCCGAGCACGTCTTTGTAGCATGTCGTGCCAAGCAAGGCACGGCCGAATAATGTCGTGCCTCGTGCCTGGCCTGGTCGGCCCGCCCGTTTGATACCTCTACTTGAAAAGAAAAAAAATATTTGGCCATAAAAAGCAGAATAGGCGGTAGATAAAACAAGGAAATAAAAAAATTATAAATAAAGGATACGGAAAAAAATATAGAAACTAATTATGTTGATGGAAATAGATTGAAATTACCTTATTTTGATATGAATTTTTTAGAAGATCCTAATAATAATTTCAATTGTCTAATAGAATATAAAAATGTAAAATAATTATATGTATTTTATTTTGAATTAATAATAATATCTTATTGTTATTTATATTTTTATATATTTATCTAAATTTGTGTTTTTTGAGTTAAAAAACATAAAAAGTTAATTAAAAGATGTTTTTGACACTCCCAATTAAGAAATAAAACTGTTGTTTTTATTTCTTTTATGAAAAATATAATTCCATCATAAAAATACTGTTTTTAATGTGTCGGACAAAAAAAGTTAAAATATTTTGGTGGCAATGGCTAAAACAAATAAATTTTTAGGTGCTGTTTGGTTTGATGTTTTTCCGTTTTCATTTTCCTGTTTTCCACGTTTTCCCAGAAAAGCCGTTTGGGTGCTTGTTTTCATTTTCCATTTTTGAGAAATCATGGGCTTGTTTTTAAGAAAAGGAGAGAACGATAAAAAGTCGCTCTCTTTCTTTGCCACAGAACGCTCCAGCCATCGTTCTCCATATGATTTCTCGTGCGATTCCTCCCTTGAGTCTGTGGCTATGGGTCTGCTCGGCTCTCTTCTTGCTTCTACTTGTCCGATCGACGCCTCAGTGCGATTCCTCCCTTGCGTCTGTGGGTCTGCTCAGTTTCTTCTTGCTTCTGCAGGTCTAATCGACGCATTCTTCTGTCATAGGTAACACTAAAACCGATCAAAAATGTGGGTTTTATGGTTTTATGATCCATCTTTTTTTTGCTACTATGTTTGAGTGGTGTTACGTTTTTCCAATTATGAAGCACATGCCTAGCTATCCATTGCGGAGGTAGTGTCTAATTCCTATAGCTTGTTGCACTTTACACAATTTTATTCGACGCCATCACGCATTAGATATATTATTCATAGAGTACAGTACAAACCAAATGCTGATGCACAATGATGAAGTAGATGGTGCAGAGCATGACCCAATTGTAGTAGATGCAAGCCAAACAGCACAAATGGGACAAATTTGTGATGACATATCAGAACAAATGTGGAATGATTTTGATCAGAATCATGCATGAATTCTTTTGATTTTTATTTTGTTCAAAATTATGCATGACCTATTTTGTCAATCATTTTGTTTAATATCATGCATAAAATCTTTTGTGAATGATTTTGTTGAAAATCATGCTTAAACTCTTTTGTGAATGATTTTGTTCAGTTATGTATTATTTTTTTAAGTTTAATTTAACATATAAAAAATATATTTTATATTATACATACCAAACGTATTTTTTTGTTTTCATTTTCAGCAAAATATTTTCGAGCATATACACCAAATATATTCTCTATTTTTCAAAAAATAGTTTTAAAACCAGAAATTGACTTCAATCAAATGAAAAATAGAAAATAGAAATTTTTTTTCCAAACCAAACGACACCTTATTTTTCTGTTTTTTTTTTTTTCACTTTTGAAAAACATCAACTAATTATTTTAAAAATTTCAAAACCAGATTTTTTCAAGTTCTCCGATATTTTAAATTATGGAGACGATATCACTGGCTCTCTCTGCTGTAGGCTAATCGCTTATTCGACCGGTGGCGGGGAGAGGAGTAAGTTATGTAAATGTGGAATGGATTATGGCATTATGCTCCAGTAAAAATGGAATCTGGCTGCACTCGCTAAGCTCAAGAATCCTTCTGGAGAAATGCAAATCAATAACAGATGTCAAGGGAGTTCATGCGGTGACCATTGCTGTTGGTCTCTCCAACGATGACTCTTTTTTGTCTCGAATTCTGTCTCTCTCTGCTCTCTCTGTTGACGGCGACATAGATTATGCCTACAGAGTCTTGCTGCATCTCTCTAACCCAACACCATTCGACTGGAGCACGATTGTGAGGGGATACTCACAGAGCAGAAATCCAAACAAATCAATCTCGGTTTTCATCGCGATGCTGCGATTCGGGGCCATACCGGACCATCTAACCTATCCTTTCCTCACAAAAGCATCAGCTCGTGGTTCGAGTCGAGAACTCGGCGTTTCAATTCATGCTCACATAGCTAAACAAGGTTACGAGGGTGATCGATTTGTCGCGAACTCTTTGATTCACATGTACGCTTCTTTCAGCGACGTATCGTATGCACGGAAGGTGTTCGATGGAATACCAGTAAAAAATTTGGTTTCGTGGAATTCCATGGTGGATGGCTACGCGAAATGTAAGAACTTCGATTTAGCGTATGAAATCTTCGGCGTAATGCCTGAAAGGGACGTGGTGTCGTGGAGTTCGTTGATTGATGGCTGTGTCAAGAATGCTCGGTACGAACAGGCCATTACACTTTTTGATGAAATGCGAGCTCTGGGTCCGAGAGCAAACGAAGTAACTATGGTGAGCGTGTTGTCTGCTTGTGCCCACCTGGGCTCGCTGGATCAAGGTAGGATGATGCATCTGTATATAAGTGATAACGGATTACCTCTAACTATACCTCTGAGAACTGTTCTCGTGGACATGTATGCCAAATGTGGAGCCATAGAGGAGGCTCTGGTCCTTTTTCGTGGGGGCCTGGAGGTGCCAGGAGATGTGTTAATATGGAACGCCATTATTGGAGGGCTCGCAACTCATGGTAGGGTTAAAGAATCGCTTGATCTCTTTGCCAAAATGCAGTTACTTGGCATTAAGCCAGACGAAATCACATATCTTTGCTTGCTGAGTGCTTGTGCCCATGGCGGTTTAGTCAAGCAAGCTTGGAGTTTCTTTCAATCTCTCCTTAATGATGGCATGACGCCTAAATCCGAGCATTATGCTTGTGTGGTTGATGTTATGGCTCGTGCTGGTCAAGTGAGAGAAGCCTATGAGTTTGTTTCCGAGATGCCAATCCAGCCAACTGCTTCGACCTTAGGGGCCCTAGTCAGCGGCTGTATAAGTCATGGAAAACTAGATCTTGCAGCAGAAGTGGGGAGGAATCTTGTTCAATTACAGCCAGATCATGATGGTAGATACATTGGCTTGTCAAATGTGTATGCCATTTTCGAACACTGGGATAAAGCAAGAAGCCTGAGGGAGGCAATGGAGAGAAGAGGACTGAAGAAGGCTCCTGGGTATAGTTCTGTAGAGTTGTGGGGAATTCAGCATAGGTTCATTTCGCATGATAAATCTCATCGTGTTTCTTCCCAATTAAATGAGATGATACGTTTTATTGATGCTCAGATGAAACATGGGGTTTCTCGTGACTACCCAGATTGATGTGATGTGATGCGCCAATTGACCCAACTGCCTCATCTTTTGCTGATGGTAGGCTAGCCCTTTTGTAGAGGCGGGCCATGATTTACATTCAAGTTTGACCATCAGGCTGGGTCTGGCTGAGTTAGGTAGCTTGAATTTCCTCTCATAGTCACTCCTATGGGCTGTGATTTGGGTCAAAGTCTCAAACCATTTGGCTTGGTCGTCGAAGCCTCAGAAAAAAGGTGTAAGAAATTTCTTATTTGGACCATCCTTAGTTATGTATTTCATCTTTAATTTTTCCTATATTTTCTTGGTCGTCGAAGCCCTTTATTATTTGCCTTAGTCCTTTCCTACATTTCTATAACAATCTTGTTCTTCTAGGATATGTAGATATTGTCTCCATTAAACATCTCTAACTTGACAAAGTCAATGAATTACTTCTTCAAAGTTGTCCTCATGCTTACAATAAACTTCTCTTAGATCGTAGATATCTATAGTTCATAGCTAGTGTAATACAAATTTGAAGGTGTGTAGTAGTGTAAGGTCTAGGAGAGGTTGATATCTCATCAGTTTTGTTCTTGAATATCAGAGAGACCATGTCTGATGAGTTTTGAATCCGAGATATAATACCCTTTGATGAAGTCATTTATCATTGCATCAAAGCATGATCTCATGAAAATGATAAAATTAGATAACACAAAGCTATAAAATTTTGTAATCTCATGGAACACATGTTTGTTTATAGGAACTCAAAAATATATTTGATGGCTAGGATTGAATTTCACATGCCATCACCTAATACAATGGGTGGTTAGGATTTATTTTCACTCATCATCATTTGTAATAATGGATGGTTAGGATTTATTTTCAAATTTATGGTTTTGATTTGTAGTGCACCAATCTTTAATAAATGGGAAGAATGTCATTTTATAATTTTTAACACTCTTGATGCTCTTTCCATGTACTATAAGCTTGTTATATTGAGATATAGCTTTAGGTAGTGTTTTGGTAGAAATATTTGCAAGTCTTCTTGATTGGTTGCAAAGCAGGTTGTAACATACTCGGCCTTCATGAAAGATTATGCTACTATATCCTACCTTTGAGAAGGCCATAAGGGTACTATTGAAATATAAAGTTTAACATAATGTGATTTCCATGTTATATGTTGAATAATCTCAATTCTCAATTGCTAATAGCATAATTAATAAATTTTAATTATTTATTGATTTATACTATATGCTGAAATTTGTATCATCTTTATGTTGAAATATAAATTTATTTTAATAATAAAAAAAATAATAATAATTTTAAAATTTTAAATTTAAAGACTTGGTCTAAGTTAGTTGAGAATTAAGTGTAACTTTGAATTTTCATAATTCAAAGTTTTTAAAATAACTACCTAAGACTAAGTCTTAGGTAGTTGAGATTTTTGTGGGCTTTGTAACCTATAAATAATTATATTGTATTTGTGTTTAAGATATTTTATTCTTAAGTTTATTGAAGTATTTTTTTAAGTGTTATTATTCTTCTCTATCTTCCATTTTTTCATTTCAACACTTTATTGTATCCATGTAGTTTCTTTGATGCAATAAAGTTATTTGTACTAGGAGTTTGCACAAACATGGATAGTAGGCTTGATGCGAACATTTTTTTTCCCTAGTTAATGCCAAATACAATAATCTACCAATAATGCCCCTTATTTTTTTTTTCCCTAGTTAAAATTGAACATGAGCCTCAACCCAATGAGCTCGAGCTCGAGATCATTACTACTAGGTTCACCAATCATTTTGGTGGTGATCTTCTCCTCACTTCCATTTTGATTTTTTCACTAGATTCTTGACTTGTTTTTCCTGGATATAAAGTTATGTTCTTCACTCTGATTTATCTTTTTACCTAGAAAATAAATTATCAAGCCAAGATATGTCATTACAATCTCTTTTTTAGTAGCATCCATGAATGTCTGTAAGGCTCGGTACTACTACTTGTGATAATTAGATCGGTTGCATACAAAGAGTTAGTGAAATATGCGTCAATTTTAACATATTGTGCTTATGTAGCCTATTTCATGCTATTTAAGGCCTTTAATCATTGAGGAAAGTTAAGCTGACCCCAATTTGATAAAATTTGTACTCTTTTTGTTATGCACATTTAAGAATAATTCTCATTGTATCTCATCTAGAAACTAGAAAAAAAGTTTAGCTATAACCAACTTCATATTATTTAGTAAATCCCCTTTTTATGATGAGTTTGGCTTCATGTTTTTGTGAAAAAAAAATTATTAGGCTGTAAATTATAACTGAGGAGAATTATTATTGAAAAGATGCTTTTTCTTTTGATTATATGTTTTACAAGCAATACAATAATTTATTTATAAGCTGTAGTTTGTCCTTCTAAAACTGAAAATTAAAAATTATTATCACTCGTAAGAGTAACTGCTGACTTTTGATATTTCTTATTCCGCATTAAAAATGAATATTTAATGTTTATTTAACAGTTTTTACCGTAAATTATTTTGAGTTACTCGTCATGTGAATTCATGTTACCTGTACTATTTCTTGGTGAACTAACTTTTTAACCCATTCTATTCTTACTCCTTTATTGAAAGCTATTTTTACGTATGGAGAGTTACTTCATCATAATTGCTTGGTTCATAAACAAAAAAAATCACACAATTTTATGCATGTGTAATTTTTATAAAGATTAGTTTAGTATGTTAGAGCATCAAATAAACAACATCAAATATATGTATGCAACTTAAAATATTTTTTAAATAATCAATCATCCTAATATTATTCTCGCTTAAATATATTTAATTTTGAAGTTCTTATGAGTCCTAGTATGTTAGAGCTCATGAGCTTGTGGTAAACTTAAAACTTTGGTGATGGAAATGTGTGAGCAAGGACAAAAATTATGTTTATCATAGATATATCGGTAACTTGATTTATGGATATGTTTAGATATATTAGGATATATCCATGAATATATTGACGTTAAATGTTGATATATAATTTTATAATAAAAATAACAACTCATGAATTATATAATTTGTGATATAAAATTAAATTAAATCATGTTGGTGAATAAGAAATTATAATTTCATAATATTATTTGTTTATATAAATATATTAAATTTTTTATTTAAATATAGATATTTATGTTATTTATATCTATTAAATATAAAGTTAATATTTTATTTAATTATATTTTAATATATAAATAATATTATAAATTAATATTATTTGCTTATTGTATATATGTAGTAAATAATTTATTTAAATACATATTATTTATATACTATTCAAATTTTTAAAAATAGAATTTTGATTACATAATTATATATAAGTAGTATTACATTTTATATTATTTATTTATTTGAGTTGTATATTATCAATTCAAATATATAATAATATGTTATTTTAATTTATTTAAATATATTGAATATAAAAATAAAAGTTAATTTTATTATATTATAATTTATAACTAATATTGAATTAATTTGATTAAAATATAAATTATTACAAAGTCAAATATCTAAATATATCTAAATTTGTCATAATTTTATTTGGATATTTTCCATTACATCCGTATATATCACAAAATATTTACATATTGTATTTCTTAAAATTGTATTATACAAATACATGATATATCTTTGAATCTTAATATATATTATGATTTTTTAGTGATAATTATGATTTAATTGATCAACGAATATTTCTATATCATATATTGTGTCAGTAATTACATATATACGATATATCTTGGATCTATTCATGATATATTCAGATGTTTTCATTATTGTGTTGTGTGTGAAAGATCCTTAGATATTTCATTGTTTTGTTTTGTTTTTTTTTTATTTTTTTTGTTTTTTTTTTGTTTTTTTTTTGTTTTTTTTTTGTTTTTTTTTTTGTTTTTTCAATTTTTTATTATTTTTATTATTTTTATTATTATTATTTATTATTTTTTTTTATTTTTTTTTTTTTTTTATTTTTTTTATTTTTTTTATTTTTTTTATTTTTTTTATTTTTTTTATTTTTTTTAGTGAAATAAATTGAAAATTTCTAGACCTCCCTTTGATTTGTGATGTCGTGGTTATAAGCATTTTGTGGTTACCAAGGAATTATAAGGTTATCTTAATTATAATGCTTCAAAAATCATAAATAAAATTGACGCTCTCTCTCTTAAAAAACAAGAATTGAGTTATGTCAAACTTGATAAGGGCATGCATGGCTTCTTTGTTGGTGTAGATTTTGCTAGAGTATTTATGAAGTAGTGTTGGGATAGTGTTGGAAGTGCCCTCTTTGTGATTGACGCTCTTTCAAATACCACTTGCCATCTATATGTTTAAATACATATTTTTACTCATAAAATACATATGTATTTATAAGAATTCAAAAATATAATGGATGGTCAGGATTAATCTTCATTTATCATTGTCCAATATAATAGATGATGGAGATTTATTGTCATCTATCATAACGACATAACCTAACATGATAGATGATTAAGATGTATTTCTAGATACATGATGTAATTTGTTTGCCACTAATCTTTAACAAATAAGAAAATTATCATTTTTAACAAAAGTAGAAATTGACTTGATTTTCAAAATAATGCAAAAAAATTATTTTATAGGAAAATCATGGTTATTTGTAGAACACCAACCATTTTAAAAAAATAAAAAATAAATAGTCTAGCGGTGATGACTTTTCCCATTAACTTGGATATGGCCCCCCCATCAAATGTTCATCATGATTGGATAGAGAGAGAGAGAGAGAGCCTGTGGAGAGAGTTTTGAAGAGAGAGAAATAGAGAGATATATATATATATATGTGTGTGTGTGTGTGTGTGTGCCCGCGTGTATTAAGATGATATATTTTAAGTTTGAGACTCATAAGATATAATACTTTTGATTTTCTAGGTTGAGCCTGATGGTAGATCTCCACACATATAAAAAATATGCGGAGATAAAGTCAAAGTGCAATGACAATTAATTTTGTATATTGGGTGTGTGTGTGTGTGTGCGCACACACACATAGATATATATATATATATATATATGTGTGTGTGTGTGTGTGTGTGTTTACATTTATAGTTATTAAAGGCACGCCTACAAATTATTTTATTTATGAAATTCCTTCTCATAAATCAATTGTTCAAAAAGTTTCTCTTACAAATTATATTTTATCCAAAGCCCCTCTTTACTCTTAAAAATTATAGATGATAAATTTAATGTTTTAAAATTGTTTATGTTAGATTGATGATATCTTATTATTTTGTTTTAGAATTTTGAATGCTTGTAATGATGAGAAATATAAATAATATTTGATTTTTTGTGTTTGATCTCATTTACTTAATTATATTTTTAATAGATAAAAATTATAGATAATATTTATTGAAAATATTATATATATATATATATATAAGGTAGAATATGCCTCACAAAAAAAGTTCGTGCCTAAATTATGCTTTGCACCCAAGGTCTTAAAATTTTTTTGCGTTTCATTGTGCCTTATGCCTTAAATAACTATAACTATATGTATATGTATATGTATGCATATATGTATATATACACATATATATGTATACATGTATACATACATCCATCCATACGTCCACATATATATAGGGCAAAAATAAGGCGCAAATTTAAGAATCTTTTTAAATACTAACTGCTTGATAATGTTTCTTAGGTTTTGTAGGATGGTTTCATGTTGTTCAAAAAGAGAGAAATTTCAGCGAGAATATCAGTTAGTAATCAAGACGTGACTGTAGCAAAACAGTTCAGCAGCATATATCTCTAACTGGGGCTGGCGGAAGCAGGTACACAAGCAGGCTCCGCCATGAGCCATGGCTCACTGCACAGCAGAACCATGAAGAGTGGGCTGCGCAAGCTGAAGCAAAGGCTGAAATTCAGGGCTAACCGTTGCGAGCTGAAGGAAACTGCTGGGTTCTCCACAAAATTGAAATTCATCGATCATTTGGTGATGATCCCCTCGTTTGGCTTCCCCATTTGCATGCTGATAGTCAAGTGCATCACGATGGTGCTCCTCAATCTACAGAATATAAATAAAATGAGCACATTCGGGCCAATGCTGCTAAGCCTAACTCGCAGTCGCACCCACTGAGAAGCTGTATATATATGTATTGCCAATTGCTGTTTCTGTCCAAATTTTTGTTCAATAATGAAAAAACTCCTTAAAAAATCTTGTTTAAGAATTATCTTTGTGTTCTCATAGTCTTCTTCTTCTCTTCTTATGTTTTCATTACAAAAAATTGTCTTTTTTTACTTTTCTTTACTTGGAATTTCTTTCTTGTTCACAAAGAAATTTCTGTTTTGTGTCCAAACAAATTGAAATAGAATGACAATATTTGTTGAGTCAATTGAAAAAGTCATGCTTTGTGGTTCAACTTATCAAGGTATTGTTTGAAGATGTCAAAACATTCATCGTTCTCAAGTTGTGATTTCTTATCAATTTAATTTTATTATGCGTGATACTAAATAGTATTATTTGAATATTTTGCGTGTGGGTATTATCATATGCTTCCAATATAAAGAGTATAGGTAGATCCATAAAGTTTTAAGAAATACTGTTAATAGGTTTATCTTGATAAGGTCTGCCTTTGTGATAAGACTCTTCTTTAGGATTACTTTAGGATTTATAACAATGCCATTGCCTATAGTTTATCTCTTAACAATCTGAGGCTGGTGGCTTGTTTAATTGACACTTTTGGATACCACATTGCTAGAATCATGAGTTAAATACCAACAATATGATAGTTTAGTTGACAGAGAGGATGAATACCTTTGTAAGAAAGCATTATTTTAGGATTCATAACAATGCAGCTGCTTCTAGTTTATCTCCTAACAATATGAGGCTAATGGCTTGTTCAATTGACACCTTTGAACACAAGAATACTAAAATCATGAGTTAAATGCCAACAATATGATAGTCTAGTTGATAAAGAGGTGAATGCTTTTACATCATGGATATTAGATATGCTCTCCAAGATTGTTGTATATAATTTGTTTTGATAATATGTTTGTATAACCAAATATTTCTGTTTTAATATTTTCATTTAAGTGCAGGAAATGAAATAGTAAAAAGCCAGGGATACAGCAGTAGCACAATAACGGAGGTCCCACTGCCCAGTCAGCAGGCCGAAGAAATTTTTGGAGTAGAGCTTGACCCGTCCGATGATCCAACCCATTCTGGTTAATTGAACTGAAAAAGTTGTAATATAAAATATTTTGAATTTTATTTTTTTGGGTTACTATTTTTCACGATTTGAAACTGTTCATCTCCTCTCTCTCTCTCTCTCTCTCTGCACGATTTATCATGACTGTTTCTACGATGTACTTACTGTAATAATTCTTATTTAGTTTAATCTATAATGCATAAGCATTTTCTGGTGGATGTAGCTAGTCGTATTGAGCAACTAGTAAAAAATATTATTTCGTATTTCTGTTGTAGTTTCTGTTTAGTGGTTTCTCTCGTGCTTGGATTGTAGTTGGATATATATCATTTGTTGTTTTTGTTGTCCTTTCTTCTTCTGTATCTTAAAAATCACAACTATGAAAGCGTAATTGCCCAACACAATTAGATCTATTATGTTGTTGAGATGATAGATATTATCTACTTTGATCTCGAGGTCCCAAGTCTAATATATGGGCCAAAGGATAATATGAGTTGAGTTTTGTCAAATGATAATAATAGGTGTGATCATGAATTAGTTAGTGTATTTTGCCTATAGATTTGAACTTGGGATTCCTTGCCACACTGAATGAACAAACTTTTGGTTTTGACTTGTATTCTCATAGCTAATGGATCCTCAAGTAGAGAATCTTTAGAACTTTGATCTCATGTGATAAATTCAATGAGAAGATACTTACTTTTTAGATTCTTTTATGGCAGCATATTAAGAATGAAGCTTAATTCTTAAATATGTGATTCAAATGTTATTTATGAACATATGGTGATGCCTCAATGTAATGCAAGTCTAGTCATTTGTGTAACCTTCAATAGGTTTTTAGAGATATCGATAACTTATCTTTTGAGGCTATAACATCCTCCCTATATGAAAATGATGTGTCAATGGTCGACTAATCCCAAGTAAAAACAAAAAATATATAATTTAGGCACAGAAAGAATTGTCAATAACTGCCACATGAGAAGAAAAAAAAGTCTAAAAAATATCATGAATGAAGTAGCATTAAAAGTAGAAATTAATGTTCTCTTTGGAATGAAAAAAGAAGTTTTTTCAAAAATGAAAATGATGTTGAACAAGGTGAGATAGTCATTTCACCCTAATGAAAAACATATTAAGAGGATTTTAATTTCATAATAATATTGAAAAACAATATGAGAGTCATGACTCTCAATGCATTCGCTATGATCCCTCCACCCTAAGAAATTATAAAACTTGAGGCTATTGTTTCTTAAAGAAACATGTGTTCCAAAATAAATGATAAATACCACAAGTAAAAGCTAATAGAGAGGAGAGAGAGAGAGAGAGAGAGAGAGAGAGTGTGTGTGTGTGTGTGTGTGTGTGTGTGTAACTTTTTAAAGATCTATGTGATTTTCCAATAAGAATGACCAAGTTAAGTAACGATGAATATAACTAAATTTTCTTGTCCCATATTATCCCTATTATCCCTAGGTCTTTCATACATGGGCCTTGGTGCCCCAGGTCAAAACAGGTAAGGCCCCCGACTGAGTATGAGTAGAATGATTGGCAAAGACATCTTAGAAAAAGTATATCCGTCATCTTTGGGGATCAAATTCATGTCCCCAAAATTGAGCAGTCTTTCTCATTTTCCAATCAAACTACCATAATATTGAATATCATAAATTATTTGTTAGTAATTACTAACACTATGACTAGTTAGAATCATGACTTGAGAAAATTCAACAAATTATAACTTATTTAGATTTTTTTTTAATGGTCATATTTTGTTTATGAGTTGATTGAGTAATACATCAAATTGATCATGTGTAGCTTAAAAGATCTCTCATCACAAATTTTTATCAAACCTACAATCGTTAACAAATATTTTTTGAACCATATAGCTCATATTATGAAGAAAATGTCATATGATTGAATAGAAGTCTCATACTGCTCACTAGTATTCGTTATAATTTTCAAATTGTGCGAGACCTCATTGTGACCACTCTTCTAATAATATTTATATAATGATCTCATTAATAACATTCATAAATCTCACAATTGTATCATTTGGATACTGGGTTTGGGAGAGTTTTTGATTGCGACATGAAAATGCCAAATTAATCATCCTTAAACTAATCTAAGTATAGTACTAATAGCACCATAGCAGTTTCAAGCCATGAAACCAATTATATCATAAGACATCTTATTATAATTTGATATGAGTGCATACTTATATGTCACTAATATAATTTTCACCATGTAATGTGAAAAGACTCTTTGGAATCATGCTCCCTCACTAGAGCCGATCTGCTTAACTAGTACTCTTGAGCTATTATAATCACCCTACCGTTTCCACCATCATCATGGCCACATTAGTCATATAGTTAGGTAGGCTACCTCTTCAATATCATTTGTAACGAACCAATCAAAATCACATGAGGAATTATTACTTTATCCCCATAGAGTTGGTACTTACATCATAACATTCCCTAGATGATATGTAATGACTCCCCCTTTGGACTTGGAGTATGGATTTTCAATGAAGCCCATTTACTTGTTCATTTCTCTTGAGCTATTATACTTTATCACTGCCAGCTCTTATAAATGTATGATATTTTTAATAAAGTCATTGAACTTTTAATCACGCAAGCAAGATATTTATTTTATGGACAATAAAATGAATCATTACAAAACATGATAGTTGTTCTTGTATATGTTCTTGCTCTAAGTTTGAATAAGAATGTCAAACAAGTTTAGTATATAACATATTAATTTAATATTAAATTAAATTAATGTTAAATATTTAGATGTGTAAATATTTATACACTTGTATAATTGGATATCTATATTTTTTTTGTTAATGTTATTTTAATTATTATATAGAATAGTTAGTGTACATAATACTACTTCAATTTCACATTCTAAACATTTAAAAATAGAATTGTTATTAAAATGCGTATAAATATTACATATATTATATGAGTGAAAATATTTCATTTGAAGTGAAATTAATCATATAAAAAGAATTTTCATTAATTGGAGGAGCTATTTTTAATGAATTTGAAGAGGAAAAAAAGATGGGATTTACTTAATTTGTTCAAACTTATTTTGAAAAGGTGTTATCCATGATTCATCATTGATTTAGTGTGACAATTATTTAAACATTTATTCCAATTTAATTGAATATTTATTTTGATGTGATCGGTCTCATGACACGATAACATTTCATTCGTTATAATCAGACATACTTCAATGTTTGTCCAACTAAAAAAAAAGTCGGACAAAAGTCTTTTTGGATTCAGAATAGAAGACAACAAAATGTGACCCATATCGAATATTATTAAGTGAATGAGTTTTATATGTCCACTATAGACCTTAAATAAACTTTCATTAGTTATTCATTGATTCAATACTAAAAGAATAATGTACACATGTCAATGTTTAATGAAAAAATAGTCATAAGAACAAAATCAAAAGAGTGTAACACATGTGTACATTAAGCTTTTAGTGTGTGTGTGTGTGTGTGTGTGTGTGTGTGTGTGTGTGTAGTACATGACTTATTATGATGACAAGTACCTAGTTATTTCTCAATATTCTACAAAGTTGGTTAAGTTAATTAGTTAGCAAGAGCAAACTCAAGATTATAGTTTTGATAATCAGAATGCGAGTTCTATTTTTATCTATAAATTAGGAGTGTAACACGTATAGACTTACTATAAGATTTTTTTTGTATGTACACACACACAAAATAATTACCAATTGTGTTGAAAAATAGTGATGAGAATTTTTTTTGCTAATAAAAAGTTTAAGTGTCTCCTATAAATGTGAAAAGTTTGATTTTGTTGAAAATGTGATATTGAAAAATATGAATGATGTTAAAAATGTGATATTGAAAATGTGAATGATGTTGAAAATAAATGTGAATGCATAGTATATTCACTATGCATATCATATAAAAGGAGCTTAATCCTTTGTATGAGATATTTTGAGAATTTTTTTTTTATTTTTCTTTCTACTCTCAACTTCTACAAATATTTTAAAACATGTTATCAGCATGAGTTTGCTCTGAATAAAGTAATTTTATTTTAGTTTGTAAAAGGTTATATTTTTGTAAAAGATTTACAAAAATGGCAAAACTTTTAAATATCATTTTTTCGGTGCTTGATATTTCTAGAAAAAATTATTTATCTTGGATCCTAGATGTTGAGTTGCATCTAACTGCCTCAAATCTTGGAGATACTATCATAGAAGGAAATATAATGTCCCTACAGGACCGTGCAAAAGCACTTATTTTTCTTAGACACCATATCCACAAGGATCTACAAAATGAATATCTTACTGTAAAAAATATTCCTCTCTGTGAAATGAATTAAAATTGAGATTTGATCACCAAAAGGTTATGTTTTTACCAAAATCTCTTAGTGACTGGATGTGCTTGAGGTTGCAATATTTTAAATTAGTCAAACAGTATAATTATGTATTATTTAAAATAAGCTCTTGTTTGAAGCTTTGCGAAGAAAAAATGACATAAAGTGACATGATAAAAAAAATATTTTCAACATTTAATGCCTCTAATATGCTCTTGCAGTAGCAATATAGAGAGCATAATCTTACTAAATATTCAGAATTAATAACATCTCTCCTAGTGGATGAACAAAATAATCATCTACTAATAAAAAATCATTAGACTTGCCCCACTGGATCTGAAGCATTCCCAAAAGTGAATGCAAAATCATCCCAAAATTATAAGAATGTACGAGGATGTGATTGTGGTGGATGAGGACGTGGTCATTGGAAGAAACTACCAGCATTATAATAGTTATCCTCAATATTCCCAGAAGAGAAAAACTTCATATGATCACCAAAAGTGAAATAATGGTGAGGCAAAATAAGAAAGTGATAAAATTGTATTAAAAAAATCTCACAAAGCTCCTAAAAAGACTTGTTATAGATGCAGAATGGAAGGACATTAGTCACGTACCTGTCATACGGCCAAATATCTGGTGGATCTATATCAAGCTTCATTAAAGGAAAAAGGTAAAATATTGAAATGAATTTTATCTGGCTAGACCAACCTAATTTTGAAGATGATTTTTTGGTAGACCCTAGTGATAATTTTAATTGCTTGATAAATGATGAAAATGTTAATGTCAAATAAATTTATAAACTTCTTTTTGAATTAATGTAATTATATTTTTATTCTTTATATATTTTGTTCTTCCTTCTCTTTATCTATTTTTTTAATTAAATTTTTAATTGAATAATAGTGATCAGGCAATGTATATATTATTAATTGTGCAACCACACACATAATAATTCAAGATAAAAGATATTTTTACAATTTGACAATAATAAATGCCAATATAAATAGCATATCTGGTACATGAAAAATAATTGAAAGCTCTTGAAGAGCAAAAATAATGTTACCAAATGGAACTAGATTTCACATAAATGATGCATTATATTCTAGCAAATCCACAAGAAATTTGCTAAGTTTTAAAGATATCGTAGAAATGAATATCATATTGAAATTATGAATAAAGGTAATAAAGAATGCCTTTATATTACATATACAATTTTTGATAAAAAGATTATTGTAGAAAAGCTTCAAGCATTATCCTATGGGTTATATCTTATGATCATTATGCCTATTAAATCATATGTAGTTGTGAACCATAAGTTCAACAACTCAGAGATTTTTAATCTTTGGCATGAAAGCTGGTCATCCTAGATCTTCAATGATGCAGTGAATCATAGAACAATTACATGAGCATCCATAAAAGAACTAGAATTATCTTTTTACAAATGAACTTTCTTGTGATGCTTGTTCACAAGCAAAGTTAATAGTTCGACTATCTTTTAGTAAAATTTTGTCAGAGATACTAGTATTTTTAGAAAGAATACATTGGATATATGTGGACCTTTCCATCCACCATGTGAACCATTTCATTACTTTATGATTCTAATAGATGCCTCCACTAGATGGTCACATGTTTATCTTCTTTCCATAAGAAATATTGCTTTTGCTAGACTACTTGCCCAATTGATTAAATTAAAAGCATAATTTCCTGATTACCCAAATTAAAACCTTTAGAGTTGATAATGCTAGTAAATTTACATCACAACCTTTTAATGACTATTACATATCAATTGGGATAAATATTGAACACCTTATTACATGTCAATTAAATGCTAAGCCATTATTAATAAAAATCATATTAATAACTTCTGCATGGACATGCTATTATGAATGCTACAAGTCTTAATGGAAAGTAGACCAAAATCATACCATGAGTACTTCATTTCACAACTTTAGTTAGGTAAATAACTAAATATTTCTCACTTAAGAATATTTGGTTGTGTAGTCCATGTACCAATTGCACATACACAACATACCAAAATAGGTCTCAAATGTCGACTTAAGATTTATGTAAGTTTTGATTCGATGTCAATCATATGATATCTTGAACCCGTGACATGAGATATTTTTAGAGCATTATTTGTAGATTGTCATGTTAATGAAATAGTGTTCCCTTTATTATGAAGAAAATGTATGTTCCTGTAGAATGACAAAAAATTTCTTAGAATATAACAATATTATCTCATTTTGATCCTCATACAAATCAATGTGACTAGAAGTTCAAAAAATTATTAATTTATAAAATCTTGCAAATCATTTACTAGATATATTTATTGATGCATAGAAAGTGACAATGTTACACATCCTGGCTACAAATGCTCTAGTATGAGTTGACGTCTCTTAAGGACATAAATCTAATAAATAGAAAATATGCTTGATGTGTGGAAAATCTATTGGATCAAAAGATATAAATCCCCATAAGTGGATAACAAAAGGAAAATAAAATATCACTTGAGGTACAAAATGAACAAATAGCTCCTAAAAAGGTACATGATGAACAAGGAGCTCTTGTAGAGGCACATGTTGAACAAGTCCATGAAGAGGCACATATACTTGAAAATCATGAGATCTCAATAAGTTATGTGCACAAAGGAAACAAATGGGATATAAATAGTTTTATTGTTAATAATGTTTTTTTCTTTCCAAGTGGCTATCGACATCATACAAAATGATAATCCAAAATCACAAAATGTGAATGAATGTAGAAAAAAATATGATTTTCCAAAATGAAAAGAAGTAATCCAAGCAAAGTTATTATCATTAATGAAAAGGAACGTTTTTGGACCTGTAGTCTAAATGGCTGCAAGAATAAATTATGCTGGGTACAAATAGGTATTTGTACGAAAACATAATTAAAATAATGATATCATAAAAATATAAAATATGATTAGTATCTCAAGGTTTCTCATAGAGACCTGGCATTAACTATGAATAAATATATTCTCCTATTATGGATGTTATCATTTTTTGTTTTAAAATAAGTCTAATATTCTCTGAAGGATTAGATATGCGTCTCATAGATATTATCACAATGTAATGATATATACATGAAAATCTCGGAAATATTTAAATTGCTTGAAGTAATAAATTCAAAATCTCATAACATGTATTCAATTAAGTTACAGAGATCCTTGTATAGATTAAAACAATACGGGCACATGTGGTATAATCACCTCAGTGAATATTTGATAAGAGAATGGTATGTAAATAATCTTATATGTCCATGCATTTTTATTAAAAAATTAGTAACTAGATTTGAAATCATTGCAATTTTAATTGATAATTTAAATCTGGTTGAAACACCAAAAAATCCCACACAAATAGCAGAATATTTGAAAAAAAAAATTAAATGAAAGATCTTGGAAAAAACTAAATTTTATCTCGGCCTACAAATCAAGCATTTTCCAAATGGAGTGTTAGTTCACCAATCAATATATGTTAAGAAAATCTTAAAGTGATTTTATATGAATAAAGAAAACCTTTTAAATTATCCAATGGTAGTATGTTCACTTAATGTGAACAAAGACCCGTTTCGACCTTGTGAAAAGGATGAAGAATTACTTGGTCTTGAAGTATTATATCTTAGAGTTATCAGTGCACTTATGTATCTGGATAGGTATATCCATCCAAATATTCCTTTTTCTATCAATCTATTAGCCTGATATAGTTCTACCCCAACAATAAGACATTGGAATGGAATAGAGCATGTGTTGCACTATCTCCAAGAAACCATTGATATGAGTTTATTTTACTCTAAGGAGTCAAAGTCACAATTACTCAGATATGCAAATGCATGCTATATTTTAGATATATATAAGGCTAGATCACAAACTAGGTATTCTTCAATTATAATGGAACTATCATTTCATTAAGATCATTGAAACAAATAATGGTAGCTACATCATCAAATCATTTTAAAATTATTGTAATTCATGAAGCAAGTCGAGAATGTATATGGCTTAGATCTTCCCAACATATTCGCAAATTATGTCAGTTATCCTAAAGATAAACCAACAATAATATATAAAGATAATGCTGCATGCATAGCACAAATCAAGGTAGGTTATATCAAAGGAGAAAGAACCAAACATATTTTGCCAAAATTTTTTTATTCTCATAAACTTCAGAAAAGTAGTGAAATTGATGTCTAGCAAAAAAGTTCAAGTGACAATCTTGCGGACCTATTTACATAGTCATTACTATCATCAATATTCAAGAAGCTGATATTTAATATTGGAATGCATCAACCAAATATTATTGACATGAGGGGAGTATGATTTGGCATTATCACATTGTACTCTTTTTTTTTTCTTCGTCTAAGTTTTGTCCCACTAAGTTTTATTGGTAAGACTTTTAATGAGGCAGTCCTAATCTTAACAATTTTCGTCAAATGGTCATTCAAGAGGGAGTGTTGAAAAATGTGAATGATGTTGAAAATGTGATGTTGAAAATGTGAATGATATTGAAAATAAATGTGAATACATAGTGTATTCACTATGCATCTCCTATAAAAGGAGATTAATCCTTTGTATTTATCTTGTGGAAGAAAATTCTCTTACTTTTCTCTCTAATCTCAACTTTTACAACTATTTTACAATAGATTTGAGTATTAAGTTGATCAACAATGCCCAAATTACTTGCCCTATATTATTTTTTGATATGGACGTATTTCATAGGAATCAAGCAACAATGCTCAATTTACTTAATAGTACCTTTTTTATTACACGTGTATATATAATTGATGAACATAATTGTTTGTATCTATATTTCAAGCACTTAATATGGCTAAATAAAAAGTATGATATTTATGATTAGTGTGTGACTAGCGTTATAGTTTGAAATTTAAAAATGGAAAAAGTAAAAAAAAGAAATGAAAAACTTCATATAGCAAGAAAATGCTCACCCATCGAAACATATTGCAATTTTCCTCATCCAGTATCCGCTCCTAACATGAGTCCACAAAAAGAAGAAAATTAGATGAATCAAACGGTAATTTTGGCAAGAATATTTTTGATCATCTAAGAGTTACCTTCCTTCGCAAATTATCTAGCTGTTGTTGTAGTAGTTCATTCTGCATAAGCAAATCATATTCTAATTAATACTTAAAAGTAATGCTATTTTGAATTGTATGTAAGAATGATGACCTTACGGCCTCGAACTTTGTTAATAGAGTGCTCTAGTTCTTGTTCAAGATGATCCAATTCATGGAATGAGATGGAGCTCAACTCTTCTCCATTATACCTTTGCAAATTTAGTTGGGCACGATTTGTTTCTCTTCTTAGCTCTGCCAATTCACTGCATAATTGCCCCTGGATCACATTGGTTTTTTAATGCATAAATTATGCAAATTTAGCATAAGTCGAGGATAAATATAACTACATGAAATAACAAAAAGGTTCAGCTTGTTTACCTGGCTATGTCGATCTGGAACTCGAGCCCCAGTAACCTTTTGATACCTTTCTATGATTTGCTCCATCCTGCAACTAAGTACTATGAACTTCTTACTTGTTTTTGTAAGACTTGTTTGTTTTAGTTTCTTACCAGTTGGGAGGTATTGTTGACCAATGACAACCATATCTCACACCCATTTTTGGTTAATCAAATTTAATAAATAATGTCAACATTACTTCACCCCTATAATTTTTAAAATTCTCTATCTTTTCGGATAAAGTTTTAATTTTTTTAATAGAATTCTAAAAAAAATTATAAGATAATACATTATTAAATCCTTAGGATATCTCACTGGACTTAAACATAAAAATTAAATTTGCATTAATTATTTTCTTTTGTCCAATAATACATATAAAGTAGGAAAATATTGTGAGTACTGGATCACAATTTTGATAAATTCTCCTTTATTTATCAATTTTTTTTTTTATTTTTATAATTGTGGGTACCCCTACCCAGATTACTTATACCTTAAATATTCTTAAAACGAGACTACACTCCTGACCTAACCGTGCAACTAGTCTAGGGATGGACTAGGCTAACTCAATCCATAAATTTTAGAGAGCCCTTGCATCAGATGAGTCTCTCTAATCCAATGAACCTCAAATTCTAACTTATACATTTATATGCTGAGAGAGCTCTTGCCACTCATACTAGTTCATGAAAGAATTAATAATTATTTATTTGAAAATGCAAATAATGATACGGCTTTAAAAATAATAGAGAGGAAAAAAATCATAAACTAGAGAGCTTTTTCTAATTAAGTATTTTTTCAAGTATTCCAACCCATACTAAAAAATTCATCCTGAAAGAGCTAATATTGATGAAAATTGATAGACTTAAATATGTTCAATGAATCAAATAAAACTCATCAATTTTTTTTGACATAATTTATTGAATTCTGATAATGTTTGATGAATATCAATGACACTTAAAAATGTAGTCAATGAAAAACTAACATTGATACATTCTTTATGCATTTCACTGCTATTCAGTGACACTCAATGTTGTTTGATTAGTTTTTTGCTGGTGTTTATTCAATAAAAAATGTTACTAATTTGTCCGATGCTAATTTAATTTATTATCTTAACTAGGACGATAATATTACATCAACTTACCAACTCAAAAGCCCATCAGCATTGATTTTCCTACTTTTTTCCTACTTTTCACGCGCCTTCAATTTTTAATAACTAGTTATACACTACTTTATTCATGCATTTCATGTCTCCTTTCTTCACTTATTTTTCATGTTTTTGCTTAAGGTTTTGTTTGACTTCCATAAATCCCTTTGAAATTCTTCTATTCAGGCCATGATTGTCTCTACTAAAAATGTAACCTCCCAAAATTTCACATCATTCCATGTTTTTTATATCTCCCATGTTGTTATCATGGGCATCCCCTTCCACTTACATGTTCTTCGATCTTCCTTGTCACTCATCTACTTGTGCATGCATTATTCTATCGATGTTCCTTTTGTTATCTCTATCTTGAAGTATTCCCACACAGGTTTTATTGCATTGCAATTTAACAAGAAGTGATTTTTGCACCAACCATCCTTCTTCATGGTTGATGAATTGCAAGATGAAAATCAGGCACTTTCTTTCAATTGAGATGACATACTCTCATAAAAAGCTAACGCCATCGCATTATTATTGGAAATAAAGCACGACACAAACAACTTTTACTTGATGGGACGAGGGGTATTTATAATGATCATCAACACAAATAAACTATCCATAATTATAACAACCACATGCCGCTCATTCTTCTCCAATCTTCTAATAATATTTTGAGTGACCCACTAAACCCTAGAAGGGTTGTCTAATTTGGTTTGTGTTATGGCTTCCATAATGAAGCAAGTTTATGATTCAACAAATTGTGAACTACATAAATATTCTTGCTTAAATTGAACTTCTTGGATATATAACTAAATAGAGGCTCCACTTTGTTCGTAAAAATGCTTGTTTTCCATTTTATTCATCCTAATTATGTTGTTTTGTACTATAATAAGAATTACCGTATAGTCAAACTTTCATAACTAGATTTTTCATCACTCATAAAGATTATCATGCTCCAGTTTAGAAGAGTAAATAAGTACAAGATCACAAGAATTAGACGATTATGAGTTTTTTCAATACCATCTAGGCTTCTAGCTCACCATAAAGTATATCATAATATTTTTATTTTTTTATGGATGAATTACTCAATGCATTTCTTCAATCAACTATGTCATATACATAGTTAAAACATGTGTGTGTGTGTGTGTGTGTGTGTGTGTGTGTGTGTGTGTGTGTTGAAGAACAGGCATATAGAAGTAAATCAATATTTTAAGAGATTGTTGTGTAGGTGCTCATCCAATAAATAACATAATCTATGGCAGGATGCAAACTGCAAATTAATTTTCATAATCACCATTGGTATTCATTAAAAGCATCATCTTTTTGAATATTAATAAAATTATAAAATAAGGCTGCGATTGATCAGTTGAGATAAAAAAAAAAAAGTAGCAAAAAACACTGATTTTTCTAAATTAATATCTTCTTTATTTTTTCTGATAATCAGATCATGGCAGCTTATTACTCGCACATGCACCTAGCGGCATGCAAATATATCACATGCAAAATTTAATGGAAACCCTAGTTTTTAGGGAAAGTCTAGTCAAGCAATTTGGTCAACTGTTGCACAGGCGATGATGAAAAAAACTGAGCAAGACAAGATACTGGTGAAAGAGACACTGTAACAGTGATAAGATAAAGAAGAAGAGGGCATGAAGAACGGAAAGTGTAAAACCCTATATAAAAATTAAAATAAAAACAGATAAAAAATGCAGATCAGACCTCAAAGGATGGGTAGAGTACTCGCACAACTTCCCAGTGCTGGAGAAGATGATCAGCCCGATCTCTGCGTCACATAGAACTGAAAGTTCATGCGTCTTTTTTAAGAGCCCTCTTCTTCGCTTTGAGAAAGTCACTTGCCTGGTAGTCTGGTTCTCTATTCTCCTTATCACTATCTTTCCTCGGCCCATTCTTCTTCCTCAGTTCCCACCAATTCAAGGCAGATATAAAAATGGCAACTCTGCTACAATACTCAATATGAAAGATAAAGAAACACAGTTTAGGTGCCCGTGTGGATATTATTTGCTACACACACACAGTCCAACATATATGTATATCTATAATATGTGTTTATATATATAGAGATAGACAGAGAGAGAGAGTAGCATACTTTATTTTCTTCTTGAAAAAGATGAAATTATAAGTGGATGATCATTCTAATTAATACCTCAACTACAAATGTTGAAAACATGGAAGAGTTATAGCAATAAGAACACCAACCACTAGGTTCTCATTGGTCGACGCGATGATCAAATGTTAACCAGCTTCATCTTTATTAGCAGCTCGACCCACAGTAAATACATGGGGGTTGATGCAGAATGGGTAATTCTGGGGACGAGTTTTTATATATTTTCTTCTACAAAAGGCATTGTCGACAAAAAAGATTGTATGTGACAGTTAACCACCTCTCTGCTGATCTGCGTCAGTTACCTGAACCATTCCAATTTTAGAATGTTTTCACGAGTATGGCAAACTAGGGTTTTTCCATTAAAAGAGGTGCAATAAGGGCTATCTTTTTTCAAACCATAAACTGCAAATAATTTTTCGCAAAATCCCTGTGCATGCATGCTTACTTTCTAGCCATCTTTATTCGTTGTTTCTATCATTTCGTAGTGACCCAGTATCTGCAACTTCCCCATCTCATACCTCATACCGAGCCATCATTGAGCCATCGTACCGTAGCTTACATACAATAGCTTGCATACAATGGCTCATGTCCCACACACACACACACTATTTATTTCTATTTATCTTTCTCTTTCTCTCTCTCTCTCTCTTACTCTCTCTCTCTCTCTCTATATCTCTCTCTTACTCTCTCTCTCTCTATCTCTCTCTTACTCTCTCTCTCTCTCTCTCTATCTCTCTCTTACTCTCTCTCTCTCTCTCTCTATATTGTTGTGCACCTACAAATATATTTCTTGAAAAATCAAGAATAATCGTGGAACAAATTATTAGTATAACTATTATGTTAATTTAAAATTTTTGATATCTTAAAACTGTTTAATTTTTATTAAAAAATTTATCCAAAAATACACAATGAAAAAAAATAAATGTTTGGGATACTAAATTTTCTATCAAACATTCAAACCATGTAAATAAATTTATTTCAAATTGTACTAAATATATATATCTACACTTATCTGCTTATACTGGAAATTATACAAATAAACCATCACAAATATCACATAATCATAATAAATATTATGGCCCCTAAATTAGCAAAATATTTACACACATAAAATCACAAATTTTAAATTATTACAAATCAAGAGAAATATAAAAATATTTGAAAATAATTGTAGAATTGTGTTTCAATTCTGGACCCAATATTTTAGAAGAACTTCGAGCATTAATTGTAGAAATATAAACTTGTTTTTTACTTGGAATTATCTAGAAGCATGATAACTTTAATATTTTTAAAAAAATTCAAAGTTAGATGAAACCTTGGTAAAAGTTAGGTGAGAGTTTAATAGCTTATAATTGTGTATTTTTTTTTAGAAACACACACTTTATTAAAAACACGCACACAACTTACAAGAGACTAAAAAGGAAGCCGATTTAGGCCAACCCGCCATCCTATGCACCATTGGGTTCAATGCTCAGAATACACAAAATCACAAAAAAAGAAATATGCCGCCAGAATAAAGAGGCTATCGTAAGAGTTATAAAGCAGACAAAATATCTAAATTATCAATGTCACTTTGAAGAGAATTCATAACACCTGCAAAGCAAAAAGACACATACGCCAAGAACCTAATATGATAATACCAGCGTACCTGTGTTTTTGGCACAAACACCCTGCTCAATGGAAAAAAGAAAACTTGTCGCTCTAAAAAAGATGCTCAGGTAAATTGTTAGAGCACCAACTGATCATAGAGTCATCCAACTCACCTTCTCATAATTGGTCTGTGTGAGAGAAGTATATTCTCCACTAATGCATCGATTCTGAGAATAATCCTATTCGCCACGAAACACTTGCCCCTAAATATAACGTTATTCTGCTCTTTTCATATCTCCCACATTATCAATAAAAATATGTATTTTCTAATCCAAGATAAATCAGATGGGATCTTTATGTTCGACGAATTATCTAATTTAATTACTTGCTTGAATGTTACCTTCTGAGTATTTATGTTTGGGAAATATTTACGCTAGATGCTCCAAGTGTCCTTGCAGTGTAACATCACATGTAAGCAAGTTTCCTCGTCCGCACAATTGCTACACTTAGATGCCAAATAGTATCCCTTCTTCAGGATGTCCTCCGTTGGGATGAACTCATTCACTAGACGCCACTTGAAGAAGGAAATTTTAACTGGGATATGCTTGTGCCATATGCCTATGCGATCAGACGTCGGGGCGCCCCTTACACGAAACATCTCCTATGCTGACTTGAATGGGAAAGCACCCTTGGTTAGAAGCCAAACTAGATTAATCACCATTCCTCTTCTTATCTTCTTTATTCGCTCGGCAATGTTAGGTGGAATCAGCCTGTTAAGTTTGTCTGAGTCTCATTCGTCCCTGATGAAAAACTCTTTAACAAGAGTCTCACAGGGGCCTGTTAGCCCAAACGAGTTTAAATTTTCTAAGTCCAACTACTTATCATGCCAAAATGATATATTGCTGGAACTCAGCTTCCATACAATATATTCATTCACCGTCGCACTCTCACTCTTAATTCTTCTTCATGTCGGTATATCAATATATCTTTTCCTAACCTCTGGGAATCCCATTCCGCAATATTTGTCTCTAAGAAATCTATTCAGTAGGTTCATATTGGTATGGAATTCCCTCCATAGTTTCACCTCCATAGCTCTCAATATATCATAGATATTCCTAAATCCTAAGCCTCCTTAAAATTGTTCGGTTGAGATTTGATTCTTATAACCTATAAATACCCCTCTTGTATAAATATTTTTTCATTCAAAAGAGTCTAAAGCATTTCTTAAATGTTCTTTTGAAAGAGTGTGAGATC
Source organism: Sapria himalayana (assembly GCA_029783825.1). Taxonomy (NCBI): domain Eukaryota; kingdom Viridiplantae; phylum Streptophyta; class Magnoliopsida; order Malpighiales; family Rafflesiaceae; genus Sapria; species Sapria himalayana. The sequence goes on from JAREIK010011258.1 coordinate 257,343, forward strand.
ATTTCTCCAGCTTCCTTCCAACAAAGTGGTATCAAAGGTTGGAGGGTCATTTATTAGGTATCTATAAAATTGGGTGTGCTATGTCTTTGCAATGTTAACTGATCTTCTACACCAAAAAAAAAATTTCTTGAGAACTCATTAACATAAAGAGTTGGAGTCTTGAGTCCTTAAGTCTCATAGTATTTGTTTGTTCATTCAAAGTCCAACTTCAATATCTTTTAATAGAAATGAAAAGTAATGATATGGTCCCCTTCTAAGTCCCAATACTCCACAAGAGCAATTATGACAGCTGGAGCATCAAATTGAATGCCCTCCTTTGATCACAAGATGAGTGGGATATAATAAAGAAAAACCATAAAGAACTGGAGAATGAAGATACTCTATCTCAAGTTCAAAAGAATAGTTTGAGAGACTCAATAAAGAGAGACAAGAAGTCTCTCTATCTAATCTATCAAAGGTTATATGAAGGTTCAATTGAAAAAATCTCAGAAGCAAGAAGGCTCCAAACTTCGTATAAGGGAGAAGATCAAGTTAAGAAGGTATGTCTTTAAACTTTGCGAGCTTAGTTTGAAGCTTTGAATATGAAAGGATGAGAAGTCATTTCAGACTACTTTTCTAGAGTCTTAACAATGACAAATAAATTGAAAAAAAAATTGTAAAGTGTTAAGTGATGTAAGAATCATGGAGATAATTTTTCAATCAAATAGATTTAGAATTCGATCACACTGTCACTATTATTGAAGAACCAAAGACTTGGAACCCATGACAATAGAATAGTTATTAGGTTCCTTACAACCCTATGAAGAAAAAAGAAAGGAATGGATCATAGAATAATGACTCAAGACTAAAATTGATTCTACTAAAAAACATCCAGGATGATAGAAGGCAACAAGGAAGTGGTTGTGGTTGAGGAGGAGGTCATGGATGTAGACATGGACGTTGACAAGGTTGGAAGTCCTATGATTTCCAAAGAGAAGAAAGTTCAATAAAAGATCATGAGAGAGATAACTACAGATCAAGGTATGACAAGTCAATTATCAAATATTACAACTAGAAAAAGTTTGTCATTATGCTTCAGAATGTAGAGCTTAAATAATAAAAGAGTTGAAAAGAAGACCAACTATGTGAAAAAAAGAAGTCGAGAAGATAAAACTTTACTGCTACTTATAAGGACAATGCAAGAGGTGAAGATAACTCATAATAGCTTGACTCTGGTGCAAATAATCATATGTGTGTGAAAAGAAGCATATTTTTGGAGCTTAGTGAATCAGTGAATGTTAACGTAGTTTTTGAAAATGAATCAAAAGATGTGGTGAAAGATAGAGATAACATTCTTATCTAATTGAAGAATAGAGTTCATCAATTTATTTCAAATATTTATTATTTACCGAACATGAAGAATAATATCTTGAGATTCGGAAAACTCCTAGAGAAAAATTATGATATTCATATAAAAGATAATAATCTCTCTATAAGAGATGGTGAGAGTAATTGAATTGCCAAGGTACTGGCATCAAGAAATAAAATATTAATGCACATCATTTAAAGTGATTTTGTAAAGTATCTCAAGGGATGCTACAACTACACAACTTGACTTAAGCATCTTCACTTTGGACATCTCAACTTTGGAGGATTGGAATTACTCTCCAAGGAGCAAATGGTGAAAAGACTATAAGCCATTAGTCATTCTGATCAAGTATGTGAAGGACATCTACTTGGGAAGTGATATAAGAAGAGCTTTCCAAAAAAATCAAGCTCAAGAGCTCAAGAGCCACTGGAACTCATACATACGGATGTGTGTGGTCCAATCAAGCCAAACTTACTTGGTAAGAATAATTATTTTCTTCTCTTTATAGATGATTTTTCAAGAAAAATATGGGCGTATTTTCTTAAGGAGAAATCAAAGGTATTTGAAATTTTTTAAAAGTTCAAAGCCCTTGTTGAGAAGGAAAGTGGACTCATAATCAAAGCCATGAGATCAAATCGTGAAGAAGAATTCATATCAAATAAATTTCAGAAATATTATTTATGATCATGGAATTTAAAGACCCCTCATAGTTCTAAAATCCCTCCAACAAAATGGAGTGGTGGAGGGGGAAGAATAGAATTATCATTGACATAGCAAAGAGCATGCTTAAATACAAGAAACTACCAAAGTAGTTGTGGGCGGAAGCAGTTGCATGCATAATGTATCTATCCAATTGATCTCTGACAATAAGCATATAGGGTAAAACACCACAAAAAGCTTGGAGTGGAAGGAAGCCGGGCATTTCCCATTTAAGAGTCTTCGGGATCATAGCTCATGTGCATGTCCCAAACGAGCAAAGAAGAAAACTTGATGATAAAAGCAAGAAATACATCTTTATTAGTTATGATGCAAACTTTAAAGGCTACTAGTTTTACAATCCTAATATTAGAAAGACAGTCATTAGTCAAGATGTCATATTCGATGAAGAAGAATAGGACTGGGGACAACTAGATGAAGACTACAACTTCTTTTCATATGTCAAAGAAGATGATGTGAAGCATCTAATAATAGAACAAGCAGAAGAGGAGCCTACTATTCCTTAAACTTCATCAGTTACGAGTACTCAAGAAGAGAGAAGTTCAAGTGAAAGGGTTCCACGATTTAGGAGCTTACAAGAATTATATGGTGTAACTAAAAATCAAGAGAATATTACTCGCTTTTGTCTCTTTGCCAATTGTGAGCATATGAACTTCCAAAAAGTAACAAGAAACAAGAATTAAAAACAAACTATAGATGAAGGAATAATGGTGATCAAGAAGAACAACACATGAGAGATAGCTTCACTTCCAAATGGACACAAATAGATTGGTGTGAAATGGGTATACAAGGCAAAATATATAAGGCAAGAATAGAAAAGGTTATAATTAGATTTTTTTATTTCCTTGGCTGCTCAAAACAATTGGAGGAAAAATCAAATGAATGTGAAATCTACCTTCCTAAATGGAGTCTTGAAAAAGAAGCCTATATTGGGAGGCCACAGGGGTATGAAGTAAAAGGAGAAGAAGATAAAGTCTTAAAATTAAAGAAAATACTTTATGGATTGAAGCAAGCTCCAAGAGCTTGGAATGCTTGAATTGACAATACCTTCAAGGAAGAAACTTTATCAAGTGCCCATATGAGCATGCATTCTACATCAAAATTGAAAATAGTGATATTCTCATCGTGTGCTTATATGTAGATGAATTAATCTTCACAAGTAGCAATCCAAGTATGCTTGACAAATTCAAGAAATAGATGACGAAGGAATTCGAGATGGATAATATTAGGTTCATGTCTTATTACCTTGGCATTAAAGTTAAGCAAGAAAAGAAAGAGATCTTAATCACTCAAGAAAACTATGCTAAATATATACTTAAGAAGTTCAAGATGGATAACTCTAATCTAATTAGTATGCCAATAGAATGCGGAATCAAGTTGTCTAAGCATGAGGAAGAAAGTAGGGTGGATCTCACTCTCTACAAAAGCTTGGTATGAAGTCTGCACTACCTTACATGTACAAGGCCTGATTTTCTTTATGTGGTTGGAGTCATTAGTTAATACTTGGAGAATCCAACAAGTTATTGGAAGGCAGCAAAGAGAATCCTCCACTATATTAAATGTACTACAAACTTTGGATTGCATTATTCTGTTTGTGATAATTACAAGTTTATTGGGTATAGTGATAATGATTGGAGCAGATACATAGATGATCACAAGAGTACCATTAGTTTTGTATTTCATATGGGAGACAATACATGTGCTTGGGCATCAAAGAAGCAGCAAATTGTCACTCTTTCCCCATGCGAAGCAGAGTATGTAGCCTCAACCTCATGTGTTTGTCATGCATATGACTTTAAAATTTATTTAAAAAGTTAGGTGTGCCACAAGAAGAGCCGACCAAGATTTTTGTGGATAACAAGTCAGCAATAGTTTTGGTCAATAACTCAATCTTCCATGATCGAAGTAAACACATTGATACTCACTATCACTATAATGCACAGCTAAAGTACATAATATCTCATGATCAATTAGCCGATATTTTCACCAAGTCACTCAAGCAAGAAGACTTCACTAGGCTAAGAAGTTTACTTGGAGTAATGAAATCAAGTTCAAGAGAGAGTGTTGAAATATAAACTTATTTTTTATTTGGAATTATCTAGAAACTTTATAGTTTTGAATTTTTAAAAAAAATTCAAAATTAGATGAAAGCTTGGTCAAAGTTAGGTGAGAATTTAATGGCTTAAAATTATGTAGTTGAAATTGATTCTTGTAACTTATTAATACTTTTTCATTAAAAAAAATTTAAATCATTTATTAGGTGTACTTTTGAGAGAATGTGAGGCTCTTTCCTCCATCTTCCTTCCAACATTATTATCAATAGCATGAACATAACACAAGCACAACACGTACAAACACTACACGAGTACAATACAATCACAATAATAATATTATTCTGAACGTTGCACAAACTCCACAGGTACTTGACACAAACTTCGTAAGAATTCAACAATCCTTGTAAGCATAAACAAGAAGAGAGTGAACCACTCCTCTTAAATATTACATAAACTTAGAATAAGTTGTATAAATTGTAACAAGGGTTCATAAGAGTAATGTGTAAAACAAAAATGAGATGAGTTCTCATTTTTCTCTAAAACAAACACGCATACACGCTTCGCAATACATATTATTCATGGAAACACATGCACACAACTCTTCAAGAAAATGCATAGTTCACACAAACATGTAAATTATTTCATATTTCACTATGTTCACTCAAACATGTAAATTATATCACATTTCACTAGGTTCATGCACACACCGTAGTCACCTTTCACGGGATAAAATCTCTTACTCTTTGCGAACTTGACCAATATAGGGTGGATTCCATTTTTTTGGAGGAATCCCCCATTTTCACAAAATTGTTACCATGCATGACTTTTTCGCATGGTATATCAGCATTTCCTCTCTCTTTTTATTATGGCGTAAGTTTAGTATAAAATTCTCTACGTACTCACACTTCATTTTATAACAAAATAAAATAACCATTTAAATTTGATACAGACACACTTTAAATGAGAGCATAAAATCTCATTTGAAATTTAAAACAAGTTTACCCAAAAAAAAAACCAAATAAATCTAATATTTAATATTTCAAATTGCCTAAAACATGACATACCTAAAACACACACACACACACACACACACACACACATATATATATATATATATGTCTTGTATTATATGTGCGAGTGTATACATGTATATCTCAGAAAGAGAGAGAGAGAGAGACCACTTTATTCTCATATTTCTAAAAAAAATTCTATTTAATCAAAATAAATAAAAATTCACAAAAAAAAAAATTAAATGTTATATATCCACGGAAGATTAAAATATTTTATTTTCATAAAAAAAAAAAAGAGTGACTGCCTACATGTTTCACAGAAAATTATTCAAAAAAAAAAGTAGATTTATTTTCCATAAACATTATATATTTAAAAAATGAAAATTATAGCCCCAACCACTAAAATATTTCATAAAAATTCCAATACATAATCTGCGGGGCAAGAAATGGAAGTTTAAGCATTCTCCCACCTCGACTTCCCTTCTACCTCATCGACAGGAGTATACCACGCAGGCCACATCTTTCGATTGCTGAGTCTGTGGTTCAGAAACACTTCTTCATCACGGAGCGTCCTCATGGCAACAAGAACAAGAGTTTTCAAAACAGGAGCAGCCACCCCAAGATCTTCTGCTCCAAATCTAAACCAAAATCTCCCAAATCTTCTCACGTCTGCTTCTGCGCCGCCAACACATATGTTAGGTATGTAGGCTCTCATCTGCGTGGAACAGAGGGGGAAGCCATAGGGGGAGAGATGACGTTTGGGGCCATGCCTCTTGCAGGGTGGTTCGCAAAATGGGCTAACCCAAGAGGATTTCTGCGTTCCAAAACGTGACCATATTGACCAGATTGTGGCACTTGGAGTGGCGGGCTAAGCAGCTTCCAAGCCCAATCCATGCCTTCAGCAAACCCCCTAGGGTTCCTCGTTGTAGTAGTAGAACTTGATCCATCCCAGCGCCCACGCTATTCTCCCCCCAATCCCCATGGCTGGGCATCAATCAGAGCTCCATCATATCACATGATTAGGTATGGGTTTTGACCATCAAGCCTTGGGTAGCCAGGGACGTGCCGGTAGCACGCTGACGTATAGATCATGCCCGGGTAGAAGGCAACAAAGGCACCAATCCTAGCTTCTCCGCTTACAAACAAACCGTGGCCCGCATCTTTGTGCGGCGAGAGAGAAGGCCTTACGTCGAGCGTGTAGCCTATTGCAGACTTTAATCTCTGCGAAACTTCTGCAAGCTTCATCGGCCTTGTCTCCTGTCTGCCTGCGCTGCAACAAATGTGTCAGAATCCTGATAATAAAGTGGTAACCGGCGACGAACAGGAACAAGCAGGCGCCCTCGAGGATCGCCGAAGGAATTAGAGAGAGAATTACTCGTGCTAGTTGCAGACTTCAGGCCGATTTGGAAAGAATTGGCGACTGATTGAGATTTCGACGGACGTGCTCGTCTTTGAGAAGCTGCAAAGAAGAATTTCGTCCATCGATGAGCAATAATTCTCGATCTGAGCGTGGATATTTTCTTGCACCTGCCTCTGCTGATCAGTTACCAACACTTTGCTTGCCATTTCCATAATTTCATCTGCATCCGATTCTTCCGCATTTGGTCGCAATCTATTGTACCTGAAACATAAAAATACAAAAAAAAAATATGTTGATGAACAAAGAAAACATCATCATCAATCAAGTATCTCGTTTTTTTGCAATTCAATTTGTTAAAAATCTTATTTACTCTAACTCCACATCTGATAAAACTAAAAAAAATAAAGTGCTGAAAAATAAGTAATAAAAAATTAAGGATGAATTTTATAAGTGTTAAATTTATATTGAAAAACTATATAATAAATTAAATGATAAAGATAATTTTTTTTTAACTATAATTATTAATTATTATAAAAAATAAAATCTCTAAAAATAAATCCATAAATAAATCATAAATTCAAATAAAAAATAAAAATATTAAAAAAATAACCAATAAAATCTAAAGTCTTTAAAATTATTTAAATTTTTAATATAAAAATAAAAATTAATGAACAACTAGTTGATTTGCTATTTTATTTCTCAAATTAATCATGAAATAGAGTTAGTATTCGGATTTGTGGTAGCGGAGAAATGAGGAGGAGAATACAAGTTCACAAACTAAACTATAACGTGAATAATAAAACGAAAAAAAAAATGAAAAAAAATGACAATGATAACTTTAAAAAAAAAATTTGTTAAAATTTTTTTTTGAAAATATTAAATAGTTTATCAAACATGCCCTAAATATTTAGTTGTTAAATCCTTATATATAATTTTTAATTTTATTTGTTACTAATAATTTTATTTTTAATTTTATACTTCTTAATCTTAGGTAAGAAAAAGATTATCAAGAATCTATTAAATATGATGAAAACTCACTAATAGATGAAAACTCACAAAATTATAAAAAAAAAATATAAGACTTCTAATTTAATTTAAAATTATAATAAAAAATTAATATATATATATATATATATATATATTATATAATTTGTTATATAAAATTAAAGTATATAATTTTGATTAATAAGAAATATTAATTTTATAATATTATTTACTTATTACAGATGTATTAAAATTCTTATTTAAATACAAATATTTATGCATTTTAAATCTATTAAATATGAAGTTAATATTATATTTAAATTTTATTGTATCATATAAATAATATTAAAAATTAATGTTATTCAAATTTATTGAAAATAAAGATAATATTAAATTTAATATATTTCAATATATGACTAATATTAATTTGGAAGAATCATATCTTGGTACATTAAAATAATAAAAAAAAAAAAAGAAAATGAACAACTACCCTTTACATTTAATGTTACATTCAGGTAGCGTATAATATTATTGTTATGTTGCTATGTTAGTGCATATTATTCCATTTTTTTTTTATTTTGATGCATTAAAATATAATAGTTACTAATAATTTTAATTATATTTTTATATTAAAGTAGTGCTAAATTTAATTTCATTAAATATTAGAATTGTAGTAAATTATTGATTCAGATGTATAGTTATATATTATTTTTTTTTTAATTTAGGATATGCTTCCTCAGAGAGTCTTTGCCAATGGCTCTGCTCATACTGTTTGAATGGGCACCTTACCTACCCTGACCTCAAGGCCCAAAGGCCCATAATAAGGGATGGGTTGGGAAAAGAGAGGGGGGACTGGGAACGAAAAAATTATTAAATACAAAAAAAAGCTAAAAAAAAATTTACTTATAAATCAATATATAATAAATATTGAATTATTTTGAATTAAATACAAATTTTCATAACATTAAAAATATCAGAATATATTAAGATACATTAGGATATGATAATTTATTTTACAAATATACAAATATATTAGTAATTATCAATATATCCATAAGATATCATAAAATTTTAGTGATATTTATGAAATTATTTATCAATAAATATTTCCACAACATGTGTCATGTCGTAACCATGAACACAGGATATATCTAAGATATATAAGAGATAATATTTTCACATAATCAATAACCATAATATATCATAAAATACATTTAAATTATCACTAATGTACTGGTCTTATAAGTATTCTAAAATTAAATGTGTTTGATCACAATCACTACTGAGACGATAGACCAGTATAAAAATTTAGCGTATGTATTTACACTAAGGTTGGTAAGAGAAATTGGGGGAGGGTGAAAAAATAATTTAACCATAATACATCATAATAAATAAACAAAAAAGATAAAAAAAAGAAGAATAACATTCAATCCAACACAACCCCTTTAGAATTAAAATTAACAAAGTAAGAAAACTCCTACCTCAAGAGCCAAATATGGAATTTCATAAATTCTCTTTATTTGCCCCAAAATCTTGATTTTCCCAAATATGCTCCTTCATACTTTGGAAAAATGCTTCAATTTTGATATGTGAGCATAGATCTCATCGAAGCAATGAATTCTGACTATTGAACCAACCCAATTTGTTCAATAGATCTCTCTAAATCAAAAGGGGAGGGAAGTTTTGGAGAACTCCATCTCTCTTTTTTCGAGTTTTGTTTAAACTTTTCGGAAGAATTTTTCTTCTCACTTGCCTCCCCATGTCTCATTGTTTATAGTAACCCTAATTCTACTTAAGTAAGGGGCCACAACTTTGAGAAAAATTGCAACATTTAGAATATTTCAACTAAATGGAAGATCACGAATTTAAAAAAATTATCTAAGCCACTGAAGAAAGTCGCCTAGCCTTGAAAATAAAATCATGGCAATCAGAAGAACAATGCCCACAACTTTGGAAAAGACAATATCCTTAAAGAAAAGACACAAGTATCACTACTATGTATCAACCCAAAGATTAAAACATTTCTAATAATATGTTTCTATTATTACAAATCCATTTCATCCTCCGATGAGCTAAAAAATAATATTTCGTTGAATTTAAGTTTTTTTTTTTTTTAGTTTTTACATTACTTATTGATCGTACAATACTAAAACAAAAAAAAAAAAGAAATTACATTTTAGTAGCAAGTTGAGGAATTGAAAAAACAAACTGGGAAATTATTTGCTAGTGAAATTGTGCATGAAAAACAAATATTACAAGCAAACAAGATACACTGACCATGTATAGAGAAACAAACGATTGATATCTAATTCAAACTGCAACTGCTTTGATTCTCTAGCAAAGATGTAACCTTGGGCAAGAATTTTCAATGCCTGGAGTACAAAAAGATCATGGATGCGAGCAATGTGTATCTTGCACAAGAGCAACTCAATAAACATATTGATCTTAACACCAACAAGTGATTTGAATGTTATTTCTTGATTAGTTTTAGTTTCTCTTCTAAACACATGCTTCATCTTCGACCCCATAACACATTTTCTTTGACTTATTATACTTGTTGATACAACAAACCCTAATTTTACTAGTATTATGTTATAGTTTCTTTTTTCTTTTTTGGGTTCATGAACATATTTTCCATTCAAGCAAGAAGCATGATCATGAGAAAACTTGTAACGAAACGAAAGCAAGTAGTATCCAAGATTTTTTAAGCATAATTTTAGTGTATTTGTTTTATAATGTCAAAAATGAAAGCAAAAAGTGAGTTAAATCCAACTTGATCACTTCGAGCGACTTCATGATGTTTTCCATATATCCTTTCATCACCATATGCTTGATATTGTTTGTGAATTGTGAATGATGAAGAAATTACAAAATGTGTTATTTTTTAGGAAATGTAACCTCCCAGAAGAAACTCTCTCATGAAGAGGTCTATGTGCTTGAAATAGTTGCTGATGATCTCTCGAATGATCTCGTTCCAAGCAAAAAGTGGTCACTTCATGGCTATCGATTGGCCAACCATCAAGATGCCCTCGTCATGATCACCACCATCGACTATGTATTGCATGTGGAAGTGGTGGTGGCAGCGTTTGAAGATGAAAATGATTTCATCATCCAATAGACAAGTTCACGGAACTGTGTCTGATGGCAACATCCAAACTCAAGCATTAGAGAGCTCCTTGCGATTAATGATATGAGATGGTACAGTGTCTAGCAGTGGGACGTGCCATAATTTTTTCTGAAATACTTAGATAGTCAAACCAACTGGATTCATGAACTTTATCGGTAACATAATTTGTACTTTCATTTGATCATTAAACTTTTAAATACATTCTTAGAACAAGATACCAATGATGAATGATGTCATCCTGTGTGATCCATAAGCATTGGCTATGAAAGAGAGTGTCATCCTAATTTATGATTATTGAAGAGTTAAAAATAAAAAATATTTATGTCACAAGACATTTGGGTATTAGCCAATGAAGAATTCTCTAAACCTAAAATTATCTCTTCTACTAAAAAAAGAGAAATTAAAAATAAAAGAATTAAAAAAAAAATAAAGCATTACTGTTCATCTAGCAAGGTAGCAGCAAAATTATTTTTCCTAGAATAATAGGATCAACTAAGACTAAAGGTGCATGAAACTTACTTCAGAAGGAATTCTAAAAAAAATAAAAGAGCCCGAGGAATATAACTACAAACTCTAAGAAAAGGCTTCAAGAATCTAAAAATAAAAAAATCAAATTCTCTTAATACTTACTCTGCCTTGTTCTTTGACTTAGTAAACTAAATTAAAATACAAGATAAAACTATCTTTAAACTAAGATTAGTTAAAAAAACTACTTATAAGTGTAATTGACAAGCCTAATCTCATAGTTATAATCATTGAAGAGACTAAGGATCTCTTCGAGCTTAGCATGCAAAGGTTGCTTAGCTCTTTAAAAGTCCTATGACCAAAGATTTCTCAAAAAAATAAAAGTCGCTATAGAAACTGCTCCTCGAACAAAATTTAATCCATACTCCAATAAAAGCAAATAATGACAAAAATACAAATGTAACACAATAGAACAACAAAAGGATAAACATGACATGTCAAAGTTGTTAAAGATAATCTCAAATATACAAAGGGTTGTCTTCTTTGAGCTTCTAGATGCTCGAGCATAGCACGTGAGAGAAAAGAGAAAGCAGCAGGATCAAAAGAAATAATACAATGTAAAAATTGAGAATCATACTATTGGGAAAAATAAGATATATATATATATATTTATATGATTTAATAATCAACAAAGTAATAACATGAATAATTGCAAGTGGATGCGCACACTTAACTTTTAGACTTAAAATTTAGGCTTCAAATAATCATGCTTCTTAAACAAGCCCGAATACACATTCACCGAACCTTGACAATCCCCCTTTCGTGAAGGGTCCGATAAATCCAACAAGCCTCAGAGATGATTGAGTTTCAATTTAGGTAATGACTTTGTAAAAATGTCATTTGTTTGTTCTTCAGTGCTGTGATAGATGAATCATCTTTCTCAATAACTTTAATGAATTGTAACTTCAATGCTATATGTTTTATTCTACTGTGTAGGATAACAAAACTCAATTAAAAAATTGCCAACTTGTTTTCACATTAAATGATTATAGGATCAAAGACATCTTCATTCAAATTAGCCATCAACTTTCTCAATTATATTGCTTGGGATGTAGCCCATGAAGGAGAGATATATTCTACCTCAGCTATTGATAGTCTTATAATTGATTGTATTTGAGGTACAATATATGCCGGCAAAGCTAAGTGATAATACATATATGGATGTACTTCTAAAGTAACACAGACATCCATCCAGGTCACTGACATAATATCTTAGTAGTTTGACATCCAAGATTTTGAAGTATCTCAAACTAAGATATAGGGTATCTTTGAGATGCCTCAATACCCTTCTTGCAGCACCAAGATGTAAGTGATTAGGTAAGTACATAAAGTGAAATTGAATTTTTACTGAATACACTATGTCGGGTCTAGCGGCAGAAACATACAAAAGACTTCTAACCAAACTTTTATATAGTCTACCACTATTATTCTACTCTAAAAGATTTAAGTTTTCCATTCCATGTTTTTTAAAGTAGTTTGAACATATCTAATTTGGTTAATTGGTATTCTATTTGATTCTTGGAGCACAATCCTAGGAAGAGATGAAAAAGACTCATGTCAGACATTACATATTTTTCCACCATGTCTTTTTAAGTCATCAATTATTTTAAAATTATTATTAATGAATATTATATAATCATCATAAATAGCAAAAACCAACAATCTAGTTTTTAATATTTTTACATATAATGTAGCAGCACTCATTGTTCTATTGAAACCTTGGTTTAACAGATATGCATTAATTTATATATATCAAGCATGTGATGTTTGTTTCAATCATTATAGAGTCTTGTTTAATTTATATGCACAATGTTAGTGAACACAGATCGTCTATTGAAACATAGATCTTTCTTATAGGTCATCACTTAAGAAAGTAGATTTTATATCTAGCTAGTACAAAGACTATCCTTTCTATTCAGTTAGAACAACTATAAAACTTATAGTTTTCATTCTTGCAACTGGGACAAAAATTTCAAAGTAATCAAGTCTGGCATTTTGTAAGTTGCATTTGACTACTATCCGAGCTTTTAAAATTTTTTTTCTTAGTATTGGTTGGGCTCTTAATTTTATACAAACTCCCAACATTATAATTATTTTGGGGCAATTCTACTAAAGTCCAGGTATTATTTTTTTCAATGATTATATCTTTATGTGGTATAATCTCATCAAAATTATATCTTTTATAGATATCTTATCCTAATTTATATTTTATAAGAGTAAATAATTTCATTATTTAGCATAGACAAATTAAGTTCCGAGTCAGATTTTGATGCTTTAAAGTTGTACTTGGGTGAGCTGAAAGCTGCTGAATTTTCTGGCCATGCTGAGATATGCCCTTTTCTAGCTGATTTACCTTAATATATTAAGTTGAGATTTTTTATTTTGTACCTTATTATTTCAGGTTTAATCATCATCAACAAGTATATCTCTACTTAAAAGGAAAGCCCTGGTATTTAGGAAGTACAGCCTATATCATTTAGATATTAGGCTATATCCAACAAGGATACACTTTAATACTAGTATTATCCAATATTGACCTTTTTTGTTTTGGAATATGAGCATAGCATTGACTTTAAAAGATCTTAATAAGGTGATGAACATTAGGCTTCCTACTACTCCAAGCATGTGTTGGAGTGAGGTTATTTTGTGTCATAGTAGGATTTCTATTTAGCAAGTAAAATAATATATTTATTGTTTCCGCTAAAAATTGCTTGGGTAGATTCTTTTCGGCAAGTATTACTCTTGTCATTTCTACTACTAATTTTATTCTTTCATTTAACTATTTCATTTTGTTGTGGTAAATAATCTATGATCAGTTGACTCTAAATTCTCATTATTTTTATAGAATTTAATAGACTTATGCAAGAGGAATTCAGCACATCTATCACTTCTAAGAGTTTCTATAATTTTACTCATTTCATTTTCAACCATTTTTAGAAATTTTATAAAAAATTTAAAAACATCAAATTTGGATTACATAGAGTAAACTCAAATCATTCGAGTGTGATCAATAAACAGTATAAAGTATCATTTGTTTAAATTAGAAGAAATTCCACTAGCTAATTTCTTCTAGCTAATTAAATTTTAGGTTTCTATAATTCAAATAGTCCATTATTCTATGTTTGAAACTCAACTGTTAGATAGTATACAAACTTGATGGATAGTCTATCTTACAATCTAGGTTTATTAGAAAGTTTCTGCTCTTGATCATTTCAACTTTCCAAAGTATATTTTTAGAGTCTATATTATAAATATGACAATGATTTTGTTCAAATAATAGTTTGCATCCTTTTTGGATGAATTGTCCCACACTTAGAATTAATTAGCCTAGTTCAAGCACTAGAAATACATTCGCATTGATCTCAGTTCCAGATGATATGGTTTAAAGTCTTGAGTTCTATTAAAATAAGATCTCTATTTCTCATTTTAACTTTTAAATTTACTAAAAATTTTAATTTCATTAATAATTATTTGATTCCTGACATATGATTTGAATAACCACTATCTAAGAACAACACATTTGTTTAATGAGTATTATTATCAATTGAAAAATATATTATATATTTTCATATGATAATTTTTCTTCTGCACAATTTACTTGTTAAGTGTGTTTCTTTCTGTAGACTTTAATTGAGTGACCAATCCTTTTACAATAGCGACACAAAATTGTAGACTTGAAACATTGATCTTTTTATGATTGATTGTTCTTCTTATAGATATTACAAGTATAATAAGATACCCCCTCTACAAAGGAGTTGTTTTTTACAAAAGATAAAAAATATTTTTATTTTATTCTTTATACTTACCTAGGTTGGATTATCGAGTCAGACTTCTTGAGTTTGTCTTGTTTTTTCAACATTTCTCATCTCCAATAAACTTGATGTGAGTTTTGTTTGAAAAATTGCTTCAGTTGAGGCTTCTACTCGCTTGAGTGATTTTTGCTCATTTGATTTTAGAGATTTGAATAGTTCTTACATGCTGAGTTTAATAAAATCTTTGGTCTCCTCAATAATTATCACTATGGGATCAAACCCATTAGTTAAGCTTATGAGTATTATCCACTAACTTTGTTTCAAAGACATTTTCACCATGAATTTTTTATTAATTTACTATGCCAACAAACAAGGTTGAGAAAGTATAAAGAAAGTCTAAATCTTTCATTTTTTGATTCTAAAAATCACTGCTTAAAGATTGAAGTTTGATTCCATAATTTTTCTATCTCCTTTGAATTCATTTTGAAGCAGTTCTCATGCTTCTTTGGCCTTAAAATATCTTATTATTCTAGGAAAGATGACATAACTAATACTTTGTTGAATGAACAATAATGTTTTGTATTTAATTTATTTAGATCTCTTATTCAAAAGTTTTCTTGTTCGTCAAGAGTAGAGAGATCTTCAAATCCAGTAAACCCTTCATCGCCAAGTTCCCATATATCTCAAGACATTAACAAAATCTTCATCTTGACATTTCAATAATCATAATTCTCTCATTCAACCATATATATAGGTAAAATCCCTAAGTTTGAAGAGTCAAAATTTGTAAGTGTTATAATTTTTAAAAAAAGATGAAGACTCAAATTTGAAAAAAAAAATGAGGATCTTAGTCAATAGGTGCTGATTTGCACAAATAACCTTCAAATCTGAGTGGACCTGCACTAGATCTAAAAGAATGTACATATTTGTTTAGATCAAAGAGTAATACAAAATAAGATGAACAAAAACCAAAGAAAAGAAATTGACGAAGAGAAATTTCAAAAGAAAGTAAAATCACGTCCTCTTATATCAACTGTTTAAATTGTTGATAAAAATAACCTCAAATATTCAAGTGGTTATCTTCTTCTTTGAACTCATAGATGCTTAAGCAAAGAAGATAAGAAAAAAGAGAGAGCAACAAAATCAAAAGAAATAATGCAAATAAAAAATGAGAATTGCACTATTGAGAAAAGCATAAAATGTATTTATATTTATATTATTTAACAATGATAAAATAACAATGAAAACGAATGCAAGTGGATATAAGCACTTGACTTCTAGACTTTAAAATAGGCTTCAAATATTTGGGCTACTTTAATAAGCCAAAATACACATCACCGAACCTTGACAAGTCAAATATTCCAATCAAAGCAAACATAGAGATGAGAATAGAAACATATTCGCTACAATGAGACCCAACACCTCTGCTAAGAGTTTTTCCTCTTACTGATACAATATTAAAAAGAGGGACAATCACTCAAAAAATGAGTACTGGTATAAGTCCAAAAATTAGTATCACAAATATAAAAGTTTTGGGCATTGTTTTAAAAATTATACACAAAAATACACTCAACAAGCTAGTTGTACAGAGAAAAGATTCTTAGAAGAATATTTATTAAACATTTCGAATACTCCTAATACTCTATCACTCAATGTAAAGTTTCTAAACAATGGTTATTTAAATCATAAATATGAGAATATTGAGATATTTGAAAACTTAAAATCTATTTAAGCTCATAATTGAAAATGGAAAATCATGACCTTGTCAATGTAAATGGAATGGGTAAGCTCAGAGTTCCTATATCCACAAAAGTGAAGATCATTAGTGATGTTATATTGGTTCCTGAATTAATTAAAAACCTCCTAAGTATAACTCATACAAAAAGGATATAAAATATTATTTGAAAAATATTAATGCATTATATATGATAAAGGATTAAAAAATATTTTATAGAAAAGTAAGATGTCAAAAAGAAAAAGCTTCTCATTAAACTTTAATCATAATATAGACATTGTATTGAATATTACTGTATGTGTAATTTATTTTTTAATAATCTATTTGTATAACTAAATATTTTTTCTATTTTAATATTTTTATGTAAGTACATAATAACAGAAGTCCTGCTCCGGTTAAATGAACCGAGAGATTTTTTTTATATAAAATATTTTATAATTTTATTTTTGGGTGGCTATTTTTGGACTCATGGAATTGTTCATAGTCTCTCTCTCTTCTCTCTGCGTAATTTATCACGACTATTCTATATGCTGCATACTATAAGACATTTCTGTTAATTTAATCTGTAACGCATAAATATTTTCTGGTGGATATAGCTAGTCATACTGAGCGACTAGCGAACCACATTGTTTTTGGTGTTTGTTTCTCGTTTTTAATTTTGTCGTGGATGATTGCTAGTTTGAGATATATATATTACTTATTTTCGGTGTTTTTATTATTTCTGTATCTTAATCTCTCTACTGTGGAAGTGTAATTGCCCAACAAATATATATGTCTTTAAATATCTAGTATCTGGCATAAAAAGATTAGACACCTAAATAACAAAAATTTAAAGCTTCTTAACCAAAAAATAATGATAAGTGACATTTCCTATAGCCTGAGTATACTCACTTCTATATGTGAAATTTGTACATTGAGAAAATAATTCAAAAAACTCTTTATAAAAGAAATTGCCTAGAGGTCATCCACACAACTTGTATTAATCCACTCAAATATTTGTAGACCAATGTCAGTCTCATTTTTAAAAACAATATTCATTTCATGATATTTATTGATAATTACATAAAAATGATGTAAGATTTCTATATAAAACATAATTTTATATATTTGATATAGTTAATAAATTAATAAATATGGTAGAAATACAATCTAAAAAATTGTAAAAACAATGAGTTCATGTCTCATAAATTTATTAACTAATATGATGGGGATATAATTCAGAGACAATTGACTATGTCATATTTACCACAACAATAAAAAATTATATTAAAAAAAAACAAAAAGGTGATAAAAATGACAAGATCATTACTCGCATAAAAGAATCTAACTAGATACTTTTGGGCAGAAGCAATAAACATAGACATTACTTTCTTAATAGATATCCTAACTCAGCACAAAATGATCTCACTCATGCACATTCACAAGTGTAGAATATCAAGAACTTAAGTGTGCACTTAAATTTTAGAAAGTCTCTATGATTCTCAAATTTCAAAACAAAAAAGAAAAAAACTACATAATAAAAATTTAAAATATATCATAGTTGGATACAAACTACACTCTAGAGAATATAGACTACATTCATTGGATAGAAACACAATTGTAATGAGTAAAAAAATATTAATAAATAATGAGCTACAAATTATAAAATCTCAACATCAATATATTGAGGAGAATCAACTTCAAAATATAATAATGTCAGTAGTAAATTCAAAAGTTGCTGAAGATAGCTGCCATAACATGTATGAACCTATTATTTTTGAAGCTAATTTAATTTCTAGAACTAATTTAGACTCTTATAAATCTATTTTGACTATGCCTATTAAGTATAGAATATTAGAGAACATCTACCAAGTATATAACTACTTTTACAATAGAAAATAAATAAATATTCAATATATGAATGTCATACAATCAGTACAAGTACCCTTATATAATGAAAGCAAATAATCATGACAACCAATAAATTAGGTGATCCAATCAAAAATATCAAAAAAATAATAATAAATAAACAATAACATATCACATTGAGCAATTTGTTAATGTTTCTCATTGCTAACACACATGCACCTAATATGACTTCATTAGCTAACTTTTTTGTTCTCTTTTAAGAAACTTACAAATATAGTTTTATCCTTCCTTAGTGACTAGTTTATTATGTAAATTAAAATGATTGATTACTTAAAAGAATAAATTGATAGATAAACATTTTTTTAGAAAAATGGTTTATCATGCTATCTAACACATATTTCTCTACAAACCCAGATGAAAAAAATATTGTCTGACTTAATTAGTCAATCTCATAGTTCTATCAAAGAACTAATATTTTAAATATTATAGTGATATGAACAAGAATTACCATATCTTGCATATTTTTTACAAGTTGCATGACAAAAAAAATAATTGTAGATGTCATGGACTCTCGTAAAAATAAAAATAGTTAGACAATAATCTTTTTCTATGTGTAATGAGTAGAGTCGATAAGGAAATTTAAAATAAATTTATCAATTTCTCATTCAACATTAAATTATACATCAATAACTAAGTCATAATCACAATAATTATTTTTATTTAATTTTATACATGAAACTTCATAAATACACTAACATATAAATCTCATAGGAACTTCAAAATTAAAAATATTTGTACAAGAATAATATTTAAATAGCTTGTCACATCAATTCATCGTATTGCATGCATATATTGGATGTCATATCTTAGTGTGACACTGATTATCTCTGTCCAATGATGATAGTTTTCTGGTTCAAGACTTATCAGACATAATCTCTCTAATTTTCAGAGATAATACTAATGAGATATTAGTATTTTATAAATATAGTACTAAAGCAAGAGCCTTGTACACTTGATATGACCTCCAATTAATTTTATACATGAAATAATTTGTGATTGAATATTAGTTAGCTTGTATTATGTAAGCTATCTAATATCCAATAAAAAAAATCATGTCCAAAACCCCTTGCCAAAAACAGATAATATTTAGAAATTAGAAATCAGCATCAAAATATAAATATATCTAAAATCTATGAATGCATAGAGGAACTAAACAAAGTCTTCTACAAACAAGTATCAAACAAGAGACTATGCTATTGCCAATAAATAATAATTCCTTCAAATTGATCAAACAAGACCAAGCACTAGATTAAACTAGATCTACAATTTAGGATTCGAGCACTCAAACAAAAAAAAAAACAGATATAGAACTGATTGATCGATCATTACTAAAAAAAATCACGCTCCCATACCCATGCGCAGAAAATCTAAAAACAGAAATTTGTAACAGAAGACTGAGATTTGCTCTAATTCGAAAAAAAAAACAAAGATTAATGGTTAAGTTTCACAGAAAAGATGAATAGACGCTACCTTTTGGAATTTGTTGAAAATAAAAGCCATTGGCTTCTGCTGCTGTCATGCTAGCTCCAACAGCGACCTCCCACGATAACCCATCAGGTGCTGCCCATTCTAGTAATGCCTTGCGCAAGTAGCAATTTACCTGTAAAAGCCAAGCGAATCAGGAAGCAACCTGGTGGAAATGCTCTCTCCCCAATGCCCAATCTCATCACGCTTGATTTCCCCCCATTTCTCTAGCTTCAAGGTCACATTATTTTCAAATAAATAATCGCTTAAATTTTATCACGATAACACCTATACTGCATAATTATCCAAAAAGGTAAGAATAAAAGATGAAGCAAAAAAATGATTTTTTTTTTTTTTTTTTTGTATTCTTGAATTAACTATTATCACGATTAGAGATTATATCACGAAGTCATCTATTAGATTGCCTAATATTTTTTGGGTTGTTTTGAGACTAAAACATTAGCAATGATTCTTATATTTTTCAGCTGGTAGCAAAACAAAAAAAAAAAATGTTTTTTATTTATTTTTCATTAGTGTAGGAACATGAACAAATAACAACTTGGGATGAAGATCTATCTGAGCCTCAACTAGTCAATCTTTTTGATCCTAGAATTCTCTAGTTTCACAAAGAGAACACCTTTAGATTAATCTAGTAATCAACCTTAGATTTTTCAAATCTTCTCGAAGAATTAGTTTGTTCATGCAAACCATTGTAGCTCCGTTTGAAGCAGCACCATTTCATAAGTAGCAGCATCATCATAACTTATGCCTCTTTTATTATAAAGATTCATGAGTGGGCTAAGTATCTCATTGAGCAAGATCGATCTAATAAACATGAATGGGTTATTTTTAAATTTCATCTTTTTCTTGCTCAGTCTTCCACCATGACCTTGTAGCCATTATTAGATAACTCAGCTTTTAAACTTCCTAGAAGAGCAGCCAACTGGTTTTCAAGATCATTAATATGACTGACCTTCAATGACACATTTTTTAAATATTAATAATCATAGCTCAGAGAGATTAAAGACTTGATGGGCACGTGTATTTTGAATCTCCTACCATCTTCTTTATATTATTCTTAACATATTTATACATATGCATGACTATACAAATTTATGAAATTATGATGTATGGGAATGTGAGTTTTCAAAATATTTATTTTTTTCAATCTCATCCTAGTTTCACAAAAATATGCATAAATTATGCATGCTGAGGCTCTAATAGGTCACAACAACACATATAGAGGGGAAAACTAACATGATATTTCTAGCCTAGCTATCACCCCTACCAGGGAACATTCACTTATTCTTGTGATATGAAGAAATATGAGAGATTTACTAATTTCTAGCTCGACAACTACTTCCTCTATATAGCACAACTTTACCATGAGTGCATAGGGGGGTATAAGGTTATTCTCTCGAGTGCATATCTAATTTCTATGACTAGTAGTCACCTTAAAATTTCATAATCAAAATATGTATTTTTTCAAAATTATTTAAACTTTATTCAAAATATCATATTGTTTCAAATTATTTTTCATATGATTTTATACGTGCATTTTAGTATATTTCTATTTCAATTTTCTTACAATTCATCAACCGTGATTTTTGATATCATTTACACAGATAATTAGATTTATAAACAATATTTTTTCATTATAAAAATAAACAACTTTCTCTAAAAATATATATGGATAAATAAATTTATACATTTATCAAAAAAAAAAAAATCATAGTATTGAATTCATGAGTCTCTATCAATTAATCATATATATTAATTAAATTATATAAACTTTTTGAAAGTCATTTAGAATAAAGTAAAAGACATGGGTTCTAACCACGCACATAATATCACACATATGTAACTAACATTATGAAATATGAAATTTTTGCTTGAGTTTCATGAGTTTTTTTACATTAACCAAGCTTTTCTGAGTTTTAAACGTCAAACCCTAGCTCCAAAATTTCAAATCGAGCTCTATATACACAATACAAACTCAGACTAAAACAAAAAAAAAGACAAATAGTGTTTAAATCTGACACAATTTTAAGTATAATTTAAGAAATCAAACAAAAAAATAAACATATATTAACCAACATCAATCTTAACCTTCCTTGTTTGTTTACATCTCTTCAATGGTCATTTTTGATTGAAACAAAGTGATTATTGAGCTTAATCATTTAATATAATGAATTCTTACCAAAAATTATAAATTTGATGTTTTATTTTAAAGATATCAATGAAGAAATGAATAAGATTCAAAGAGAATCAAAAATAAGAAAAGAAATATAAGATAAGTCATGAAATAGAGAGAGAAATAAAAGAAATAAAAATTTTATATTTCATTTAAGGGTAGAATAACTAAAATATCCATGAAAATTCAAATTGGCTTTTCTTTCTAAAACTTAAAAACTAACAAAATTAGTATCTTTCTTCACCATTTTATGTCTCGAATTTTTTTTGAATATGCAAAAAAAATTTAACAACTTTATCTCTCCTTATTTAATAAACTTCATCCATTCAGATCAATAGGTAAATTATAAAAAAATATTTTTGTATGAACCTCCCAAATAAATTTTAAAAAACTCACTTCAAAACTAATTAGCAACACGAGTATAACAGTGTTTCCTCGAAAACATTTGAACAATTTGAAATGGGATATTCCAGATCAATTTTATAGTGAACCTCATTTAAATGCATTCAAATCACACTAGATTGAACAAAAAAAATCATACTTGGTAGAATATTCCAAACAACTTTTAAAACTCGTCTCATTCTAACACATTCAATTTAGAAATATTAAAATATTCGTGACTATTTTTAGATTTCATCTAAATCAAATTCATTTGAATGATCATAAAAATCATCCCTATGTAATATATATAAAGCTCCTATTTACTTACCATAATTAGCATATATATATATCTCTATTTAACTTGAGTCTCACGTCATAGACTTTGTTCCAAACACATCAACACAAGATGGTTCATGTGTTGTTATTGTGACCATACTTTAGAATAAGATCATATTTTTCTTTAGTTATAGGGACTAAGAAAGATTAAAAATGATCCTTTCATGCCAATCTTGACAAACATTTTGTGGGGATTTATGATGAAACCTTATTAGTTGGGAAGAGAGCATAATTTTGCTTTCAAAGGAAACTAGGAATGACTTTTAGGCCAATGGCTTATCTGAATGATAAAGGGACTTTTTTTTCTCTCTTGATCTGACACTCTAGAAAACTCAATAGTAGAAGAAATGCTATATATAAAAGAAACATCATGTCGAAAGATTTTTAAGACCATAATGATTAAAATAAAAGAAACCTCAATAAAGTACAAGTTACCAAGATTATAATTGCACTCACTGTCTTATTCAAAATTCAATTTGATTTATATATTATTTAATACTTATTAATTTATTTATGTTAATATTACAAATGACCATTTATTAAATTAAATAACTAATAATTTTATTTAATCGATATCTTATTATTTTCTCGAAACCTTCTACTTAACTTATTTGATATGTCAGATTTAAAATTCACTTAAAAGATTTTACATTGTCAAAACTTATAAGCATCCTAAGAAAGGCACCATCAATCCTTTCAACACAATATGGATTTTGTTGATAATTAATATTTATCATATAATTGATAAAGTTATCCAATTTACTGAGCACCCAAATCTATTTATATATTTCACTTTCTGTAAGTGAAAATAACTAAAAATAAAAGCACTTGATCATTAATTATTTCAAGATTAAAAGCAATAATATTCAAAATAATCACGTGTCATAGATTCTTTTATGTGTTAGCATAAAACAATCACCCCAACTTAGCTTTGTCTAATACACTCAAGTATACCAGCACAAGAAATTGAAATTTTACCATTTACTAAAGTAAAGATAGATCTAATAAAATCATATGCTATAATCTTGACACTGATATATCCAACTCAATTTGGATTGTGAACATAAAACTTATATTTCACTAGAACTAATAATTTGTCTTTGTATACATATGCCGAACTCCTCCCACCAAATCATTTATTATGTAGAATACATGATACATGTACATTGTGTATTTATATGTCAAATCAGCTCATTATAAATTCACATAGATTTGAAATAATAAAATATATCAATAAATATCCATTACTCTAGAATGATTGTCAATATAAATAAAGTTCTATCAGCCAAATCAAATTATATCTACTTAAATTGGATATTTGTGATATGCAGGAGAACTTATTAATCATTATGATCATGTTATATTTTCAAAAGTATCTATTAATGACTCGTTGATGTGGATATATATTATTAATTATATTGATTGAACAATAATGTAATCAGATTACTTATTGAAAATTACTAAGGTTATGTTATGACCAAATCAATAAGATTCAATTAGATTGAATAAAATGTGGCATATTTCAATTTTCAATGAACTTCATAATATCATGTTATGACTAGATCGCATGATATTTCAAACTAGTTGTTTGCGTGTGACTTTTTTTGCATTATTACCAAACTTGTTCATATTGATTTATACAAAATATATTTTATATATTTAAATATGTGTGTTTTTAAAGGTAGATGAGTACAACATTTTGATACGCAATAGGATGGTAGAAAATCATGTTATATTTTCAAAATTTCTTTTACACACACACACACACACATGTATATATCTATATCACTAATTTTGTCTTTTTTTTTTCTGTTATTTTAGATGTCTAGTATGCATTCCACAATGTGTTAAACAAGTTGGCCACATCTTGCTGGTTCTTTATTTTTATAAAGTTTGTTGTTATAATATCAAGCCAATGAATAAGCCTATTCTGATGAGTCTTGGAATAATTATCCAACAAAAACAGATCGTTAAGTATTGGATAAGTTAATTTTGTTTAGTTGAGTAAATTTAATCTATAGTTGTTTTTTTGCTTTGATGTTAATTATGAATAGGGTTCATCATAACATATTTGTTATAATGCTTATTGAAGAACAATCATACAGGTTGAACATGTTTCACGTTGCAAACATTGAGATGACTTATTATGGAAAAATTATGGTTAGATACACTTGTTTAATTTCTACTTAATTTTTGACATTGAGATGTCAAAAATCATGCTAGTTGAGTAAATTATACTTATTTAATTTCTAAGCTTGTTAAAATTTATAAATGAAACGAGTAGATTTTATCCCCAATAGCTTGAAACCATGACTACGCACTTTTTTCTAGCATACCAGTCTCTAACCAGTGTTATCTCTAATATCACTTGCTACCTTGATTTGGAAGTTATGCCAAATTGTGAATAATGAAAAAAACCCTTTAAAAGATTACAATTTTTCAATTTTTTTGGAGTTGATATATAATTATTCTAGTAAATTAAACATATTTATTTATTATAGTTTGCAATCAATTTTGACATACAATTTTAATTAAATATGGATCAAAAAAGGGTGTATGAACAATATCGATGACTATTTGTGGTCATAATTTGTCACTAGGACTATTAGATTTTCATGGATCATGATATTCCATAATAATACAATATTGTACATTTTAAATCTAAGTTCTTTTGAATTTAGTATATATATATATATATATATATATATATATATACATATATATATAATTAATTTGATTTTAATTCATATTAATTATCTAATTTTAATAAAATTAATTAATCTGATTTATTTTAAATAAAATATTATTTTATATATTATAATAATAATAATAATTAATTTGATTTTAATTCAAATCAATTATCTAATTTTAATAAAATTAATTAATATGATTTTAATCAAATCAATTATTTATTATGACACTAGATAAAACTATGAAAGGGACTATGGCTAAAATAAAGATTATGTTGTACCATTTATAATAAGTATAATTTATTCTATTATAAAATTATAACTGCACTCACTCATTTATTTGAAATAATTTGAATAAGTTGTTATTTATCACTTATTAAACTTCTCGTGTTAATATTATTAATCTCATTATTTATAAAATAAAATAACTATTAATAAGTGTACGTGTAAATTAATTTTTTCAAGATTAAGAATAATAGTATTTATAATAACAATTTAGATTATATATCTCAATATTTAATATCAGTACAAAAATTAAAATTTTACCATTCTCAACAGGCAAGACAAATCTACTAAAATCTCGTGCTACAATCAAATTAATAGTGTGCCAAACTCCATTTAGATTATGAATTGTAAATTTATATTCAACAAGAATTAATAATTTTATCTTTTATGCGTAAGCTGAACTCTAAGTATCGAATTATTTACTATACAGAATAAAATACACATGCGCGTCATTCTTAAATGCAAACTCAGCTCATTGCAAATTTAATTATTTTTACAAATATTAAAAATAATCAAATAACTTTAAGTATAAACACCGTTCCAACATGATCGACACCATTAGTCCACCAACAATCCCACATTTGAAAAAAGGACCATGTTATGTTATTTTTTTTCTTTTTTCAACCTCGAACCCACTTCATTTTTTTCTTTTGTATCCTCATAGATTGTCGATCACACACACACAAACACACGGGCGCATACACTTGCGTGTGCATGCCCACACATATATTTGGTTGTGTTTGGGCCCTAGGGTGTAATACCAAATATTGAATTTTTATGGATCATTCCATTCATTAACTATTGTTTATTAACAACAAATCATTGTTTTGACAAGGATTTCAGAGCAACTCCAATGGGAGTTGCTATAAGGGGTGCCATCTTCATAACCGCTAAAATGGCACCCAAACAATAAAAAAAACTTGCTCCAATGGAGTTGGTATAATAGGAGGCAAAATACCATCAAATGTCTTTGGGTGCCATATTTGGCAACCTTAGAGAGAGAATATAGAGGATGCAAGATAGCAGTTATGACTACTATGCATCTCAAAGGATCTCTCATAGGTTGAAAAAAAAACTTTAATTAAAAAAATATTTAATTATTAAAATAGCACATTATTTTGGCACCTACCATTGGAGTAAAAATCTATTTAAGGGTGCCAAAAACACTGTTCAAGTTTGCAAAATAACATTTGGCACTCCTTTTTTAGCATCTCCCATTGGAATTGCTCTCATAAAACATAGATGAAGAGAAGAAATCAAGGCAGTATTAAATAAAATTATGTCCCGTACATCAAGTAAAGAAAAAAATAAAGCTTACATATTGGGCTCTTATAATTGATTAAAAAAAAAAAAAGAAAATACTTTATCATGTTCCTGGCCAATAGGAGATGGTCAGGCCATTGCTATCAATTTCTAACAAAGTTTGGCAATGTAGAATCGCTACTATTGTCAACAACAATGACTATTGTTTTACAAGTTATAATAATCAGTCTTTATAATTTTTTCAAAAAGGTTGGAGATCTTAATTATGTGCGAGGAAAAAGGTTCACCATGAGCCCGTGTTTCATGTACATGGTCAAGGCAAGTTTTGGCTCAACGGGATGATTCTTGGTCACCTTCACATGGTAGTTGCATAGAATGGAGGCGACGACGTACTTCATCTGGTGGTATGCAAACTCTTTTCCCAAGCATATGCGAGGACCAGCATTGAAGGCAGTAAACTTGCACGCAGACTCGCTCGCAAACCTGCCATCTCGCAGCCATCTCTCGGGCTTAAATTCATATGCATCTTCTCCCCATATTTCCTTCATTCTTCCCATCGCATATATTGCATAGATCACCTTTGTTCCTTTCTTTAACACTGTCCCATCTGGGAGTGCGTCATCTTCAACAACCTGAACAAAGTGAAAAATTGCAACTTCGATCATAAGTTTTTAGTTCTGGTTTATGATCCCCTTTTATCAAGCTTCTCATATTTGTAACACTAAAGATTTGCAAGAACACTAAACAATAATAAACTACTAAGCATTTGCAAGAAATGCGAAAATTTTTGAAATAACCAAATTTTTAACAATAAAATTTGCAAGAACACTAGATTCAAATAAATATAGTTGAAAAATAATTTTGATTGTTGATCGTCTAAATTTGGAGTATTATTTTGATTTAATCAACTCGTTTCTCAATTTGTTTCTTGAAATAAAACTTGAATGGAGTAAAATAAAAACGGATTTGAATTTGATTTGTGATTTTGCTTAAAATAAGGTTTATCATCAAGTAGTAAAAATAAGGAAAAAGAGGGAAATTAGAAATAACCTCTTTGTGATCCATGGGAACGGAAGGGTACAGCCTTAAGGATTCAGATAATGCAGCGTGCAAATAGTTCATCTTTTTTGTATCCTCTAAGGTAAAACACTCTCGGTCCTGAATGTCTCGAACAATGCTTTGTATTTCTCTGACAATTTGGTCTTCCACACTTGGATGCTGACCCAGAAGCCAGAAAAACCAAGTCATGGCCACGGAAGAAGTGTCTCTTCCTGCGAGGATCACGTTCACGCAGATATCTCTTAAAAACTTATCTGAAAATGGTTTGCCATCCCCATCTTTACCCAGAATGAACGCAGTTAGAAAATCTGATTTCTCTTTCTCAATGTCGTGGTGATCAATGAGTTGTAGCTCTTTCTTCCTGGCTTCGATCACTAGTTGGACGAAATGACCCACCTCATTTATTGAGCGTCTCAGGTTCTTCTCCGTCCCCAAATCAAAATATTTCATGGCTCTCCATACCCATGTGGGCGTTACGAAACGAAGCATGGTCGTCTCCGTCGCGTCCTCAAAAGCTCGGGCAAAGGGTATTTCTAACAACTGTGGACGGAGACAGCCGGAATCTTCACCAAACGCAATCATGCAGATGTTATCGAATGTCAGCCTGAGTAGAACATCTTGCAGATCGATGGCG
Organism: Sapria himalayana; assembly: GCA_029783825.1. Lineage (NCBI taxonomy): Eukaryota > Viridiplantae > Streptophyta > Magnoliopsida > Malpighiales > Rafflesiaceae > Sapria > Sapria himalayana. The sequence continues at coordinate 286,169 of JAREIK010011258.1, forward strand.
ACAGAGTTAATCACTGCATTTTTCAGAACTGGCAACAGTCTCGAGTGGACGAGGAGATGCAGTGAATCGGCAGTTAGTTTCTTGAACTTGGCCGAACGAAATTCTGCGTTCATCATCTTTCTTTGCCATTGCCACACCGTGTTATCCGCACTAAATATCCCGTCCCCGAGAAGGTCACGGACAGTTTCGTGAAAGTAATGCCCTTTTGGGTAACTATTGAATTTCGTTCTGAGAATATGTTCTACGTTTCTTGGATCGGTCGTGATTACACAATGGAGATTACTAAACGATGGGCCTTTAAATGTGAACGTCCCATTTTTCTGGCAGAGAACTTCTGTAAACCACTCGTACACATTGGTTCTCATGCCAGAGATCAGCGCAGGAAGCATTCCAATCACCGGCCAGACTGGCAAGCCGTAGCGTTTGCTTTCATGTATGCAATGGATGGCAACGAAAGTGGAGAGAGCTACTAACAGTTCTACAATGTGCTCGTAGAACCAGAGAATGGTGTTGAGCAAGATCATCTTGTTGGTTGAGGTGATACAGTGGTGGGATAAGGTGCATCTGAGCAGTGCTGTGAGGAGAAAACCGAAGCAGCATGTAAGCAGTTATAGGAGGACAAAGGGGGCGCGGATGGCCGCTGTTGTGTTTCTTCGTTCTTGGCGTGTTGATTTTCGTCAGATTGGTCACATTGGTGTGGTCGGTGAGCAAGAATTCGTCAGCAAGATTGGTGGGGTGGGTTTGACCTGGTAGTGGTGAATTTCGGCTGATGGAGATGTGGTTTTGCTTTTTGACACTAATAGCAATTTTTGCTCCACAAAATTTTTTAGTTGATTCCCCACAAAATTTTAACAATTATAAACTAAATTTTTGATATTTATAAAAAAATCATAAAACTATAAAAAATTTAAAAATAATGGTACTCGAATAAGTAATTCCTAAAATACCTTATCACATCCCCCTGGCTATCGTACTCTCCCTCGCCCCTGGCCCTCGCCATCATCCTCGCCCTTGCTCTCGCCCGTCTGTCCTCACCAACCCCCACACATCTTCCCCACCCCTCTCCCTCCCAAACCTCTTCGCGATGGAGCTCACTAGAGCTCCACTGTGCTCGATTGTGGAGCTCACTGGAGTTATGGAGCTCCATGGAGGTCCGTCGAGCTACAGTGAGCTCCACGGTCGAGCTCACTGGAGCTCGACGGAGCTCCTTGAGCTCCACGAAGGAGCTCACTGGAGCTCTCGAGCTCCATCATATAGCTTGATGGAACTCCACGAGCTTCACGTCGAAGCTCAGTGAGCTCCATCGTGTAGAGGTGCGGAAGGAGAGGTGCTGGGGGTGGTGAGGGTAGAAGGGCAAAGGCGAGGGCTAGGGCGAGGGCTAGGGCAAGGGTGATGGGAAGGGTCAGAGGTGAGGGCGAGGGCCAGGGGAGAGGGGATAGGGTATTTTAGGAATTATGTATTCGAGTGCCTTTATTTTTTAATTTTTTTATAATTTTGTGATTTTTTCACAAATATCAAAAGTTTAGTTTTTAATTATTAAAAACTTTTGGGGAATCACCCCAAAACATAATTCCTCCATTACTAATTATGAAAATATAAAGACTGAAATAATTTTGATTTTTTAAATGTAAGTGGGGAGCACAATAAATATCATAAATAGTTTTGGTTGTTCATATTTAGCAAACATAGGTAAATATTATGCAACATATTTTGAAATATTCTTGTGTGAGGTGTCAAGTGTACTTAATTGATGAGTGATTTCTATTGGAGAGTCTTGTGACAACAAGAATGAACAATTTTATCATGTACTTGCAAGACGGTGCTCTCATTAGAGATACCAACCTTGGAACATAAATACTAGGAGCGACACAATATAAAACAACATGGTAAGAGACTCAAGTAACATCCTTAGGTAGATATGAGAAACTATAAATGAGCCTCAAGTAACATGATTGTGAACAAAATGACAATCAAATACAACATGTTTCATATGTGAATGAAATATCAGATTATGATAAAGAGAGATGGAGCATCAATGGTGTCTTAGAATAGTTATTAATCCAAAGAACTTCAGCAGCACATGAGGCAAGAGAGCAATACTCGACCTCCGTTGAGGAACTAGAAAATGTATTTTGCTTATGAGACCACCAATAAATAGTATTGCCCCCCAAGATAGACTATGTAAGCTGAAGTACATGTGAAATTATCATGGTTGCTCCCCCAATCGATGCAGGTGAAGGAAATAAGGCAAAGTAGTTGGTCATGATTAAGAAATAAACTAAGATGCAAAATGGCCTTGAGATAATAGAGCACACATTTAACATCAAACCAATACGTGTCAGTGAGAGCAAGCATTAAATGAGCCAACTTATTAATAGTAAATGAAACATCTAGCCAAGTAAAAGATAAGTAATGAAGAGCTCCAACAATATAGTGATACTGTGTAGCATTTGTAGACACAAAGTCATTATGAAGTTGCAGAGGTTGAGAACAAGAGATTAGTATAGTATACCCTTTAGTACCAGTCATGTTAGTTTTGGATAAAAGATCATGGATAAATTTATGTCGAGAGAAATAATTTAGATGGGGTATGAATAATTTCAATACCAAGAAAAAAATATAGGTCACCAAGATCTTCGATGGAAAGTCTAGTAGCTAATGAATGAAGAAATTGGTCGAGAAAGCATATATCGTTATCGATGATGAAGAGATCATCGACATATACCAAGAAATAAATAGTGATGTGTCACGATTGGTCGAGTTATGATAAATAAATAATGATGTGTCACCCTTAGAATTGATAAAACCATAAGACAATAAAAATTCTTTTAATTCATTGTACCACGCATGAGGAGCTTGTTTGAGATTATCAATGGCTTTGCAAAGCTGACAAATATAGCTTAAGTTTTTAATATTGGTGAAACCCAGAGGTAGCAACATAAATAATTTTTTGGATAATGCACCGTGAAGGAAGGCATTATTAATATCTAATTGGTGAAGGGACCAACCATTAGTTAAAGCAAGGGCAAAAATAACATAAATAGTCATAGGTTTAACCACGAGACTAAATGTGTCATGAAAGTTAATGTCGAGGGATTAGTGAAATCCTTTTGCAAAAAGACAGGCTTTGTACTGAGAGATGGAACCATCATAATGACATTTAATATGGAACACCTACTTGCATCCAATTATATTTTGAGTTGAGCTGGGCGACACTAACTCCCATGTACCAATTTTGAAGAAGGGAAGTAAGTTCATCAAACATAGCCCATATCCATCCAACATGGCTATGAGCTTGAGATACATAAGATGGTTCAACAGACTCAGATAAAGAATGTTTGGTAGTAGTGTGATGAACATGCTTTGGTTTAAAAATATAATTTTTAGAATGGGTGATCATACTTTGAGAAGGAGAGGGAGGTAGAGATAAGGATACAAATAGAGGTAGTGGTGAGAGGTGCCGAGGTGATAGAATTAGAAGAGGAGTGAGAATAAGAAGAAGATGAAAAAATACTTATTACCAAAAAAGTAGGCAATGGTGGCATCGATGATGGAAGTGATAAGATATGTAGTGGAGGAGAAGTTGCTTCCATGATTGGTATATGTTGAGCAGTAGAAGTGGGGGAAAAAGGTGATTGAAAAATAAGAGGAAAGGTAGATGAGTTATGACATGGTAAAGTCAGAGGTGGGGAAAATAGATTTAGAAAAATGGAAGTATGTTTCAATAAAATAAACATGACAATATGTGTAGACTCTATGAGTTTTTAAATCTAGACAAAAATATACACTTTGATTAGAGGAATAACTAAATAAAACAAAGTGAATAGACTTAGGTTCAAGCTTATTGGTGGTGTACGGTTTTAGCTAAGGAAAACATAAACATCCAGATATATGGAGTTTTATTTTTGTGTAATTTGGTAGCTTAGAAAATAGACTGTGATAAGGAGAAGGTTTTAACTAACTATTTTATTTTTGTGTAATTTGGGATTTGGCATAAAGATATGATTAATTAAATAAACAACATTTTGAAAAGCATATGTCCAAAATTTAGAAGGGAGATTAATTAGCTTGATGAAAAATAGTTAGTCCAGTTTCAACAATATGATGATGATGACATTTAGAAGTGCCATTATATTGAGGTGTATGTGGCCGAGTTTTGAGATGTTGAATATCTAGCTTACTTAAGAAATACTTAAGTATAATATATTCACCCTCACCATTAGAGTAAATATAAAAAATAGGTCGATGAAACTACTTTTTAATGATAGTTTTGAATTGACAAAAAATATTAAAGACTTCAGATTCTAAATATAAATGATAAAACCTTACATATTTGGTAAAATGTTCAACAAAAATAACATAATAAACATGACTAGTGATTGATTCAATTAGAGATGATCCCTAGAGATCTGTGTAAATCAAATCAAGAGAACCATGACTTCTAAAGTAGGTTCACCAAAAGGTAAATAATGACTTTTATTACATAAACAAGAAGTACAAACAAAATCAGAGGAACATGAAGGCGATATGAAAGCATACAGAGATTGACACGTTTATTTATTATTAGAAAGGAATGGTGACTAAGAAGACTAAGCCAGGTAGTCAGAGAAGCAGCTGGCAAAACATTAATAGAGAAAGCAACTTATGAATGTTTGGTTACATAGTTATCCTCTGGTCATTTATAGAAATGATGTTGATTCTTTCTGTGGAGTAAGGGAGTACTTATTTGATAAAAAATTATGAGTGAAAAAATTAATTAGATGAATTGTTAAAATGACAAAAGTGATAAAAAAATTGAGATTTTGATTAATAGTGGGAACAAAAAAACTTTAGCTAAAGTGAAAGAAGGGGAGAGAGTTGTAGACTCGATATGTGTGATTTTCAAACATGAACCATCATGAATAATAATATCATCAAGGCCTTCATAAGGTTAATAAAATATCATACATGAAATCCTCATAAATAAATATCATTTCTTTCATCCCTCTCTCATCCCAAAAATTCCCTAAATTCTCTCAAAAAACTCTTCAATCCTTAGCAAATTATGTCTTGGTAAAATTGGAGCTTGCAATGATTGATGGAAGGAAGTTTTTAGATTCAGGCTCAAAAGCAATAGAAAATATAATTAATGAGTGTGGAATGCAAAAAATCATCTATGATAAGATTTTGTTGGACTCGAAAGAGTCTCTACCCATGAACAAACAATGATGTAACTACTAAATTAGATGATACAAATGAGTATTTTCACAATAGACATGGATGATTTCGTGATAACCCTCCTCCGAATAGAAAATTTCTTGGAAATATGCATGGAAATTGTGGACATAATCCAAAATAGCTGGTACAATAGATCCGTTGTTGATGTTAATTGTGATTCCCATGTTAAATATAACTTAAATGATAATCAATGTAAAGGGAAAAATGCTAATAGGAAAGATATACATTTTATTGAGGCTAATTGTGGTAAAACAATGATGAACATATAGTCGACATATAATTATGGTGTGGAAGGTATGAATGTACACTTGGTAGACACAAACATTTGTGATGATAACATAGAAACTCTATCTATGAATGTAAACTATGGAAAAATGCATATAAATTGTGATAATATGCAAGTAAATCATGAGAAAATGCATGGAAAGGATAAAATATTTGATAGAAAAGAATTAAGGCCTTGATTTCTTCAAAACTTTGATGAAATTTCTGATTATGAATGTCTGGGTATAAGAAATAAGAGGCTGGAAACTTCTAATGCTGAAACCTACAAAAACATCAACCACATTTTTGCAAGTGACCGAAAACTAAAAGATAAGGGGACTGCCCACCCATTTCATAAACCTTTTGGGAAAAACAAAGTCTCAGTAGCCTCTTCTCCAGAAATAAGATTATGGCAAACACAACTGGATTGTCATTTCTCTCCTTAAAGCATCATGGGAATGCTTACTTAAAAATGAGGACTTACTCTATGGAATAGAATATTATAAAAATTATTTTGTGGGGTATTTTGTGACTAAAACTCCTGGATAGTTATAGCTCAAAGATTTATGGAAGAATAATGGAAAATAAATGTCTAAATCATATAACACCCAAGTGAGTGGATATTTTTTAAGTTTAAAAGTATGGAGGACATGAAGTAGGTACTAACTAACCTCAAATATTTCAAAAATAGCTTATGTGAGAGTGTTAGTTGGAATAGATTTGAATGAAGAGCTATAGAATGAAATTATATTGAACTTTCTGAATGACTGAAAAATATGTCAAACTAGTGGTATATGAAAATATTCCTCCATATTGCAAATTCTACTGTATATTTGGGCATTTTTCAAGTAGCTATCATGAGAAAATTACTATAGAAGAAGGTAAAAGGAGACCCTAATGTGCCATAATGCTTCATCAAGTAGCGAATATCCAGAAAAATAGAAAGAAGCTAGCTCGTCACTAGAAGAGGGGAAAGTAATAACCTTCCATGAAGAAACCGAACCATCAAAGAAGAAAAACAAGCAAAACTTATCACAATATGGAGGAGAATGCAAAGTCATACAAATAGTGGATGAGAAAGACAATGCCACCTTAGTAAAAAAAAGAGGAAAGAATTAGTGACACCATTTGTATATCATCTTAGGAGTTCGTAGCTCTATAAATTCTGAGAATGGAACATGTCTGGATGTGTTTATTTTTGATTTATTTGTGTTTGATGTGTGTAATAAATGAATATACTATATGTGGTGTTTTGGAGGATAGAATAAGGAAAGTCATTTATTATACTCTTCAACAAATATAAGGGCTTTTGGGGAGAGGTGTGGGCACCTCTATGTATGGGTTCTTTGTGGATGAATGTGCATATAATGATATAGAGAGAGATATTGACATTGACATATGTATGTTAGAGTGCATTCAGAATGGATATAAGGTTAGCATTTCCTTTCCTTGATATAGCTCATAAGAACTAGTTATTTTCAACAATTAATGAGGATAAATTGTATGACAGCTTGCAGGTATTAATAATTTTAATGTCGAAGTTCAATCATGTTACATGGGGGATCCTTCAGTGGACAAATGTAAAAGCCTAATATGAATAGATGTTAAGTATGAAAAGAATATTTCTATAAAGATGTATCTAGCATCCATGTATGTTTTGGATGATTTGAAAAAACATTTGTATCCTGTAGAATTCTATGTAGAAAATAGGTTGCCTTATGTAAATGGTTGGGTAGGATCTCTAATGTATATTTACTAGGACTTACCTTGGGGTATATGATTTCATGTGGTGAAGTGAACACTTAACAAAAAATATGTAAGTTCCATTATACAATCAAATTAAAATGTGAGAATAAATACCCACATTGCAGGCTCCATATTCTAGATAAGAAGAGGAGAATAAAATGTCAAATCATAAGTTCTTTTAAAATGCAAATTAAGGGTGGAATATATGCTAATGGGTTTCTCTATGAATGATAAGTATGATTATGTGCATGGAGGTTCTAGAATTATTATTCACAAAAGGGAGGAATATGTGTATGATGTATGGGTGAAATATGCACTTATGGATGACTCTATGTATGATATGTATGAATGTTTTGGCTTTTTCATTCATGAAAGGGTTGTAAATGATATGCGAGTGTATGATGGATGCTTTGTATGAGACAAATATGTAAGGTTATAACATGTGCTCATGATGTATGGGTGGAAGCATATGTATGGGTATGTAAATAGGCTAAATAAGTCCAGAATGATTGTAAATGGATGAATCTATGATAAGCTTTATGGGAATGTGTCAGAATACTATAATAGGCTCTTAATGCATATATATGCTTCAAGTGTTGAAGGATACTTTGTAATGGTCGTGCTAAGATGTTAAAACATGACACATAAACACCATGCATGTATAGTGTACATTAACAACATGGTTGGAGACATCATGATGGGTGATTACTATGAAGTAATAATAAATGTACTCAATAATGTGACCAAATGGAGGATACACAAAAGGAGGAATCTAGTTAACTTTTATGAATATCCCTAGCTAGAATATAAAAGATTTTAACTACCTTATTAAACAAAAAGAGATTCTTAGACTTCTTATTTCCTATTGAATTTATATATTTTCCATCATTGAGACTAAACCTAACCCATAAAAATTAGTATGACTAATGAAAATGAAGTTTAAAAGATATAATTCCCTTGAAAATTTCTCCTATCATCAGTTCGACATTATTTTGGTATTATGGGATAATCAAACAACAGATTTAATAGTTTTATCCACGACGGCTCAACATGTATATCTATGAGTAACAAAAAGAGTAAGGAGAGTAAAATTTAAATTATCATTCATATATGGGCTTCACCTAGTTGTAAGTAGAAGGGCACAATGGGAGGAACTAATAAAAGAAGACAAGGTAGAATCATCCCAATTGATGGAAGTCTTAAAAGATTTTAGCTACCTCCTCTTAGGGCTAGATAAAGTAGGAGGAAAAGTAGTTAGTATTTATGAATATCAAGATGTCTCCAAATATTGCTCATATCTAAATTTGGAGGATCTCGCTTCCTCTAAAAATTATTTTACTTGAACAAATGCTAGAATATTAGTAAACTAAATAGAGCAATGACTAATAGTAAATGGAATAATTTACAATCAGATAGCCATGCCCAGTTTCTTTCTCTTGGGATATTTTCAGACCATTGTATGGTCCTAATGACCATGGAGCTATGAACATAGGAGAGAAAGGTACCTTTTAAATTTTATAATATGTGGCTCTCTCACAAAGAGTTCACTCACCTATTACAAAGCACATGGAAAAGAGGAATTATTAAGTCTAACATGTTTCAACTTGTTCAAAAGTTGAATCAATTGAAGGAGCTTCTAAAAATTGAATGAAAATTATTTTTGGCATATTATTGTAAGAGTTTCTCTTACTAGAAATGCTCATCATACTCTTCAAGGCAAGATATTGCAATGCCCCCTCTTTGGAAGATAAAAAGAAGAAATGGCTTTAAAAGTAAAATTAAGGAAATTAGAAAAAACTAAATTATCTTTTCTTAGACAAAAAACTAAGATTAGATATCGTAAACATAAAAATAGATGCACATAGTTTTTTCATACCTTGACAGATTCTAAGATGCAAAAAAGTAAGATCATGACAGTAATTAAGGAAGATAGAGAATTCTTCATGTCACAAGAAGATATAGTAAATACATTCATTTCGTATTGTAAAAACCTATTGGGCTCCTCAAGAGATAGAAAGAATATTTGTAAAGAGACTATAATGAATGACAAAATACTTAATAAGATAGAAATCAAGAAGGCGCTAAATAGTTGGGTGATTCCAAATCCCCTTGCCCGAATGGATTCGCGCTAAATTTTATAAGGCATCATGGAATCAAATAGGGAACAATGTAGTGAATGTTGTTCATAGCTTTTAAACTACAAAAGAATGTTAAAACAAATTAATCACACATACATAACTTTGATTATGAAAACTTCACATGCCTCATTTGGTCATAGATTATCGACTAATATCATATTGTAATATGATTTATAAGCTCATTTTCAAACTCATAGCCTCAAGGCTGAAATAAGTGCTATGAGACATAATAGATTTAGCTCGGGGGGCATATGTGAAAGGGAGATTAATCTTTGGTAATTTTCTCATTTTCAAAGCTTAATTAGAATATATGCATAGAGAAGAATATGACCTAGATATTTTTTAAAGATAAATCTTCAAAAAGCTTTCGATATGGTAGATTGGAAATTTCTAAAAGAGGTTTTAACAAGCCTAAATTTCTTTAAAGATTTATATATATCATCTGAGTGTGTAACCACAACTTCATATTCATTGGCCATAAATGGACAACTGCATAACTTTTTCAGTGTTTCATGGAGAAATACATGTATGCTCACCTACATTGGTGGGCTAGGTTTCCTAAACCTTTTTATTTGGAACAAATCTTTTTTTTTATTAAAATACTATGGAGAATCAATCAAAAATTGGACCAACTTTGAATAAAGTGGGTTCATTATTTTAATCTTAATTCCCAAAGCATTTAGGATTATTAGATATCCAAGGTAGATAATTTCATTTGGAAATCCATAATTTCAGTTATGTATAGGTTGATTAATAAAACATGACTCAATAATCAAGCCAAGCAAATACTAATGAATTAGGGAGATAATGAAAGAATCATATTGGATGCCTATAATTACTTTATCGGAAATAACTTTTAAATAAAATATTAGACAAACACAATTTGGATAAAAAATCATGTAGCCAAGCATGTGATAAACCTATGGATTGCTAAATATGGGAAGCTCAAAACCAAGGATTGACTATTCTCCACACCAGAAATATGAACTATGAATTCTGCACATGTAGAATCTTTAGAATATTTCTTTCAATGCTACTATACCAGAAACATGTGTCAAGAATTGAAGAACTAAATGGAAATTTTGGAAAACATGGAATCCATTTCATGGACATTCAAAGACATGAAGAAGTATTATGCATCAAACAAACCCAAGAACAATATCAAGAAGGCAATTCTTATAGTCAGTGTATACTATATATGGAGATAAAGAAATCAAGGATGTTATGAAAGAAAGTCCCAAGATATAGAAAGTTTAGTTAGGATAATCAAAACTAAGATTTACATTATTTTTAGCAAAGAATATAATAGTTTGAAACTTTTTTAGGTTGTACAAAAATTTTTGATCATGAATTTTATTACTTATCAAAAAAATTTAGGGCCTTAATAAGGTTGATACATTGATAAATTAGAAAGATGAGAGATGATATAATGTGAGGAGCCCAACTCCATGATCTATGGATGATGAATAAAGAATAACATAGTAGCATGATGAGAAGATAGACATTGAAGGCATAGTTTTGGGAAAAGCTTGAAACAATGATTAGCCCTATGACCATGTTTGTCATAGTATATTAATAGGAGAGCCATAAGCGATAGATGAAAGGAAAGTAAACTTTAATAGTGATGATAGTTTGGGTAAAGATGAGGTGGCAAGTAGACCATATGAAGGAGGGAAAGATTAGTGTTTGGAAGAATGAGGTAATATAATAGTATGCTTGGTAAAATTAATTGTAGGTGGAACGTAATCAGATTTGGTTTTGTCATCATGAAGAATGAATATTTCACAGTCAATGATCTTATCAAAAAATTCTTTGAATTGTATTACAAAGCCATGAGTGTGGATAGCAGTAATAAGTTACTTGTAGGTGATTCCAAGACTACAAGTAGCATAAACACAAAAGTTAGCATCACTAAAATGATAGCCAAGAAGAGTGAGTTCATCAATAATTTGTTTGATTGCAACAAGGAAGTCATTGATATTGAGATCACCTCGAGTGATCATGGTTAACTTATCTTTGAGATAAATGATGTGCTAAATTAACAATTTGCATAAAAGAGTGACACACAAGTAGGTGGCGTAGTAATTGAGGGAGCACTTAAAACTATACAGAGTCTAACTATAGCTTTTCATGCATGAATTTAAGAGCTTATTAAGGTATATATATTACATAAACTATTGCTCATTATTGATATGTACATTCTACTGATGATAATCTTATTTGTTTAATATTTTAGTTATTAGATTATTATACATATACAAATTATAAAGTAAAATTGTTGTCACAAATTTTATGAAATTAAAATTTTGATATATTGTATTTTTTTATGATATAGAATATTTTTAAAATTAATGTACAAAATTTTTTGGAAATTTACAAATGTAAAAAAAAATTAAATTAAAATGGAAAAAAACATGGCAACATATTTTACAATTAAAATTATATTGCAACTAAGTAATGATTTAGGAAGAAAATATATGTTGCAACATTGTTTCCACATAACAATTCACCAAGAAAAATGTACTTTTTCCTTACTATTCTTGTGCCTAAATAATTTACCAATAAATCAAGTACTCCAACCACAAAAGAATATTCACAAATAAAGTAATCAACCAAGAATCATCAAGAAACAAATCTGGGAAAAATTACAGGACCCATAGGATGCTTAAAAACACATCCACTATATCCAACAATGTATAAACACAAGTCCTCCATAGATCACCAAAGCTAGAGGCACACCACAAAAATCATCAAGATTACACTCACACAATTTTGGTACATTAAATATCATTAAGATTAATATTCAATCTTGGTATAAAAAGCACAAAGAGAGAGATAATACCCAAAAGTTTATGCCAATGTTTTCAACAACTCGATCATCCAAGAGAGCTCAAAATTCAATTCTACCATTCAGAATAAAGTCCAAGGAATCATGAACTTGCGGTCAAAATATCATAACAATCCAAAAGTCCAAACTTCGAAAAACTAAGTTTTTTAGTGACTGCCCTGTAGAAATCCGAAAATTTGATTTCTCCCTCTTTTTTCTCTTTATGTTTTTTTTTTGTGTTCTCTCTCTAATCTATTGTTTTTTTTCTTTTTATTGTTGCATTTGGGCTATTTGCCCAAAAGATGGCTAAGTCCACTTGTGCCAGCCCAACAATAATATCATATGATCATTTTCAAGTCACTAGAAATATCGTATATTTATATATATTCTCAAAGATGTCAAAATTTAATGCTAAGTATTACACACATATTTTTGTGGGTTATTGGGCATAATAAATTTGGCTATTATCAATATTATGAAGCTAGAGTTGATCAAATTAAGAAAAATTTTTAATATTTCCTTTTAGATAGCTGATATTACAGTTGATCTCGAATATCTTAATTTTGAAGCTAGACTTTAATAATTATGTGTATTTCAAAATACCTTAATGTTTCCTCTTAGATAGTGTGCTAAAATGAATAAATTATCCTCTATATATCCTCCTCAAGAATATGTAATGCCCACTAATAAAAGAAAACCTAAAAAACCTTATAATACTTTTAATATGTAAACAAGGTGAAATGTATATTGAGTCTATGCTTGAAGAATTGAAGACCTTTTATTTAAAATAATAATTTTAAGTTGATACTTCCAAGAGAGAAAAAACTTGAAAAACATGTCGATATTCAAAATAAAAGATGCTGAAATTTCTTCTCTTCCTAAACACAAGGCCAAATTATCCATCAATGGTATACTATAAAAGAAGGAATAAACTTTCATGAAATATTTATTTTGGTAGTTGATGTCATTTACTTGTGTCATGCCTAGCATAACATCTAATTTTTTATTAGAAATTAAAAAAATGAATGCGAAAAAAAAATTTCTCCATGATTTTTTTGAGAAAGAGATATATTTGAAACAACTTGATGATGAGTTCATAATAAATAATAAAGAGGACTATGCAGATAAGTTAGAGATAAGCTTTTACACCTCAATCAAAACTAGATAATGATACATAAAATTTGATAAAAACTATATATATAAAATATTATTTAATGATGATGTATCTGCGTAATAATTCTCAATTAATGACTTCTTTTATGTAAATGCTATGTTGATTGTATGAAATAATATGTCTAGAATGAAAAAATTAAAAAAACATGTTTCAATAAGTCTTTTGCTGTGAATTACTTGAGTTCTACTTAGCATTGATATAATGTGTGATCAACAATAAATGAAGGTTTTTTGTCTCAAAAAAGATATATTAAGATAATTCTTAAAAAGTTTAACATGTATAAGACAAATCGAATAACTATAATATAAAAGATTATTTTAAATCAAGCTCAAGCCAGAGACTAATTTGTAAAAGAGCTAGCATAAATAGATTTTCTTAGGCATCATGTTTTGTTATGCAGATGCATTAGAGCAATCAACTTGATTTAGCATTTGATATTAATACTATCATTTATTTTATGAGCATTATTTGGTATTCAAAATATAATTTTTTTTATGTATTATGGTGATTTATGATTATGTGTAGGCATGAAAATTGAAAATTATATATTGATTTCATGACTTTGAAGTTTTGGAATATTTTGATGAATATTTATGAAATTGATAGGTTTTTGAATGTATTTAGCTGAGAGGGTAGAATATGGAGTCATGCATAGTTTCGGTTTCCATTCTTGGCAGAAACTCTACCTAAATGGTCATAATAATCCTTGTATGCCACAATATTATCAACTCATTAGCAATATTCTTATACTATGCAATAAAATTCTTTGTGACTGTGATATTATCATAGAGTTGTAGTCATACTTATCTCATTAAATTTTAATAACTATGACATTAATTTTATACCACAATAATTAAGTAGCCTACTAGTACTAAAGATCATGACTAATAAGGCAGTAGTTTTTTCGGCTTAACGCCGAAAACAAATCAGTTTCAGCGTTAAGCCAAATCATGTTATATATTTTTAACATTTTTCACTTAAACTATTAAGCTTTTTTTTTTGGCTTTTTCTATTCAGAAAAAGCCAAACCAAAAAATGCCAAATCGAAAAATGCTCGATCCAACATTTTTGAGTTCCCCTTCGTAAATAAAAAATTCTCCCTCCCTTAATAGAAATAAAATATTAAAAAAAATAAACAACTTAATACTTAATGCTATTAAGTACCATTAAAAATTATGCTCAAAAAAAGTTCTATTAAGCATTAAGTAAAAAAAACTAATGCCCCCTAAGTCTAATAACCACAATTTTTTTTATATGACTTGATAGTCTCAAGTTAGAGTTATGATTTTTTATAATTCAGTTATTTTTGAGCTACAAATTATTATAGAGTCAAAAATATGCAGACCAAAGCCATGAAAATTATTTAGTACCATGACTTTTGGATATTCCAATTTACATAACTCAAATATGATTATTCTCAAAGGCTATGACTATTGTTCTCAATAAAAGGAAGAAGGAATACTTTTATGTATGAGCTAATTTCCAATGTCACAATATCATTGTAGCACCTCATTGAAATGATATATAAGAGAAGTGAATCTTAGTGTAATAACCACTCATAGTATCATGGACACTTGTGACATATGAAGCATAATTTTTGTGCCACAACTATTTTACACTATCATGACCACAAGATACACATGAAAGACCTTAGTGGCATGACTATTTTATAGCATTATGGTCATATAATAATCACAAAATTCCAATACAAATATCATGGAATATAAAAATTTGAAAGTCCATTCTCAACTTTGTTGCCTTTCCTAGTGTCATGACTCTTTATAAAGAATAAGAAGATAAACACATGAAGCTATGTTTCTTCATAACATTGAAATTTTGTGTTATAAAATGATTAGATCCAAGTTGTGGTAATCACTTAGCACTTTGACTTAATATTATAGAAAGATAAAGATATATTTTAGAGTAATGATAATTTTGTAGAGTATTGATCTGAAGCTTAATAGATGAATGCCAAAGTTATGACTGTCTTCTAAAAAACAAAACTTTCTACTTAGGGTAATGTAGAATTACTCAAGTATAAAAGTGGAAGAAAAATAAAATTTGATAATCTTTTATTTTCTTCTTCCCTCTCCATTCAAAAATTGAGTCATGATGTAACTATCAAACTTTAGGGATGAATTTTGTACTCTCTATGAGCTCCACAAGTAAGCAAGATATGCAAAAATTAATATTAATCTTTATGATTTGTGGGCATGACTCTAGACCCCCCCCCCAAGGTTAGATTATAGATTTTTTATCAAAATAACATGTGGTTTAGGGTTTGTATAATTCGATTTATGTGATGTGGCAATGATGTTTTATTATTGAATATTTTTTATTTATATTATATTATGGATATTGAAGAATGAGTGATTATATATAACTTGAATTATTATTTTGACTATCAGAAGGTTAATGCAAAATTATCATGATGGATGATGATATATACATTATGAGACTCACTCATGTATATAGTATGAAAGAAGTGATAACCTTTTTGATTATGATGCACAAGATAAACTTATATGGTAAAAATATAAAATTTGAGTATGGTAACCATGATGAGTATGAAAATTATGAAATTGAAAGTATGAATGATTTTATATGCTAATCTATTATACATATCTTTAAAAAACTAATTTTCAAATGGGATAGTTATTATATAAAATTTTAGGTAATTTTTGAGACATACTCAAGTAAGTAGTGACTCATAGAATAGTGACAATCTTTTTGAGTTATTTTTACTTATATGATTCTCACAACTAAAATTTTAGGAAAGCATACTATAATTGTGTGAGCATGATGCTTGTAAAGCCAAAAGTATAATTACTTACAAATCATGCTAATCCTTGATCTTTATAACATATGAGGCCAAATAATAAAAATATACACGTGAGATTGTAGTTACTGGATACACAGAATCAACTAACATCTCTTCTCTGGAAGGAAAATAGTTGTTAGAGGAATGAGAGTTAATAAAATCAAATGCTAAGGTAATACTGCTCATCCAACAAGGAGTTAGTAATGCTATTTTTTTCTTGATTACTAGGTTGTACTCAAGCCAACGAGGCTTGGGATCTTCTTAAGGAAGAGTTCCAGGAAGATAAAAAATCATGAGGAGCTCTTCTTCACTCATTAAGAAATGACTTTGAGAATCTAAGGATAAAAAACTTAGTTTCTCTTACTGAGTTTTCCACTCAGTTTCTAGATGTGGTAAATTAATTTAACATATATGGAGAAAACATTATAGAAACATAATTAGTTGAGAAACTACTCATATGTATGCATGATAAATTTGATTCTATTGTGGCAGTAATAGATGAGATAAAGGATTTATCCAACTTGACCACTCAATAAGTCCTCAGCTCTCTAAAATCATATGAGAGAAGATTACTCAAGAGAGAAAAATCATCAGCTGAATCAGCCATGCAATCAAGGTGGAAGACTCAAACTGTGAAGGAAGATGTTCAAGTTGTTGTTAAATAACAACAAATCCTTGTTAAAACAAGGATTTCTTAAGAGCAGAGAAGAACAGATGTAATGGAGTAGAAGAGAAGAAGAAGAGAGCGCTGCACAGAGAGAAAACCAAGCTGAAATAATTATCAAAGTATCCAGCTACATTAGGTAGTGACATTAAGGGTATAAGAGTCCTTCACATCTATTTACACGTGGACTTAATAAATATCATTAAGGGTATAAGAGTAAATTCACTTCAAGCTTAATCAACTATATCGAATAGCCCGTTAACAATCACCCCCATTTGATGTAGTTGAAATCAGTCCAAGTCCTTCTCTTAAATAAACTAGCTTTTTTCTAGGCAGTGACATTGTAAATATATCGGCCACTTGCTCTTCGATCTTGGAAAAAACCCATTTAACTTCATTAGTTTCAATAACATCCTTAATGAAATGGTATTTTAAGCTAATATGTTTAGTTTGACTATGCATAACCAAATCACTCGCAATAGATATAGTCGATTGATTATCACACTGAATTTTAGTTGGACATTTTAATGGTTTATCTAGATCCCTCAAAAGTTTTCTTAGCCATAGTGCTTGAGAGGTCGCTCTGAAGCTGAAACATATTCAGCTTCAGTGATAGACAGGGTGATTGTGGATTGTTTATTGGACTGCCAAGAATCAGTCATAGTTTCCAAGCTAAATACATATCCAGAGGTACTTTTGTAATCTTATGGCCTTCCTCCTCAGTCACTATCGTAGTAATCCGAAATTTCAGTGTGATAGATCTTATTATATTTCAGGCCTAAGTGGATACCTCAATATTCTCTTGGCAGCACTTAAATGTATATGATTTGGAGCATGCATAAACCTTGATAGTAAGTGAATAGAATACACTATATCGGGCCTAGTTGCAAATGCATACAGCAAGTTTCCAATTAAGCTTCTGTATGTTTTTCCATTCACTAGTCTTCTTTGTGCAGAAAGTAGCTTTTGATTTATTTCTAAGGAGGTAGAGACAGGTTTATAGTCTTTCATTCCAAAGTTTTTGAGTAAAGATTTAATATATGTGACTTGAGAGATGGACACACCACTTGTGACTTGAGTTATTTCAAGTCCTAAGAATTGTCTTAGGTTTCCTAGGTCTGACATTTCATGCCTAGTTTCTATTTCTCTCCTAAAATTATTAATTAACTCAATTTTATTACTTGTGAAGATAATTTCATCTACATATATAGAGACAATTAAAATTCCAGAATGTTATCTCTCTTAATATAGAGTGTAGGCTCACTCTTACTTCTACTGAATCCTTGATTCAATAGGTAAGAATTAATTTGTTTATACCAAGCACGAGGAGCTTGTTTCAACCTATATAAAGCCTTATTTAGTCTATAAACATAGCATTCACTCACCTTTTTTACAAACCCAGTAGATTGTTCTACATAGATTTCTTCCTTGATCTTTCCATTCAATAAATTTGACTTTATGTCGAGTTAGAATAAATTACAATCCTTCTGTCCAGCTAAGGCTTTTAGAAGCCTTACTATTTCGAACCTTGCTACTGGAGCAAAGGTTTCATAGTAATTGTTCTGAGTTTTTGTGAGTAGCCTTTATCCACTAATCGAGCCTTATATATAGGCTGATTTGAGTTAGGTTTAGTCTTAATCCTATCGATCCATTTTACACCTATACTGTGTATATTTCGGGGTAGGTCAACCAGAGTCTGGGTGTCATTTTTTTCAATGACAGACAGTTTTGTCTTCATTGCTTTTATCCAAATTTGATATATTATAGTCTCTTCATAGTTGAGTGACTCAATTGAGACGTAATTACATCTCTAGTAAATGTCTGACAGGTCTTTATATTTAACAAGAGTATATTTTAATTGATTCAGTTAAAGCAGACAGATTCAAAATTAAAGACAAATTCACAACTATATTCAGAAATAGATTCAGACTTGCATTCAGAACCATATTCAGAAATAAATTCAGAAGGAGAGTTAAAATCATACATTGGAGTGCTTATTAATTTATTACTAGCTGTAGAAATTTCTATACATCCATTATTAATTCTAGATTTGACTTCAATAAGGCCTTCACCCTATTTGTTGTTTTCATCAATCAATATATCTCTACTCACCAGAAATAACTTAGTTTCTGGTGAATACAGTCTGTAACCCTTGAATTGCAGACTATATCCTACTAGAATGCACTTTAGACTCTTTGAATCTAACTTGGTTCTTTGTGCATTTGGTATATAGGAGTAACAAATACTTCTGAATACCCTTAAATATTTGGCACTTGATTTTCTACCAGTCCAAGCTTGCACTGGAGTAAGATTGTCCAGTGCTTTAGTGGGATACCTATTGAGCAGATACACTGATGTGTTCACTACTTCTGCCCAAAAGTTTTTTGGTAGACATTTCTCATTCAAAATTGACATAGTCATCTCCATTATTGATTTGTTTTTCCTCTCCACAACTATATTTTATTGTGGCGAGTAGGCAATGGTCAACTGCCTATGCCTTTTAATTCATAAAAATTCATGAATTTTTGAGAGAGGAATTCATCTCGTATATCTGTTCTAAGTATTTTTATACTTAGTCTAGATTGTCTTTCGACAAGAGAAAAGAGCTTTTTGAAGCAATCAAGTAACTCAGACTTGTGCTTCAAGAAGAAAACTCACATGTGTCTTGTGCAATCATCGACAAATAATAGAAAATAACTACTGTTGCCTAAATTTTGCAGTGATATGGGTCCACATATATCAGCATACATAAGTTCTAAAGGTTTAGTGGCTCACCAGGTAGATTGCTTAGGAAAGCTTTTCCTAGTTTGTTTTCCCTGTAAGCATTCCTCACAAACAGAGTTTGGAATGGTAAGGTTTGAAGGCACTCCGTTCACCAGATTATTTTGAAAAATATTTTTTAGGCTTAAATAGTTTAAGTGCCCAAACCTTCTGTGCCAAAGAGAAGCGATAAAATGGACATTCATAGACAATACTATGTCTGCTCTCTTAGCAAATGTCAGTGGAAAGCTTCTTCCACATGACATTTTTACTGTCCATGAGGGTTGATCACTTTTGTGATCAAATATTTTATATGCATTATCCTTAAATGATAATCTATAGCCTCTTTCAATTAACTGACCAACCCTTAATAAATTCTGGTCCAAGGTTGGAACCAGAAGCACATCTTTTATAAATTTAGTTCTAGTGCAATTGGGTACTACCACTTTGCCCTTGGCTTGTGCCTCAACTAATTCACCATTGCCTAACTTAACTTGTGAATTCACTATTGGAAGTAAATCCACAAATATTTCTTTGTTTCCAGACATGTGATTTGAGCAACCATTATCCAGAAACCAGGTGTTTGGTGAGGATGTGTCATCTGTTACATTTGCATTAAACAAATGCTTTACAGAGGTTACTCACTCTGTAAAGCCAACATTCAGTTTAGAGATGCTTTTATATACTTTTGAGTTATGCCCAAACCTTTTACAGTTTAGCCATTGATTCTGTTTTCGAAACCAACACTCTGTCGCAGTGTGGTTTGATCTCTTGCATATATTGCAAGAGACATGTTGGTCCTTATGTGAGTTATTAGAGAGTGTAGAAGAGGAGTCATATTTGATTTTTTTTATTTTTAGATTTAAAACCATACCTTTGACCTGGTCTTCTATTCCTTATGTCCATGGATTGAACTTCAACTTTATTGGGCTTGTCATCCCATCTTGACTGCATTGCAGTTTCTCAAAAAATCTCTACCCTCTTCAATAGTCGGCTTTCATATGATTTTAATGAACTCATAACTTGCTGGATGATCAACTTTGAAAGATCATTGGTTTTCTCTATCACTGTCACAATGACATCAAATTTATCAGGCATACAGATTAATAATTTTTCAACTAATCGAGTCTCAGAGATGTATTCTCCATGGATTTTAAGTTGATTAACTATATCAAGGAACTGAGTTGAAAACTTAGTAAGGGAATTTGAGTTTTTCATTCTCAGATTTTCAAAGTCCTTTCTCAGGGAGTACAGAAGAGTCACTCGAGCCTTCTTATCTTTCTGATATTCCTCAATTAGGAGGTCCCAAGCCTCCTAATTGAGTGCAGCCAAGTAATCGGGAAAATATGGCATTACTTACACCATGTTGGATGAAAAGTAATGCTTTTGTATTCAACTTCATTAATTCATTCTCTTGTAGTAATTCCTTACCCTCCAGAATAGAGAAACTTGGGGCCTCTTCATATCCAAAGACCATTAATTTCCATATATCTTGAGAGATAAATAAGGTTCACATTTTAACAAGCCAATAATCAAAATTCTCTCCATCAAACATGAGAATAGGAATTGATCTTGAGTTTGATAAGATTTGACCTTTTGAAAAATTTTTGTTTAAAAACAACTTGAAAAAATTAGAATAGAAGGTTGGGGGTTTTGTAGAAAATATGTTTTAAACACCACAAAACCTTCAGATCTTAGTAGATCTGGTCAAATATGTGCTAGATCTTAAAGAAATTATGATGAATAGTTAGGGTTTTTAGAGATTGTATAATCTAGAGAAATTAAATTCGAACAACATTCAAAAATAATTTCAATCTTAGGTTGAACAAGAGATTTGATACCAGAATGTTGTTATATAACAACAAATCCTTGTTAAAACAAGGATTTCTTAAGAGTAGAGAATAATATATATGAATGGAGTAGAAGAGAAGAAGAAGAGAGCGCCACGTAGAGAGAAAACCAAGCATAAATATTTATCAAAGTATCCAGCAATATTAGGTAAAAAAACAGAGTTTATATATCACCTTCGATAATTGATAAAAAAAAGAAATAAAGATAAAAATGCTTTACAACTATTTACATGCGGACTTAATAAATATCATTAAGGGTATAAGAGTAAATTCACTTCAAGTTTAATCAACTATATCGAACAGCCCGTTAGCACAAGCAACAAAAGCAAAAAATAAAAAGGTCATTCCAAATATGTTTCTAAAAATAAAAATAGAAATAAAATTAACACCTATTTTATAATCTCAAATATCCCTCAGAAAGGCTTATATATCTTTTGTAATATATGCAAGAGAACCAGCCACACTAAGAAAGAGTGTTGATTTAGAAAATAGAACTAATACTTAAAATATAAAAAGGTGGGCATCTTTCTAGGGATTGTAGGTCGAAGCACATTCAGTGTGCTAGTTGTGCAGAAGAAATTACATCTGTAGAACACTTATTTTATATGTCAGAAACCAAAAAGAATTCTTCTCCAAATGTATGGTTTCTTGATAGTGATTGTTCAAACCACATATCTGGAAATCATAATATATTTGTGAATATATAGCTATTAGTAAATTCACAAGTTAAATTAAGAAATTATGATATTGTCCAAGCAAAAGCTAAGGGTAGAGCCACTATATCCACACCCACATGAGATAAAATCATAAGTGATGTCCTACTAGTTCCAGCATTTGAGCAAAATTTCCTCAGTGTGGGATAGTTAATGGAGAAAGGTTATAGCTTGGTATTCAAAAACAATATGTCACATATTTGATCAAAAGTCAGAGGGCCCTTTGTGGACAGTAAACTGTCTAGTGGAAGGAGTTTTCCATTGACTCTTAATCAAATAGTAAACAAAACATTAATCATGAATGTTGAACTAGAGGCATCCTTATGGCACATAAAGTTTGGCCACCTTAACTACACAAGTCTAAAAAATATTTTCAAAATCAACTTGTGAAAGGTGTACCTTTTAACCTAAATATTCTCACTTCAGTTTGTGATGAATGTGCCTTAGGAAAGTAGTCCAGATAGAGCTTTCCCAAAAACACTCCTAGGAAAGCATCCCAGCCTCTAGAGATGATTCATGTAGATATTTGTGGACCTATGTCAGTCCAATCCTTGGCAAACAATAATTATTTTTTGTTATTTATCGATGATGTACTAGGCATATGTGGGTATATTTCTTGAAACACAAAGGCTGAAGCCCTTGATTACTTCAAGAAATTTTGATTCATAATAAAAAGTCAATCTGGTTTAAGTATTAAAATACTTAGAACAAATAGAAGTGGTAAATTTATCTCATAGAAATTTAATAATTTCTATGAACAGAGAGGAATTCAAAGACACCTAACCATCCCATACTCACCACAACAAAATGACATTATGGAGAGGAGAAATAGGAGCATGATAAAAATGATAAAACTCTTTTAAATGAAAAACATATGCCTAAACACTATTAGGAAGAAGTTGTAAATACAACAGTTTACTTGCTCAATATATTTTCCATTAGGGCATTGAATAATCTCACTCTATTACATGTTTGGATTTGGAGGAAACTCAATGTAAAGCATCTCAAAGTATTTGAGAGTGTGTGTTACTCCAACATATCGAAGCCTACTAAACCAAGTTAGAATCCAAGAGTCTAAAATGTATTTTATTTGGATATAGCCTGTAATCCAACAAGGGCTAGAGACTATATTCACCAGGAACAAAGATATTTCTAGTGAGCTAAGATATAATTATTGATGAAAATGCTAAATGAGAAGAAAATTTGAAAATTCAGATGTGCAAACTACTGCCATACAAGGATGGAATTTAGAGTCTTCAATAAGTAATAGCACAAAGAGCAAGCCAATGTACATTTCTAGTTTTCCTTCTGAGTCAGAGTCAAACATAGAAGAAAATGATAGTATTATGACACTTGTCAAATATAAGTCTCTAAATGAAATATATCAAAGATGCAACTACTCCTCGGTTGAGCCACTCAACTATAAAAAGACAGTAGGGTATCAAGTGTGGGTTGATGTTCTGAAGATGGAAATGTATGTCATAGAAAAAAAATCACACTTGGGCTTTAGTAGACTTACCCCTAAATAAAATCAACATTGGAGTCAAGTGGTCATTTAAGATTAAAACTCAACCAAATACTAATCATCCTTTATACAAGGCCAAATTAGTAGCCAAGGGTTATTCCCAAAAGGCTAGCACATATTATTTCAAAACATTTGCTCTAGTAGCAAGGTTAGAAACCATGAGGTTCCTAATAGCCTTAGCTGGACAGAAAGGTTGAGATCAGTTCCAACTAGACATTAAATCAGCTTTCTTTAATGGTAAACTCAAGGAATAAATTTATGTAGAACAACCCTTTGGGTTTGTAAAATAAGGGGCTGAGCACTATCTATAGATTAACCAAGGCTCTTTATGGGTTCAAACAAGCTCTTCGTACTTGGTATTAATAAATAAACTCTTGTTGAATTAAGGATTCAATCATAGTATGAGTGAGCCAACACTCTATATTAAAAAGGCTAAAAACTCAGGAATATTCATTTTGTCAATCTATGTAAATGATATAATCTTTATGAGTAATAAATTATAATTAATAGAAGCCTTTAGACAATATATGTAAAATAAGTATGAAATGTCAGACCTAGGAAACTTGAGGCACTTCTTGAAACTTTGGCATAGTGTATTAATAAATAAATCCTACAAGACTCAAGTGGTGTATCAGTATGCCAAACAAAATAATTAAAGTCTATACTGAAAAACTTTGGCATGAGTGCCTGTAAATCGGTTTCTGCACTACTAGTAGTAAACCAGAAATTATTATAACCCAAGGTAGAATAGTTGATGATAATTCATACATAAGCTTAATCAGTTGTCTACTGTATGCATCTGCCACACACCTGACATAGTGTATAGTGTACATCTTTTGTCTATATTTATGCATGCACCCAATCATATACACCTCAGCACTACTAAACGAGTCCTAAGGTATCTTAAAGGGACTTTAGACTTTAGGTCCAAAGTATTCGAGAACTATTTCGACAAAAATATCAGGTTATTATGATAGTGATTGGAGGGGATGTCCAGAAAACTATTGAAGTACTTCTGGATATGCCTATACCGTAGGAACTGTGGCTGTTTCTTGGTCATCTAAGAAACAATTCATAGTTGCTCTATCCACTATTGAAGCTAGATTTGTTTCTGATTCGGCAGTCACATCACATGCATTATGGATGAAGAAATTGTTGACTGATGAACCTATAAAAGATATGACTGATATATTATGTGACAACCAGTCCACTATATCCATAGCAAGTAATACTATAATGTATAGCCGAACAAAACATATAAGGATTAAATATCACTTTATCAAAGATACGATTGAGACTAATGAGATAAAATTAATCTTTTATAGAACAGAAGAACAACTGACTAATATCTTCACTAAGTCTCTACTTAGAGAAAAATTGGTATACCTACTTAAAAAGCTGACTTAAACCATTTACATTAAATGAGGGAAAATGTTGATAGTGGACCTTATTATTGTGTTTGTTATATTTGGGTTCTGGCACTTGATGAAATTATTATTTTATAAAATAATATATTTTAGTTTATTTTATTTTATAAAATACATAATATTCATAAAGATAATTATAAATTTTATTGAATATTTTTAAGAATAATATTTATAAATATAATTATTTTTATTTTATTTTATTATGCCGTGTATTAGACGTATATGCATGCTTGTATCCTAGTTTTTTAAAATTTGCTTAAGTCATGTCTTATCCTCTTAAGTCATGTCTTATCCCTATGTTTGTATTTACATGTCAGTATCCGTGTTTGTGCTTATTAGATAAAGAGCGCATAGTGAGATCTGAATCCTTCGATCCCAGCCCCCAGAATAACTTCCATGTTGTTTAGCTTCAACCCTAACTGGTTGTTCCCGTTAGCCATATTTCTCTGTCACCATCTTCCGAAATCACCAATATATCTATGTCTATCTTGTTAGCAGGAACTGAAACGAAGCTGATAAGCCTAACAGCTCCTAGATCCTCGCTATCTATTCCCTCTCAAAACAATCTCAGCTTTTCTAGATCCAACGACCTTGCTTCGGAAATGAGGAGCTTCATTTCCCGTGCGAGGCTGCTCGCCACTTCATCTTTCGGGAAGAAAACTTCTTTTAGGTGTTCGGATACACGGGCGTATAGCCTAGTCCCGATGGTGATAGAACACTCTTCCCGGGGTGAGAGGGCCTACGACATTTTTTCTCGGCTTCTCAAAGAGCGAATAGTTTGTATCAATGGACCTATCAATGATGACACAGCTCATGTTGTTGTCGCCCAACTTCTCTTCCTTGAGTCCGAAAACCCATCCAAGCCCATCTATATGTATCTAAATTCTCCTGGTGGCCAAGTTACTGCTGGTATTTATCAAAACTTAACCGTGGGTGTGTTTGTATTTGCAGCAAGTTCATTTTCGCGTTTTCAATTCCTAAATGAGGTCATTGGAAGAATTGGAGTTTGGATTAGCATGTAACGTGATGCATATCGAATACGCTATCCTGGGAATATTGAGCTAGGTTAATTCCTTGACTCATGATTCCACAATTGTCTGCAGTTTGACATGTTGGGTAGTTCTTCATTTTGAGGTGTTGCTGATGTATGTTCTGTGTAAATTTTCTTTTATGAGTTGTTTATTTCTCCTGGAAATATCCTAGATAACTATTAAAAAGAGCCTTAGTGTTGTTGCTGACATATTACCACCCAATTGAATCTTAAGGGGATTTTGTGGTTGAATTCATGATACCGGGATGTTAAGGAATGATTAGATGAAACTCACATAGCTCACATTAAAAATTTCTTTGGGATTTTTAGATTTATTTTATATAAAATAAGGTTCTCTTTCCTTTGAGAATTATCTCTAAAATTCTAATTCTTTTTTATTTGTATTTTGTTTATTGTATATTTATTTTCTCATGAATAATTTTTTAAGATAATTATTTAAATTCACTTATAAAAGTGAAATATGATAGTAAAATTTAAATATGATAGTAAAATTTAATCCTTTGAGAATTAAATTATAATCCTTTGAGAATTAAATATGATAGTAAAATTTAAGATAATTATTTAAATATGATAGTAAAATTTTTTGTTTATTGTATCTCTAAAATTCTAATCCTTTGAGAATTTAATGTTTACTATAAAAATGAAATATGATAGTAAAATTTTAAATAGAAAAATTTTATAGAAATAATTTTTTATTATGAAAAATAAAAATTAAGATAATTTTAAGGAAGAATAATTATTTAAATTCAATTAGAAAAAGATCCACCAAGATTCTTATAGATAAGTAGAATGAAATAAATAGTAATGTTGTTATTGATTTATATTTGAAACTTGTTGATAGAGTATGGTCAAGTGTGCCAAAAAAGAATATGATAAAAAATATTTGGGATATTCTCACAAAGTTTTATGAGATAAAGTTACTTCACAACAAGATTAAAAAAAAAAAATTTTATACTCTGTGAATGTGAAATCGATTATGATAATTGATCATATTAGTATTTTAAATACTTTATTTTCTTAACTTACTATGTTGGGTTGTGTGGTGGAAGAAGTTGAACGTGTTGAGATTTTATTTTAAAGTTTACCTAATTCATATGATTAATTATTGGTGTCAAAGGGTCATGTTGGGCCGGCTAGGTCCTTTTTAGATGGCCCAATCGTGTCACCGTGTCGTGCCAGGCACTTAACATGTAGTGCCTTGCACGACATGGCTTCAGCAGAGCTGGCCCGACATTGCCCACCGGCCTTGCTTTTAAGTTTTTTGGGTTGGGTTTGGGGCAAGTTTTGGGCTGGGTTGGGTCATTTGGAAAAATGTTAATCTCAAATTCAAAATTATTAAAAAAGTTAAATTTTAATTATTTAATACTAAAATTAAAATAATTAATTAATTTTTAAATTATTAAATTAATATAACATAAATAATTAAAATTTAAAAATTAACAAGTATCTGAATCAATAAAAGTATCAATGTCTGAATTAATGAAATACGAATTCAATCCTATGTCAATCACAAAAATATAAATGTTTGAATCAAGTATCAAAGTAAAATGACAAAATAATAAATAAAGATAATTACAAAATGATAAATAAAAATGATAAATAATGTCAGTGTATGATCAATGATAATATCAATAGAAGTAGGTCATAGTCAGTAGTAAATTAGGCTCAGGCACTTAGCTTAATAATTAATGTCTCAATCTCATATCAGTCATCAATTATCATCAATATTAATGTCTCATAAATTATTATCAGCAACTAACTCTTTTATTTTTGTTATAGTCCCAATATGATTTTGAATACTTAAGCTTAAGTCTTACTAATCCTTTATGCATTCTAATATCTCGATAATATCTGATGGTACTCTCGATTTCTTATCTGTAATCATATTTACTGTTATAGAAAAAATAGACTTCGATGCTATGTTTGATATTAGAATAATTAGTAAATTTCTTGTCATCTTAGATAGCAAAGGATAGGGGGACTCATAATTTTTATCATTATAAAATATCAAGATTTTTTAGAATGTGATAGAATTTAGCAGTAATTGATATCTAAATATTATGATAGCTTACTTTTATTTAATGATTTATCCCATTGTTTCCCACTCGTTAATTGAATAGAAATATCATAATCTTTAAATATGGTATTCATGTTTATACTTGGAGTCCTATTACTACTGTCACTATATCTAGTATTGTAGTATGTAAAGAGATCAGTTAATTTTTTTGAATGAATTCTTTAGGTTGATTTTCTTGATTCATGTACGAGGATATATATGTTAAAATATTCTTTATTCCATCTATTTTAATCCCAAGCTCCATGCAAGTAGCTAGATAATAAATAGATAGAATGATGAATCCTTTAAGTAATTAGTTTTTTTTTCTACAATAATATCATTAAGTGTCAGGTCATCATTAAATTTTCTAAATATGTTATTAATATTGTATATGCATCTGAGTGTAATGTAAGTCATGTGAGTATAAACTAATGAACACATATTCGTTGTGTTAAAAATTTTTTTAGGAATTTTACGATAAAATTTTTATAGCTTAGTCAGTATTGTCAATAATAAATTTGTTATTCTTACTATTAATATATTCAGATAACACGTGTTTATATCCAACATATGACTCTAACATAAGATATTTATAATTTTAACAATGTCTAATATTCAATTGAGATTTCTTTTTCTTTAGACTCATAAATAAACATAGAGTACCAAACTCTTATTATTTGTGAGACATACAAAACAATTTTATTGAGTTATATATATATTTTAAAGCAGGGGAAATAATTTTCATCATTTCTTGTACTATTGTGAATATGTATCTGACATAAAAATTTTTTTTAATGGTCTATTTCTAATAGTCTTAACAAATATGTTAATAGCTACTTCATTGTTAGATGTATTATGAAATATAATATTATATATTTTATTTTGAATATTATATTTTCTAAAAATTTTTATAATTTACTCATAAATGCTTGGACTATTGTGAAGATGAAAAATTTCAGAGAATTCTAATATTTTTTTATTTAGTCTCTATTTAGAATCTATATAGTGGGTGGTGATATATGTGTACAATATATCATTGTGATTATTCTAGATATCGATCATCACAGATATCACTTTATTATAATATCTAAATTTATTAATTATTAATTTTATTTTGAATATTATTTTAATATGTCATTTCTAGATGTTGATTTAAGAATCTTATGATATATAGGTTAAAAATAAGACTGCATGATACTGACTACTCTTAAAATCTTTAAAAATTTAATTGTATGATTCATCATATTAATCAGTTTGGTCATGTTTTCTTTTTCTAACTCATTGTGGCTGAACTGGATCCACAATGTATATGAAAGGGATTAACATTGAGGTTGAACTAGATCCAATCTCAAAGAATTCACTTCTGAGTTGAGTTTGTCTAGGATCTAATATATTATGTTTATTGGTATATTATTCGGCTTGCCTCTTAAGTGGATGACAATAATAGAGGAAGA
This sequence comes from Sapria himalayana, assembly GCA_029783825.1. NCBI lineage: Eukaryota > Viridiplantae > Streptophyta > Magnoliopsida > Malpighiales > Rafflesiaceae > Sapria > Sapria himalayana. The sequence continues at coordinate 315,856 of JAREIK010011258.1, forward strand.
AGCTGAATTCTTACACAAGAATAATATGTGGAAGCTATCATTATTACTCAGAAGAAAAGTTATTGGTAACAATGAGTTTGCAAAATAAAATGGGATAGTAATGATCAAGTAGAAATGTATTGTGTAAAATTTGTGATAAATGGATATGCTAAGAAAGAAGACATTGACTTTAATAAGATTTTTTTTAGTAATTCGTCTTATAACAATTAGAGTAGTGATGACTTTATGTATTATATTTGATTTATATTTGGAATAGTTGGACGTTAAAATTATTTTTTTTAATAAAAAAATTAAAGAATTTATATGTTCCAACCAAATGAATTTGTTAAAATTGATAAGGAGAATTTAGTTTGTAAGTTGAATAAATCTTTATAAGGTCTAATACAAGCATCGTTATATTGGTAATAGATATTTGATTTTTTTATTATTAGCTTTGAGTATACTAAACTCAGTTCAAATCATTGTACATACTACAAGAGATTTGAGAAAAATAATTTTATTATTTTATTATTGTACGTGGATGACATATTGGTAGCATGATCAAATAAATATTAAATTCAAGAATCAAAAGCACAGTTGACTAGAGAGTTTGATATGAAGGAATTGAGATTAGCAAACAAGATTTTAAGGATGCAAATTATCAAGATAAAAATAATAGAAAGATTCAGTTTTCTTAATGAAATTATTTCAAGAAGATCTTACAGTGTTTCAATATGTAAGATAGTAAGACAATTTTTATTTCTTTTCTTATTAGTTTTAAATTATCTTCAAGTATGTGTCATAGCTTTGAAGAAGAGAAGAGAAAGATGTCTTGAGTATCATATACATTAGGAGTGAAAAACTTAATATTTGTAATCGTTTGTACAAGATCAGACATTGCACAAGTAGTTGGAATGGTTAATTAATTCATGATAAATCATGACATAAAATATTAGAGTATTGTGAAGATAATTCTTTGATATTTAAAAAAAATCTCAAATACTGTATTATGTTATAGATATTTAGATTTTATTATCAGAGATTAAGTTGATACAAATTATATTAGAAATATTAATAATATCAAGTCTATTGTTGGTTATGTTTTTATTATTGTTGGAGGAGTTGTAATTTGAATTTCAAAGTTATAGTCTATTGTATCTAATTATACGACAGAAACATAATATGTGGTAGCTATATAATCTAGTAAAGAGGTAATTTGATTGTAGATACTATTGGAAGAGATTGAACACAAATAAAATAAAGCTATTATATTTTATGATAGTAAAATTATTTTATATTTAGCAAGATATCTAGTATTTCACTCAAATATAAAATATATCAGGCTACATTATCATTTTGTATGAGAAAAAGTTGAAGAAGGAAAATGTGAATTTGTAAAAGATTTATACTGATAAAAATATAGTGGATGTTTTGAGTTTTGACCAAATCGATTAATACTGATAAGTTTGAATGATGTAGAATTTTATGTGGATTAGCAAGAATAGAATTAAGCATTGACAAGTGAGAAAAATAATTTTTAAGTGGGAGAATATTACGGAATGGTTAGGTGAAATTCACCAATTTCACATTAGAAATCCCTTTGGGATTTTTAAATTTATTTTATATAAAAGGAGGTTTTCTCTCCTTTGAAAATCATCCTCGAAATTTTAATTTTCTTTTGCTAGTATTTTTGTTTATTGTATATTTATTTTCATAGGATTAAATATTTTATTTTCAAATTATTACGGATTTTATTTTATAACATAGGATAATTGGCTTGAATTCATGATACTAATTATATATCAAAACGAACAAGCAGTTGCAGTAGATTCTAAGCTCTTAGATAGAAGAACTCACCATTAGTAAATTTGCTATTAGTATGATACCAATTTAAATTTTGGGGTGATAATCCATAGTAAAAGAACTCATGAAGATAATTTTTGTTTTATATTTTGTATCCCTCTTTCCTCCTTCTCCAAAACCCATCCTACACTATTCCTTGATCATATATGGGCCTCATGGCCTTGGGGTCGGAGTAGATCAGACCCCCATTCAAACAGTATAATATATTTAATTGAAAGACATTGTAAAGAGTTTATATGACATTCCTGAGGATCAAATTCATCATCTTAGAGTAAGTATTTTCATCTTCTATGTTAACTAGAATACCATGTTGTCGGTTGATATTTTTTATTATAGGTATAATTTTTTTTGTTTAGTGTTAGGTTATTTTGGATTATTCTTGTTCTTATCAAATATTTTCTTAATTATAACAAATATTTTCTTTATTATAACACATATTTTCTTAGAAGGGAAATAGGTTTTGGGTATGAGATTCAATTGATACAACTACTCTAATTTTCTGGAGTAAAATTGTTGAGATGAGATATTTGTCTCTCTTAGATTTTGTGTTAAGTATTAGCATGGTACACTAGGTATAACCTTTTATCAAATTATGTACTTTTTTTGATTGATTCTATTATCAGCTTAGTAAACCACACTTTTGTTATCATAAATGAAAAGATGAGCTTCTGTGTTTGACACAAACCAAACATGTTGCAATTTAATTCTAGATAAATACTCTTGGTGGAATTATATGTGTGTTTCAACTTTCAAATAGAGATAGCACATTTTCATAAAATATATTCTTGATTAATTCAATCATATTAAAAAGTTATGCGAAACTCTAATAATTACTTTTTAAAATATAATTATTTTGTTTGTTTAATAAATAATTATTTTTTAAAATTATTTTGCTAAATTAATTATTTGGTAATTAGTGTTGTATGGCCAACCAGCCAAATTGGGCAGCCCAAGAAAATTAAACCTGGGCCCAAAGCCCTAAACGACCTAATGTAATGGATCAAGGACATGGGCTAGCCCATCATGGCTGCCAATCCGGGCCATGTATCACCTGACTCGGTGGCCATTTCAGGCCGGTTAGCTTGACACAATTACATTAATGAAAAATGCCCAAATTTGCAATTGCACTGACTAACCCTAGAAGTTGCATATCATTGCTGCATGAAATAGAGCCGAGCAGTAGCAGGCCCATCATTTCAATCTGGCTGAACTAGGTAATTTTTGGCCCATTTAGACGGGCCATGTTACACCAAGGAAATATTCTATGATGTGCAACTGTGGCCCATTTGGACAGGCCATGTTTTTTGTAATGGCTAGTTATGGTCATTATGGCTTGCCAGGCCAAGCAAGCATCCTGGTCCTCAAGAATTCTTGCCCAACATGATATAAATTGCCAGATTTACTCTAATCTTTATAGCATTCTGCTAGCTTTAGAGTTAGGTGTTGTGTATTTTATTAGGGTGTATGCTTATCAAGTTGGTTTACTTGAAAATATAAAGTTTTTTTTTTTTGGGAATTTTTGGAGACATTAGTTCAAGAAATCTTTTCTAATGTTAATTTTTTTTAGGTGACGATTTAAATGCTCACATAAGCAAGGATAATGAGAAGATTTATAAAAATTAAGATTTTGAAGTTCAAAATAAAAAGAAAATTTTATTCTAGTTTTTTATTATCTAATGATGTTGACATCATCAATATTTTTCTCAAGAAAAGATAGAATATTTCTTAAATTGTTTATTTTTTGATCAGGAGACAAGATATTAGTGTTTGTATAAATGGCTAGACTATATTATGTGAGTGACTTATAAATAAACATAAGTTTTTAACTATTACTTTTTTTGTTAAAAAAGAAAAAGAAATTTTTTCTGAAAATTAAGATTAATTCAAATTTATAAAAAAGTGCTGAAATTTTAAAATATGATGTTGAATAACCCTTCAATCATATGTGGTCGTGAACATCTAGGAATTAAAATAAAATTAGTATAAATTTTTTCTACATATGAAAAATTTAATGGAAGACAAGAAAAAAAGAATTAGGAAAGACAAAAGAGGTGATAATTACAAATTAAAGTCAATGTGATGAAATTTAAAAATATGATAATTCATTAGGAAAATAATATTTTAAAATTTAATCAAAAAATTACAACTTATGAATTTTATTTGATTTGTAAGAATGACAAAGGGTTGTATAGTAAAAAAGTTATAGTCAAAAAGTAAAATATTTGATAACTGGTATTCTTAAAGAAATAGAGTAATCTCTTTAAGTTTGCTAAAGTGAGGGAACAAAAAAATATAGATTTAAGTTGTATTAGGTATAATTAAGATGAGATTGGTAAACTATTTATTTATAATAAACTTATTTTAGATAGATAAAAAAATATCTTGCAAATTCACTCAATAAAATACATATTAGACAATTAGATTTGGAAGGATATATTTCTCAGAGTATAATACATTATGTATTTCATTGTATAGTTGGTAAAAAGCAATATATTAAACCTTTAAAAAAATAAAAATAAGAAAAATAGGTGAATCAAGACATAGAAATACATATGAGAAGTTGAGATTTAATGATTAATTATATCATTTAATATGATTTTAAGTATTGAAAAAGATATTATTATCTTGGACACATTTTTTGGTGTCATTTTATTAATTATAGAGGAATAATTTAATGAATTATATGAAGTTTTGTGAAATTAGTTTTTTAACTATTATATTTAAAAAATTAATTTAGTTTTATTTGATATAGGTTTATTGTATAAATTATTTTTTTGCTAAGACGAATTAAAAAAATATATAGAGAAAATAAAAAGATATGTATTTATGATATTTATTAAATTAGAAAAATATTATTTTTTAAAAGTTGATTTATTAGGTACTTAGAAGAAAAATTATCATATTTTTATATCAATATCCTTAAAGTTTGGTATGGTAGTGTGACACATTAAAATAATTTATGTTATTATTTGATAATATAAGGTAGTTAGAAAAAAAATTATCCAATTGTTATGTCTTTTTTTTCAGGAAAAGATACTTTGATTTATGTTATTATTTGATGATATTATTCTAATTAATAAAATTATTAAGATCCAAGCTTAAAATTACTTATGTAGTGTGATGCATTAAAAAATAATTTTTAAAAATTAGTCAGTTGAATATAATATATGTTATTTGTGACTTTACTTTTGAACCACTAGAGACAAGCAATTCAATGGTATTGATAATTGATTACATGGAGATTTTTAAAAAAATATTTTTTTTTAATATTTGTGATCAATATTTTTAAAGAATGATTAAATTAAAAAGATGTGGATCATATGATTCAAGTTAGTTGTATAAAATAATGAATGATATTATATGTTAATGTGAAAGAAAAATATTTTAATAAATTATTAGACTAATCATTCTTTATAGCGAATTGAATAAAGAATCAAGATAAAAATAATTTCTAAAGATGAAATAAGGAAATGATTATAAAAATGAGTTGTGATAGTGGGATATTGAATTGCAAAAAATATTAGGGAAAAATATTTTTAAATTTACAAAATGATAGAATTTCATTGTCTTTTTTGCTTTACAATTTTGTTAAGAGATTGAGTTGAAATGTAATAGAAAATATATCTTTATGTTTTCTGAGGTGAGAAAATAAAATTATAGATTTTAGCCATGTTAGATGTATTATTAAAAATATAAAATTTATATTATAAATTTATTAAAATAAAGGTGATATTAAAAATAATATAAAATATAGACAAATAAAATTATTTTTTTACATAATGAAACGTGAAAGTGAATTATTGAATAAAAAAGAGTTTAATAATTATGTTATAGAAATAATTTTGTTTTATTTTGGGTTGTTTTATTATAAGTGTTATTTTCTTTCTTAGATAAATTTTTAAAAAATATGAAGATAATACAAATATTTGTATATAATATTTATTGAGTTAGATAAGATATGATATTGTTCCATAATAAATAATTGGTAGCATATATAAAAAAAAGAAATCTTTTTTTGTTATGTTATTATTAAAAATATGTATGATAATGTTACAAATATTTATTTGTTGTTTTTGATAAGTTTGTAAAATATTTTAGAAAGAGATACTTTGATAATTGATATATATTATTTATAATTAAAGTAATTCTAATTGATGAATTTAGTGAATATATAAGTTAAAAATTATATAAGTTGTATCATGTCTTTGAGAATAAATTTTAAAATTAGTCAATTTAAAATAAAATATCTAGTTTGTAATTTTAATTTCTAATATCATTTATATTTGTAAATAGAGGTGTCAAACCGGCTGGGTCAGCTCAGCCTATTTTTTGGTGGCCCAATCATTTTATCGTGCTGTGTTTTGCACTGCCCGGTATATTAACTGTGCCGTGCTAAGCACGACACGGCTTGAGAAGTGTTGGCCTGACATGGTCCACCGGCCAGGCTTATACCTGGGTTGTGCCTGGACTTGCTGAGTTTGGCTGGGTCGTACTTGCCTAGACTAGCCTTGTGCAGGGTCATGGCATGGCTCGCACCTTCTTGGGCAATAGATTTTGGCACTGGAGGCAAGGCACGTTCCGGCACGATGGCTTGTGCAAGATGATTTTGGCTGCTCTTGGTTGGCCAAAGGGTTAGCCTGAAATTGAGTACTTGATCTAGGCTAGCTTGGAATGAACCTAGGCTAGCTTGGCTAGGCCTGATACAGCTTGGCACATATCAGTATGACCCAACATGACCTGGTAAAAAGACTCGCCAATGGGTTGTGTCAGGATGCTCATTTTCAGAGCTATGCTGGCACGATACGACTCTTGTTAAAATTCATGATGTGCTGGGTACAATATAGTGGCTTGGACAGGCCTAAAAAAATTAGCCGTGCTGGCATGACACCTCTCGTTTGACACCTCTACTCATAATATTTAACATAAAATAAAATCACACACACACACACATGTTATGGTTTAACAACCCACATGCAAGTTGCTCCTATATGAAGGAATGAAAAAATAAAACACGTAAGATATAATATGTGATAATCACTATTTAATATAATAATTCAACATATATTAAGCCTAGCTTAAAAGCTAATAATTTGAGAGCCACATATGATCTCTAAAATAATAGCAAAAGTATAAGCAATATCATTTTGTGAAATTAATAAGAGTGCTACATATGTAAATCACATTAGTTCAAATGTCTATGATATTTAGTGATCTCTTCCTATTATAATATGCCTTGAATTGAGTTAGTTAACTTGTAAAAGTTCAACTACAATTTGATTTTGATATTCTATACACAACTCTACAGGAGTGACCATGAAAATTGACAAACCAATCATGAGTGACAGCGGACTACCTCAGCCCAAGTGATTCGACCTAATTGATTTGGCCCAAGTCAAAAAAATAATCTACTCCACTATAATTGGTATTGAGTAAAGGAAATAGCTGCTTAGTAGTCTCATTTATATAAGAATAATGTATCATATTTTATGAATATAAGCTCAAAAAATATAGTGTCTCATTTTTCGACAATCAAGTTCTTTAATTAATTTGATGAATATTTTATATTTTTCGTATCTTGTTTATCATTATTTCTCAATATGTGGAGCATACCTTAAACTAGTCATGGTTGAAAATAATGGTAATCTCAAATATAATCGCACTTGAATTTTGTTGTTTCATTAAAAATGTTTAAAAGATATCACTGAGAAAAATTATTCAAAATTAAAACTAAAACAAAGTTAAGAGATGTGCTACAATATGTATTTGTTATTCATTTATTTATTTTTTGTTATTTTATGCTTTATGGATATGAATTTTTTTATTTTTTTTATTTTTTTTTTATTTTATGCTTTATTTATTTTATTTATTTTTTTGTTGTCTCAAATATAATCTCAAATATGTATTTATTTTTTTTATTTGAATTTAAGAGATGTGCTAAAACAAAATTAAAACTCAAATCATAACACTTGTCTTCCTCAATTCAAACCCTAATTATATTTGCTCTTATTATATATTGATTATCTATATTTTTTTTATTGAGGTTTTTAGTGGGTTTTATGATTTGAGTTTCTCCATGGTATCAAATTCAAATCTTGTGTAGAGGAAGCAATTCTTAGGGTTTTCTAGATTGTGAAGTGTGTGCAATGTAAACACAATGCATGTGTGGGGGCTGTGCTCATGGTAAACTGATACACAACTGCACATCTATATCGCACTCCTCCGTCATGTGTGAAGGATGTTGATGCTCACGAGTCTAGTGAAGGCGCGTCATGTGTGTGTGTGTGTGTGTATGTAGTGTGCGGCCGGCACAAACAAGCATGCTGTGCACCATGTGCTTGGTGAAGTGAGTTTGCACTATTTACAGTGAAGGTGCATCATGGGGGTAGTGAGGCTGTGAAGGTTTGATTATTTGATTTGTTTCGTGGCGTGTCAGCTGTCACACATTTATTCACATATGAAGGATGTTAGATTTTTAGTAATTACTTTATCAACTATAAGAGTTTGCATGTGGTTCTTTAGCTGCAAGATGATGAACTATTTGATGAATGAACCTCTTAGAGGTGAGATAAAGGAGGCTTAATTATAAATTAATTTTCATATATTATTTGTCATGTGATAATCAATCAAGTTAGAGTCGATTTTGATCTTTTCATTCTTGACTATATGAATGAACTTACGGAAATTAGTTTTTTTTTACTATAATCATCTAAGATGATAGAGAGATACGACACAATTTCATAACTTATGAGATTGAGACAATAGGAGCCTTGAGAGCTAAAATTGGTCATCACTATCACTCACATGCTTAGTTACACACCTATTGGATGTTTTCCTAGCTAAGGTGGATGTCACATGGAGAGAGACATATAGAGTGACTTATTGGTATGATGTTTCTATTCTCACTATCAAATAGTTTATCAGAATTCTATAATCATGTCTTCAGTGATCGAGAGTTTCCTACTATGTCATAGTTATATTACTAACTAGTTCAATATATATGAGGTAGATTAAAATTTATTGGAGAGATATCTCATTCCTTGTGCATAGATGGTCGAGAGAGTATCAATCGTAATAGAGACAAAAAACAGAGAACTTTAGTTCATCACACACATTGTAGGAGGATGAATCATGTCAGACAAATTTGTAAGTTGTTCCCAGAGAGGAGTTTGAAAGTAATAAATATTGTTGAGGGGGACATGCTTGCTACCAGAGTCATCCATGAGTCCTCATGAAATTTTCTTCCATACTATTTATTAGAGAGAAATATAAAATTTCTTGCTAGCGAGGTAATAGTAAATGTGTCTCAGTCTTCAGGTGGTACATGTTTTGTGACTCATCTTTCTACTGTTTACATCAGACTCATAGGTTATTGAATCAGAAGTCAACAATCATATTACATGCAATCGATCTCTTTTATGATTTTTTTTCATGTTCATCAATTTTTATTACTTTCAATGACATTATTAATCCACTCAGTTCTAAGAATATTTAATTTGAGTTTTTATGTTTTTCATATATTTTGTTTATTCATAATTATTCAATTAGTTTTTTTTTTTTTTTGAGTTGTCTTATTATACAACTTAATTTTGATTTCATTATCCATTTTTTGTTTTTTTAGCTAGAGTATATGTGGGTAAGAATCCCTTTGATGTGCTATACTCAAAGATGTCTAAGGACTTATTAAAGATGAGAGAAAATGAATACCCACACACACACACACACACACACACACATATTTATTGATGATTATATGTGTTTTATTTGGTTGATTTTTTTCTTGTAGGTTATATTTTTTTTTTATTTTTTAATCATTTTATATAAAAAAAATTAATAAAAATATATAATTTATGTGGAGTGACAATGCATTAGACTATTTGTGGAAGAGCTTCAACCAATATATATGTTTCATGACTTGATTTTTTATAAGATTTATCATAACACAATAACTCATCGGTGTCATCATAAAAAGGGGATAGGCGTTGATTTCATTTGATGAATCATTGAAATGAGATTTCATATTGATTGACTCTAAAGGCAAAACTAGATAAAATTGAATTTTCTGTGTGATATCGTTCTTCTTCTTCTTCTTCTTCTGTATGATCTTTTAGTGACTAATGTTTATGCTAGATCTTCAATGAATCTTTACTTTGTTGTTGTGCTCCCTCCAGTGTTCTCTCCATCGCCATCGACACCACCCAGATTATATTCATTTTGGTAATTTGTGTTCACTAGTAATGGTGTCAAAGGAGAGTTGAGAATCTCCTTTCTGAAATGAATTTGTTGTTCTAGGATGAAATTACCATTTTGTGCTTCAGATTCAACATCAACATACTCCTCTCTTATATGCGCGATCACTTTTGCTTTAGTGGGTTGGTGTGCCTTTTTCTTTGTTTTGCATGAATAATGCTCTAATGGGGTGTGCTATTGTAGAGCATGGTTTGTGCTCAAGTGCCATTTGCTAGGTGGGAGGGCGGCACCCAGTGGGTCACGTGCCGGGCTTGGTCCAAGTCATTGGAACAACCCAGGCACGACCTGTGATTGGGAATGTGGCACGTGGACCCTGTGCTAGACCGTGATTGGTTTGATTGGGCATGGTCCTGGTCAAAGTCAGGGCATGGGTCTGCCCCGAGGCATTAGCCATGCTTGGGCATAATTTGGGTCATGGGTGGCCTACGAACCTCATGAGCAGCACGCTGGCTGCTTTATTTAGCTCAAAATCATCTGTTTGACACTTCTAGCAGGTAGTATGGTGATGCGCTGCAACTGGTATGTCTTCTCGCATCCATCCCAACCATTGGATGTCTTCTTCAGATCATTTTAGTATACATGCGCCACCATGCACCTCACCGTGTGCAATCCACATTTGGGCCCTGCATCATTCCTAATTTTTTCTTCTTGTTTATGAGTTATTAGTCGAACATTAATTTGTTGTGAATTTAAGCACTTATTTTTTTTTGTTACTTACACTTTTAAATATCATATACCAACCTAAGTAAAGAAAAAAAAAAATCATACTCAATGCACAAAAGGCTCTTGCTTAGCATGATGTTTGAGTGGTTAATATCTTGACGCTAGTCTTATCTTAGAAAATCAGATAGACTGTATATGATGACTCTCAAATCTGGTAGACCTATCATCCTTTGACAAAAGTACTTGCCATCACATCAAAGCATGACCTCAATCAAATATAAAAATAAATATGAAATTTAAATAGTTTTTAATGAAAACAATATCCAATATGAATTGACAGTGTTATCCTTAATAATCAGATAGATTGTGTATGATGAGTCTTGAATCTGAGATACCAATATGGATGCCCTTATTTGTGTGTATGTGTTTTTAATGAAAGCAATGTTCTGAATGAGCAGGCAAAAGATTTGTGTGTCATGGTTGACATGAAATAGAGAGAGTTAGAGAGAGAGAGAGAGAGAGAGAGAGAGAGAATGGACAACTGATATTGTGTATGGTCAGCTATGTTATAAAATCACAGATTGGATTAGTATCAATAATTGTTTCATCTTGATCTACAGGTCTTGCGATCTATGATACAATGCAGTACGTAAGGTCTCCGGTGAACACAATTTGCTTGGGGCAAGCAGCATCAATGGCATCTCTCCTTTTAGCTGCAGGAGCAAAGGGGGAGAGGAAGTCTCTTCCAAATGCAACAATTATGATCCACCAGCCATCAGGAGGGTACAGTGGGCAGGCAAAGGACCTCACGATCCACACCAAACAGATCGTGAGGGTCTGGGATGCCCTCAACGCTCTCTACTCAAAACACACCAGCCAGCCATTAGATGTCGTTCAAGTGAACATGGATAGGGATTATTTCATGACTCCTCAAGAAGCCAAGGAATTTGGGATCATCGATGAGGTCATTGATCAAAGACCCATGGCTCTTGTCTCAGATTCCATGGGGGAGGATGCTAAAGAAAAGCGTGAGACATCTTGAACATTTCTCCTCTGTGTGTGTGTGTGTGTCTGTGTCTCTCTGTCTGGGTTGGTGGACATGGATTACCATTGCGCAGAACATGCTTTGTTCTTCGTATTTGTTGTTTCTTTTGGTTTGTGCTGCATGGGTGATCATCATGTAATGAAAGTTTATTTTTTTTTTAATATGGAATTGTAATTTTTATTTCTGTTTTTGCAAGTATTTAGAAAGTGAAAACGGATTCGAACTTTGTTTGCTTTTTAAAAACTGAAACTTGCTAATAAAAAAAAAAAGGATAATCTACGTCCCGGTCGTCAATTCGCCTTTCATCATCGTTAACGGGCAGGCCTGTTCACGGCTTAACATTCCGGGTTCCTGGGTTGCTTTTCAAATTGGTAAAACGCTGCTGCGGCCTGCGCCCGACGCCCGAGCTTTTCTGTTCCATCTCTCTCCATCTCTCTCTCTCTCTCTCTCTCTCTCTCTCGCTGGGGCAAATTCTATTGTCGTTTGATCTGTGAGCCGGTGGAGGGGGTAATCTCAACTCAATTGGGTCGTCGTCTCCTGATTTGATCTGTGAATGTATGGGATTAGTATCGTTCTCTCCGTGTAATTGAGCGACGTGTATGGCTCCGGGGCGTAAGAAAGGAGCTAACAAAGCGAGGAGGGGCAATCAGTTGAGTGTTGGAGATCTTGTCCTCGCTAAAGTCAAGGGATTTCCGTTCTGGCCTGCTAAGGTCCGTTATTCCTATTTTTCAGTTGGTTTGTTAATTGATTTCTTTTTTGTTGTTAGTTTGAGGAGAACTGGCTGTTAGTGCGAGGTGGGCTCTCAATCCCAACTTGCAGATTATGTTTTTGGTTCGTCCCCATGGGTAAATTTTGAGTTTGCAGCAATGATGCTCAGTTGGAATCTGGTTGAATTTTGAGAAATTACATACAATCTTAATCGAGGTTAATGAGAAGTAATCTGAATTGCTAAGTCGTATGTGAAATTATGGTGTTGTGTTCATCTTTTGTTGATTTTATGATCTATCTCCTAGTGGTCCTTGCTGATACCAATTGCAATTTTTGGGCCAAATAAACTCATTTTCATGCGAGTGCTCTCTGGAAAATTGAATTGAAATGGCAAAAAAACAGAATATTCTTGTAGTTGGCATCTGTATCTTGTGTTGATTTTATGATCTATCTTATGTGGAATAATGCTAATTGCTAGTTGCTTGCCATTGCTGACCACCAATAGTTAATCAAATTATGTTTGTATTGTTGTTGTTCAATTCACGCTTAAAAAATGCTTATTTGATTAACTTTGCTGGGTTATGATGTTTTTGTTTTTGTTTTTTTTTTTTTTTTGTAAATCGAGGCATCTTATGTATCGAATTTGCTTTTCCTGGGTTTGTTTTTTTTGAGTTTTCCTGTCCTAGATTTGTTGACATTTTGACAGAATTGATGGGTTTTGAATTTCCAGATTAGTCATCCTGAAGATTGGGAGCGCGCCCCTGATCCGAAGAAGATTTTTGTTGAATTTTTTGGAACTCAAGAAATGTAAGTATGCTTTATGCGATATGCATATTTAAACATGCTTGGTGACATGAACTGGGAGAGTACCTAATTGTCAGGCTTGTGAATTTTTGAGGTAAATGGACTGATGCTGTCTGAGCTGTTATCTAAAATTGTGTTTGTATTGATTCTTTATGTTTTTTGAGCTGTGCTCTTAGTTGGGTTTGCTTCTTGGCGTGTCCATGAACTTTGGCCTGCGCTAACATCATTTGTTTTCTTTTTATACTCTTGCTTTCCCCTGCAAAGAAAAAGAATTTTAATAAGATTTTTTCTGTTTATATTTGTTAACCTCAACAAAAATGCTTGCTATGGTCATGCTTTAACTTCATCATGGGCAAATTTGTGACATTTACTTTTAGAATGGTTGTTTTAATTACAATTTTTGATATTAAAGTATTTTATTAATTGTATGTCACTTATTAGTTTTGTTAGATTGCTTATAGTATATAGAAGGCCGTACCCATTTTGCAAGGCTCATGCTTAATGCAAGATATAGGAGATATTAATATCGCGATAACTTTATTTCTAAAAATTTAAAAATATGCTTGATTAGTCTTGAACGCGAGATATATCATTCGTGAATGAAAATACTTGTAATGCAAACTCATGACTTCCCACATATTTTAGTATTATTCTCGTATAAATATTTTTAATTTCAGTATTCTTTATATATCTGATTTATTAGTATTCGTGTATTGGCACATAGTGCTCTTAATATAATATTCTACAATTAATTTTTCTTATATATATATATACTCTTGTTGGATGCTTGTTAACTAACATATTGATATTTTGTTTGTTGCAAAAGATAAAACTAAAAACATAAATGGAATATAACTTTAAAAAAAAATCTATATATTAGTTTGTTCATATATAATTGATAAAAGTGATTATGATAAGTCATATGTTAGATGTTCTAATCGAAAGTTTAAAAAATCATAAAGTAATATTAAAATAATGTCTCATGAATTTGGTGCATATATGTTTACAATACCAAGTTTGGTAAAAACATGTAAGCTCAAATTTTTTTAGTGTATTCGTGAAAATATTTGGTGACTTCTCTTCTATTTGAATGTTTTATGTAATGATAGTTACATCTTAAATTTTTTCTTTTCGAAATAAATAATTTATCTTTTTGTTTTTTATTTGTGTATAAAATATTAGATTTAAGATCATATGTCTTGTTTTCTAATTATCACAGTAAATGATAATGAGAAAAGAGTGCATGCCCGTTCTTCTCGAACAGATGATATATCCAAAAATATATCACAAATAATTATTGATATTTATTTGAAATCTATTTTTGTAGTTAAATTTTAAATAATCATTTATTTCTTATTTATTTAGGAATTAAAATTATGTCAAGAAAAAATATAAACTTTAATTGTAGTTCTCTTCTTAGTGCAGACTGGTGTTTTACTTGAGTATGAATGTCCAATCAACTAGAAATATTTTATCATCTCTCAAAGAGGTTATAATTTCTAGAAAGGTTTTTAAAAATCTCAGTATGTGAAGAATTTTGTCAAAATGAATCAATTGAGTAGAATTAAAAAAATAATTACTATTTTGATTGTGTATCTTATATTTGATCTAATTATAATTATATAATTGATCATCTTATGATTTTCTTATAAATAGTTGAATGTTGATATCAGAAATAAAGTTATTATTTGTATAAATTAGAATATCTACTAGAATATCTCTCAAATGATTATCATTTTCAAGAGTATTAAGTGTATTTTTTAATGATAAGTTGATACTAGTTAAATAAATTATCTTTGTGTTAATAAAGTATTTAAGTCTTAAAATTATTTATTTTAACTTTGTTGAAGATATTTTTTGAGTTGGTTGATTCCTAAGTTGTTATCTTCTATAATTAGAATATAATTCACATAAATAATTAATAAAATCATATAGCCATTATATTTTTTTTTCAAAAAACAATGAAAAATTAGTAACATTAATACACTCGTATAATCAAATTGTGAAAATCTTGTAGATCAGATTCTTAGTAATTATGTTAGGTTATACTATGTCTTATATAATTTAAAAATTATATTTGAGTGTGCTATTTGAAAATTATGTGATTATTTAATATATATCTCATCATCAAATTTGCCATGAAGACTCTAAGACTTATCGATTACAATTTTATTTGGCTTGAAAGAGTTCTCCTTAATTAAGAAATTTCACTTTCTTTGAACTTAACATAATCTTAATTTGTTGATATATGATAATTCTATGAAAGTAATATCATGTTGAGTATCAATATGCTTAGATGTTGTTGATAACTGACTATCTATACTAATTGATAAATTAGGCAGGGCTATAAGTAAGGGAAGAAGATTAATGTATTTTGGTATAATATCTAATTAAAAACTCATTCTATAATCTATGCTTGTTAAAAAATGAGTAATGATAAAAAATGTACCATTAATAGTAGTAAAAATTATATGAGTCTAAAAAATATTTGTACTGTTATTGAGTTTAGGTTTATTTAAGAAATACACATGTCAAGGTCTTAGATATCAACTTATCTTACTTTGAAAAGTATTTGAGAACTAAATACCTATCTCTACGTTGTATGACTTGGAAGGTATACACTAGAAAATGATATAAAAAATATTTAATTGATGATGTAAATTATGATTAAATTTATATATCATAAAAAATATTATGGAATATTATATCTAAGTAGGTCTATCCGAGATGTCTCAATTAGATATCTATTTTTTAGCAATTATAATTTATTAGTGTTCTAGTACATTTTGAGTGATATATAATCTTATGATTCTATAGTAAGTATTGAATTTGTCTGATATATATTTTAATATATTATTTTTTTTAAATTTTTTAATATTTGTATCAAATTAATTTTATATTATTTTATGAAAAATTTCAAAAAATAGAAAAAAATTATGATATATGTCAAAATAATTATATTTATGTATATCTTGACCAATAATTAACAAAAATAATCAGATACTTAATTTTTTTTTGTTTTCATATCTATTAGGTCTTGATACTTGTTAGTTATTAGTTTGAATGAGTTAATTCTTAAGTCTGATTTACGTCTAAAATAAGAAACTCTAATAAAATTTTTTAACTAGTATGGCTTTTACTCTATGGCTAAAATATATTTCAGAATAAGATAACATATACTTATATTGGTTAGTGATGGGAGACCAAGTGAAGAACACAAGTAAATAATATTTAAAAATGCTCAAATATTTAGAATGAGATCTTATCATTGAAGAAAGAAAACATAATTTATATTGCTTAATTTCAAATAGAGTTTTTGTTAATTTCTCAATCTTACAAAAAATATTAATATAAGTAAAAGTAAGATTAAAGTTTGAGTTGTCTGAAAATATAACTTATAGAAAATAAATCAAAATGATAATCATGAATAAAGAAGATTTGAGAAATTAACAAAGAATTAAGTGAGAATGTGAGATGCTATTATATTCATTGATTTATAAATATTTATTATTAGTTATAATAGTATTTTTAGAGTAGGAAAAGAATATAATAAATAGAATATAATTATTATTAATGAGTTTTAGCTTATATGTTGATAATTCAAAAGTTTGAAGTAAAGGTATTAAATAGGTCGTACCATGCTAGTACATCTTGTTTCAATGTGGCCTAGTTGTGCACTTGTGTTGTGTTGGGCACGACATGAGAAGACAAACTTCAGGCTTGTCATGACCCATTTGGCTTGCAATAGTGCCATGTCATGCATGATCATGTTGGGCTATGCTAGTTTGTGTCAGCCCATTCTAGATTGTGTTATTTTGGGCTAGAGGTGTCAACCGGCTCGGGTCGGCCCGGCACATTTTTAAATCATGCCCGGGCCCGTGCCGTGGCACGGCACGCCGGCACGGGTTCTTCCCGTGCCGGTTTCACACGGGCACGCGTGGGCGTGACCCGGCCCCTCCCGAAAAAAATATCATGGGTCAGGTCTGATTGGATCCCGACCCGCGGTCCTGACTCCCGACCCGGCACGGCACGGCCTGCCGTGCCTACGGGCCGTGCCGGGCCCGGATGTTTTTAAACCGTGCAGGGCCGGGCACGGTAGCACGTTCGTGCCCTAAAAAAATGGGCCGACCCAGCCCGGCCCGTTTGACACTTCTATTTTGGGGAGAAATTTTAAATTCAAATAAAATATAAATTTTTAATTAATTATAATTTTTTATTAAATTATTTATTAAAAATATTATACTTCAAAAATTAAAATAAAATACCTAATTAAAAACAAATTGACATTTCATATACATGATCACGTATGACTCAAATAAAAAAATTTATTTTATTTCATAAACAAAAATAGAATATAACACATAAATTGAATGGTATATATTTTTTTCATAGGATGGAATAAATTATAAATCATGAGATAATAAATACAATAAAATAATAGTCCATATATCATAATGATATAAACAAATGGCAAAAAAAAATAATGACTATAGTATTGTTATATCATAATTGTATAAAAAAATCAAAAATCATATGAATCATCAATTTGGTATCAATGGTATGGTAGTACGGATATAAAAGTTGATCATCATCATTATGTTTGTGCTTTAAAGTATCATTATTGGTGGTCTCAATATTTTTGATTTTTATGTCATATGAATCTTTATTCGCAATAATTTCATGCTCATATTTTGAATGTTAAATTTTCAATTTGTCAAGTCTTTAATGCATGTAAGTTCTTTTATGATATTTTGTTGAAATTTTAATTTTTTATCTAAAATAATATTGACTGTCATAGAAAAAATAAATTTTAATATTATGCTCGATACCACTTGGATTAGTTGATCATCTGTCATTTTAGATAATATGAGATATATGGATTCGTATGATTTTTATTATAGTAGAATAATTAAATTTTTATTATCATAATGTAATAAGATATAGTAGTAATTGATATTTAAATATCAAAATTAATTGTTCCTATTTGATGGATTTTCCGAACATGGTATTTATGTATACTTAGAGACTGACTATAATTATTATACATAGCATCGTAATATATAAATAATTTATTTAATTTTTTATGATAATAACTTTTAAGTTGATGTTCTTGGTTTATGTATGTAAATATATATCTTAAATTATTTTTTATTCTTTCATCTTAATCTAAAGATCATACACATAGTCAAGTAATACAGAGCTGTAATTAAAAATTAGTATTTTAATTATTTTGTTATCATTTCTTACAGTCATGACACTAAATTTTGAGTGACTTTTATATTTGCTAAACATGTTATTAATATTGCACGTGTATTTAAGTGCAATGCTAGTAAATACAGTACACATAGTTGAATATATTTTCATCATGTCATAAAAAAAACTTTAGGAACTTAATAAAAAAAATTATTTTCTTATTTTGAATCGTTAATAATAAATTCATCATTTTTATTATTAATATGTTTTGATAATATATGTTGATAGTCAATACATGATTTCAATATATGATAGATATAATTTTAACGGTATCTTAAATTCATTTGAAATTATTTTTTAGGCCTGCAAACAAATATAGACTATATATAATTTTATGCTAGGCATTTTAACGGTGTCTTATATTCTTGTTGTATGTTAGATATTTTAAGATATTTTAGTGAATTTTTTATTTTATTTAATATTAGAGAAATAATTTTAATTCATCATTTGTATTATTATGCTAATTTTGTGACAGATATATCTAATATAAAAACCTTCACCAAATAGTCTATTTTTAATGATTTTGATAATACTATGATGATTCTATTATTAAAAATATTATTGAATGTAATATTATATATTTTATAATATTATATTTCTTAAAAATATTGAATGTAATATTAAAAATATTAAATATTATTGAATGTAATAATGAATATTAGATTTCTTAAAAATTTTTATAATTCACTTATATATGGCTGATCTATAATGAGGACAAATGATTTTAGGAAATATCAAGATTTTTTTCTTAAGTTTTCTTTTTGATTCTATATAGTGGGCGTTAAAACATGCGAATGATGCATTATTGTGATTATTTTAGATATTAGATATCGCAAATACTATTTTATTTTGAAGCACAGAAATGACTACCTTGTGGAGTTTCTAAGGGTCGGACACGCGGAAACACACTTGATATGTATTGGATACATGTTCAATATGTCATGTGACATATCGTTGACTAATTAGTATGTCAAAGGATTTGGATAGGGCTCGGGCACGTTGAAGACATGGCTGGACACAGAAGAGACAGCTTGGACACGACGGGTGGGTTTTATGGGCTTTTTCCTTCTTTGGGCTTAAAAAAACTCTGATTCGATTGTTCCCTTCCTCAATGAGTAAGATAAACAAATACACAAAAATCACATGAATGAAATTGGATTGGCTGACTTTGACTGGGAAGTGAGATTGAGTGATGTTGGAGATTGACATGCTGACAACACTGGAGAAAAGGTGTGTACAATGCTTGCAACTTGGACGACTTGTGCTACTACTGCATTTTGCTGCATTTTGAGATTTCAAAACAAAAAATATGAAGTTGAAAGTTGATAAAATAAATGAAGTTGAAGCTAAATTTATCGTTAATGCAATTTATTTATTTTTTTTATTTTTTAGATTTGTTTAATTGCCTTTTATGCATATTATTTTTTATTGTTAATTAAAAAAAGTGGAGAACAATTAGATTAGATTGTTTTATAATTTATTGTGAATTTCAATGAATGCAAACATGCAAATTTTATGGAATTATCCAAATTCAATTAGGGTTAATGTATGAATCAAAAATCAGATTGATTGGGTTTTGAAATAATTTAGATCAATTTAAATATATGATTAATTTTTTTATGATGTAGAATTATATAATAAATAGTAATTTTGAGCATTTAAGTGATCAACAAATTATCAAGATAATGCTTTATTATGGAGGTTTGTCATGAGAGAAAATGAAATAGGATAAAGGAGGAGAAAATGAAATAGGATAAAGGAGGAGAAAATGTTGTTTTTTAATATAATTTTTATAGACAAATATATAAATGATCATATTATAGAATTAATGCTCACCTGTTGAAAATTAAATGGGTCAGAGTTACATCTTGTACTAAATTAACAAATAAAAATTTAGTTGATATATGAAGGGTGATGGAGAAAGTAAAACAAAGGGTAAAATATTATAATCTCAAGCAAGTTCATTTATCCACATCAAATATTATAACATCTAATTTTAAGAATTTTTATTTTAGTATTAGTGCTAGTGCTATTGATCCAAAAAGAAAAAAGAAGTATATTGGATCAATTGAGACGGCATTTAATATGGGTGCATGTGAAATAGCTGATAATAAGATAACTAGGATATTTTACATAGCGGTGTCAACTGGCTGGCCCGGCCCGGCACGAGGCACGATACTATCCAGTCATGCCTAGGCCGGCACTGCATGCTACAGTGTCATGCCTGGGTCCGTGCTGAGCGCACCTACTGCATGAGTCGTGCCTTGTTGGGCTGAAGTTTTAGGCATGTGTGCCTTGCCAGGCATGGCATGACATGCATGACACGTCGGCATGGCACTCGTGATCATGTATTGAGCAAGGTCACGACGAGCCATCACCCAACGTGTGATGCTCGTCGAGCCTCGAAAGGGTGATGACGCGCGGAATCATTGCAGCACACTGTCGAAGTCCTATTTTTTTTAAAAAAATTAGGATTTTTGCCCTACTCTAATCGGGCCAAACCATGCCAAAATCGATGGATTTCGTGTCGTGGCCCGTGTCGAGCTTGACCTCCACAGAATCGTGCCAGGCCAGTAGCTCGGTTGGGCAACCTAAAACCATGCTAGGTTGGCCTTACACGGCCCATTTGACACCTCTATTAACACTAGGGGACTGTGTTTTAACAGTGCTAAAAATTTTTATTATGCTCGTGCTTTTAAAAGTGCAAGTTAATTTTTAGGTTATGTCTTACTAGGCTATAATGTATTAAAAGCTATATTATTACAGAAGGAGAAGAGTAATATTAAAAATTTATTGAAATCAATTAAGAAGACTTAAAATGAGAAAGGAGTGATTATTTATAGTGATGGATGATTATATGTTCAATGAAGATTACTTATTAACATTATGGTAGTTTCATAATGTGTGCTAATGTTTTTGAAAGTAATAAACTGTGAAGGGAAGATTAAGGATAAATCCATTATTGCTAATTTGTTGATTAGGGAATCTATATAATAGATTGATCCTCAACAATTAGTTCAAGTTATAATTGATAATGTTGTTGTTTGTAAAGTAACAAGATATATTGTGAAAGCAAAGTTTTAACATATCTTTTGTATTTTGTGTGTGGTTCATATATTTAATTTTGCTTTGAAGAATATTTGTGCATCATTAATATATTCAAAATATATTGATCTGATGGAATAATGTGGTTGGATCTCTCGGGTTTCAAGTGATATCTTTTTTATTAAGAATTTTATTTTGAATCATATAATGAGATTGTTATTGTATAATAATCATTGTAAGTTGAAGTTATTTTCAGTGGCTGATATACATTTTGCTTTAATTATTGGTATGCTTAAATGATTTAAGACAATAAAAATAAGCTTGAGCAATTAGTGATAAATGAAGAATGAGAGATATATAAAGAAAATGAAGTAGTGAAAATTAAAGAAGTAAAAAATAAAATCCTAAATGAAGAATTTAGGATTGATGTGGATTATATCATCAGTTTTACACCTTCAATGTATGAGATGCTTCTATTAGCTGACATTGACAAATTCTGCTTTTACAATATTTTTGAGTGATGGGATTTGATCATCAAAAAAATGAATGAAGTTATTTATAAGAAAGAACATAAAAGTTTCATAGAAAATTCTAAGTATAATTATGATTCATTAGTTAAATATTTGAGTTTTGTTTGAAAGTTTTAATTATATTTAAACTTAAATGTATTATCTTTTAATTATACTTATAGATTTTTTGATAATGTAAATGAAATTTTGGTAGAAAGATGGAAAAAAAGTCATACATCTTTATATTTCTTAGCTCATTCATTAAATTCAAGATAATCTTAAGAGTTTCAATTATAAATTTTAATAATTTGAATATAATGATATTAAGATATTTTATGAAATTTAACTTTTTATAATTTATATCATAACTCAACTTGTATGTATTATAATTAACAATGACTTGATGAGTCTTATGATCGTGTTCCACCACATTGATATATGGGAGTTGTAAAAAAAATTTTTTTTTAAAGATATTTTTTAAGTAAAGTTGAAAGGAGATGAGTAAATGAATAGTGCTACTTTTTTAGTATCATTGGAAGATTTTTTAGTAGTGATTTCTTCAATGACAGGTGATATATGAGTCTTATCATATAGTAAATTCTTTATGAAGCTTTTGTACCAATTCTTTAATCTATAGTATTTAGATTGATAAGACAATCTTATTCATCCTCATATTATGAAAGAAATTAAAATATATATAATTTTATTCATTCCATGAAGAGAAACAAATTGACACTTCAAATAGCTGATGACTAAGTTTATATCTATAACAATCTTTAATTTCTGTTAAGGAGATCTCTAAATTATAAAGAAGGCGAATCTAAAATTTTGGATATTAGAGGAGATGGTTTTGACTCAATAGATATAGACAATGCTAGAATTCTTGAGATTGTGAATCTTTCTCTTGATGAATCTGATTCGAAAATTATTTTATTTGATTCTGAATGAAATGTCAGTCTTTAGTTTTAATATTGCTTATTTTTTTTTAAATATTTGTAAGAATAATGATTATTTGAACACTTATTTTTTATTTATCTAAATTATTTTTTAAGAATAATATTTATAAGTATAATTATTTTTTTTATTTTATTATGCTATGTCCTTATCGTATTTGTATCCTGTTTTTTTAAAATTTATCTTGTTCATGTGTTTCATTGTATTGTATCTCTGTGGCCATATCTATGTCCATGCTTTTTGGCTATTTTATTATATTTTTTAATTTATTAATTATTAATTATTTTTTTAATTTATAATATTTTATTATGTCATTTTTATTTGTAGACTTATAAATAATATGATAAGAAGAATATAAGTTGATCTACATAATACTGACTAGCATAATATACTTCTAAAATTTAATTGGAAGACTCATGATGGTAATCTGTTTGATTATTCCTTTTCTCTTAAAGTCATTGTAATATATTAAGAGAGTTGATGAATCTAAACATGATCTAACTTCAAAGATTTTGTCACTCAATTGAATTTGTATATGATCTAATTTATTATATTTTTTAATGTATTGATTAACATATTTTTTAAGGTGATTATTGCTATATATACTTTATACAAATATATATTTTTTATAATATATATATTATATCAATTCTTTTTTTATACTCATAGGCAAATAGATTTGAGGCAAGATTTTTGGAGAGAATTTAGTTTTGATCTCAGATATTTTGATTGTATTGTTATTATTATCTATATTTATGTTAAATTTATTATTATCAAATTTGCTATTTATTATTTTTTTATTTATGTATTGAATTTTAAAAAATTTTATAACAAAATATAACAAACTAATAAAAAAATTATGTACCATAATCCTATTGCATAAATTTTTTTCTAACAAAGAGGAGACAATAAAAAAGAGATGAATAGAATAAAAGAGAAGATAATAAAATTCAAAATATTTTTATTCTTAATTTATAGTATTTTTTTATTGAAATAATATATATATATATATATATATTTTTAAATTTCTTTTAATTATAAATCAACAGAAACGTGATAGTCATCGAACCATAGTTTTTCCTAATTTAAAATATATTTTTTTAATATTAGAAAACATGGAATGAAATCTCTTATTTCTTCTCATGTTGGTACACTTTACATGAAAATGTAATAGCTTGCCAACTAGGGTTTAGTTCCTTTTTTTTTTTTAAATTGAGCCTATGAGTTTGTGACCCATGAACTATGCTTGATCATGCACCATCGTGTCTCTAGACCATACACATAGGTCATGCCTGCCCTGACATGAGACATGACTGGCCTTGCCCCAGCATAGAATGAGCTATGCCTCAGGCTGGCATGGTTTTGGATTGTGTAAAGCCAGGCCAGATATCACTATTTTGGGTTGTGTCTTATGTTGTCTTTGGGCTGGCCGGCTCACTTAACACACCTATACATTTTGATTACTATTTTATGAAAGCTTGAGAATATTAATTACTCATTATAGTCAATGAGAGTTTGAATGTGATTTTTGTTGCATGTAGACTCTCATCTTTTGATTGTGATGTGATAGTCCATAGAATTATTCTTGGTCTCAATTTTATTGTCTCGTGCAATATATAAGATATTATATAAGTTTGTAATATTATTATATTTATTTAAAACAATATAATTATATAGTTTTTTTTGACTGAGGCTAATGGGGTTTAGAGAGATTGAACAAGCTATTACTAACTTTTTATATTTTACTTGATTTGTTACACAACTCCTTGGAAGATATTTTATTAGAGATTGATGTTATGGAGGGAATGAGCAAATAGAGGCAATTTCCTTGGAAGATTTGTTACACCATTCCTTGGTATATAATTTCTATATTCAATATTAGATGATTTTTAATTTTTCGCAACCAAATCTTTGATGATAAAGACTTTCCCATCAAATCAGAGTTATCATCGTGCATTTTTGTTGTTATTATATGAGACAAATTGAGATACACTTAAGTGACATCTTATTATGTATATGCTGACAGTCAAGGGGATTTCAATCATAACAAAGACTAAAGTAGAAAAGCTATAGTTTAGTGTACTCATTGTATGATGATGAATTATATAATAAATAATTGTTGGGAGTTTTTTTTTTTTTTTTTTGGAGAGGATATTGTGAATACTATAAGTAGTAGAATGAGGCAAGTAGACTATTAGATCTATGTAAGAGTTCTCACAAAGTTTTCTCACCACAATTCATATTGAAGAAGGATTTTTATGATTCCTCTAAATAGGGCAACATCAGACATTTCCTAGTTGTCTGGTAGACTAGTACTATTGTTCTTATGACTTATTGTTCAACTGCAAATAATTGGATTGTTGACTAAAGATTCAATAACTATGTTGTAGGTTTTTTTTTTTTTATTTTTTTATTCATAGAATATTATGGTACTTAATATTTAGCTATCAAAAATTATTATGTGATAATATCTAATTGTTTTTTTATTTTTTTGTGTTTTATTTATTTATGATTGTCTTTTTAATTTGAGTTTTTTTTTTTTTTGATAATTTAATTATTATTTTTTGTTAAGATCTTCAAAAAGTATGATGTGTTAGTTAAGAAAATATATTTGTACACTCCATTGAAGTAACATGATTGATAAGACTTCAATAAATAGGTTGAGTAATTGTCGTACGAGAATTATATTTGTGCACTCCATTGAAGAATCATTGAAATTAATGCATGAAAAAAATATGCTTGAGTTACTTGTTGCCGAGTGATGTAGAATTTTGAATAATAGATAATCATTTAGTAAATACTATTCCTGGTATACAATTTTATTTTTTTTGTAAATAATAAATTATTTAATCTTATTTTATTTTCTAAATTTGATGTGCATCATTTCAAACGTGAAAACTATTAGAATTAAAATTATTATATACATGGATATGTTGACTTCATTTGTTGCACATTATTTTGACTTGATATTCGAAATTGAAACTATTTCATTTTTTAAAAATATATTTGGAAATTATACACTTAATGAGTTTAAACTTATATTAATTCACGACTAGTAAATGTGATGAGACAATTTGCTAGAAAAATAGAATTGTTTTGAGTGACATACATGTTTTATGATTCCTTTTCTTTTCTCTGATCGTGAAAATTTTAAAAAATATGTTCCTCAGTCTTGATGGGATATTTGTGATTGATATTTCAAATGATAAAAACATGCTTCATGATTGCTTTTCTATATTTTGCTCGTGCAAAATTTTAAAAATATGATCATTTATTTTGAAAGAAAATGTGTAATGTATATCTCTCTCCTCATTCTAAAATGCCCTAGATTATACTTTTAACATGCCTAGTTCTCTATCTTATATTTTTCACTTTTTTGATAATGAAAATAAAGTTTAGATTATATAAATAAATAAATATATAAATATAAATAAATATAAATAAATAAATAAATATATATATAAATATATAAAACCTAATAATGTAAATGAGACGATAATGGGGAGTTTAAATCAAATCAAAGAGAAATATAATAAAGTGATCATAATCATCAATGGAAGGTAAGATATTTAGGTTTATAGGTCTAGAGGTGTCAAATGGTCTGGGAGGATCTGTCATGGTCAGACCCATGCCTAGAATAGGGAGGAACTGTGCCCATGGGCTGGTTTGTCATGTTTTCTTTTCGGATCTACTCGACCTGACCCTTCATGGCTGTAACAACTTGGTTTTATATTGGGCCTTCTTTCCATGCTAGGCTGCCTTGAATTTCAGCAGTGCCTTCACAACTACTTCTTTCTTTTTTATCTTGTACGAAATACAAGTTCTTATGTGAGTGAGTTAGATTATTTATCTTATCTTTGACGATACAAATATATGATAAATATAATTATTTTTTGGACCAATACTAGTGGAGATTAGAGAATCTAATTAGGACACTATTCACTGTATTATTTTCACTCAGCTAGCCACATATCTAATGGAGGTTTTTCATCATAGGTTTATGTATCAAAGTGAGTGAGACATATGGAGTAGTTTTTAACACGATATTTCTTTGTTTACTGTAAAATAAATTTTTAACATAACTAGATCTTGGGTATTAGAAAGTTTCCTACTAGATTAGATTATTATCTAGCAATTAAGTTTATACAAAGCAGATTGAGAGCTATGTGAGATATATCTTGTTCTATATATACTCATAGTCAATGAGATACTAATTTTTATTTATAATCATATTAAATTAGTATACTTATAATAATAAATCATATTTTATACTAATTTATAATTATAATCATAAATTTTTATTTATAATAACTTAAACTATTTAATAGTCAATGAGATACTTATAATCATATTATAAATTATAGAAAAACATAAATAATGTTTATTTATAATCATATACTTATAATAATGAGCAAAAATTATGACATTTTTATTAAGTTGGTGTGATATCTACAACATTTAGCCTTAAAAAAAGAATAATAAATTATGATCTTTTTTAGATATTTGTGAAAATTTTTATTAGTTGCTTTGTTATTTGAATGTGTGCTTTACTAATTATATTATAATGAATCTTCTTTCTTAGAAAGTAGTCAACCTTTATGTGGTTCGTTCATTCTTAAAATATTAAATTAGATTTTGTGTGTCTCCTTGCATGACTGATATAGCAAAAGGTAGTGTGAGAAGTGAGAGCATGCATGATTTCCTCTAGCAAATGCCACATGTAAAGTCTCTCACAATTAACTATTCTAATTGTTTTGAACTCTATTATATATTGAATTTTGAAATAATTGCTAATCTCTTATTTTTTTAGGAGATAAGATTGTCTCCAAGAAAAATACAAACCTTGTCATTGACCTCTTATGAGTGTATACTGCTGTCTACCTTAAATCTGAATATCCCCAAAGTACAAGTGCTTATGATCCCTAAAAGATATTTTGTGTTCTAGTGACTTGTTTTCACTTTTATGCGAAGCATTGCATTAGAGTAAATTTATTAAGGATATTTTAGAATATGACAAATTATATTGTTTATGCATGCTATATTTGATCTAAGAATGATTAAATAGTTAATTTTCTTTATGATTCTACTATAAGTAATAAAATTAACTAGATGAATCATATAATGAGTAAAGTCAATACATATATCAATATGAGTATCTGCTTGAGGACAATTCAAAAGATCAATATCTATAAAAGTACCAAGTGCATCTCTTTTATGGCAAGATATGCTAAGAAAATATCTTAGTCTCTTAATATTTTTTATCTGAAATTGTGTATGAATGTACTTTTTGAGTTGGCATAATATTTTACTTCTGATCTAATATTTGAAATGTCATTCATGTAAATAATTTAAAAAATAATTTTATTGTTAGGATTTCTCTAAAAAAAATAATAAAATGTTATTAACGCATATGTGTAATTAAAATGAGGTGAATATTTATGAAAATCTCATAAATTTTACTTTAAGTGATTATTTTAAGTCAAATAATATTTTTTGTAATTTGCAAATAACATTAGATTATTTTATAAATATTTTTCTTTTCAAGAATATCAATAAAAAATATATTCTTCATACCTAATTGGTATATACTTCTTCTATGGGATATTGTAAGAAAAATAAGATATTATACTGAGGTCATTATGATTACTATAGATTAAGTATTGTGGTTGTAGTCCATACTAATTATTGAGTGAATCTATTTGCTATAAGCCTCGTTTTAAATTGATCAATATTATCACAATATATAATTACTTACAATTAATAATAGATCTTTTCGAAAGTCTTGGTATTAGTTCCTAATTTGTATTCATGTGAAGGGTATACATATATTTTATCATAGTCTAATGTTATTCTTGATAAAATAATATCTCATAATATTCTCAAAAATAATTAAATAGCTATCTGATTATATTATATACTTAATGTTTTCTCATATATTCTTAATGTTCTCTCCAATTTCAAATAATTTATCTTGGACTAAGAGTTTTGAAATATAGGCACAATATCTTACATGGAATAATTTTTTACTAATAAGAAAATAGTTTTTTGTATGAAATATTTTTTTTTTTCAAAATGCGAACCTCATTGTAAGATACATTATCAATCGTTACTGTTCAAACTTTGTCTTTATTCTCTAAATCAAATAAAGTTTTATTTAATGCATCACAAATAGTAACTTCAGATTAAGGTAGAGGTATATCGTAAAAATTGAGAACATATTTCTGAAGTTTTCAATTTGAATCTATTAAATAAGAAGTGACAATCATATATGAAGCCTTATGATTAGTTGATTTCTATATATCAGTAGTTGTACTCATTTTATTTTTAGATTTCAATATGGTAGAATTTTTTTTATTTTATAAGCAGCAAATTTAATATTTTCTTACCATTGCATGATTAATTGATTGATAACAATGAGTTGTAGTCTTAATCGATAAATTAAATGCTTCATACTCCATAAATATAAGTGGTAATTTATGAACATCATATGAGATAATACTTTATTGATCTTAGATTGATCATATTTAAAATTTTACCCATTTGTTATCTTTTTAGACTCCAAAAAAGAAATTTTGATTGTTAGATCTTTTTTGCTTGGATAACTTTATTTTTCTCCTCTTAAAATTATCTAGGTAACTATTATATTGAGTTTTATGACCATCATTGGTATATGTAAGATGTCTCTAGTAATGAATGCATTCTGCTTTCTGTAATTTGTCAGAAAGTGTGATTTCTTTAAATTTATTATACATTTTGTCTATTCTAATTTGTCAGAAAATATGACTACTATATTATACTTTTTCTTGCCATACTTGGTAATATCATCTAGAGTATCTTCAACATAATCAACTTTAGTAACGCCTACACTTGTAGATGTTGTATTTTTCTTAGTTGAATTAATATTTGTTGCATCAATAGCTGCAACAAAAGCTATTATATGAATTGTATATGAATTTTATGAGAATAATATATATGGAGAACGATAATTTGATATTCTCTTAATAAAAATTAGTACTTACACATCATCCCTATACATTACAACAACAATAACCATAAATATAATAATAATAATAACAATAATAATACCTGGCTTATTTATTCAATTGGCACCTCATGAAATAATATAATTAATATTTGGAGTTGTTGTGTAATATATGAAATTAATGTTTTGAAGTCCGATTGAAAAATAAAAATTTAAGTTGATAATGATTTTCAATGAGCTAATCTTGCTTTAAATCAAATCTATTGGCGTAGAAAACTACTAACCATTGCTGCAACGATTTAGGATCAGGTTTTGAGTAAAATCTAACTAGATCACTCAAATTTACGTTGTGATTAGTGAATTTTGGTTCAGTCAAAATTATGTAGTTTTGTAGTTATATATATATATATTAATTTTATAGTTATATTTATTTATAATATTAAATTTTGGTTTGCTATTAATATGTTATATTTAAAATTAAATTTCGTACTACTTAATATTTAATATTTAATTTTATAATTAAATAATATAAATAAAAAGAAAAGTAATTCAAAATGAAATTGTAAGTATAATTTTTATATATATTAAAATTTTAGATAAAAAATTATTTATAAATTAAATTGCTTTAGTAATTATTTATAAATTTAAAATATTTTTTTTGATATAAAATAATAATCTATTGTTAGTATTAGTTTATATAAAATTATTTCATTTATTAATTATATAGAAATTCTAATTACATATTTAACGTAAAACAAAAGTTTATTTTTTTTGATCTAATTTTTTTTTTCATAAGTTAAAAATATAACTACTTTTATTTGAACACTTTGGGTGAAATATTTTATTAAAAATCATCTCATATATTGCATAAATTCAAAGGTACTATTGATATACATATTTATTTTATGTAATAATTTATATATGTTTATCATTTTTATTACTTTATAATATTTTTAATTATTTAAAATGTGTTACAAAACATTTAAAAATATCTAAATTAATTAATATTTTAATAAAAAATTTTCAAATGTATATATTTATTTTTCAAGAATAATTTTATAATGTATATATTTTTATTTTAATTTGATGATAAAAATAATATAATTCATTTTATTTTAACTTAAATTCATATGATTTCTAATTATAAAAATTTAAAATATAAAATACAAACTTAAATAATTTTCATTAGTTTTAATTTGTTCAAAAATACAAGACTTTTTATTTCATTATATAAAATATATATTTTTTTTTCCAAAATTATTTTTCCTTTATTTGTGTGTGTGTGTGTATATATATATATATAGGTTATATTTATTTAATATTGATACTAAAATAATATTATAATTTATCCTCTATAATTGTTTTTAAAGTATAAAAACTATGTTAATAAAAATCTTAGATGATAAAAGACATTCTTATATTAATGTGATAAAAATTAAGTAATATAGAAGTAACTAAAAACAAAATTGTTTTAAAATTTAAAAAGAAATTTTATATATCTGCTACCACAACATAATACTAATATTTATATGAATGTGATAGTAAATGAGCTTGTTCACGAACTTGCTTAATGAGCCTGTAAATGTGATTGTTCATGAATTTATTTAACGAGTCTGCTCACGAGCCTACTTTGTGACCCGGCTTATTAGCCTGTTCATGAGTCATGCTCACGAGCTTAGTTCACGAGCCTGTTCACGAACTTAGTTAATGAGAGTGCTCACTATCCTATTCACGAGCATATTTACGTGTCGATGAGCCAAGATTGAGGGTGTTCGAGCTTGACTCGTTTAACTTACGAGCCTTGAAATGATTTCCGGGCTTGACTCGTTTAATTTAATAATGAGTTCCAGCGAGCTTCTACGAGCTAATGCCGAGCAGCTCACGAGCTGCTCGGCTTCTTCACATCCAATTCTTCTAGATCTTGTACTAAGTTAGAGCATTGTATATTGGTTACAACCTTTTTAACATAATTGAAAAGTTGCTCAGGAATTATTGAAATTTCCACATACACAACAATGTGGTAGATTTTGCCCAAATGATAATATTTGTTTAAAATAATGGGAAACTGTCTAGATGCTGAATTAGGTCATTGAATTATTGAGACTCAAGTGCTTAACTGTTTGCATCAGCTAAAGCCTTGAATTCGTGGGACAAATAGGGCAGATACTTACAAAAGATGTGTTTTTTACTACTAATCTTTATTTTTTTTCATTGTTCCCAAAGTTTTTCTTTTTCTTGTGGGATATTAATTACTCTTATTTACTCAAGTTATCATTTTTACTTTTGTATCTCATTCTCTTCTCCAAGCAACGGTACAGTAAAGCTCTGCTTCTCAATAGATGGCTTGCATTTTATTCATTCATTCTCCCATGAAAATAATGTCTCAAGCACACTCACAAAAGATGTCATTCTGTTTCAGAGCTTTCGTTGCCCCAACGGACATTCAGCTATTCACCCATGAATCAAAGAGTAAGCTGGCAGCACGGTGTCAGGGTAAAACAAAGTTCTTTTCGCAAGCTGTGGAGGAAATCTGCAAATCTTTTGACCAGCTCAATGATAAAACTCCAAGCAGTTTTGGAGATGACAGTGACAGGCGATCTCGCCGCAAGGTTTCATCGGTCGATCAAAGTGAAGAAGATGAAGCAGAGGATAAGCTTAATGTGAGAATGGGTCTTGAAGGAACTGGCAAGAACAAATGCAAGGTACCCAATCACGCACAGCTTCCAGAAACATCATCCGATACTTCAGGGAGCCCTTCCTGTGGTAAACATGAGGAATCTGGATACGGGAGCAAAGAAATTAGATCCACCAGGAGACCCACCGAAGCTGTGATGGCCTCCACAAATTGCCCCAAGCACACTGCTGCCACCTCTGTGAAGAATGATAAGTCTGCTTGTTCTGAACGTGATTCTGCTGCGCAGCCGGGTTCATCACAAAGAGGCACCAGGCCAGCTCCAGGCATTAGCAGCCGTAGGAAGCAAAAAGAGCTAGCCGGTGCAGATATGGGCTCGAAAAAGAGGTTTGGGAATGTAGACGTGGGGGCTGATGTATCTATGGGCGGTTCGAACCCAGAGACCGTCGACGATAAGTTATCTCCCTCGATTGGGCAGAGGGAAATTGTTTGCGCGACAAGGGCTAAATGCGACACCAGAGAATCTGATGTATCTGCTAAGTGTAATGCTGCTAATTCTTCTCTCTGTGACCTAAGTGTGATTCAGCGTGAAGCAGCAGCATGCTCTTCAAAACGCCGCAAGGTGACTACTTCTGATCCAGCTTGCTCTGCTGTTGCCGCCAATTCCAGCGTGCCACGGGAAAGGAAGCCTCGCCTGAACAATGCCAAGTCGCACAAGAGGAGGAGAGCTGTCATTCTTTATGATGACGATTCTAATGACGAGCCGAAGACTCCCGTCCATGGAGATTCTGCCACAAATGTCAAGTCTCTCTCAGCAGCTGTCTGTTCTGTCAATGGCGCCAATGCAGAGTTGGGTTTTGCAGATTCCATGGGGCCGGAGCCTGGCATCTCGAAGGAATTGTCTTCTGAACTTCCCCGCCCACCATCATCAGGAACGAAGAATCTCGACACTGTCGTGTCTCCTGCTTCTGGTGAGCTGGAGATGGCTCTGCTGCAATCCGAGGGCGAAGCAGCTAAGTCGCCAGTTCCTGGAAAGCTAGATGCTGTAAGAGTTCCATCCAAGACCACGATCTCAACGTCCTCTCAGATGTCTCCTGCTTCAGAACTTGCCGTGGAATTGAAGATGACAAAAAAACCCCTGCCCTCCAGGAAGCTGCTGACATCGCCGCATCGTGCGCTTTCTGCTTCGAAAGCTTCGGCGAATCATCTCAGGCCTACAAAATCTTCTGTTCCCGGCGAGTTGGAGCCAAAGCAAATGCCATGTGGGTCTGATCTAGACTCTACGCCCTCTCGGACATCTCCTCGCGAGCTTCCTTCCAAACCCATTTCTGAGCATGATAAAGGAACGAAGCCCCTGGTCAAGAATCACGGTCCGGCTGGTTCGAGAGGGGCTCATGCTGGGTCTGTCATTGTTTCGTGTTCCAGCTCACGTGGTTCCGGTGCAGCTCAAGCTCACGGGCCAGGTGACAGAAGCATATCAGCCGTTTGTGGAGGAAGACAAACAACAAGTGCACCAAAAGCAAATCTCAAGATCGGCGAGGCTGCCCTTGTAATGTAATGTTCGACAGCACATAAATCTTTATTCTGCGCAGTGTATGGGTCGCTGAAATCATCGTATTTTGATGGCTTGGGGTTGGGATTGCTCTTCTCTTTCATCGGTGCGAGCCTTGGTTCGACTGGGTCAGATCTGATTGGTCTGGGCTTGGAGACGATCTCTAATCCCACTCAAATCTGGCTCTTTTTGCCGTGCTGACTGAGCCGACTGGGTGAACCCGGGTCCAGGCCACGCATCTAAAATTTAGATATCAGCTGCGTGTTTTGATGATGTTGTTTTGCTGACTGATTTCAGCCAGGAGCCTCCTCGGGATGGGAAGAGCATGAAGCATCTCATTGCAGCGGCCCAAGCTAAAAGGCGGCAAGCTCACTCACAGGCGTTTTCTCCTGCCAGCAGTAATTTGGATTTTTTGGCAAATCATGAGGTGCAGTGGAAGAGCCCAGCTTCGTCGGATCACATGCTTGTCTCGCAGCCCGGCAAGCCAGCAGAGGCAGATTTGTTGGGTCTGAATCATCACCCTGATCTTCTTTCCGTGTCTATGTTTGGTGCACAATTTGTAGATTCTGAGATTAAAGCCGAGGGGAGGGCTAGCTCTGGTCACCGAGCTGTTGGAGGCTCTCTTAGTGGCGGCACCGAGGCTGCTGTTGCTCGTGATGCTTTCGAAGGGATGATTGAAACTCTGTCTAGAACAAAAGAAAGCATTGGGCGTGCTACTCGTCTTGCCATCGACTGTGCCAAATATGGGATTGCTAACGAGGTAAGATCACCAATTTTGTGTCGCGACTTGTTCTATATGAAACCCTTTTTTAATTCTTTAGTGCTGCTTTTTTTTTAGCTGACTTCTAAGGCCACTCGGCTCACAAATAGGTTACATCAGGTTTCCACCATTAGTTTATTTTTATTTTTTGCCAGTGTCCCTGCTACCTTGTCCTTAGTCGTTATTTGAAGGTGCGCCTAAAGCATAGGCACCATGAAGCGCTGGCAGAAGCGCCTCGCCTTGTTTTATAAAACTATATTAATTTTATAAAATAAAAAAATATATTTATTTAATCAAATAAAATAAAATATATTATTTTATTTTATAAAATACCTAATATTTATAAAGAATAATTTTTATTTTTATTTTTTTTATCATGTCGTATCCTAGTCATATTCGTATTCTAGTTTTTTTGAATTTGTTGTGTCCCCGTATTTTGCCGTATCGTATCCTCATGTTCGTGTCCCTGCTTCTCAGTGGACCATTGGCATGGCCTTTGGCCAGATCATATTGGGTCTTACTAAGTCGGGTTAGGTCTGGCTAGGCTAACACGGTTCTTTCCAAGCTTGCCTGGGTCAGGACCAGGATAGTCAGTTTGGCCAGATGGGCTCGAACTGGCTCGAATGGGCCGTCGTGCTGGATCATGCCGTGCCGTGCCTCTCGTGCCAAAAATTTTTGGCCCGGCATGGCTCAGTTGGCATCGACACCTCTAGTGGCGAGCCCTGTTCCTTATAAATTGGAGATGTCCTGTCTAAACTGTCTCAAACTTGAGACGTGCTGGCCTTGGGCTGGTCAATGTTAATGGGGAGTAATAATAATGACGATCATACGCTAGAAGCTGAGTTTTGTTTCAGGGGGGGATTCGTGCCTTTGAATGTTGCTTGAAATCTTGATAAAATTTTTGTGCAGGTTGTCGAGCTATTAATTCGTAAGTTGGAAAGTGAATCCAGCTTTCACCGTAAAGTCGATCTTTTTTTTCTCATGGATTCAATCACCCAGTGCTCCCATAATCAAAAAGGTACAATCTTTCACCCAAATTTGGGTCTTTGCTCCCTATTGAGCCAAACAGCTCTGCCTCTCTTCAAGCAAGACTCAGTTTTTAAGCTTATCTTCAATTCTGCCCTGCGTTTTCTTTTTAGGGATTGCTGGAGCATCATATATTCCTGCTGTTCAAGCAGCCCTCCCTCGCCTCCTGGGTGCTGCTGCTCCATCTGGGGCCTCTGCGCGTGAAAATCATCGTCAATGCCTAAAAGTATCCCTCGTATCAACTTGTTTGCATCTTTTTTTTTTTTTTTTTATATAAACTCGAATTCTCGGGCACGATGAGTCTTTCCATCGACTGTTGCAGGTGCTACGGCTGTGGATCCAGAGAAAAATCTTGCCGGAGTCTCTGTTGAGACACTACATGGAAGACATTGCTGTTTCTAATGATGACAGTTCTGCTGGGTTTTCTTTTAAGCATCCATCTCGAGCCGAGCGAGCCGTGGATGATCCTCTTAGAGAAATGGATGGCATGCTTGTTGATGAGTATGGGAGGTATGCTCTTTTAACTGTTATTGAGTTTTTCTTCGACTCAATATTTCATAGTTATTGGTGAAACATGTAGAGTCATTACGTACGACAATATTAATTTGTGAGCTCCCTCACACTCTCGGATTGCTAATTTATTTTTGATCAATTTTAGTTTGGCGGAGTCAATTTAATAAAAATTATTATTCTTTAATGGAAGTCATATTTTTGACTAATTTCTCATGTTTTATAAGTTCTAGATTTTCTAGAATTTAGACTTCATACCTAGTACCAATGAAATTTTTTTTTGATATATCCACCTGTATATCTCTGATATATCCATAAATTCTAAGTATTGATATATTCATTAAGACCGATATATCAATCTTTGATTGGTGCTCATATACAAATACACACCAATATATCTTCGATATATTTGATATATTCGTAAAATTCAAGTACCGATAAATTCGTAGAAATCGATATTTTAATCCTTGCTTAGTACACAAGATTTTTTTTTTTTGATTTAGCATGAGATTCGAGAGAATCTAATATCATGACAATCTTATATCTAAAAGTTAGAGAAATTGAGTACGAAGAGTTTGAAACTCTAGATCTATTGCATTTAGATGAAAATACTTATCATCACACCAAGACATGATATCTAGCATATTTATGC
The DNA here is from genome assembly GCA_029783825.1 of Sapria himalayana. Taxonomy (NCBI): domain Eukaryota; kingdom Viridiplantae; phylum Streptophyta; class Magnoliopsida; order Malpighiales; family Rafflesiaceae; genus Sapria; species Sapria himalayana. Next base: position 353,040 of record JAREIK010011258.1, read on the forward strand.
AACCCTAAGTTTTCTTAGGTGATCATTCATTATAGATTTATGATTTTTTATGGTCTAATTTTCATAAATTATATCGTCAGATAATTCTATTTTGAATTTTTTTTTTTCGCCTGATGTGATTTCTAAGAGACCAATTGACTTAAATAAGGTTTGAATTTAAGTTAGGGTTCTTGTTAGGATTGAGATTCGCCCACTTTGTTAGATCTTAAGGAAATTTTGGGGCTCGTACATTTTGATGTTCTAATAAGATTCATAATGAGATACGACATAGTCTCGCAAGAAGCAAAACAACTCATGTTAGTTTTTTTTTTCTCCCCCTAAAAAATGTCCGCGCTTTCTAAGGTTAGATATTGTGGGTTAGAATTGATTAGTGCCTTGGGAGTAATCCTTATAAAATTTTGTTTTCCTCATTTATGGAGGAGTTGAGAGATGTTTGCTAAACTTTCATTTGTATCTTAGGTGGCTTATTTTCATGGATCTTGATTTTTAATTGTGCTCCAAAAGAATTGAAAAAATTATGTAGTGCCAAACTCTCTCTTACTTAAGTGATTTTTTGCCCACAATTCTATTTATCTTACACTAGGCTAGGCTACTACACAATCACTTTTTTGAGGATGTGAGATATTATCTCATGAATGTAGGCTTAAATTTTTGATGATGTCTGTTGGGTAATTGTGCTTTCACGGTAGTGAGATTAAGAAACAGAAACAACAGAAACACAGAAAACAAGCAATATATATCCTAAATCAGCAAGCATCCACGACAGAATCAAAAAACAAGAAATCAACACCGAAAATAACGTGGTTCGCTAGTCGCTCGGTTCGACTAGCTACATTCACCAGAAAACGCTTATGCGTTACAGATTAAAACCAAAACAGAAACGTCTTACAGTATGCAACACACAGAGCAGTCACGAAAAATCGCTCAGAGAGGAGAGAGACGATGAACAGTTCCACGGGTCAAAAACAGTCACCCGAAAAATAAAATTACAAATCATTTTATATTAAAAAAGTATCTCAGTTCATTTAACCGCAGTGGGTCGGATCATGGAACGGGTCAGGCTCTGCTCTAAAAATTTCGACCTGCTGACCGGACAGCGGGTCCTCCGTTATTGTGCTACTGCTGCATCCCCGTCCTTTTAATATTTCATTTTCTGCACTTACATGAAAATATTAAAACATAAAAAATATTTTGTTATACAAACAGATTATTTAATAAAAACAAATTACATATACAACAATGTCATACATACCTAATCACATATTCAATTATAAACGTAATTATTCAAGGTATTTTAAGTTGTGTTATGTCATTTTCAAGTTATTTTATGATATTTATTTATTTATTTGAATTATATTTTTCTTCCTGATGAAATTATCCAACTCATGTGGGCTATTCTACTTATTATGTCTGCTATATAAAAAGTTTTTATGCATCAAATTACAATTGAAATTGTAGTTAAGCTTTGTATGTTATTTCGAGTTATTTTAAACATATTTTTTTCATTTTCTTATGGTTTTTTATTTTTGTTTTTCGCACCAATTCGTAGCATATCTATTAGTCTTGTGGTTGCAGCATGAGGCGAGTGATGGAGTTGGCTATAGCCATGTTCTATCATTGGTTAGGACCGTCGAGGAGGCTGGTTGTATGAGCAAGCCTAGACCTAGACATACACAAGAGGGTGCGACCGTGGCGCACTAGTGTTGAACAAGTTTCCTTTATGCTGTGTTCATGTTTTCTTTTTGTGATGTATGCCAGCAATGCCACCTTTCAGCTGCCTGGTCTCTTCGCTTCTCATGTATTTGAAGATGACGAAGATGATCCTCCGAGCACTTCTCCAGAGGTAGATGCCAGCATCTTCTATCAAAGACCCGTTTGTGGTGCCCGAGAATCTGGCACGAACTGGGCCACTCCAGTTGATAGGCGCAACTGCACCTTGCTGGATGTTGATGGTGAGCTCGAGATGGAAGATGTGTCGGGCCCGGGCCACAAGATTGGCGTGATGCCCGCCTGCCCGCTCGGCGCCCACGGGACCAATCAACGAAGGCACTCGAACGGGCTCTCGGAACATGCCCTTGATGACTCAGCCGTGCTGTCCCCCACCTCTGAGTGCTTGCCGCCGCTGCCTCCTGGTTCTCCACCATCGCTGCCGCCCTTGCCCACATCCCCTCCACTCGCCCCTCCGCACCTGCCGCCCTCGCTATCTTTTTCACCACCACCACCACCACCGCTGCCGCCATCTCCGCCATCGGTCCAACCGCCACCTCCCCCTCCACCGCCTCCAATTCCGCCTCCGGCCACTCCATTATCATTTGGGCCTCTTTCCTCAGCGCCTGCTCAGCCTTGCTTCCTGTCCCAATCGGCGTATCAGCCAGTCGTTCCTCATGAGTATCGTGACATGCAAAATGTACTCTCTCTTCCCTTTTTTTTTTTTTTTTTAAATTTCTTTCAATTTGTCTGATCATGTGAACCATGATCAGGGTGGCCAAATTGTGCCGATGGCTGGAAATTTCCATGTGAACCACGGAGCCTGTATTACAAAAAGTGATGCGTACCCACAGCAAGCCCCATCCTTTCCACCCTCGTCAGCCTGCAATTCTGGCGAACCCCCAGACTATGCCGCTCTGAGGCCATGCGGGAACGGCGGCATGTATTTTGGTCCAGAACCATCCCGGCAAAATCAGTACTTTCAGCCGGCCAATGCAGCTTTTGGGCCAAGATTCTCACACCCAAACCTGCCGCATATGTCTCGCCATTTCTCATTTTCGAGCCCTGCCGTCCAGCAGCACCCTCCGCTTTCTTATCCCTGTCCGGGCCCCGTGCCATCTCGCTCCGACGGGCAGAACGAGCCCATGCCCAGTGAAAAGTGGATGTTTCCTTCCGGCGAATTCAACGCGGACCAATATGGCGGCGCCCAAGTTAATGGCAGGCAAGATTCTTTGCCGGCGCGCCCCCTCTTTAAGCCGCAGGGTATGCCCGCATGGGTCTGTGCTAATCTCTGCAGGCAGTGACCCCGTCTGCTGGCTCTGCGTGCGCTTCATGGCGCAGGCTCTGCTCTGAAAAAGCACCTGTGCTGACTCTCTCATCATCTCTGTGTCAGTGGAACTTAGCTCTCTCAGTTGTTGATATGTAATTGTTGCCGGATGGAAGCTATTAGTTCATCTTCTTTAATTAACTTTTTCTGTTTAATGAGCTGATTTTTTTTTTGCAAAATTTTGGTCTTTTAACTGTCTTTTTTATTCATGTTCCCCTCTGTGCGTGCAGGCGCGACAGTGATTGATTTAAAAATGCCCTCGTAGCTTTTACTATTTTTTCTGATGTGAAATGACTATTATCGCCTTGCGTCGTACTCCTCTGCCAGATTGCTTCATGGCTAATCTTGAGATTTCCACCTCTGGGCGAAATTGTTGCAGGAGATTAATTTATCTGAGATGGTCTCTGTCACTAAAAAAATAACCCTAGGTTGTGTTTCTGATGGTTAAACATGGGTTGGGTGCCAATGCTTATTTATAGATGAATATGTTCTAGGAGAAAAAATGTATGTATTATACTTATACCTATACATGTAGAAAAAATGTAAGTTTCTTATATATAGCTTGTTTTGCAATTAAAAATAATCCTCCAATTTTTCGTATTAAAAAAAAATACTTCAGAAGTAGAAATATTTAAGTTTTGCTACCCTAGGAAACAAAAACCCAAGAACACCCTCATCCACATGTAAAAAAAAAAAAAACAAGTATTTGGAAAAAAAGAAATAAAAACAGTATATACTCGTACAATACATACGTAAAGACAGTATACATACATACTGTACATATAAGTATTCTGAATGCATATGCATGTATATGCTGCATACACGTATAGGTATATGCAGCACATATAGTGCATATGCTTTTATTTGTCAAGCTCAAGGTAGCCTCTCTTGTTCATCTTTGCTTCCGTTTTTTTGCAGGCATCTGCTGAGGTACATTCTGTTGAGGTGCACATTTGTGGATGCTTGCCGCTTCTGCTCTCCTGGATTTGTATTGAGGTACACACACGTATATATATGTATGTATGTATGTACGTATATGTATGATTGTATATATGTGTGTATCGTGCTTAGTTTGCTTATTAATTTTTGTTCCATAAATGTTTTTTCCCCATAACATAATAATAATAATAATAATATTTATTTTGGTGAAATAATCTTGAAAAATGCTAACAATATGATAGTCTGGTTAGTAAAGAGTCAAGATTGCTGAATCGTGAGGACACAAGTATGATCCATGGGGTCTGGGGACGCAGGGCATGCTTTCTATCCAGGGGTATTTTTGTCGATCACCCTGCTTATGCTACTGGGATGGCGGCCTATCCCGCCCTGATTGTCGGGTCCCAAGGCTCATATGTGGCGGACCGAGGGATACTATGAGATGAATTGGTGGATAAATGAATGAGGCATGAAAAATTATTTTTCTCAATCACTAGGAATGCAAGATATGATTTTCAGGGGTATTTTTGTCAATCTCTCTACTTATCCTCCTGGGATGCGGGCCCTTCCCGCTCTGATTGTGGGGGCCCAAGGCTCATATATGGGGGACGAGGGATAATATGAGATGAGCTGAGGGATACATGAATTATGTGTGAAAATTTATTTTTTGTCAATCACTAAGGGTGCAGGGGGGGGGGTATTTTTGTCAATCACTATGGATACATGGGGGCATTTTTGTCAATCTCTCTACTTATCCTCCTGGGATGCGGGCCCTTCCCGCTCTGATTGTGGGGGCCCAAGGCTCATATATGGGGCACGAGGGATAATATGAGATGAGCTGAGGGATACATGAATTATGTGTGAAAATTTATTTTTTGTCAATCACCAAGGGTGCGGGGGGGGGGGCGGTATTTTTGTCAATCACTAAGGGTGCGTGGGGGTATTTTTGTCAATCACTAAGGGTGCATGGGGGGTATTTTTGTCAATCACTAAGGATGCGGGGGTATTTTTGTCAATCACTAAGGATGCGAGGGGTATTTTTGTCAATCACTATGGATACATGGGGGCATTTTTGTCAGTCTCTCTACTTATCCTCCTGGGATGCGGGCCCTTCCTGCTCTGATTGTGGGGGCCCAAGGCTCATATTTGGGGGACGAGGGATAATATGAGTTGAGCTGGGGATACATGAATTATGGATGAAAATTTATTTTTTGTCAATCACTAAGGGTGCCGGGGGGGGGGGGGGGGGGGGGGGGGTATTTTTGTCAATCACTCTACTTGTCCTCCTGGAGCAAGTATGAAAATTTATTACATGGAGAAATTGGTGACATGATCCATTAGTGTGCTTATGATATGATTAGAGGAGCTTAAATGATATTTATATGGATAATTATGTGATTAATTAGTGTTAGAATTGACTATTTGCCTAAGTAATCTTGTTATTCACTCTTTATTAAAATTTTCTAATTTGTTACAAATAATATTTATTTATTTATTTATTGAGTGTGTGTGTGTGTGGTATTGTTAAGTAGTATATTATTTTCCTTTTATGATCTTTTTTTTTATATTTTATATTATTTTTTATATATAAATCTTTGCTGGTAAAGTAATATATTCCTATTAATAGATAAATTTTCATGTACATGTGTTTTATTTTTCCATAAAATACATTCAATATTTTATCATTATCGAAAATTTTAAATAATTATCATATGACTGAAACATGGTGCTGATGAAGTTTAAAAAAAAAAAATTTTTTTAGTAATATTATTTTTTGGTTATTTTAAAATAATTTTAAAAAGTAACATAATTTAGAAAATACAATTTTGATGAATTTAAATGAATGGCAATGTTTTGGAAAATTAAAATTATGAAAAATAAACACGTAGAACCCGATCGAGTCAAGAAGCGGCTCGGGTCTGGTGCAGGCCCGTCGAAGAGCGTCGCTGCCTCTTTTTGAATTCGGTGATAACCGCGGCCCGCGCTAATACCTAATGGACTCCGCGTCGACGGCAGCTGCGCCAATGCCTTCTGGACTCCCCGTCTACGGCAGCCGCGCTATTGCCTTCTGGACTCCGCGTCGACGGCAGCCGCGCTAATACCTTCTGGACTCCGCGTCGACGGCAGCCGCGCTAATACCTTCTGGACTCCGCGTCGACGGCAGCCGCGCTCACCGCTCACTCGGCTTGTGGGTGGACAGGAGACAACTATAAACGAAACGGCACTGCAGTTTCTTTCTCCGCTTGCCTGACACTGTGCGCTATTATTTTGTATTTTTCTCATCCTCTCTTTTCTACTATTTTGTATTTTTCTCATCTTCCCTTTTCTACGATTTTGTATTTTGTCACGGATTTCCCGCTCTTTTGTCTGGTTTTAAATGTGGTTTGGATTGAGTACATCCTGATATATATTCTTATTACCAAGAAGACATGAGAGAGTTCCTAAGATGCAAAATAAGCATTTGATGATGATTGATAGGATATTCTTATTACCAATAAGTTGTCTTAAAATTGTTATGTGATTAAATTTTTGTTACAAATTATTTGATTTGTGAGCTATTTTTGTTTGTTATTTTTTAATTGAATATCATATCAAATTTTATTTTTAGATGGGGATGCACTAATTATATCACTTCAAAATTTGAGTTTTTTATTTTATTTTATATTTTTATACATTTCATATATGTTGATGTGTTATTGTAGTATCCAAGAAGAATTATAAGTTTTTTTTTTCTTATATTTGTATAATTATTGGGAGTGGTAATATTATTTTTAAAATAAATTTGTATTTATTATTGAAGAGCTTATTAGAGTTGGATTTAACGTATCGAATAATTTTTATTTTTTGTTGGAGGATTTTAGATGAGAAGTTTAATTTACCTCTAATATGCATTGACCATAGTTGTGAAAGACGCAAGACACACCAAGGCGCAAAGGCTTTCTGGAGCCCCAAGGTGCAAGGCGCCCTTAAGATGCAAGTTTTTTTATACAATGTGTTCTCTATTTTACATGTATATTTTTAAATACATAATCAAATATACTAATCCAAACATAAACTTACACCTCTTCACTCGCCTATTGAACATCACTCCTCACCCCTCTCTCTATAGTTCTACGATGAGCTCCTGGAGCTCGACAAGGAGTTCCATGGAGTTCGATCAAGAGCTCTAGGAGCTCATTGTGCCCCTGTTGAACTTTATGAACTGGTCGAGCCCCATGGAGCTTTTGGTGGAGCAACATGGAGCCCCTGGAGCTCCATTGATGGTAACCTGCACGGAGGCGTGCCTGTGGAGAGCTTCGCGTTTCAGGGAAAGCGCGTGTCTTTTTTGCTATTCGTGCATATGCATGAACGAGCCTCGTCCCAGCCATGGCTAGGCATCATGTCTGTACCTCGCTTGAGCCTAGTCGTGCCTTTCACAACTATGACATCGACTATTTGTATTGTGATAATCAATTAAAATTTTATTTTATTAAGTAATATCTTAAAACATAGTTTCATATAAAAAATCTTAATAAATTATATTTTTCTTTGGTTTCGTGTTGACCCTCGCAGAAAAATAATTTCTTAATAAATATATGTTTTAGATTTTTTTCCAAAGTTAATGTTTTTGGATTTTGCACTAATATTAACTCCATTTGATTTCAATTAACTTTATTCTAAATATTAAAAAATCTTCATTTAAATTTAATATTTATGAGAAAAGTATCATAAAATTGAATTTTTTAATAGTTAATTATTTATATGTTAAGCATTTTTCGTTATTATTGCTAGTTGGTTTATAATTCTTTTTGTTTTAGACTTTTTAAAATATTGTATAGTTATAATCTATGTGAAGAAGACATTGATTCCTGGGATTATTTTTTTTATATATTGATTGTTTTAAACTTTTTAATTATATAGATTTTAATAAGATATTATATTTGTATTGATAAAAGAACTTTCACAAGCCATTTCAACACGGTTAAATATATCGCAAACATTCATTTCTTTTATGTGAGTGCAAGGCGCATCAAAATTAATTTTTATTTAATAATGATTAGATTAAACATGATTTTTTTTTGTAATATATATTATAGTATCTAAGATGAGATTGCCTGACATTTTTATGAATGTCCTGGATATCTAAACTTTCTTTATTTTGTTCAATTTAGTGCAAGAGATATTTAGTTGATAGAAATTACTAGTTTATTTTATATGTTTTTCATATGTGTGATTAGTCAGACATTTAAGTCCCACAATTATAAATGTTATACCTCTTCAATTAACTATTCACATATTTATAGACACACATGCTCGTGAAGATTTTTATTTGTATATTTATTATACTTTTCTTAGTTGTTCTCAATGAAGTTCCTTGGTTTAAGGTTCTATCATATTTCTTTTTTATGTTTATTTTCGGTATTATTCTTAATTGAATATAAATAATAGTGATTTATATTATTTTTTTCTTGTATAATTATTTTGATATTTGTATTTAAAATATCATCTATAAAAGAAGTAAATTAGAAGCACACTAATAGAAGCACACTACTACAATGGAACATTAAGAGTGCTAAACAGAAGGCGAAAGAACTATTAGAACAATCAAATTTTGATTGTTGGTTGTTTCTAGAAGGCAACTCCTATTCAAGCAGAAAAAAAATTACAATAAAATTCACAGAGTCTATTGCATCTTATCCAAATTATTTTCCATAGTTATCAAAGGTGCTCCTTAGGCACGCCTAAAGCCCAGGCTTTGCTAGGCTCATGCAATAATATCTCGCCTAAGGTGTCTCCCCATAAAATCTATTATTCCCGAATCACCCCTCATAAAACATATTATTTTTGAAGTCTCCTCATAAAATATATTATTTCTAAAGTCTTTCCACATAATGTATTATTTTTGTAGCCATTCTACAAAATATATTATTCCTAAATTCTCCTCCCCACAAATTAATTATTTCTAAAGTATTTTTCTCTCATAAATTATATTGTTACCAAAGTCACGCTCGTCCCATTCTTGAAAATTATTGATAATATATTTGTTGTCCCAGAATTTTGTTTGTTTGATTGTTGAAATTTTATTGTTTTATTATTAAATTTTAAATGCTTTCGATGATAGAAAAATTTTAATATTTTATGATTTTATGGTTGATATTAATTATTTTATTAATTTTACTATTAGATAAAAATTATAGATAATATTTAGTGTCAATATGTAATTTATATATATATTTAGTAGGGTGTATCTCTCATAAAAAGTCAATGCTTTAATTGCATCTTTTGGCTCAAGGCCCTAAAAGGGCTGTTTAACCTCAAATAATTATGCTCCACTCCATTGATCATTACTTTTACTCCATCATCCAAATAAACATTGTCTCATGGTTTAAATCAAGATAATCAATAGTCAATAGGTGAACATCCTCCCAATATTTTTGACGATGCTGCCAGGCAACTGGGTCATGCCTGGCCCGACACAAAGCCCATCATCCTCTTGCCCAGCATGGCACGAGCCGTGCTTCGAGCTGGCACGGCATGGGTCCAGGCACAGCTCTATCGGGCCGTGTCTCGTGTTGGGCTCGAGTTGCCCGTCCTCTTTATTCTTTTATCTCTAGTTGAAACCTAATAAGGATCATTTGACCAAACTTTTATTATAGTGATAGTGATCAGCTTGCATCTACATTTGATTCGAGGTGCATGCTATGTTGAGTTTCAAATCATGGACGACCTAATCTCTTTTCATCATAGCGGTGTGTAACTCAGTATCAACAACCAATAATTAGTTTCCAGCTCCTCTTGAAGTCCATCACAATCAATGATAAAAATTTCTGATATATTTACCGTTTTATCTGTAAATTCTAAGTATCGATATATTCATTAAGATAGATATATCTATCCTTGATTAGTGGTCATATACAAATACACACCGATATATCTTCAATATATCCGATATATTCGTAAAATCCAAGTTTCGATATATCCGTAGAAATTGATATTTTAATCCTTGCTCACCGATAATGTAAATATAATATATGCAAGTCAATAAAATCAAATTGTTGAGAGAGAGCTTTAGCAGCTGTGTTATTTTATATAATGCATTTGATATTTTGTTATGTTGCCATGATTAACTTGTTTATTTTTTTTGTCAGATTATCTTTTCTCATATTTGGATTTTAAATGATTTATGATTCACGTGCAAACCACATGGCATTGATGATTCATGCCAAGGTCCCTGCCGAAGGCTCTAGTAGCAACGAAGAATCATCTCGTGATGAGGTGCATTATTGTTTGCCTTGTTCATTTCAATTTTCTTTGACTGATACTTCATTCTTCATCTTTTTAGTCTAATTAAAGATTGTATGATTGATTGGTTTCGTTAATTGCAGAAAATGAATCATGACAAGCTTGAGGGTGGCAATGGTGATTCTGATGGGAGTGATTTGGCGAAACCTAAAAATAAAAAGGCAGGTACACTTCTCCATCTTTAGATTTTTATGTTCTAAAGGCCTCCCCTCACCCCACCCATGCCGTGCTAAAAAATAGTGCTCTGTTTGCAGGAAGCATCAGCTCTGAATCATCTGAAATCATTAGATCCTCCACAGTGGTTGGTACCGTCAGGAACACAGTCTGAAATGACAAGGAGAGCCTCTCAATTTCTCTATTCTTCACTGAAACCTTACATGCGCAAGATGCCTTTCGATGAACTTCTTGTCGATGGATTTGATGCAGAACAAATTTGGCAGCAAATTGAGCTTCAGTCGCAGCCACTCCTATCCAATGTTGAACGGCAACTACGATATTTTGAAAAAAATCCTCAAGAACTTAGTTTTTTCCAACAGAATGACGAGGGCTCCAAGTTAAGGATTGCAAAATTGCGTGAAGAAGTTGATGATGGTGACAATGTGAATGATGATGGTGTTAGTAATAGTGAGGAGGATGAGAAAGAAGAAAAAAAAGTAGAGTATTATAGTGATGATGCTGGTCATAAGCACGAAGAAGGGTGTATTGAAGAGGAGAGAGAAATGGAGGAGATGGAAGATAGAGCATTAGAGGATGATTTTTTGAAGATAAATGAATTGGAGACGTATTTGGATGATGTCGAGGCTAAAGAATATGGCTTTGATACAATGGATAAAAATGTGCCACAACATGTGGATAATGAGGATGAAGAAGACATGGATGATGAAGGTGGGGATGTTAAGGTAATGTGGATGCTGCTTACCAGGTGCATTTTTGATTTATGAGTTAAAAGAATTTTGCAAAATAGTAATATTGTTGATTATGTAGAAAATTCTTTTTGTCTTAATTTAAATTAATTCACAATATTATTAGGATGAGGAGTTAAAATAATTTTTTATCAGGCAACATATTTTTACTCAAATTAGTTCTTGCATATTTTCTTTTATTATTTTTAATAAAGTTTTTCATGGTTGAAAATAAACTTCAATTCGATAAATACTTATAATGCTTATAAACTTGGTGGTGGCTTTATAAAATGAGCAAAATGATTTGAGACATCTCACATTTGAGTCTTGAGATATTTTTTTTTCATAATAAATTAAACTCAAAAATGAGTAAAAATAATGGTAAACTAAAAATAAGGTTAAATTGCAATACCCCTCTTCGACTAATGTATAAAAATTGAGAATTTCAAGTTTTTTAAGAAATAAAAGTAAGTTGAGGTTCCTTCGAGATATTTGTGAATCTCTCATCTAATTGATCTTATAGCTGAATATAAATTATAGTATTTGTCTAATTTAAAATTTTTTCTCCTAGGAAGAAGCAATTAACTTTTATTGTGAAATATTAGATTAGAAATTATGTTTCTTTGTTTGACTATTATAATAAAATATAATAAGAGAAGAAAGTGGATACATGATCTTTTTAACTGGTTATCGGATCTAAAATATCTCATAGGCAACTATAATTATTGTTATGAACTTTACATGAATAATAAATCTTTAAATAATTATTTATTTCTTATTTTTTAGAAAAAAATATTGGATTCAAGAAAAATATAAAATTACTTAGTAGATCTTTTCTTAGTACAAGGTGATGTCTAGCTCAAATATAAATATCTAGTTAATTGTAACTGCCCATAATTACTATAAGAAATCATAAGAGTTAAAGACTTCTTTATGCATTGCACATGCGAAAAGAATATTGGAAATGACCAGAGGAATATCTAGTGAGAGTTTAGCTGGAGCAAAATTTAAAAGACTAAATTTTACGAAATTTAGTCTTTTGATAAACTGATCTTTCTTGAAATAGGTAGAGGCCAAAACAAATCATGTAGCCCTGGCACAACCCATGATGTGACCTATTTTAGTTGGCCCAGGCATAGCCCTGTTTGGCTAGATGTCATGGGTTTTCACGAGCTTTAGTGTTATATGCAAAACTTTATTCTAGAAATTCTTTCACAAATACCTAAGTCGATCTATTTTTATCTCTCATAAGAGTTATTTTCACAAAATATGACACACAAGCTAAATAAGACTTAGAAACACTTAAAAGAAAATAATATTTTATAAGTAAAGATTGAAAGTTTAAGCGAATATAATATTAGGAAAGTTTCCTTATATAGTGAGAGATTATTTTTACTATTGGACAAATTATGTTACATGTCATATTTTTATTACAAAAAAATCACAAGATTATTTTAAATTGATGAGTCTTCAAACTTTTTGAGCCCCTAAAATTTTATTGAAAATTTTTTGAATTGTCTAGAATATTTTAGATTTTTATAAATCTTTCTAAAAGTTCTTAAATTACTACATTGAATTTTGATTTTTTAAGAATTTCATTAGACTGTAACTTGAATCCATGCCTGGAATTGATGTAGGCTGGCATGACATGATGGCCTAACATGGAGCTTGACACCTCCAAGGGTAATATGTTATATCAATCACAAGAAAATATTTCTGTTTCTCAATATTTTTTATCTAGAATTTTGATTGAAATTATTTTTTAAGTTGAGTGATCTTTAATTTATTATATTTCGTAATTATAATATTATTTATTTTCATATTAAATAATTTTATTTGTTGTTTAAGTTTAATCAGAGAAATAAAAAATATTCCTAACATAGCTGCAAGTTGCATAAATTAAATGAAGGGATTGTATGGGAAATGTTGCTAATCAAGTTCTTAATAATTGTTTTAGGTCATATAGTTCTTTATGTAAACTATGTATGAATGACTATGATACTCAAACCTTGGATGGTTGATTTGTGTTCACGTTGAAGAAAGTCATTCTTTATGTTTAACTTGTTAGTTTTTTATTTATGAGATGTTATTAATTAAATAATAATTTGAATGCTAGTAATATTAGCATTGAAGAAAAAATATTAAGATAATAAATATCAAATATTTGGGTAAATTCACTAATAATAAGTCTTGTCTTAAATTAATATTTTTTTTAATTAAATATATTTTTACAAAGAACATCCACTTGCAATCAGCTATAGGTATTTCTAAAGATTGAGGTATTAATTTTTAGATCTCATTAGAGTAAACGTTTATTTTTTTCAATATTGTCTAACGCCATACCAAGTTTGATAATATTTCAGAAAGAGACTTGTGTATCATTGTATCATAAAGTGAAGTAGTGAAAGAAGTAATGGTATTTAGTTTTATTGTTTACTTTTTATTTTTTTATTGTTTGGAAGTACTTAATATTTGATTGTCACAAGTTATATATGTGTGTGTGTGCGTGTGCATATATATATATATATATAGGTGATATTGTATATTCAAAAAAAATTTTACAATTAATAAAAATTTTGGTTTTTTCTATTTTTTCTTCTCTCCCTTGTGCCATTCTCTGCTTTTCTGAAAATTGGTTGATTGATATCATAATTTGGCTGACAACATGATATATGAGCAACAACATGATGTGTTAGTTTTTCCAAGTGATAGCATATCTCCTTGGTAGTGACAACGGTGTCGCTTGCATATTGTTGAGGAGAAAACCCACACACAATGGGTCTTTTTAGAGAAATTTTGGTTTATAGTACATCTATAGAAGTTAGAATAAAATTATGGACTCCATGGTGGCTGACATGGTAATGTTGGTACAAAATTGGTATATTAAGTGTGTGTATTTTTTATTGTTTGGAACAGATAGTGAGGATTTAGTTAGAATTAGTGAGGATTTAGTGAAGTAAAAGTTATGGTGGTTTGTGAATAAAATTATGGTGGTTTGTGAGATAAAAGGGAGGATAAATGGTTGCAATCAATGTGGAATTGTTAGAAATAGTCAAGTAAAAGTTGAGGGTAAATATATATTTTGTATGAGCTAAATTAGTGAGGATTTAGTTTGTAGCCCTAGATTATACGAGTGACTTATTGGAAAACTCACCTTAGAATAAGACTAATAAGTAGATGATAATTGATGCACAACTATTAGTTCATCCATGACAATCAATTGATTACAGCATATCTAGTATATTTGGATCTTGCGATGAGTGCAAGAGGGTTTGGGACTTGGTTGCATCAATATATTTGTCAAAATATTTCATTTATATAATTATGTTACTCAATTACTAGTATGCATTGATTGACTATAAAGAAGCTACACATTATGCAACTTGGACATAACTGTGAACAAATTTTTAAAATGTAAGGTGAGATATTTTTGTATTCGTGAGGTGATGTGGAAGTCTTGAGGCATTGAGGCGTAAATTTTTTTGAGCATCATAATATATAATTAATTAATATTTTAAAGTATATAAAATAAAATATCATAAATAAAAATATGAAAATAATTATTTAGAATTATTAAAATAAATATAATAATTCACTTTTTTCTTAAAAAATAATAACAGTCATAAAATAGAAATAGATTTAACTATATTAATAATTCCAAACTTTAATATAAAATCATAGCCAAGACATAAAATAAGAACTAAAATAAATTGTTTCAATTTAAAATTTTTTTTCTAAGGGCATCGTCATTTTCATCTAATGTATCAAAAGTAGAAAAATATTCACTATCATGTATTCTCATTTTATGTAAATATTCATTTTCATTAATTGGTATAAAATTAAACTTATTCTTTTTGTTTTTGTCTTCGCTTGTACCTAGTATAAATTATTAATTTTGTGTAAATATTATAAATTCTTGATTTCATGGAACTCATTCTAAAAACAATGATAATCAAAACATAATATGTATAAAAATTATTAAGATATAATTGAATACAAAGTATGAATATTTTAGATTTATCAAATTAAAAAGATATAATTGAATACATAATTTTAAAATAATTTATAAATTATATAATTTGATTTGTTCCATTAAATTATAGCATGAAATTGTTGATATTTTTTAACAAATAAATTTTTTTTGTCAAATTCAGATTTATATATCAAATAAAATTTTATTATTTAAGAAAATTATTTAAATTTTTTTATCACACATAATTTATATTTATATATTATTTTGAAATCTATATAAATTTAGTAATATTTTAGATTTATCCAATTAAAAATATATATTTGAATACTTTATATATTTTTTGGTTTATCTCATATAAACTATCTATTATTTTATCAAACAAAGAATAATTTCATAAAAATAACATATTTGACTGATTTCATATATAGAAGATAATCTTACTCAAAAATAAAAAATTATGGATTGATTTCATTAAAATATTAGAAAAAAAGATTAGATTTAAATTTCATAAACAGATGATAATCTTCTGGATGAAGGAATAATTATTAGTTTATAAAGCAGAATATTTTATATGATATGATCAATGAGAGCTGACATTTACATATAATTTTTGTTATGGTAATTTAAGAGTGAAAAATCAAAAGAAAATAATATTGCTGTTGACGAGTCTCAAAAATTATAGTCAAACAAGTGGATAAAATAAAGCTTATTTCCTATCCATCTTTATCCTTATCAAATATTAATCATAAACTTAAAATGAAAAAAAAATAAGGTGGGATAAAATGAAGCTCCACAGCCCACACAATTTTAGTGTCTTGCCATACCAGTGAAAAATAGGGGAGAAAGATAGGAGAAATTTAGTCGATAGAAAATGAGAGAAAGATAATTTGATAGAGCATTACGTGGAGGAAAGATGAGACAACAACCAAAATCAAGAGGCGAGGAGATGTGGAGCATCGATTCCCACCAACAATCAATGCAACAATGCTAGCAGAAAACTTATTTTCAGGTGAAAAAGCTTTCACATAAGTTAGATTTTTTTTATTTTTTCCTTTTGTATCAAAAGCAAATGATTAGGTTGAGTGTTTCGATATTTTTAATTTATATTTTATATTTTTAGTTTTGATTTTAATAACAAAATGATGGAGATTTGTGAGGCGTATGCCTCGATTGAGAAGGCGGAGAAGGCGTATGCTTTTATGCCTTTTATGCACCTAAGCTAAGAAGGTGGAGAACGAGTATGCTTTCATGTCTTTTATGCACCTCAGCTAAGAAGATGTAAACCTTCAATGCTATTTGCTTCTTATGGGATGCCTCGAGGTATTTTTGGACTACCTTGCTTGAAGGCACGCCTCAAGTCGCATCTCAAAAATGCCTTTAAAAACTTTGTCTGTGATCGATCATTATGAGTGTAATATTAGTATTGATAGATATGATTATATTGGAGAGAGTGATATGATATTTTGCAGACGTAGTTTTATGGTGAGAAGATATTTTTACTTCTTTTAGAGATTTATCAGAGGGTGACTCGTGCATCTATAATTACATTTAGACTTAGCAGAGTTCATTAGGTAGTGGTGGTAAGATAGTTGAGAGGGCTGGCAGAGATACTTTCATAGAGAAAAAGTTAATAGTGATATATTATCCATGTGAGAAATTGGTATATACTCAAGAAGGTTTTGGAAGTTGTGCCCTCAGTTTTGGTAGATTTTTTGACCTACACAAGTTGTTTTCTCTATGACTATATCTACTAGTCTTATTACACTTACGTTTCTTCTGATGGAGTTTGTTATATTTCTTTGTTTGAGAGCTATTGATTTTGGCCGAGACACATCAATGTTCTACTTTTCTTTTTTCTCACTATCTCATTAAAGATTCTTAAGCTATAGATTTGGAAATTAATGCGCATATCACATGTAATGATATTCTTTTTAATCTTTTTTTAGTCTTGAGTTTCTCATATTATTGTGATCATTGATATTGTTGTATGTGATAAGGGGCACGATAATATCTTTCTTCTCCACATCCACATAATGATCATTGTTGCCTTTATCTATTGATAAAAGAGTTTCAAGTTGTGTCATTTCCGCTAGATGATGGCAACATGCTTGAGCTTGCTCTTGCTCTAGTTTCAAATCAAGCCTCTTCGGCTTCATATCCTCTAACAATATTACTTCATGTCAAGTCATTATCATTAAACACTAAATCATCTTCTGAATCTATGTGGTCATTAGAATCTTTACTATTCATTCTTCATATTAATTATTCAATGCTCCTCTTAATTTTTTTCATGATTATTGGATTAATGGTATCACATTCATTGTATCTTTTGTCCTTGTATTCATGATGGCTGCAAGAAAAAAAAAATAACTGGTGAAGGCAAGTCAGTGGAGTGCATCATGCCTCATGAATGGTACGAGCCTTTGCTGCTTTCATCGCACCCGTGTGAATGGGTGCTTCCCTGATTCAGTAGAGGCGCCATGGGTGCGCATCGCCTGCGCCTTTTTCTAGGCGTGCTTTTCATAACTATTTTCAAATCTTAATTTGACGCACACAGAAAGTAAAAGAATGGAAGATAATGCTGATAAAATGTGTGGTGTTAAACTTATTTTTTCTTTCTCAGAGAGCGATTTGAATGTTAAGATTAGATGGTCTTGTTGTATGATCATGTTGCTCCTCAGCACACTCTCTTTTGCTCTGATCATGCTTCATATCTTCCTTTCTATTATAAATTGCAACTCTTGAGTGATTAATCTGTCTTATATGGACTGAGATTAATTGTGGAAATAGAGTCTGGTGGCCCAAGCATTTCCTAGACATAACACAACATGGTTGGAACCAAGCCTGGAATAGGCATGTGCCGGCTAACGACACGGCTTGGGTAGTGCCAAGCCGTGTTGTCTGACCTGTACACTGCAAAATATGTGACATTCTGGTCTGTGTAGACTAGTTTTGACTTGAGTGACCAAACCTGCTAGCCTGGAACTTACCTAGGCTAGCTTGGACTAAATCATGCTAGTTTCGATTTAACTTAGGCTAGGCCGGTATTGGGAAAGCATGCCCAATAGCCTAGGCATGTTTAGGCCTGCTCACGGCCCAGTATGATGTCCTATTTTTTGCTGAAAAAAATTGGGCCGTGTCTACTTGTCATTACCCATTTGTCATTTCTTCAAAGATTGAGGTACATTCATTGACTATTGTTTCATCTAAAATTGAATTGGATTCTCATTTCTAGGAAATGTCATTTTTTATGGAGTAAGTTTGATATGTACTTATTGGTATACTCTCTATATAAGTAACATCATATTATGGATTAACAAGTTTAGATTTAGTCGATTGGCGTTTCTCTCTCCTAACTAGAGGTACAAGTTGGATGACTTGGGAATAAGAAAAAGTAGCGACTCCAATTGTATCTTTTGGGTTTTTTATTTTTAGGTTCATTAAACAATAAATTATGTGCAAAAAAAATAATATTAATACCTACTAATTATTTTTCATACTTGTGTGAAAATTAATTGTATATTTTTTGATTAGTTGAATAAAAAAAATACTTGTCTTAAAGTTCTAAGTATCAATTTATATCGTCATGAGGAGAAAATAGAAATAATAAACAAAGCAAATACTTGTAATACTTTTGAGAGATAGGCTAAAAAATATTTATCAATGATGCAAAATATAAAATGACATGTTGTGAGAAAGGATCATAGTCTTAAAAAGTGTTTTTCAGGCATGCCTTAAAGCATGTCTCAACGCTAGGAGTTCTAAAAAAGTGTCAAGGTGTTAAAATAAATGTGCAACACACTGAAGGCGTACGCTTTCTTTGGCTAGGCTTCTTGAAGGTGCAAAGTTGTACACTTATTTTGTCTAACGAGAATAGGCGTATGCCAAATTGAAAGGTTGGATATCACCGTTAAAAGAAATATGCATCACGAGCTCCATTGTGGAGCCATGGAGCTTCGTTAAGCTCCTTCAAGCTTTATGATGGAGCTCGTTGAGCTCCACTAGCTTCAACGAGGACCTCTAGGAAGCTCCATTGAGTTTTCTGTAGAGTCGGAGAGATGGGTGAGGGGCAAGGGCAATGTGCAAGGGAGAGTATTCCATATTGTTTTCATTTGATATATTTTCATAAAAAAAAAAAAATTAATTATTTTCAAATTGTTTATTGATAATTATATTTAAAAAATTATATTAAAGTAATTTTAAATTAATTAAAATTTAAAATAATTTTAAGATATTTATTAAAGTATTTCATACTATTTTATTTTATTTTTAATATATTATAAAATATATATTAATTATATTAAATTTATACCTGAATTTTTCGAGGCTTGCGTCTCGTCTCATAAATATGAAAATGTCTCCTGTAATACTTTTGCCTTTTAAAACATTTAACATGGTAGAAAGAATATATGATTAATGAGATAATTTATGATTAATATTATCTCTCCAAAAATTCTTTGGAATATTTATACCAAAGAGGGGTGAAAAAGAATAGAAAGGATAATATCATTTTTTTTTATCTCATCGTGGGTAGCTCATTTGTTAGGTGATTTTTATCTCTTGACTAAAAAATCATGTTCAAACTCACATCACCCACAAATTAAATTCTTGATACTTAAGATTTCCATGCACATGTGCCTGATTTTGCACAAACTGCCACATGCTTTTGCATGATTTTGCACGTATGATTGCACATGGTGCACTTTATATGCACAATATATATTGATGTGGTGGCAATGCGATAGAGGAAGGAGAGGGGGGTGGGGTGCACTTTTATGTGCTTCTTCTCAGACTACAAGAGGTAGTGCGCACACATGCACTGTTGCACACATGAATTATGTTGTCACAATGTGCCAACTCTCTCTCTCTCTCTCTCTCTCTATGCAAACCCTATAATTTGTTCTTCATAAAGTCTTGATTCTACTGGAGGAGGTCGTGACCATTGCACAAGACTCCCAAGTAATCAATGACCTCAGATTTATTTTTGAACAAACATATTTAATTTCAGAGCTTTTATGAAATATGGTATATTAGCATTTGTATAATCGCACACACAAAAAACAATATGCTGCAGCTCTTTGTGCATGTGGTCTTTGTTTGCGTTCTTAACAAATCATATTGTGGCCGCAATGCCACTTTAATGAAGAAATCAGTATTAGCTGATTGGTGTTTGCAAAAGCTTTCACAACTAGCACGAGTTCTTAATCATAGAATTAAAAAAATGATTAGTGCTAATTGTGATGCCAAGGTAGGAAACTAATTGAAGAAAAAAAATTCTAAAAAAAAAAATGAAAATAGTATCAAAATTCTTTTTTCTTGGGCTTTTATTCTGTTTTTGTAAATGTTTGGCATTTGACTAATGCATTTGCTTTTATACTTATTTAACTTTCAGCTTGAATTTAATTGTAACGGCACGCTTCCTGATGGGGAAGTCTTTGAAACTGCCAGGTGTTGATTTTATTTATCTGATCATCTGATAAAATATTACTTCATTATGCTCATAGTTGTGAAAGGTGCGCTTAAGGCTTGCCTAGGCTCAAGGCACAATTAGGGGTGTAACCGAGCCGAGCCGAGCCGAACTTTTAAAAGTTTAGGCTCGGCTCGTTTAAAAATTAACGAACTCGAGCCGAGCTCGAACTCATTAAAAATTTTAAAAGTCTAGCTCAAGCTCGGCTTGGTTCATGTTTGACGAGCTCGAACCGGGCTCACAAGCCTGACGAGCTCAATATATGTGATGTATAATTTCTTATTATACTTGATAATTTAAGCTTTATTTACTTACTACTAAATTAATATTATATAATATTTACTTGATATTATATTTACTTCCTAATTAAATTTTTATTTACTTAATACAAGTACTAATTTACTTCAAAACTACAAAATTTATCATCAAATTAAAATTATATTTATTTAATATTAATGCTTAATAATTTAAATTATATTTACTTAATAGAAATTTTAATAGTAATATTAATTTATACAAAAATTGTATACTTTTATTATTAATATCTAATTTTTATTATAAAATTTAATAATTTTATTACGAATATAAATTTTTTTTACTAGAATTAAAAACTTTAATTGAATTATAGTGTATTTACGTATTGCTATACTTTATATTAAGATTACTTCACATCAAAACTATATAATAATTATTATAAATATATAATTTCTATATTTAGTAATTTAAATGTAAACGAGCCTGTAAACGAGCCTATAAATGAGCCTGTTCGCGAACATGTTCGCGAGTTGGCAAACGAGCCTAATTCGCGAGCTTTAACGAGCCGAACTCAAGGAAGCTCGGGTTCGGCTCGTTTAGCTTACGAGCCTCAAAATAGAGTTTGGGCTCGGCTCATTTAGCATAACAAACGAACTCAAACGAGCTTTTACCGAGCCGAGCCACGAACGAATCACGAACCGTTTGGTTCGGTTACACCCCTAGGCACAATCACTCACTAGCTATGCCACCTTGCCTTCCAAGGCATGTGCCTTAGTGAAGAGGCGCGTCTTATATACTATAGTTTTTTTAAAATATATATTTTTTCTCAAAATTTTAATTATATATTGAAATTTATATAATTTTATTTATTTTTTTTATCAAAATTTATTTAAATATTAGGAACATTTATTTTTTTGTTAATAGAATCATATTTAATAAAAAATTATGTACATCTAAAGTCACATTTTACTTCACAAAAGTCCACGCTTTATGTGTTGATTTTATTTATCTGATCATCTGATAAAATATTACTTCATTATGCTCATAGTTGTGAAACGCGCGCTTAAGGCATGCCTAGGCTTAAGGCACAACCACTCACTAGCTATAACACCTTGCCTTCCAAGGCATGTGCCTTAGTGAAGAGGCACGTCTTATATACTATAGTTTTAAAAAAAAATATATTTATTCTCAAAATTTGTAATTATATATTGAAATTTATATAATTTCATTTATTTTTTTCATCAAAATTTATTTAAATATTAGGAATATTTATTTTTTTATCAATAGAATCATATTTAATAAAAAATTATGTACATCTAAAGTCACATTTTACTTCACAAGAGTCCACGCCTTAGGTGCGCGTGTTGTGCCTCAAGGCTCCAAGAAACCTTTGCGTCTTGGTGCGTCTTGCGCTTTTTTAAAACTATGATTATGCTTTGTATGATATCTAATTATATCAGGATTTTTTGGCTTTCATTGAGGTGCAGGTATGAAGATTTTTTTGGCCCTGAAAAAAACAGGGACTTTCAGAGCCAATCCAATTTAGTGAAAGGCCCAAGTGGAAGATTAGGTAATATAAAATACGATGAGGTAGCAGAGGAGGTAATCCACTTAGTCTATCTTTCTCTCGAAGAACATTTCGATGATGCAAGCCACCATTCTTTTTTTATTGAGGAACATCAATTTTAAGCGATGATTCTTCTGTAATTGTTTATATAGAGAAAAGATGACCTTTCTACCCACGAGAAGCAGCTCCAGAAGTTTCAATCTGATATAAAGAAGATGGAGAAGGAAAATATGGAACTTAAAAATTGGACGATGCAAGGAGAGGTTAGTTTGGTCTTTTACTTGTGTTCTCCACTTATTAATCTTGCCATCTCTCTTTGCTATCATGTTCCTTTGTCAATTCGGCTGTGTGTGTGTGTGTGTGCTGCCTGCTCGCATCAAATTATGCATTCACTTATTTTCTATGCCATGCAGATAACTGCTGTTCATCGGCCCAAGAATAGTGCACTGGAAGTTGAGTTAGATTTTGATCACAATATGAGGCCTGCTCCTGTCATTACCGAGGAGGTTACTGCTTCGCTCGAAGATATGATAAGGGATAGAATCACTAAGGTATGTTGCTCGTTCAAATGGTTTCCAAAATAATTTCTATGCGGTAAATGCCAAAGTAAAGGTGTCACATTCTATTATACCATAATTCATGAACATGTGGAATATTAAAAAAAAAAATGTTCTTGGAGGACCCATATATGAAGGACCTGCTTGAGTTCGGTGATTCTTAATTTATCATTTTTAACATTCATTTTGTTATTAATATAAACTAATATAATAATAATTTTAAAATGTGAATTACTTTCGAGAAAATATTACAAGTTCTTGTTTACCTCAAAAGAAGTCATCTTAGAAAATTTGCTAAATCAAACTATGAGTAATTCATTCAGCTCAAATGATATCTTTCGTAATTATATTATCAGATTGGCAATTTTTGTTGGTGTAGAGGACAAATTTTTGTTGGAGTAATTACTTTGATGATTCAATTTGATCTTGTCGTGTTGGATTAGGCCCATCTCGCAACATAGTTCAATTTGTTGGGGTACCATTTTAGTGAGGATATGTGAGACACCTATTAGGTGAGTAATTTGAGATTGATTATGATGAGTAGAGGTAGCAAATGGGATGGGACACCTGTACTTTGCCACAATCTAGAAAAGTTGGGCATGGCACGACATGACCCTAAAAAAACTAGGCCTAGAGCTAGCATGGGCTGCAATGACCTGAAGTTAAGGTTCGTTCAGGGCCTAGGGGTTTGGCTCGCTCGCTGCCCTAATCGGCAGCACGACTCAACATGTTGTTAGTGTGTTGGTTGTGCCTTTCTTTGACCCATCTGCCATGAGTCCCCATGGTAGATGGGTTGTGCTTGGGTTGTCCCTCGGGGCAGGGTGAACCCAACTTGATGTATGGTGCACGAGGATTAAAATATCAGTTTCTATGGATTGATATCGGTACTTGAATTTTATGGATATATCAGATATATCAGTGTGTATTTGTATATGAGCATCAATCAAAGATTGATCAATCAGTCAAGATTAATATCGATACTTAGAATTTAAGGATATTTCGGAGATATATTGGTGGATATATCGGAAATCTTCATCGCTGATGGTGCGTGAGATTCATGCGTCATTTTATTTTTATTGATCGCAAATCCCAGTGGGTGTGCTAGTTGCACCTTTCTTTGACCCAACCCGACCGTGGTTTTTTAACCGAGCTATGACTAGCCGATGGCTCGACCCTTTTTCCATCTCAACAAATGAGTAGTTGGTGATTTGTATATAATTTTTTATTTATTCGTAGTAGCTTATTGATTCAAACATGATTAATACATCTAGTTCTTGACAAATGTGGTAGAAAGTTTGATATTTGATAATTTTGATATGTTTTTTTGAGACATTTTGCTTAAATAAAATTAGTATTTTGTTAATAATATATAGACTAATTGATTAAGATGAGATAATTCACTGTGTGACTTAGACGTAAATATGTGATAGAATTGATAGGTGATACATGTTTTGATGTATTTGATCGTGCTTAGGAGATTGAGTAATTAAATTTGTAGTATTTTATACTTGTCATTTTGTATTACACTCGGGTCTAGTAGACTTATAATAATGAGCAATTAGATTTCTGCTGTAGCTTTTCCACATTCTGCATCTTCATGGAAAGGTCTTCTTGAATTTGGCTTGGCGGAGAAGGTAAGAATGGAAGATTTTCAGTCAAATTCTTACATGGCTCGAGGTCAAGCCTGGGGCTCTTTTTTTGTAATGTGTTTACTTATTAAAGAACAAATTATTGTTTTTCAATCCATCTTGATATCAATATTTAATCAAATTAAATTATTTTTTTTTTATTTGATTAGTCCACATCACTTGCCACCTCAACGTAAGGGCTCGACGTAAGTGCCCACTACGTTGATGTAGTGTAAGTAATGCAGTACGTGGCAATGAGTTCACAGTAGTGCTCGGCATGAGGCAACAGTGCACTGTAGGTTCTCTTGTGCAGAAAGCAAGTGCACTATGTGTATGGTGAAGGTGACGTGGCCCAAAGAAAGTGCATTGTGTGGGAAGTATTTTTCACATGGTGAGTACAATGTTAGTGCACGGCGGGGGCAATGTTTGTGCCTAGTGGGTGTAATGTATTGTGGACCCGTGTAGTGTGATTAATTGGTTTGTTCCGTAGTGTGCCACATGCTTATTCATGTATTAAAGATGTTAAGTTCTGGTGATTATTTTTTGAAGGCTCAGACAAATAAATTATGGATACTAAACTATAAAAGTTTTTGTGTGAAGCAACTAGCAGGCACGTCATATTTAATTGCTTATTTCTTATTTTATTTTTTTTCAAATTTAAGTGAGAATGATATTAAGATAGTTGATTATCTAGGAAGTTCTCGAGTTGTATATATATATGTATTAGAGGTCATGTCTTGCCTTGTGCACTTGGTAAGGCCTCTACTACATGTTAGTTTTTTTTTTTAGTTTTTTTTTTAGTTTTTTTTTAGTTTTTTTTTTTTTTTGGAAATCCAACTTTGATTTTGTTTTTTGTTCAATGATGTTTGTTTGTAGTATTAGAAGAATTCAATGAAAACATAATATGATATTGAACACGATTGACTGTATATTTTTATTTCTATAATTGTGTATTCGACTAGACATTGAGTATTGCTAATGTATTGTTTATTCATTTTTGACTTCATTACTTGTCATTGGCTAAGCTAAAAATATTTGGTCCTGGTGCTAGAAATATATTTATACTGGAGTGTAAACCCTAAGCTATAAAAACATATCAAATTTTCAATCTTGCCACCAAACTTATTTGTAATGATATTTATGATCTAATATCATCTGACATATGAGAATTTCATAGAGATTAGATTTGATATGGATTTTGATATTTTATCATATTTATTTATTATTGTGTGTATTTTACTTAGTTTATATATTTTTTTTATTTCATAGATTTCTTTTAGTCATTTCATAAATTATTATAAAATTATTTTAATAAAATCATTAACAATATTAAGATTGACAATGTACTAGATTATATCTTAGAAAATTTTAGTACTTATTATATTGATCCTGTAATCATATGCTTAATTTTTTTTTGCTAACAATCTTCACAAATTGTGGTGTGGAGAGAGAATAGACATTTAGTTGAGATGTCTCAGATACTCCTATTTAGCATTAGTGTTTGAAGTATTTTCAAAAAAAAAAAAGTATAATTTAAATCATAAATTACTTTATCAATCAATTGTTATTATTATTTACTCATTATATATCTTAGAGATAAATAATTCAATTTGGCTCGTACTTTTTAGGAATATTTTGTTTAATCAAGAATTCCTACAAGCTATGTTGCACGGATATGCCTAGGAACTGCCGTGTCGCCGTGTCCACGTGTCGGACACGTGGACACGGTGACACGGGTCGGATACGTGTCAGAGACATATCCGACGTGTTGTTCGGAAACAGTCGTCGTTAACAACAGACGCGTCGTTTACCTACAGACGCGTCGTTTACCTACAGACGCGTCGTTTACCTACAGACGCGTCGTTTACCAATTGACGCATTTTTACGATTCTAACGCATCGGAAATACACTATATATTAACTATTACTCCTACATCTCCAACAAATTGAGGAACACATCACCGACAGTGAGTTGCCGACTAGCCGATTGCGAGGAATAGTTGTCAATTGTCATTGCGTCAAACGGGGAGTGGAGGAGCACACCGCCGAGGTGCCGACAATACCTAAGGTAACCTAATTCTATAAAGGGAATGGGGGGTTTTAGAATCTGTATCGGGAGGGGGAAAGTTTGAAAATCAAAACTGTAAAGGGAGGGTGGTGGGGGGTGTTAGAGGGTTTAAATTTTTTTTACATTATTTTAAAATACAGAATTTTAAATTATTTTAAAATACCTAATATTTATAATTAATAATTTTTATTTTTAATTTTATTTTTTTTATCATGACGTATCCTAGTCGTATCCGTATCCTAGTTTTTTAGAATTTGTCGTGTCCCCGTATCCTACCGTGTTGTATCTCCGTGTCCGTATCGGTGTCCGTGCAACATAGCCTACAAGGATTAGATTATATGATACCTAGAGTATTAAAGTACCTTTGTTAGTAATTCTAGTACGCAAAATGAGTATCAAGTGTTGCTCGCCAAAACTTGTTAGAGTAATAATGAATATTGTTGTCTTTTATGAGTAATCTTTTTTTTTTTGATAATCATAAAGTGCAAGGTGCAGAAGATCTATCCGAATTTATTATTAATTTTTCTTCTTCTATACTGCTACTGGAACTTATGATTAATAGAGATAGTTATCCTTTAGATAATTTTGAATTTATTCATCCTCGCTATGATGGTACTTCTATCAAGTCATTATAGGTTCAAAAAAGTATAGAACATATTGATTCTAGAGGTCAAGTTTTCAAGGAGTAGAAATCTTTTTAGAATCCAGACAATCCGGTATTTTATGAGGCTAGGCAACTAATGGGTTAGGATGAGATAGAGGCTGAGAGAATTAATTATTTAGGACTTGGAGTCTATGATAGTGAAATTGGACATATATATCTTGTTCAGAGTAGAGAATGATCTCATGATAAGCTAGGCAATTCTATAGTCAATTCTTTTAATTTTGATTTTTTAATTATCTGAAAGATAGAGTTATGCTTAGGATTTCATTTTATATGACTAACATACAATCCTGAGTTGGCTAATAGAAAATAAAAAATATAACTCTGCCGATCTAAATCTCCAATGCTAGCTCTGCATCGCTTTGCACCGCAACCTGAATCCAAGAAGATCTAGTATAATCCATTAATAATCTGTGTATGCAATGTCACATCACGAGCTAATAAGTACTCATAATGATAAAAAAATGTAACGTGTCTGGGTGATCTTGACTGCTCTGCCGCATTAACTCCATGCTACCATGATATTTAATCTGTAAAATAGAAAAAACTCACACAAAAGTATCAGTAACAAGGAAAAATAGGTGTGGGCGTTCTCAATTTCTTAATCTCCGGCATATTTTTTATGCATTTCTTATATATATATATATATATATATATATATATATATATATATGTATGTATGTATGTATTTTTATGTATTTCTTATGTATTTCTATTTTTTATAAAATAGAAAAAATTCCATGTATTTCTTATAATTTATATATATATATATATATATATTTATTTATTTATTTATTTATTTTTATGTATTTTGAATCAGAGAACCCTATATGTGCGTTATCTTAACTAAGCATATTTTGTAGCCTTAATTTCCAAAATAACATTTGTTATTAAATATTTATTTATTTGTTATTTTAGTACCTAAACGTTATATAATATTATTATTTAGATATAATGAGAATTATTATTTATGTTGATGTGACTTATTTTGAATACAAACTATTTTGTAAGGATTCATCTCTGGATGAAGTTCTAGCGAGTCACTTGTGTTTTGTTCAGTACTATGTCCTACTGCCATTCAACTTAGAATTCTACCTAAGCATTGTCCTATTTCTACTAATATATTCTTTTGGATTATGTTAAGAGATCATATATTATATTACTAGACATTCATTGTGTAGAGATTGATGGTTATTGTATTTAATTTTTTTTTTTTTGCTCTAGGTAGAGTGTGGATCAAGGAAGCACGGATATGGATCTCTATAGGCGTGTCCACGTGTCGGACACCTTGACATGGCACGAACACGGCATGGATATGTGTCCGATACGCCATGTGACATATCGTTGATCAATCCGTATCCGATATGCCACGTGGCGTATCGAATGGATGCGTCGGCTGCCGTATCCATGCCTATAACGCCCGACGACGTCGCCCCATTACGGCTAATGGCCGATTCTGTGAGGCAGCGCAAGTGAGCGCGATTCTGTAGGGCGGCGGGGGTGGGAGCGATTTGTGGAGGGGGCAGGGTGCGGGCGCAATTCTGTGGAGAGGCAAGGCGCGATTTTGGAGGGGGGGGGGCCCTGATTTTCATAAAATAAAATATTTTTATTTTATAAAATAAAAAAAATTATATTTTTATATAATATAAGATTATTATTATTAAATATTATTTTATATAATAAGATAATTATAAATATTATCTTATAAAATAAAACTTATTATTTATTTTATTTTATTTTATAAAATACCTAATATTTATAAAGAATAATTTTTATTTATTTTTATTTTTTTTTATTATGTCGTATCCTAGCCGTATTCGTATCTTAGTTTTTTTTGAATTTGCCGTGTCTCCGTATCCTGCCGTATCATATCCCCGTGTTCGTGCTTCTTAGGTGTGGATTTCCACTTGAAGATGGTATTGTTGGAATTTAAACTTCTTTTATGTATTATATTGTTAAAGATGTATTTAATCATCAAGTTCTCTTTCATTTCTTTAATTTTTATAACCAACTTTTTTTTTTTAATTTTTATAACTAACTTATTATCTTATACCGAGTGATAATTTTATCTTGATAAAAATATATGATAAATATTTTAGTAAACTTTGGATTTATTGGTAATATGCTAGGGGATCGATGGCATTTGAGCTTTGGATAAAATTTTTAATTAACATTGATATATTTATTAATTTTATTAGATATAAAAGAATTATAATGAAACTTATTATAGCTAACTATATGAGAGAAAATATTGAGATTGTGTCATATGTTTATTCTTTTATAAAAGTACACATGTTCTATTTTCACATAATTCCTTTTTTAGTTATATATGCTATTGAGATTGTTTCTAGTTATATATGCTATTTCTAAAGCTAATTTTTTTTTGTAGAATACTAGCATATATGCCAATTATATTAGGGTATATATATATATATATATATAGACACACGCACATGCACACCTAGCTTAGGGAAAATTATGAGATTGGCGCATAGATTTGAAGTTGAGATAATCAGACAGTCTCTTCATGTTTTGCTAATAAGGTTATTGAGATATTAATTTCCCTTAGATTTCATGCTAAGTAAGAGTCTTGTGCACCAAATATGATATTTATTATACTTGTATTTATTTTCATGTTTTGTTTTAGGTATGCTTATTTCATTTTTATTATATATTTTAGTGTGTGTGTGTGTGTGTGTGTGTGTGTGTGTGTGTGTGTGTAAAATGCATATATTATGCCAATAAATTGGCATATGGTTTTTGACGAGGAAGAATATGTCTGCATCATGTTGCAGGGATTATTTGATGATGTTCAAAAGAATGTCAAGCTACCTTCTAAAGCTCCAAAAGAGACACAAGTTTTGGTAAGTATTGTGCCAGCTGGACATCCAGATCGCTATATTGTTTACATTGGAGTCTTCTTATTTGTATCTGGCCTTTACTTGATTTCAAACTTGTAGGACGAGAACAAGAGCAAGAAGGGTCTTGCAGAAATTTATGAGGTTTGCTCGCCCACTCTAAAGTTTTTTTTTTTTTTTTTAATTTACTTTCTCTTGTCAAATTCCTTGCGGCTAGCTGATATTCTTTTTATTTTTTTTTTATTCTTTTGCAGGAAAAATACGATCAAAAAACAAATCCTGATGCTGCCCCATTATCTGTGTCTGAAGAAAGAAGGCAAAATGTATTTTTTTTTTGTCTTCTCAACTCATCCCATATTATCCCTTGCACCCCCCCACCCCCACATGCATAGGTAGGGCTGTAACCGAGCAGAGCTGCTCGCGAGCTGCTCGGCGTTCTGTTCGTTAGAAGTTAAACGCGCCGAGCCCGAACATCATTTTGAGGCTCGTAAGTTAAATGAGCCGAGCCCGAGCACCCTCAAACTTGGCTCGTCAGCTCGTAAATAGGCTCGTGAATAGGCTCGTGAGCAAGTTCGTTAACCAGGCTTGTGAACAGGCTTGTGAACATTGAGAAGACTTGATTTAGTTGTATGTTGGTCATTTTAGATGCACATTTTTTTTAATTCCCGAACATCATTTTGAGGCTCGTAAGTTAAACGAGCCGAGCCCGAGCACCATTAAACTCAGCTCGTCAGCTCATAAATAAGCTTGTGAACAGGCTCGTGAGCAAGCCCGTTAACCATGCTCGTGAACAAGCTCATGAACCAAGCTTGTGAACAGGCTCGTAAGTTAAACGAGCTGAGCACGAGCACCCTCAAACTCAGCTTGTCAACTCGTAAATCGGCTCGTGAACAAGCTCGAGCCTACTCCTTTAAAGCCGAGCCGAGCCGAACCGAGCCTGCCTAATACTCGGCTCTACTTGGCTTGGTTACACCCCTATGCATAGGCCTTTGTGCCCTACAATCGAAGCCGGTAAGGCTCATGTCCTAAGGATCGAACTCATGCTCTTTTGTCAACTGGACCACCATGCTTATGGTGGGCATAGAGGTGTCAAACGGGCCGGGCCGGCTTTTTTTTTGAGCACGAGCGTGCCTACGTGCAGGGCCAGGCCCGGCATGGTTACTGTACCATGTCGTGCCTGGCCCAGCACGGCCCGCAGGCACGGCGGGCCGTGCCATGCCTTGCCTGGCCTGCTCAGGCTGGCCTGTCAATAGGTTCGGGGGACCACTTGTCGCGTCAAATCAGACCCAACCCGCGGTCTTTTTTGCGGGAGGAGCCATCGCGGGGTCGGGCTCAAGGGACACCTGACACGGGACAAACCCGTGCCGGTGTGCCGTGCCACGGGCCGAACCGTGCTAGGCCAGGCACGGCATGGCACGGCTCGTGCCTAACCCAGGCACGGAATTTTTTCGTGTCTCATGTAGGGCCGGCCCGGCCCGGCCCGGTTGACACCTCTAGGTGGGCAAGATGTATATTATTTATTTACGCCTACTTATCCTTGAAGTGTGGTATTCTGGCAGATACGTGCTCTGTTCAATGAAGTATGCTTTCAGCTGGACGCTCTTTCTCACTTCCAGTTTGCTCCTAAGCCTGTATGCTCTAATTTTAAAAGAGCATTTTTTTTTTTTTTTTTAAATGGAGGAATTTTATTCATCGGGCTTACTTCTTTTTTGGGCTGGAGAAGGTTGCAGAAGATATGTGTGTGCGGGCTTTAAATGTTCCCGCTCTTGTGATGGAAGAGGTAGCTTGGCTCTATTTGTGCATTTTCAATTTTTCTTTCTCCTTTTGGTGACAAAAGACTGTGCCCTGCGCACGAGCCTTGGAACTGATCCCTCGATGATGCTGATTGAAAATTTACGCATGATCTTTTGCGTCATTCCAGATTGCTCCCGTGGCAGTTTCGGAGGTGGCCATGTTGGCTCCTGAAGAAATATTTTCCGGAAAAGGCAATTTGAAAGAGGATGAAGAACTTACTCGTGCAGAGAGGAGGAGGAGGAGGGCTACCAATAAAAGAAAATTTAAAGGCAAGTAGTCATTGGATACGTGTGTGTGTGTGTGTGTGTGAGCGCGTGGGCACACACACACACACACACGTACGCACACACATGTATATGTGTCTGTGTCTAAGTATGTAAGTGTTTTTTTTTTATTGATCTGCAGCAAAAATGGAGAACCAGGAGGCTCAAAAACGAAAATTATCAGAAAACAGCCGTGGTAATCCACCCCCCCCAAGAGCTCTCTGTATTAAATGTTCTATTGGCTTGCATATATGCATCCATGTGTATGTATGTGTAAGTGTACGTATATATGTATGTATAAGCGTGTGTGTTTATATTTTTGTTGTTGCAGGCAAAGTGGAGTGATAGTTCCTTTCCAAGAGCAAAAAAAATGCCGTGGAGATGGAGAACAGATAAGAGTCTCGCTCCTGCTGGTGTCGTTTTAATGGCCATATTTTTTGTGGCTCGGTGATAAATGGTTGTGTAATAAAAAAAATAATAATTTATTGCCCTTTAGTTTTATAGCGTCTGCATGTTGTGGGCGCGTTTTCTCTTTTCTGTCCCCCCCCCAGAAATGTGACAGATAAAATTCATATTTAATTTTTTATTTAGTTTTGTTTTTAGTTTTCTTGTTCTGCAAAAGCAACCTTGTTCACTTTTTTTTATGTCTGGTAAATGATTTTTTTTTTTTTTTTAAATTGGTGCGATTTGAAGATTCATCCTTATGACATGGCTAGAGTCATGGGCATGGCTAGAGGTACGACTCAGTTCAGAGCCGTGCATGCACTTGCCTCGAACTGGCTCGTGACATGGCTCAAGCCGTGCTGTGCTAGAGTTCCTGGCATCATTGATGCTGCATGGTCCATCGTGCAGATCAATCTAGCCAAACAGTCTAGCCTGGTATTAACCTTGGCTAGCCCAAAATGAACCATGCTAGCTCGGAACGATCATGCTAGCCTAGACCATGTCTATACTGAAGCTAGTCTAGATTGAACTGGGGAAGCTTGGCCAGGCATGACTCAGCTCGACAAGACTTAGCATGACTCGGCACGACCTGATCAAAATATATGTCAGTGGGCTGAGCTGGGTTATCTATTTTTTAGAGTCGCACGGGCACATGATGGCTCATTTGATGCCTCTGAACTTAACCCATGCCATCACATTGGCCCATGCATGGGTCTTGGGGTGCTAGGGTCGAAACAAGTAATATTCTCATCTTAAAAATTGTAATTTAGAACATGTAATATTACTTTTTTATGCATGCCAAACATAATATTATTTAATATTAGTTAAGAATGTATATTTTCAAAATTATATATAATTGTTACTTATTTTCATATAAAGCATTTAAATTTTTACTTGCCAACTTTTTTTATGGTACAATTGAAGGGATAAAAACTTTAATATTTATGTTTTTGGTAAAAAATAATAATAAAATGTATAGGAAAATAATAAATTGCTTGGGTCTGACTTCTGTGCGCATCCGAAACCCTAAATTGATTCTGACCTCTGTTTATTTCGTGTCGCCATTGCCGGTGTTCTGCTGTACCACGATTAGGAAAAGAAGGCGCTCGGCAATTTGGTGAGCATTCTTCGATCTAGAGAAATTGAGTTATCTTCGTCAACAGCGAAGTTGATCTAAGCCGTCGGGAAGCCTCTCTGAAATCATCCTGTCTGGATGAACTCGAAGAATGAACGGCGAATCTATGCGCGTCGTATCATTCGGCCTTTTTGTTTATGATTTCGAAGCGCAGAGGAAGATTTGAATTTACTCTGTGATCTAGCATGCCAATGGCGTTCTGTGCTTGCTTGAGTTTTCTTTTTTGTTTTCTGCTTCTGGAGAAACCTCGATTTACTTGTTTTTTCTTTCCTTTTGTGGCCTCTAGAAATGGGGGAAGAAGAAGCCAAGGTGATGATTCCCGAAACAGTCTTGAAGAAGACGAAGAGGAATGCGGAATGGGAGCTAGCATGGAAGGAAGCACGTGATGCCGCCAGGAAAAAGAGGAAGGAAACTAGGAAGCTTATTTACGACCGGGCAGAACAATATGCGAAGGAGTATCACGACAAGGTGCTTTCCCATTCTCATTCGCGTGCTTTCTTTCTTCGCTCTGCTTAGTAATCGTCTGGCTTCTTCCCCATCGTTCTCCAGGAAAGGGAGCTCATCCAGATGAAGCGGGAAGCAAAGCTGAAGCGTGCATTTTACGTTGAGCCCGAGGCCAAGCTCGTGTTTGTGATTCGCATTCGTGGGTATGCAGCCGTCGCCCGTCCTTCTCTGATTATTGGTCTCCTTAATTCTTTTTTTTTTTTTTCCATGCCTTCTTCAGTATCAACGCCATGCACCCAAAGACAAAGAAGATATTGCAGCTGCTGCGTTTGCGACAGGTCATCTTCCTCCAGCTCCATCTAATTCTGTAGCATTTTTCAATCCGAGTAGGGTTCGATTGGAATCAATGGTGATAATTGTTCATCGTCGTGTTCTATTTGACGAACATGATTTTGCTTAACTGCAACAAACATATGATTCGATATCTGTTTCTGGCTAATTGATTTCATCTTCCTCCATCTAATTCTGTTCTATTTTTCAATCTGAGCGCGGTGTGATCGGAATTAATGGTGGTAACTGCTCTTCGTCATGTTCTATTTCACAAACACGATAGATTCAAACATGTATGCTTCATTTTTTGTTGACAGATCTTCAATGGAGTCTTCTTGAAAGTGAACGTTCCCACGATGAACATGCTTCGGCGAGTTGAGCATTATGTGGCATATGGGTTATGCTCTATTTGCTGCTATGAGAACTGCTCTCTTAAAAATTTCATTCCATCTTCGTCGATGCTGAATCCTCGCCTCGACGAATTGTAGGTACCCTAATTTGAAGAGTGCTCGAGAATTGATATACAAAAGAGGGTTTGGGAAAGTGAACAAGCAGAGAATTGCGCTGACTGATAACTCCATCATCGAGCAGGTTTTCTTTCTTCCATCTTGTTCCTAAACTCAAGCTCCTCCCCCTCCATGAGGACGACTGCGCTGATAAGAAAGTTTCTGTTGGTCCTTCAGTCACTGGGAAAGCACGGCATCCTCTGCGTCGAAGATGTTATCCATGAGATATTGACAGTCGGGCCACATTTCAAGGAAACGAACAACTTCTTGTGGCCTTTCCAGCTCAGTGCTCCTCGCAAGGGCCTGAAGAAGAAGAGAAATCAGTATGTTGAAGGAGGAGATGCTGGTAACCGCGAGCACCACATTAACGAGCTCATTCATAGAATGAATTAGCTTTTTTTTTTTTTTTTTTTTTTGTTCTGTTTCCTCTTGAACTGTGGAATCAGGTTTCTTGTGTTTCTCTTTCAGCATGTTGGGTTGATTGGTTTGTTTAATTTAGCGTTGGCTGTGCATCTTCTTGACCGTGACCATGGGTCTAGCCTTGTTTGGCTAATTTATGTGGTGGCTATGTTCTTGGGTCTGTTTCTTAAACCCTAGCTCATGACCTCTAATTTAGGATTGCCTGTTCAATTGCAATAATTTAATTATGAATTAAATTCATGATAACTTTATTTTAAGAATTGTTAGGATTTAGTGCTCGTGAGGTGGAAAAGAATTGTCTAGTGTTTTTCTGAAGTGAGATTTATAATTTTTTTTTTTAAAAAAAAAAGATAAATTTTGTTTATATTTAAAAAAATATATACTAAAATAAGAAAAAATATTTGTATTTTTGGTGCATTTAAAAATAAAAACCCAAAAATATCCTTCCTCGTCTCTATCGCAAGATTTAAAAAAATTAAAATTTTATATATTTTTTCATAATGCTTTTGAAAATACGTTTTCATTTACATATGTCAAGATATTTTTGATTTTTTATGATGATATGGGATGTGTGTGTGTGTGTCACTATCATTACAATATATTCTTTATATAATTAGAGTTATTGATAAAAATTTATATTTCCTAAAAAAATAAAAATAACAATAAAAAATAAAAAAATAAAAAAAAATAAAAAAATAAAAGAATAAATAATAAAAATAAAAAAATAAAAAAATAAAAAAATAAAAAAATAAAAAAATAAAAAAATAAAAAAATAAAAAAATAAAAAAATAAAAAAATAAAAAAATAAAAAAAATAAAAAAATAAAAAAAAAAAAAAAAATAAAAAAATAAAAAAATAAAAAAGTAAAAAAATAAAAAATAAAAAAATAAAAAATAAAAAAATAAAAAAAATTTGCCTAACCTTTAATAACGAACAAGATTTATGTGTTATTTTTTAATTTAACCACACTCACATAAAAAAAGTGTTATATACTACTAAATTGAAGAAAATGAAAAAATATATTTTTTATAATTTCAGGCCGAATATTTTATTTTTGATACCTGGTTGTATTTTCTCTTAATTGGAAAAAAAAAAAGTTATTAAAAGATATTACATTTTTCTTCACCAAAGAATAAATTTATTTGATTCGAACACATTTTTTTGTTTTTTTTTTTAAACTTAAATATCGGAGGAATATTAATTGATTAGAATTAGATTAGCCGGCCGATAATATTTTTCCAAAAATATATTACGTATTTGAATTTGAGGCGGTTCACAGACGAGGCATTGCCAGAGAACGAAAACCCAGAAAACCAAGTCGGTCTCGGTTCCATGTCGATCTCTGCTATATAAATGCTGGCGCCCAGCTCCTTCCCAATTGCTGCGCCCCCCCGACTCACCCCGCATAGTAGGAATTAGGGTTTAGCTGCTTCTTTCGCTTTTCTACCTCAGATATGGGCCGGACGAGCAAGAAATCAGCTGAAAAAGTGCATTTCTCCTCCTCTCCATTATTTTGTGATGAGAATTCTTTCTCATGTGATTCTGCTTGGTTATTGAACAACAATTGTAGGGGTTGCTGTTTATCTTTTCTTTTTGCTCTTGTTGCAGGCAGATGCTTCGCATTTAAATTCTGTTCCAACTGTATCAAAGAAAGGTACTGTTCTAATTAGAACTTTAGGCAATCCGTTGCTCGATTGTCCCGCTTCGATTTCTCAACTTTTTGTCGATCTTGTTTGCGGCGACCAGAATGATGACTACGCTTTGTTGCTTTGCAATTTTATTGGATTATGAATTATGGATGATAGGTAAGAAGGATGCAGGAGAAGCTTTGGTGATGCCTCAACTCTCTAAGAAGTTGGTGGAAACAAAGAAAGCAGTGGCGAAAGAAAAAGGACAAGAGAAACTGCAGAAAACAATGAAAGATGAATCCAGCGGCTCGGATGATTTGCCTTCTGAAAAGCCGATGATCTCATCCAAGGTACGATTTGTCTCTGTTGCCATTGTGTGTTTTTCTTTGTTCCGATCGTCTTTTGTTCTTTTTTAGAAGGATAAGTTACATGAAAGGAAGGCGAGTAAGGTTATTCAAAAGCAGGTGTCCGTCACAAAATCAAAGAAAAAGAAAAATGAATCGATCAGCTCCGATGATACCTCTTCCGAAGAAGAACACAAGGTAGACGTGTTTCTGATTCTAGTTTTGCAGCTTCCTTGTTTATTCTGATCATCCAACAGGTTGAAATTTCTCAAAATAAGGCTATTGCAAAGGAAATTCAAAGCACGAAATCAAAGAAAAAGGTGATTTTCGTCTCGATTTTGCTTAAATTACTAGATTTTTCTTGCAACATTTTCTTGATATATGTCGAATTTTCGTTTTATTTTTATATGTGAACAGGAAATTATGAAGCAGAAAATTGAAATAAAAGCTCAGACTAAGAAACGAGCGTCGAGTGATTCTGAAGCTGCTTCTGAAGAAGAAGTGTGTTTTATACCTTCTCCGTGGAATATTTTACTGCAGATGCTAAAATTGTGTTGCCTCTTGATCACTTTTTTTTTTCTGTTCCTGGTTGTCTCAAATAAACAGGTTGTCATCTCCAAAGAAGAAAACAAGACTTCTCATCCGAAGAAGACTACGGCCAAAACACCAAATCAAAAAGCAAAGGTAATGAATGGTCCTGTAAATAGCTTCTGTGTTATATATAGTCTGATGTTCTGTTATGGATATTTGCCGCCTTGATGGAACAGGAAGCAATGCTTGCTCGCATGGCTGTGAAACCTGTCATGCCCTCGGCCAATTCTTCTAGTGACAGCGAAGATGATTCTTCTTCTGATGAGGCCCCTCCTATGAGTGCCATGAATGTGGAGGCTGCGAAGCCTGTGAAACAGCCTGCTAAACAACCTAGCTTGGATGAATCCTCTTCCGATGAGGTCTTTATCTAGCAAATGTAGCATTAGGTGTGGTGATCAATTGACGTGATTTTATGCTTTCTCTTTGCTTTTCAGGAGCTTCCCAGCAAGGCAGCTATCCCTACACAAAATAAACCGACTGTTGATGGAAGCTCTGATGAAGATGATGATGATAGCGAGTCTGATGAGGAGGAGGTGACCATCCCTGTTTCCACATTCGCTGCCCTCTTCGATCAATTCTAACTCTCTTCTCTGCCAGGCTGTTAAAGATACAAAAACTGTGTCTAAGGTTCCCATGCAGAAGAAAGTGCAGCCCAGTGATAGTTCTGAGAGCGATAGCAGTGATTCTGATGATAATGTCGATGCCAAGGTTTTGTCTCCCATCATTAATTGCCTCTTCGATATGCTCGCTCATCAGCAATAATGAGCCAGGATTCTGTTGATGAAACATATGGTTCTGGGGACGCGAGCCTCGAAACGCCAATTTCTTTTCTAATTATATTCTGGCGCGCCATTGTTTTGCTGTGCTCGCAGCTGTTCCTGTGCCTTGAAACTGCCACTAACTTGCAGGATTCTCAATTGAAATCGTCTGCTTTGAAGAAAGTTCCTTTGCCCGAGACGAAGAACAAGGCTGCGCCAATGGAGGTGTCTGAAGATGAGTCTGACGACTCATCAGATGAAGATGAGGAGGTGCCATTGTTTTATTCGATCCTTCTCATTGTTGCTTCTCTGTGAACGGTTTTCATTATATCGAGCTATTATGTTAAATGGAATTTCTGTGTGGGGCAGAAAGCTACTGCAAAGAAGGCACTGCCCAACAAGGTTCCTGCTTCATCTCTAAAGAAATCAGAATCCAGCGAGAGCTCTGAGGAGAGCGAATCTGAAGAAGACGAGGTTCTTTCGAAAACTGATGCTGCCTAAGTTTTGATTTGGATTTCAAAAAAATTACTTCTCTGGAACTGGTTGCTGTTGGTCATGATTGCCATTTTTTTTTTCTTTCTTCTGCTAGAATTCAAAAGCAAAGTTGATTGGATCTAATAAACGGTCTTCCTCTGCTGCCCGAACTACCGACTCGAACCAGGTTCAACTCCTCACCCCCCATTAAACATTCTTTCACATTTCTAGAAATTAATGCGTAATTCGTTCCTTATCCGTCTCTTCTGATTGCTGGGCCAACGCTAATACAGGGCGCGAATAATGGCGATAGTGATGATTCCGATCAACCTAGAGATAAGAAATCAACAAATAAAAAGGTGCGCCCTCTTTCTTCGCGTGATGCTGCTTCTGCTCTAATTGATCTGCTGTGCCTTTCGGCTCAAAGAAAAAAAAAACGAAACTTTTCTATGTAATTTTATTGCAGGCAAAGGTGGCATCCCCCGAGGAAGAAGATGAGGATTCGAGTTCAAGCGACGAGTCAGAAGATGAGAAGCATCCCCGCCAAAAACCCGTGAGTAAATCTGTGCGAATCATGTAATTTACTCACCCAGTTCTTGGTGTTATCACTTTTTCTTAACACTGGAAACTGTGGCTTGCGTCATCTAGACCGACACAGAGATGGTAGATGCAGACTCGCCCAAGTTCACATCTAAGCAAGATGACGTCAGAGCGAAGAAGAAAGGCGTAATCATCCTGATTCATGGCCACACCGTCCAATGTGCTGATTGCGAACGATTTATGATCTGCAACCTAACGTGCTGCAATTCTCTCTGTGCAGCTTAAAACGCCTGATTCTGTTTCCGGTGAGGAGAGGACGATCTTCGTTGGAAACCTGCCATATCAAGTCGAAAGAGACGAAGTGTAAGATCCAATTTGGAGGAGATCCAGAAGCTTTATTTATGCACGCGCATTTGAATCGAGATTAAGAACAGTGATTCTCATCTAGTCTGTTCGTTTGTTTGTTCTGTTGGCGTAGATTACAATTCTTCAAGGACGCGGGGGAAGTGGTTGATGTTCGCTTGGCCTGGGACGATGAGCAGAACTTTCGTGGGTTCGCCCACGTTGAGTTTTCTTCGGCTGAAGAAGCAGTCAAGGTACTCATCATCTTTCTCCGAGCTTCACTGTAGATCCTTTCCGTCTCCTCCTTGTTCGGTTCTCACTCTGCTGCTGGATCCTTCTTCTAGGCCCTGGAGTTGAACGGTGAGCCTTTCGGTGGCCGAAGTCTTAGGCTCGACTTGGCTAGGACGAGGGGCCAGAAGGACCAGTACACTCCCCTCAGCAGGTATCTCGACGGTGCAGTTGAGACAATAAAATTGATTCGTCGTGGTTCGTTAAGGTGGGCTAAGCGGCTCCATTTTCGTTGACTCGTAACTTCTGCAGCAGAGATTTCAGATCGGCCCAGCGAGGAGGTAAAGGTGAGACGCTGAAAGTCTACGTCAGAGGATTTGACAGGTCCCTCGGGAAAGATGAGGTACTGTGCATGCCATGGTTGTGATGATGATGATGATGTGTGACGCCATCTCTTTATTAGATTTGATTTGATTTGTCGAGCACAATGAGCTTCTGTTTTGATGCCTGCAGGCGACGGAGGCCCTGGGCCAGCATTTCCAGGACTGCGGTGGGCTGGTGGATCTCTTTGTGCCTCTTGATAAGGAAACTGGCGCGACCAAAGGGTTCGGTCCTTCCGTTTTTGCTATGTTTCCTCTTCTTTCCGTGAATCGCCCCATCAACGGAGTGCGTTCCGCCTGGTTCGTGCAGGTTTGCGTACTTGGAATTCAGTGATCATGATAGCTTCAGCCGCGCGCTTGAACTGAACGGATGCGAGCTCGGAGGGCAGTCCCTGACCGTAGAGGAGAGAAAGCCAAGGAGCGGTGACTTTGGTGATGGCTTTGGCAGTGGCAGAGGAGGGAGAGGCAGGGGTGGTGGTGGATTTGGTGGTGGTGGTGGTGGATTTGGTGGTGGTGGTGGATTTGGTGGTGGTGGTGGATTTGGTGGCAGAGGTCGCGGTGGTCGTGATGGTGGTGGGCGGTTTGGTGGTGGTGGCCGTGGCCGTGCAGGTGGCCGTGGTGGTCGAAATTCTGGCGGTGGTGGAAGGTTTGGAATAATGTCTACCCCTTCAGGTACTCCCCTGATGAGCCCTACTTTCCATCCTGCAATTCTATTTTCATCAGCAGCTGATTTACTCTCATTGTGCAGGGAAGAAGAAAACCTTCGCCGTGGATGATGAGTAGAGATGAGGTTGGGTTTTGCGATTTTAGAGTTTTTTTTTTTTTGGTGCCCTCAAATCGTGCGTGGAACTTAGCTGATGATCATCTTCTGTTGAGCTTTTTAAGCTTTTCGTGGTTGATATATTTGAAAAAACGGCTATAATTTAAAATTATTTAGCTGAAAATTCAACTCTTATCTCTACTGTAAATAAAAAAAATTTAATATTTCAAAATTATTCATAAAAATTGTTTAAGAAAACCCTATTTGCTCGCTATTTATGTTGTAAAAAGGTTTACTAAATGTAAAAAGTAATTTCTAGGGGTGCAATTTTTTATTTTTGTATTGAAACAAATATGCTAAAATTTCAAAAAATGCATTTTCAGTAATTTTTTCTATTTAGATGGTGATTTTGTGATGCTATGTAAATTATATCTTAAATAATTATTTATTAAGTGTATAATATTTTATCTTATTTTGGCTTAATTACTAAAAATAATTATTAAAAATATTAATATATGAATAACAAATTATTTTTTTCGCTTAATATTGTATATCAAATCAACTATAATTTATGCTTGTTCTAGCACAAAAATGATTTATTAATATATTTTGTTTCTATGATTAAAAAAAATAATAAAACATTAATTATTTCATGTATTTTAATTCCAAAAATTAAATTAGAAATATTCAAAATCTAGTCAAAAAAAAATGGTGATTAAGAAATTCAAAATTCTGATAATTTCAAGTATTCTAATTTTGCATTAATTATTGTTTATCTTGTTTGTAATGATTTATTAATTAATTAAATATTGTGTTTTTTTTTAATCAAAATTTTTGATTATTTTCTATTTTTTATTATAATTTTAATAAATATATATCTAGGATTTAATTTTTTTTTTTGTAAGAAATACAATATCTATCAATGAATTATTCTATGCTTGAACATAGATAACATATTGTTTGTATATTTATTTTTAAGAATTATTTAATATAAAATATTATTTGAATAACAAAAATATTTTGAAAAATTTTCGCAATATTACCAGACTATAATTTATTAATTCTTAAAAAGTAAAAATTACTTATTACTTAAAAAATATAAACCTTAAAAAGCGAATGACAATTTAAAAGATTAAATATTATTGTTACTAAGTTTTTTGTAACTAGATTTTGAATTATTATAAGTATTCTAATTAAATTTTTAGTAATTAAATATTAAATTTAATATTTTATTAATTCTTTTTCATAAATACAAAATTTATCAATAGATTATTCTATGCTTCATCCAAGGTAACATTTTTTTATTATTTTATTTGAAATTAAATACTGAGTAAAAAATATAATTTGACACAAAAATAAATTAATTCAATTTGCTCATTATCCAAAGACTAAAATTTAAATATTTGAGTTAAGATATTTGTATATGCATTAATATTATCTACAATTTAAATTTAACTAGTCAACTGAGTTTAAATATTACTTTGGCAGTGACAAAAATAATTTGTTAAAAATTTCTCATTTTCTAAAGGCTATAACCTTTAAAAATGAGTTAAAATTTTAAAAATCAAAAATCCTCACAGAGTTTTTAAACAAGTTTTTTGATTAATCTAAGTATTATATATTTTTATTTTTAATAAATATATATCAAATATTTAATGTATTATTAATTTTTATTGTCACGCACATAATAGCCTCCGACAAACTAGCATATACTTTAACTAATAAAAAATATTATTTATAATTTTAGTTTTAACTAAAATATTGAGTAAATAAATTAATTTGAACATCACAAAATTTATTTGATATAATTTGCTATTTATCCAATGGCTACCTTTGAGAAACTAGTTGAATTCAAAAAACTAATATTATTTATCTCATATCTAATAATTTATATAATCATTTTTTGGACATGATTTCAATATTAATAAATTAATTTATCTATACTTAATGTAACATAATGTTTTAACTATAAGTTTATATTAGCTAAAATATTGATTTCATAATTTAATTAAGTGTGAGATAGATATTATATAAAAATATTAATTATTATCTATAGACTACATAACCTTTGGGAGAGAAGTATACATTCAAAATTTTGAATATTGTTAAGTATTCTTAAAATATATTAATAATTATTTATTTTAT
The DNA here is from genome assembly GCA_029783825.1 of Sapria himalayana. Classification (NCBI taxonomy): domain Eukaryota; kingdom Viridiplantae; phylum Streptophyta; class Magnoliopsida; order Malpighiales; family Rafflesiaceae; genus Sapria; species Sapria himalayana. The sequence goes on from JAREIK010011258.1 coordinate 396,756, forward strand.
TTGTAATAGTTTATTAATTTATTTTTTGATTACGTTTATAATTTCTACCAAAAAAAAAAGCCTATAATTAAACTAAAATAATGTATTATATTCTTAAGTTTATTGTAATTAAAATATTGAGTTTAAATCTTATTGTGTTTGATAAAAATAATTTTTAAAAAAATTTCCTAATTTCCAAAGAATACAACTTTAAAAATTAGGAAATTTTTACGAGAAAAAAATTCTTACTCACTGTGTTTTTAAAATTATATTTTTTATTCTTTTATGTATTTTAATTATAATTTTAATAAATATACATCTAGCATTTAAGAATTTGTTTTTTGGTAAAAATACAACAACTATCATAGAATTATTTTTTGCCCAAACAAAGATAACATTTTGTTTGTGCATTTATTTTTAAAAATTATTGAATATAAGCCATCATTTAAAAAAATAATTTCAAAAATTGCATAGTATCATAAGTGTCATGGGCCTACTTTGTCCACGCAACGGTGCGGCCAATGCGGTCGTCTCAAATATCTTCTTTCGTGAGACCCAGCTTGCTAAGCCACATTTTATACCTTGATGCTGACTGGTTTCACCCTGCATCGGGCTCATCTCATCAAAAGAGTGACTTGAGCTCCTGATCAGTTTGTGCAAGATAGGCCAATACCCTTCTTCATATTCAAGTCCCAATCTAGCAACGATGAACAAACTCCCCAAACCCAACCCTGTCACAATGTCTGAACTCCAAAAAAGTATCACCTTCAACCCACTTGAACTTATTTTTTGGAGAACTCACACATTTTCACTCAAACCTATCAAAATGCTTCATCTTCAATAATGTCTTCAACTATAGTCATGGATGCTCACACATTAAGTCCATGACATTCTCCCCCACCCAATAAGTTGCTCCCCACAAACTTTAATCCACTAAGGTTCGTGCTATTACCCTTGGGCCAATGAGGATGTCCCTCTTTTCAATCGTGGCATCACTCAGAGGAGCCCCCACTCACTTTCAACCTGAAAGCAGCACATCTAGCTGGTCTTCCACCCATAGTAGGCAAACACTCGTTATGCACTACTAGACAGCAACTGACACCTCTTACTGGCCGGAGGAACACCCATCTCGCACATGGGTCCTCCAGCTGTTGACTCCTCCTAATTGCAGCTTCACTCACCATGACTTCATCAACTACTGTGCATCTTTAAGAGAGAAAGAGTTTCAACCATCAAGATCGACAGAAGGCAACACACATTGTTAATGGTCTTTTGTATTACCTCTGATACCATTTGTCACGGACTTAGGCTTTTTACTTAGCTCCCATGCAACACATAGACAAATCACCTATCGATTATTGCTAAGTCAGCCTCTCATTTGTCTTGCTTATTATGCTCAACTTCTTCTCATGGCTTGGAAGCAAAGATAACATGAAAGAAAGAAAACTCTCGATTGAAGACAAAAGTCTTTACAAAGATTAGTGGTTGGTTGTAGATGATGTCACCTTCTCAATATATATACATATATGGAATTATCTAGAACCTTTGAAGATTCTCAACAAGCCTAGAGAATTCTAGAGTATTTAACTATGTATACATATTTACAAGAATTCTTTAGAAGAATCTAAGATAATCTTATTCCTTCTATATTCTTCCACACAAGTGTGGACTTCTCTAAAATCTTCTAGAACCTTTCATATTCTTCTAACAAAGAGAGGGACTTTCTAGGAGTGAGAATGTGCCATTCTCCCCCACCTAAGTTATAATTATCCTCGTCGATCCTCCTACCTAAAACTAATTGTTCTATTTCTAGAACTGCCATAAAGTATTTGTTGGCTCCCAACTAGCTTCGCTTTCTGGTAGTCCCTTCCACTTCATTATGAATTCTCTATATGTTTGAAAGTTGTTCTTCCTCGGGACATGGTTTATCATGATGTAGTCTACCTCCTTATCATTGAATGTCACCACTACTATTGGTGCCTTTGTAGAAATTCCTCGACCTGGATCTCCCTTATCTTCATGATAGCTTTAGATTATTAACATGAAAAACATGATGAATCTTTAGTCTTGGTGATAACTCGACCTTGTAGGATATCTTACAAACATGTCCCATACTCCTAGTATGAGAAATGGGCCTTCAATACTTACTCACAAGTCCTTTGTGTGCCTTTCAAAAAGACTTAAATTGTTGTGGTATGAGCTTAACAAGCATAAAGTCTCCAACTTGGAATCATGCATGTCTCCTCGTCTTGTCAGCTCACTTCTTCTTCTTCTTCTTAGCAGCATTCTCTGAGTTGTGGTATGAGCATGTTATGTCAATCTACTCATGTCATCATTTAGCCAATTTATAGGTTGTTGGACTCTTCACTGTGTACCTCCTGACTAGGGTTTGAAGAGTCATCAGTTGTTGCCTCATTACTATCTCGAATAGACTCTTCTTAGTTACCTCACTTCTCTATAGATTATAAGAGAAGAAGAGTAATATCTAGCAACTTAGCCTAGTCAGACTGATTAGCACTCTCTAAGTACCTCAAGTATAGCTCCAGCAGTGTATTCGCTCGTTCAGTATGCCCATCCATTTGAGGGTGAAATCTGATAGAGAAGTGAAGCTATGTGCCCATGAGCTTGAAAATTTCCAATCAAACTTTCTAGTTAAGTATGAGTTACAATCATTGATGATGATCTTCGGTAGCCCCCAATACTTTACCACATTCTTGAGGAATAATTTGGTCATCTCATCAGCTGTGTTATCCTTAGGAATTGCTATGAAAGTAGCATACATAGAAAATTGATCTATCACCACAATGAAAGATCCATATTCTTCGAACTTAGTAGGCCGATGATGAAATTCATAGTGACTCAATGTTGATCTACTATGGATAGTGACTCCAACAATCCCCAAAGATGATGTTGCTCCACTTTGTATTGTTGGCACATAAGACAAGTTCTCACATAAGTTTTCACATTATCCAGTATGTGTGGACAATAATTGACAAACTCTAGTAGTGTCATTATGCATCATTAGCCTGGATGTTCAGCCCATTTGGAATCATGACACACGATGAAATTCTTTCCAATGTTTTCTCACTTAGACATATAGAGTTACTTCCCCTTTGTGTGGAGTAGACCATCTTTTATCCAAAACTACCTCATCTTTCCCCCATTAGTCAATGAGATGAGACTCTTGGCACTAGATCATATTGCAACCCCTCCTTGGGACTGGCTGATCAAGGATGCTAGCTCAGCCTTAGGACTTAAGGCATTAGCCATGTGATTAGCCAACCATGGCTTGTATTCTAACATATAATCAAATTCAGTCATGAAGTCTTACCACCTTGTTTGCTTGGGGCTTAGTTTTTTTAGGGTCTGGAAGTAGTTAGTAGTAATATTATCTCTCTTCACTATCAAGTATGATCCCAACAAATAGTGTCTCCATATCCGCAATCAATGGAAGATTGTTGTCATCTATTTATCTTGGACCGTGTACTACCTCTCTGTATCATTGAGCCTATGACTTTTAATAGCTATTTGACGTCTCTCATGCATAAGAATCTTCTAATATCAAAGTCAAAGGTATTAGTGTATACCATAAATACTTTGGTATGGTCATATAGCACCAGGTCAACACCAACTCCTTTATCATGGTATTCTTAAAGTCTTCAAAAGCTTGCTAGAACTTCTCATCCCACGTTCAAGTCTTACTCTTCTTGAGAAGATCTCTCAATGGTGCTACTCTTATTGAGTACCCCTTAATAAACCACCAAAAGTAATTAACTAGGCCCAAGAAAGATCTTATCTGTGACACCTTAGTAGGAGGATCCCACTTATGAATAGCTTTTATCTTTCTCTCATCTATCATAAGCTTGTCATCCTTGATCTAATGTCCTAGGAAACCCACATCTCCTATAGGAAAAGAACATCTCTTTTTCACATATAGTTCATAAACCCTTAATATCCAAAACACCTTCCTTAAGTAATCAACATGTTCATCTAAATAGTTGCTATAAATAACAATATCATCTAAATATACTATCACAAACTTATCTAAGAAAAGATATAATATATTGTTCAAAAAATTTCATAATGTAACAGGTGCATTGGTAAGTCCAATGAGCATTACTAGGAACTCATATGAGCTATACCTTGTTATCCAAGTAGTTTTTGACTCACCCCCTTCAGCTATCCTCACTTAGTAATATCCTGATCACAAGTCCAGCTTCGTGAAGTAATTTGCTCTACCAAGCTAATCAAATAAGTTGACAATAAGAGGAATAAGATACTTCACCTTGTTGAGTGCTCAGTAGTCAATTTACATTCGTAGCAACTCATCGTACTTCTTTTGGAATAAGACTAGCGTACCATATGGAGCCTTGATGGTTGGATGAATCCAGCAACTCTTTCAGCTATCCTCTTGATTCTTCAAACTCTGGGGGTACCATCCTATAGGGCCCCATGGTATGGGGTTTTGCTCTCGGATTTAACTTGATCTTGTAATCTTCCTCCCTCCTAGGTGAGAGCTTTTTAGGTAGCTTCAATGACATTATATCTTTAACCTCATCTAGAACCTTCTTGACTCCCATGAACATAAGATCTCCCATAGGGTCAATCGAGTCTTCCTTAAGAACTACCAAGTATGTCACCTCATTTTTTTTCAACCCCTTCTCTAATTTCATAATCGAGAGCATAGGGGTCTTAGATTTGCTTTTGGTGATTGTGAAAACTATGCATTGGGCCTCCTCTTCTCATATAACTATTGAACATAGAAAATGTATTGGCATAGTTTTTACCTGGCAGAGAAAGTCTATCCTAATCACTATCTTGAAGTCATCCATGGATACGACCATGAAGTTGATATTGCTCTCCCATGGCCCAATCTTCATTGTCACCCCACGACCTACACATTGTGAAAGCTTATCAGTTGAGTTAATTGCCTTGACCCATCATATCTCTTTGGATGTCTGGAGCTTGAGTCTCCTTACCTCCTCCTCTTCTACCATTTGTCATGGGCCTACATTTTCCAGGCAGTGGTATGGCACATGTGGCGTTCTTTGATATCCATTTTTGTGAGACCCAACTTGTCAAGCCACATTTTATACCTTTATTTTAACTGGTTTCTCTTTGTCTCAGGCTCATCAGGAGAGCGGCTCTAGCTCCCGACCAATTTGTATAGGGTATGCCAACATCCTTCTTCATAGTCAAGTCCCAAGCTAGAAACAAGTTCCTCAAACTAAACCAAGTTGGCATGTCTGAACTCCAAAGAAGCATCACCTTCAATCTATTTGCACTCACCTTCTAGAGCACTCTCACATATTTATTTTTACTCAATCCCATCAATATACTTGATCTTCAATAAAGTCTTCAACTACGATTACGGGTGCACACACATTAAGTCCATGAATTAAGGCTATAACCTAGAGAAATGAGCTGAAAATCAAAAAACAAAGATTACTATTATTAAACTATTCACATGAGATTTGAATCATTTAAAGTATTCTAAATAGATTTTAAATTTATTTTTTTATGTATAATATTTTAATAATTTATTTCTTGTCATTATTAAAATATATTTCAATAAATTAGATGATACTCTACAAACATATTTAATTTTAATGAAAATAATTTGATAAAAAATTACTTATTATTTTAAAGATAAAACCTTAAAAAATGAATCAAAATTAAAAATATTAATATTTCTTGTTATTAAGTATTTTGTAACTAGATTTTGAATTATTGTAAGTACTATAATTAATTATTATTGTATATATATCAAATATTTAATATTTTATTAATTCTTTTTCATAAATAGAAAATTTATCAATATATTATTATGTGTTTCAAAATAGGTAACATATTTTTAATAATTTTAATTGAACTAAAATGTTGAGTAAATAATATAATTTCTGACACAAAAATAACTTGATACAATTTATTAGTTATCCAATGACTAAAATATTTAAGAATGAAGTTCAAATTTAAAATACCAATTTTACATTTTAGTAATATTTTAACATAGATTTTGAATCATTATAAATATGTTAATAATATTTTAATAATTATTAATATAATGTATAATTTTATGTTAATTTATTTTTTGACTTTGATTAGTTTCAATCAATTAATTAGTTTATACTTGAATTAATATAATGTATTATATTTAAGTTTATTTTAGTTAAGGAACAAAGTGAAAATATTAATTTATTACAGACAAAAATAATTTGATAAAAATTTCTCATTATCTAAAGGCTATAATCTTAAAAAATAAGTCAAATTTAAAAAAAAAAAAAAAATCAAAATTCATATTATAAAGTTTTTAATCAAGAATTTTGATTATTTTAAGTATTCTGATTTTATTTTTAATAAATATATATATAATATTTAATATTTTATTGACTTTGTTTATCACAAATACAATATGATTCAATAAATTATTTTATACCTGAACTAATAAGAAATATTATTAATAAGTTTACTTTTAAGTAAAATATTGAGTAAATAAATTAATTTGAACAACATAAAAAATATTTGATATGATTTGCTTATTATTCAAAGGCTACATTTGAGAAACAAGTTAAATTCAAAAAATCAAAATTACTTATTCCCCTAAGCCGATGGATACATTAACTATAATACTCTATCAAGGTTGATCTATTATGGATAGTGGCTCCAATAATCCCCTAAGTTGATATTGCTCTATTTTGTCGTGTTGGCACGGATGACATATTCTCACAAAAGTCTCCACATCATCTCATATTTGTGGCCAATAATAAACAGACTCTAGTAGTGTCATTGTGCATAATTACCCTATAATATATTATCTATAAGTTTATTTTAACTAAAGAATTGAGGGAAGGTATTAGTTTATTACTAATAAAAATAATTTGATAAAAATTTATCATTATCTAATGGCCATATAACCTTAAGAAATGAGTCAAAATTCAAAAGATTAAAATTATTTCTTATAATGTTTTTAAATAAAAATTATGAATAATTAAAGTATTCTAATTTTAATTTTAATAAATATATATTGAATATTTAATATTTTATTATTTTTTCTTGTCTCACATATAATATGCTTCGGCAAATTATTTTATACTTTAACTAACAAAAAGTATTATTTGTAAGTTTAATTTTAACTAAAATATTGAACAAATAAATTAATTTGAACATCTTAAAAAATATTTGATATAATTTGCTCATTATCAAAAAGTTATTTTTGAGAAACAAACTAATTTGATAGCTTCAGGCCAGCTACCACCCCCATTGAAGAACAAACACATCCACTTCATAAGAGATTTGCGGATTTCCAGCCCGGCAACTATCACCTCCACATAGTGAAACTCTACCAGGGGTTTTAGAGTCATTCTTCTAATGATATATCTAATACTTGCCTCCATGAATATTATTACAATTTTAGCCCTCTATATCCTTTTTTTTTTTTTTTTTTTTGAGAACCAAGAGGCCTCAAGGCCCACTTATGTGGACCTTCTAATCCCGTTGGACCCCCGGAGAATCAAGCAGGTAAGAATATTCCCCAGTACCCCCACTAGTAAGACTTGAACTTGTGACCTCTTAGTCATTGCCAAGAGCCTTAACCAGCTAAGCTCCCTATAAGGGAGGCATTGTGCCCTCTATATCCTTGATATAACTAATAGTTACCTTAAAATTACATTTAAAATATTTAAATTTCATTAAAAATATCATATACTTTCAAATTATTTCTAATAGAATTTGACACATGCATACCAGCATAATCACATTTCAAAATTAACCAAATAATCTATCAAACATGATTTTTGACATCGATTTACACAAAACTAACATCATTTTACTTTTTTTGATAAAAAAATAAATTTTATCTAAATGTATCAAAAAATTATTTCTTCGTGTCAAGTTAATGAGTTTCTACCAATTAATCATATATCTTAATTAATTAAATTATATTTCATAAAAATCCAAAACAATATATATATATATATATAACCACATATATAAAACAACACATCAAGAAATATGTATATATAACTAATAATACAAAATATAAAATTTCATGAATTTCTAGAGGTTTCTCACCTCCTTAAACAATCTTTTCCAAGCCTAGAACCTCAAACCCTAGCTTAGATATTACAATCTGAGCTCTATAACAATAATAAATACTCAATCTAAACCAAAAAAAAAAAAAATATAGTTGAGAAGTTATGCAATTTCAATCTTAATTTAATAAATTTAGCAGTAAAATAAAAATATATTAACTAAACTCAATTCTAGCATTCCTTTTCCGGATTACAACCATTCCATAGTTGTTTTTGGTTTGAAAGAAATGGTTCTTGAGCTTAATATCTTCAAAGTTATGATGAAATTCCACCAAAAATCATAAATTTTATATTTTATTTAAATGATTTTGGTGAAAAAATAAGGCAGAACAGAAGGGAGCCGAGAAAGATGAAGGGAAACAAAAGAGAAGTCGTGAAATAAAAATATAAAAAATGATAATTCTATATTTCTTTAAACAATAAAATGACCAAATTACCCTTGGGAGTTCAAAATGACCTAACTTTTTTTCTAAAACATCGAACCTAGCAAATCTAGAATTGTTCTTCTTCATTTTCCATCTCCAACTCATTTTTTTTTTTTTTAAAAAAAATAATTTTTAGGAACTAGAAGTAGGTCTAGGAGTAATTGAGTAAAAATTATAAATACAGATTTAACAACTAAAGGATTGAAAATAAACATAAAATTTAATATAATTGATTGAAAAAATATAATTTATACAAATGACCTCGAGAAATTGAGATAAAACTTAATTAATAATAATAATAATATTATTATTAATAATATTAATAATATAGAATTTGTTAATAATATGTTAAACATTTAAGATATACAATTATTAAACGAATACATTTAAAAAAAAAAAGAAAAGTTTATTCTTATTATAAAAATTATCAAATTATAAACATAAAATAATTTGCATTTTAATACATACACACATAGTAACATAAATTTATGATGATTAAATAATCTACAGGGCAAATTATAAGGATTACAAATATTAAAAAAAAAATAAAATGTTTAATATAAAAAATTTGAATTCACAAAATTATAAAATTATAGAACCAAAAAATGATAAATATTTAATATTTACAAAAAAAAGATAAATAATTCAGATTATGAAAAAATAAAATTATAAATAATTAAAACAAAAAGTCATTTTTTTTTTTTGAATTTAAATATATATTTTCAAAATTTCTTGGCATATCAAACATTCTACATATTTTCTGACATCTCAAAGGATTGAACTCGTGACCTCATCATGGTAAGAGCATTCGTCCGCCAATGCCAACAGCCAGACTACCATTTTGCTGATTAAACTAAAATCACAACATACTTTTCCCATACGAGATGAATTTCTTAAGCCAAAAATACTACTAGAAACCAGCAATGTCTACCATACCAAGACATTAACAGCGACAGATGCCAGACCCACTTAAAAACTCAATGGGTTAGCCATTTGAGCAAGTCGGCCTTGTCCATGTCCTAACCACCAGCACCAGCAGATGTGGATCTTAGCCAAACTAGAAGGAGCTAACCTGATAAAAGTTAGCCTCGTCCATGTCACGCGCAACCCTAGAGATGCTCGCTAGCTTTGCCCATTAATATATTTCCTGATGAAAACCACTCGCTGCCATGAAGACACCAATATTGGAGTTTTGGTCATCCGTTCATCTCCTATGATCTGCTTCTTGGTATTACATCTGCAAATGATTCCAACCAATGTATTGTATACCACAGCCATGTAAACTAGATCATGTCTCATTTTGAGATGATATATATATATACATACATATGCATATACATACATACATACATACTTATATATATATATATATATATATATATATATAGCTATGCATATAATTGATGTTCATTTTTTTAACCAAGAGGGACCCCTCCCCGAGCCCAATTGAGCTAACCAAGGACCACTTGTATCCCAGCCGAAAGGTGGTGTGGTTTCTTGTGCAAGTGGCACTACTTGGTGGCGGCAAAGAGGAGGTGGAGAAAGAAAAAAGAAGAAGAAGAAAAATGAAAAGAAGAAGAAAGAGAAGAATCAGAAGAAGAAAGAGAAGATTAAGAAGAAGAAGAAGAAGAAGATAGTTCATCCTAAACTACATTACCAAATCATTTTTCAAAATCCATACAAAACAATGAAAAAAATGTTTTTCCCAAGTGGAATAACAAATTCAATATGCATTGATAGAAGAACAAGAGCAGACCATGCACCTTAATTATGAGCCCAAAAAGAATCCAAAGCAAAAGGTTTCTCGTTTTGGGGGATGGTAGTTGATATCTTCTGTGGGGGTGCTAGCACTCTTATAGGAAGAACCCATTCGCTTTTGTCTCTACTCTCGACTAGGAGAGGATGCGCGTATCTGATTTTGCAATGCACAAATTCAGAAAGCAAACTCAAAATAGCAAAGGCAATATGGCAGCGCATAAGCTTTGGAAGTATAAAAACAAGTATTTTGTCTATCAAAGGAATAAAAAGTGTTCTACCTCTCCACCTATTATTATTCCCTTTATCCGCTCCATTCCAGGCTAGCACGAAATGATTTTTTCAACACTTAAGTAATAAGCTACAATATTTTATCATCAACTAGTATGTGAAGAACCAGAACACTAATCTTGGAGGAGATGAAGTTAAGTTGGAGCCTATTTAGACCCTTCCTAAAAATAGTTGTTGACTAATTTGATATTTAAACACATATCGCTGAGAAAGAAGCAGCCCACTTCTATGCATCTTATCTGCTCATAAAATATTAAATTTGAGACTGTATTACTGTCTCAGTAAAAAATTATAAGAAAAGAAAGTGGGTACTCAATCTCCTCAAGCAGGTGATGCAGCCTAAAAATGAGGCCAGCTGGCTATACGTACCTAAGATCCCTAAAAAAGTCCCCAAACCCTAAAAGAATTTTCACATACCTCAATATGCAAAAAAAGTTACATCAAGATAAATATGCCAAAAAGAATTATAAAATGTTGACTGCACTGACAATGCATGTCAAATTTGCTCCGGTCAAGGTCAAGTAGTTAATCTTCCCTATAATTTTTTTATATGTAATAAAGTCAACATATATCACATCAGAAGTAAAATCAATACATGAATCAATAAGAATATATACTAGGATATAACTTAGAAAATTAATCTATGTAAAAATATCAAGTACATATATCCTCTGTAACAAGATTATATCTCTCGTATAATAAGTTATTTCTATATTAAAAAAAAAATATTTAATCCACCAGAGGCCTTTCAACTGAAATTATGCCGGAAGATACTTGAGGTGGATAATCTCTAACTCATCATTTTTTATAATCAGAATGTTATTCACATAGATAATCAGCAAAATCACCATGACATTAAGGCTTGTCCAAAAAAATAATAAAAAAAAAAATCTATAAAATATAAAAGCAACTCAAACGAAATGACTGCCTGTGAAAATCTTACAAATCAAACTTTCAATAACTATTTCAAGCCATACAATATATCTCACAATGTACAAGAAAATTCTGATTGTGCTCCCAGAAAATACATTTTTTTAGCTCTAGCTAGCATATCATCTAACCATGAGATATTGCAAGAGAAATAAAAATTCATACTGAGATCATCTTGACCACTAAAAAGAATGTGTCATAATAAATCACAACAAACAACCAGGTAGGGTTGCTCGTTACGAGTCTCTTCCTAAGATGATCTATCTTCTCATCTAAATCTATTTTCATAGTGATGCCCACAGCACAAGCAACCAAGAACAACATTCCAGAAAGTAATGATACTAATTCCCAAGTCTCAATAGAGGGGGAGAAATGCATCTCTATATCATAGCCCAACACTATCAAGAATGAGATACATCGCATTAAAATTTTGAATATCCTAGTACTGTTAAGAAGAAGTAATAAAAGAAATAAAACAAATAACAAGCTACGAGTAACATAAAACTTATGAAATGGAAGTCGAGTACATCTCATTTATTCATGGCAGAGAAGGATGGGAAGGTCAAGACTAAAAGAGCCAATTGTAGAATCACCTAGTATCTTCTCGATAGGCTTCTCTCCAATTTGAGCAGCCTGAGTGCATCCTCTCACCTAGTTTAGATTACAAATTATGAGTCATCAAGTCTCATAATTACTGACTAATACGAGTCTATACTAAGATATGATGATCCCATGTAGGCAGATAAAAAATTTTAATATTAAATCCTAGTTGAAACTTCTAATAGTAGATAAAAATGTGTTTAATCAACTTGTTTGGTCTAAAAAGTTTTTGTGAAATCTATCTGTTCCTATAAAATAATATTAAAAAAAAAAAAAAGAAAATAATCATAAAATTAAGCAAGTTGGATGAAAAATCAAATATATGTAAAATAATCAAACTTAAAATGATACTAACTCACATATACAATGTATTGAGAAGTCTCTTCGTTGATTAGTAAATATGATATGAAGATCAAGGATATCGTACTCTTATCCACGTGTTATAAATACACGAAAGGATAGACTCTAAGAATACTCTTATAAATATGAGCTGTTAGACCCTCAATCTCAAAACACCAATACACCATATGTAGCTTGGGGTGTAACACTAAACACGTCTATTAAGTATACCCAACCTTCCTACAATGAATACACTATGAAGAAGATTGATCTACCCATCCCCCTTTGTTTACTCCTATGATTTATCATCTTTATAATTAAAACAGTCTAATGAAAAAGAAGAAGAAGAAAAACAAAAATTAAAGCATAAAAAAAAATGTAATAAGCTATATACCTTTAATAAAAAATTAAAAATAAACAAAAATCTTTATCTTCTCTATGTAATAGTATTAATGACCCAACCTAACCAAGAACCAACCCAACCCAGATCACAAAAAACATCACACCAACAAAAGTGCCTGTAGGGAGACTAAAAGTCTAACAAAGTGATCAAGACTAGGGTTTCTAGTACCCATTGAAAATAAAAGTAAAAAAAGAAAACTACTTTATAATTACCCCAAATCAAAAAATAAGTAAAAAAAATCCTTAGAATTTGTTAAAATAATCACCCTCATTTTTGTGCTTGAGGAATAACTTATTGTCGACAAAATAAAATAATAAATTCACTTCAAATTTTCAATTATTTACATACTTTTTATAAAAGAAAGGGTTATTTTTACAATATATATATATATATATATATACACTGTATACACACACACACAAGGGTATTTTAGTCAAAAAAAAAAAGAATTATTTTTGAAGGAATTGCATTTTATAATTTCTACCCGAATTTGTCCTTGTTAATCAGATAACCTAAAAAACAATCAGACCAAATCAGACCCGAATGTGCAAAGGTCTCCATCATCATATATTAGATAAAAATAGGCATTCATTCTTTTATGCAAAATAAACAAAATTTATAAAAAATCTCGCTCGATACGATAATGAAAATACCTAGTGCAGTCCACATTATTTGGACTGGTGAAGAATTCAAATCTCAGAGCCCATTGCACGGAGACATGGCTAGTAGAGAAAGACGTGGGCCCGTCCATGGGAATTGAAAATAGAAAGCTTGTGTGTAACAAGTCTGCTACAACCTCATAATGATCACTGTGAACCTGCAACGACAATTCCAGGCATAACAACCAGTCTTAGAAGATTCTTTTTTTTGCATCAGAAAAGAGACACTTAAAAGATGAAAAACAAATCATAAAATAAATATATTAATGATACACACACACACACACACACACACATATATATATATATATGTGTGTGTATAGAGTCAGTAGTATAAATCATATTTTTCCTAATCACTCTTAATTATTTGGTTAAATCTCTGTTTATAATTTCTAGCTAATTCCTCCAGGCCAACCTCTCTAATTCTTTTTCGTTCTTTTACCCCAATAGTCTCACACTTTCTAACCAGTACAATATAAGAGCTACGCTGAAAGTGGCCAGGTTATATTGGGTAATTTTTTACTACCATATCATCTTTATTACCATGGTAACTTCATTTCTAATTTTATCATTTCTACGTTATCACACATCCACTTTATCATTCTCTTCTTTGTTACTCACATTATTTGTATATGTTAGATTAGTGTTCATCTATCACAGAGAATTCATGAAGTAGTTACTCATGAAGTTTTCACCTACCTCCATAAATCCAAATAAATTCTCTGGAAACCTCAACTTATCTTCTAAGCTTATAATTATTCTTTCTTTCTTTAAAATTTTATAGTCTGGCTCGTGAGCTTAATACATCATTAGCTACTACAATCTTAAATGTCTATTTTATTCTTGTAAATAAAAATTATAATATTTTATCTTTATTCAACGACATTTTTTTAGTCCTCATGAAATTATTAATATATCACTAGGGTTTTCCTTGCCTTCATCTTCATAAGTGTTTCTTTAATCTTCTTAAATTTTATCTTAGCTACATATCTAAAATTATTTAAATATCTATTATGACTAATAAGTATGCCCTTCTTCTCCCTCATCCTAGCCAAAAAAAGATCAGGAATATTAATAATGTAAGATATATTAAAAATGGAAAAAAATAAAAATAAAATAAAAAATAAAATTGTCAAAAAAGATATTAAGAATACATTTTCATGATCATTTTAATAAACTTATTGATTTAAATTTGAATATTGAGGATGATGATGATGAATTAAAAGACTTTAGACATGTAGCTAAGATAAAATTCATAAAGTTTTAAAAAACTCTTAAAAAGATGAAAATAATGAATACCCTATGGCCCGATGATATCCCTCTTAGAACCAAAGTATAGCAGGTTGTTTCAGTCCGTGTAAAATTTTATGCAATCCACACATAAAGGTAGTCATCTTATCCGCATGAAAACCAACTTGTTGCTTTATACAAATACGTTCTAGATCTACGTGAAAAAAAATAGTTTTCACATTTAGATGATAAACCAATTATCATAAGAAACTAATAAGAACAACCTAATCTTAGAATACATCATTTTGTCAAATGAAATAAAAATATACTTGTAACTCATTTTGTATATCTGTGTGAAATTTATATTCAACAATTAAATTTTTAGTTGATTTATCTTCTGATCAAGAAAGGTGCAAAGGCTCTCTTTGAGCATTGAGGCACAAGGCGCACCTAAGGCGTGGGCTTTTGTGAAGTGAAATGTGACTTTGGATGCACATAAATTTTTATTAAATATGATTCTACTGATAAAAAAATAAATGTTTCTAATTTTTAAATAAATTTTAATGAAAAAAATGAATCAAATTATATAAATTTTAATATTTAATTATAAATTTTGAGAATAAATGTATTTTTCAAAAAAAAATAAAGTATATAATGCACACCTCTTCAGTAAGGCGCGTGCATTGGAAGGCGAGGCGCTATAGCTCGGGAGTGATTGTGCCTTGAGCCTAGACACGCCTTAAGCGCGCTTTTCACAACTATGATATTTATAATAAATACCCATTTGCATTCAACTACAAAGTTATCAAAACAATGAGAAACTAATTTTTAATTGAATATTTATCTACATCCAAGCATAGCAAATATGTAAAAGAGACCGAGAGTTCTTTTAACAAAGATGTAATAGAGTTGTCTTCTAGCCCGTTGGAATGGACCACAAGCAAGATGACTCATGATGGGGCACAAGTGGGCCATGGGTCACAATTCACGACCTATCAGGTTACAGACTAATGGAATCAAATTCTTGAAAAAAAATCAGGTCGCATAAGTTGGGTTCAGCTTACGTGGCCTTCATGTTCAACTACCCATTATATTTTCTCGTAATAGGTGCTGATACCAAAAGTGACAAGCACGGCTCATCGCTTTCATTGTCTTTAAAAAAATCATTTTTTTAAAAAAAAAAATTGTACCTGTCAAATGTGACTCCAACGACTACATGCTACTACTATTAAAACAGTCTCGAACCTTTCGGTATGATTATCATTATTATCTAAATCTATATCATATTCATTATCGTTAAATTTATTTTTTATTTATTTTTTATCTAATTTAAAAAATATATAATAAAAAACTTACAAACTAACAAAAAAATTATTTCATAAATACAATCATTTTTTTGTAATCAAATTTTCTTTGCAATACCACTACTAGACTTTTTTTAGTTGTACCGCACATACATAAATATAATAACAATAAAAACTAAAAAAACAATGTCAGCAAAAACACATAAAGAAATAGATAATATAATTCAAGAAATTTGTTTCTCTATTTATAAATATTTTTTATATTGAAAAATTATATTTTTTTTATTTTTTTTTATAATTATCTTGTTCGGCACGGCATGATCGCCTGATAGGGTCACAGAAATTATAACACGTGTTAAGATCGACATAAATACTCTTCACTAATAACAGAGACCTTTCCATTAAGTCTCGAACTCGAGACTCACCACCATTGAAGAAGTTGCTTTCCATCTCACCAAGGCATAATCTCCAATAGATATATGTAGCACAGAAATTTCTCAGGTGATCAACTAATTTATTATTATTCCAGCCCGAATACTTTTAATTTCACATTTCTTATTACATCTGGTATAATAATATATGCGTAATCACACAAGCTTTATTTATTAATATTTAACTTCGGAGTTCTTATTAAATATCATTATATTTAATTATTATTTACTACAAAAATAAAAACAATGTGAAAAGGCATATGTCTCATGCACCACACTCAGTCTGTTCCAAGTCCGTCATACTTTTTAAAACTAGCGACATCATGCAATATTGATCCTCTCATATACCATTTCATGAGTTAAATGAAAGAACAAATTTAGTTTAATCACGCCAAGAACAATGGGTGATGTTCCACTAGGAGTCGAGCCTAATACAAGTTGAGTTTAATAAAGCAAGTTCTAATGCACGAATCAGGAATCACACCTTTGTAACAGTTGGAGAACTCCTGCGAGAATGATGAACGAATTGATGATTCACAGTCTCAGAAGTTTCTAATGAAACAGAAATCTGCAAAAAAAAAAAAAAAAAAAAAAAAAAAACAACACAGATCTCTTAGCTGAGCTGCACAAGCCAATTAAGGTGTTCATCTGCGCCAGATCATGTAATTCCAAGAAGAAAGATACCTCGAGGCATCGAACAGCTCCTTCATGGAAGAAGGTGAGAGTCCCCCCAATCTGAGGCCACAATTCTGAAAACTTACAATTCTGAGTGCTTAAAAAAGATTTCAAAACAAAAGTACAAGTACCATGTCGCCAAAGTAATACATGGCCTCAGAGTTCCTTGGAGAAAATCTTAACAAGACTTGCTCATCCAACCGAATGTTATACGATTTTCCTCGAATAAATCCTTCTGCTGCAGAAAATGCTTGCAGAAAATAAGCTTCCAGTGGGGTTTCATAGTGTTACTCTTGAACAAGTGGCATTAAAGATGTCTCATCAAAAAAGTGAACCTAGAGAGCATACATGCCAAAGGTGAGTTCGAAGAAGATGAAGCCATTGCAGTATCCTCCTCATTGTGCGGCTTCATAACCCTCTGAATATGATTCGGAGAGGCAGCTGATGAATGCCTGTGTGGTGATGAAGTATCTGTTTCAAGAAATCATTAAAGTAAGGAAGCCACATTTAGGTGCACTTCATCTAACTGAAAAGGTAAAATTATCAATTCGAAAGGAGCAAGATAGAGGCAACTAGATCTATTCAGCTATGCGAGGATAGCCACTTGCAAGAACAAAAAAAATAAAAAATAAAAAAAGAAGAAAGAAAAAAAAAAAAGAAAAAAAAGAAGAAAAAGAAAAAGATAAATCTTGGTGAAATAATCTAGACTCGCCGATGCCAGAGTCATGCAAGACCTCGGCCACACACAGTTGTTGAGGAAGCATCAGAGGCGACGGCAAGCTCGAGCGCCCAAGCCCATCAACATGTGGCATTCCCTTAGTTGAAGATCTTGTGGCAAGTGATTCCAAGGACACACAACTTCCAAATTTCTTGCATGAGTCTTCTTTGGCAATGTTGTAGGAAGAAACTGAGGACAATTCATCCCGTGAGCTCTCATACTCTTCATTCATTCCATTGTCTACATAACTTACTTTAGCCTGCGAAAAGGTATGAACAAAAGAATCAATTTTTATATATTTATAAAAACAAAATCAAACGATAAATCATTCCAAACTATAATAACATTTTGTAATGACATCCCATTTAGGCACACCCGACTACTTCGAAACAAGACAAAAAAAAAACATATAGCTCTAGCTAGCTCAAAACTAATTCATATAAAATTAAAATAAATTAGATGAAGAATTAGGTGAAGAGATCATATCTTGGTGTAATTAGAGATGTCAAACAGGTCGTGCCTAGCCCGGGATGGCACGACGACACGATTCCTAGTAAACTCATACCAAATGTGTCGGTAGGCGTAGCCACCTAGACCGTAGCCGTTGCGTTTACTAGTGGCGAGTCCACATCCCATTACCAGGAGCCGCTGGAACTTCTATTTCAACGGCATCCACCACATCAACGTGACGGGTTTCATTAAAAAAAAAACCCCCACCACGTAAACATGATATATATAAATAAAAAATTTTAAAAGAATAGTTTTTTTAATGAGTCGGAAAGTGGGCGGGTGACAGAAATCCGGTTACCTGATTTTCTGTGACTCGTTCATGGTCCCGGTTTATGGTCACCATGCCGGTGGATTGTGCCGACTAGCCAAGCACACAAGTATTGTCTTGCCTAGCACGAGGCATGCCCAGGTCCAGGCATGGTTATGAACTGTGCCGTGCCAGGCCAAGCACGACTCATTCGGGCCGTGTCTGAGCCGCCCGGCCCACTTGACACCTCTAAGTGCAATGTCAAGTATCATCATCCAACGGTGATAGATCTCGGATTAGATATTCAACAGATGCCATCTCTCTAATTTTCAGGAATTCAACTATCGAGATTTCAATCTCTCTTAAACTTCATGCTAAATAAGAGTCTAGTGCATGGGACACAAGTACAATCTTTTTTTATGTAGAATTAAATAAGAAATTTTTAGAAAAAAAAATCATAAAAAATAAGTATCTATTTTTAGCTGTGGTTGAACTAATATATCTCCCTTGATCAATCGAATTCAAGTATTCTCATCTATACAATTTTTTTGGTGTTACTCCAATTTAAACTCCTCCACAAGAACGTTAAGAAAAAAATGTGTAGATGTTCCCATTGTTTTTTTATATATCAAAACAAATTGATCATATTTTATCCTAATGACTTAAGATTAATTTTTTTTAATAAATAAAAACAAAAAAATAATAATAATAAAAATAATATAGTAATTCATAGATGTTGGGAACTTATGATATTTAAGAATATATATATGCTTGACACCAAAAAATAATTATGAAATATAATTATATCATATTAAAATATTAAAAATTGAAAAAGAGAATGACATCAAAGGTTCACACTAAGTTGTCCATTGCGCCATTCACAACTATGATAACAACAAACTCAAAAAAGTTAAGTAGCCTCGTGTAGCCTCTATTTTAAAAAAAAAAATCAGTTTCTATGAGCTTGGGCATCATTTCACTTCCACCTCAGCCAATGAAAAGACTTATTAGCCCTCAAGCAAATATCCTACCACATGCATTATTCAAGCAGAGAAGACCACTATCACTATGGTGATGCCCAGGCCTATCGCGAGCTGAACAGAACTTCATTCTGATTTTCAAGCGCACAATGTGAGGTCAAAGTTTGCAGTTTTTTATCAGCAGATACATAAAAAACACACATGCTGATATACATCAACAAGTTATAAAACAGCTGCCTACCCATTCAGAATCTCCATCCAGCTCTTTCCAGTACACATCCAAGAGGACTGGAGCTGCAGGAAGCATATCTGGCAATGTTTAAACAAACGGGCATGTCCTCTTGGTCAGAATAAAATTAAGAGCATGTCCTCTTGGTCATAATTAAAAAGTAGAAATGCCCACGATAAATGTCAATCTATAATGAGAACAAGATGACAATGCATAATCAAACTTGCTAAAAATGGAACCTATAAGACACAGTTCATATAATTTCATACAGAAGAAGCATTTTATTGTCTGAAATTTCAATCAGAATGTGCAATCACATAAATACTGACACGCTGAATCTCATAAGAACTTCTAAGTTAAAAGTATTTGTGTGAGAATAATAATGGGATGATTGATTAATCACATGTGAAGTCCTCACATTACATACATGTACTAGAGATCATGTCTTGGTGCGATGATAGCAAATACCTCCATCAAATTGTGGTAAATCTCATGTTCGGCCCTCATCGATATTATCCCACTTTCATGTGACCAATCAACTGTCAAGTCGTGTGACTGCCACAAATGGGCCAGACCCAAAAATTAAACTTCCATTAAGGAAAACCAAATAGAATATGAACAAGCTTTCACTAAGTAACAATTATCACGTTACCTCAAATTTTTTCTTTTTTTTTTTCATCATGACATACATAACAAACTTATTTAAAATAACAAATTACCCTTCTCATAAGGGAGCTGGCTGGTGAAGACTCTCAGGCAATGACCGGGAGGTCACGAGTTCAAGTCTCGCCAGGGGTGGGGGGGAGTACTGGGAAATTCTTACCTGCTCGGTTCTCCGGGGGCCCAAGGGGATGTAAGGGCCCACGTAAGTGGGCTCTGAACCTCTTGGTTATCCAAAAAAAAAAAAAAAAAAAAAAACAAATTAAGTCAAGGCTACACACTAAATCGGTCGGCCCAAAAAAGGCATAGTAGTTTTCTTTGGCAATTATTATTTTTCTGCTCTAATATCATGATGAATTAGATAGGTAGTCGTGCTCAATGCACAATGCTACCACTTAACATGAGAAGTCAAGAACTAAGAAAAATTAATGTCTTTCGACCTTACTACCTCCAAAAGCAAGAGCCTATATCTGATGAGTCTCGAATGCATGATCTAATATTCTTAGATGGAGACACGAATCATTACGCCAAGACATAACCTCTAATACATGCATTCAGCATGAGAACTTCATATGTGACCAATAATTTCAATATTATTTTTGATAAAATACTTGTAGCTTTGAAATTTTAATGAGATCTGATATATTAGTATTTATATAAGCACGCATACTATGTTGATAGATTTTTATCGGTATGGTTGAAACAAAATGAAATTAAATGCACTATAGGCACTACACTATGCAACTAAATAAGAAAAAAAAATACAAGATAATTCAATAATATGCATATAAATATGTGTGTGTGTGGGTGTGTTTGTGCAAAATAAGATTATATTATGTCAATTATAGAAGTGAAACTCCAAGAAAACCAAAAATCTTGCATTATATTTTGGAATTGCACAAAAAAAAAGTATTTTTATGCTCAATCACAAAGTGATCAAATAAGGCATTTTTATACACAACTAAGTAAAGATATTTCACAAGAATTTCAAAATCTAATATTTGAAGGAAAAGAAACCATTGGCAATATGATTTGAGTTTCAAACCAAAAGCACTTGTGGAATATCTTACTATTTTAATGGATAACACCATGCTAGTCGAGCAACTAGTTCACATCAAAAATCTAAATTTTTCAGCAAAATTTTCAATAGCCAATTTAACAAGCTGCAAATAGAATCAGCAATTTAAATTCAAAGATGAGCAAAACAGATGAATTTAGTCATTCACCATCAGTCTGATCTTCCATTAGTGTACTACCAAACTTATGAGTTGTCCATATTTGTAGAGGAATGCGTGCCTCCTGCCAAAATTAAACCTCAAGTATGAAAATTCATGTTCTTGCAATAGTCAAGTCGAAGACAAAATTAAACATGTGATGATATGTTTCATGTAAATGAAAATTAATACCAAGGATAAAAAAAATAAAAAAAAAAAACAATATATAGAAAAATAAATTTGAAAATATGTCAAAATGGTCCACTATAGTATACAAAACTCATTCATTATCAATATCACAATTATATTTGGTACAACATTACAAACACACTCTCACTCATAACCACTGAAACATAAATTAAAAGTATATAATATTAAATAATCAATGTTATAAATTACTATAAATAATACTGATAAAATTCATATATCAAATATCATTATATAATGGGTAAACTTGATTGGGACGGTGCATAGATCGGGTGCTCTCATCAAAAGTACAAAAAAACACCATTCAAGCTGATAGTGATACATACAAGTCCACAATACTAAGCTTAGGCAAAAAAATAAATAAAAAAGAACCTCAACATAAACTTTAATGAAGATATGCATTGATTTCTCTGTTGTCTAAATATGTATTGTAATAATTATCTCATCATAAATTTTCTTTCTTAAAAAAATTAGCAACTATATACTTTGTCTGCTCGTGAAATAGTTAATTCAAAATTATATGCATTATAGTATATTTATTATGGTTGGGGATATTAACGGAAAAGAGTGTATATTCAATCTCCTCTAGTAGTTGATGTGTACAAATATCTTGTAAATAATTATTGTTATAGATATAAACTCTACATCTATAATAAATTTCAAAACAACTATTTATATCTTAGTTTCCTGATAGACAATATCGTCTCCAAGAAAAATACAAAACATTCTTAAACCTCATCTAAATATGTGATGATGTTCAACTCGAATATGAATACTAATTCAACTAGAAGTGTTCATAATTTCTAAAAAAAATATCAATTCCTAAAAATTTCTTCACATATTTCAGTATCCAAAAACTATATCAAGATAAATTTACTAAGAAAAATTTAGAAAAACAACTAACAAAACTAACTATGTAAGTTATATCTAATCTGTTCAAAATCACATAATTAATCTTACATATAATTCTCACATAAATAGGATAGTCAACTGAATGAATCACATCAAAAGTGAAATCATTATCAAAATAGATAAAAGTATCTTCAAAAAAACATTAAATATGTATCTCCTCTATAACAAAAATATATATCTCATAATATAAATTATACCTATGCCCAAAAAGTATCCAAGTATCAAAAAGTCAGTCTAAAATTTTACCAAAAGATATTCCTTAGTGTTGGTTGATCTCTAACTCTTTATCTCCTATAATCAAAATATTTACATTGATAAACAATAAAACCATCATGTCATCAAGACTCCTCTGGAAAAGAATAATAATAACAAACTTATGTAACTTAAATGAGATGAATGCTAGTGAAACCATGCAAACCAAGCTTTCAATGACCATTTTAGACCATACGTCTTCCACAATCTAAACATTATATCTAACTGTGATACTCAAAATCCAGGTGGATACTTTATATACACATCCTCTTTAAGGTCATTGTGAATAAATACATTTTTCAGTTCTAACTAATATATTATCTAATTGCGTGATCTTGTTTTAGAAATAAAAATTCATACCAAAGTTTTAAAAAATAAAAATGTCAAGCAAAGAATTTTTTGTATTTGTGAGACAAGGTATAATCCCCGAGAAATTGAAGCATAAGTTTTTTGAGTTTCATAATATATAATTAATTGCTATTTTAAAATATATAAAATAAAATAAAATATCATAAATAAAAATATAAAAATAATTCATTAAAATTATAAAAAAAATATATTAGTTCACTATTTTTACAAAAAACCATAACAAAATCATAAAATAAAAAATAGATTCAACTATAATAATAATTTCAAACTTTAACAAAAAGTCATCACCAAATCCTGAAATAAAAATTAAGGTAAATTATTTCAATTCTTTTCTTCAAG
The DNA here is from genome assembly GCA_029783825.1 of Sapria himalayana. Lineage (NCBI taxonomy): Eukaryota > Viridiplantae > Streptophyta > Magnoliopsida > Malpighiales > Rafflesiaceae > Sapria > Sapria himalayana. Next base: position 420,504 of record JAREIK010011258.1, read on the forward strand.
AACATCATCATCCTCATCTAATATATCATAGATAAAAAATATTCACTATTATGTATCCATAATTCATGTAAATCTTTATATTCATTAAATGATGCTAAATTGAACTCTTCTTTACCTTTACATCCACTTTACCTAGTATAAATTATTATTAATTAGAAATAAATATTATAAATTTTTTATTAAATTTAATCAAATTAATAATTTCAATTTTTGAATACTTATTTAATACTTCGTTATATTTCTTTTTGTAGGAATGTGAAAAATCATATAAATGATGATGTTTGAGTCTATTGAAAGTTGGATGACACAACTCTAATAGTATCAACATTAAATAACTTATTATTATAAAACCAACAAAGATCAAAGGGATGAGGAAATCTTTTTTATCAATAATCTACTCATCATCCAAATCAATCTCCTCTACCAAAATCAAATAAATATTTTATTTTCTTTATATAATTTATTCTCTCAGTTAATATTGTATCTTACATATACTAAAATATTAAACCTTTAATGTTCACGTCTATTTCATTTTTTTAGTATGTATCTACAAATAATAAAATAACAAAATTTATATGTTAAAATAAAATTTATAAAAATACGCATATTATTAATTCAAATATGTTCTAATTTATTTCACATCCCGAAGCACTACAGATAAGGCTAAGGACTCAAATAACAAACTTTTATAATTCTTGTGTTGAACTTCCAAAACACGTCTACTAACCTATAGGGCTTCTTAATGTTAGAGCATCAATTAAAATACGAAAAAGATAGAGTAGTAATAATGAGTTTCTCTAAATTCAATATAATCTAATTTTATTAATAGACATGACGACTTTATAGAAATAATATTATACCGAATATCAATATCATATCGAGTACCAAAATGATCATATATAGTTGACGAGTTACTTTCTTTATTAATTGGTGATTAGAACATGTATACAAGTAAGGAGAGAAAAAAAGATAGAGTGGTAAATTTAGGTGTATTAATTGAATTCACTTTTTATAAGCTCATAAAAAATAACTTATGATCAAATAGATATCATTCATTCTCACTAAAATTTTATTAATCTTTAACAAAAAAATACATACTCTTTAGATACTACAAAATGCGAGAAAGATATATCTCAATACATTCAATGCCAACTTGTCTTATCATAGAGATCAACCAAAGATAAAATAAATGTATGCAAAAATTTTATGATACAAGTTAAATAATCTCTCAAAGATATATGATTTAAAAAAATATAAACTTAGAAATGATAAAAGAATGCATCTGATTGGTAAAATACATTGTGGTTAAAACCATATCTCTCCAAAAATATTTTTAAATACTCTTTATAAATAAAAGTATCAAAATGTCTCGATTAAATATTTATTCTTTCATTTAGCAACCTCATTTTGTTGAGTTGTTCCAGCTCAAAAGTCTAATGCATAATCTCATAAATAATATAACAAGCATTAAATTAGTTTGTCATATATTCTAATATATTATTAATTCTCAATTTTTTAATATTTTTATCAAATAAATTTTGTATATTTTTATGAAAAATCAAAAAAATTAAAAAAATATAATTTATCTCAAAAAGATATATCCACATATATTTGCTATGTCCTCATATATCAAAGTTAATTAAATTAAATGAGTCTCTATTCAAGTCAGAATGACATATAAGATAAGAAATACTGATAAGTTTTCCTAACTAATATATTTCACACTTGAGTATCGAAATACTCTTAATTCTATAATAAATGATTTTTAATTTAATTAATGATGAATGACTAAGTTGAAAATACTCAAGTAAAATACCTAAAACACTCAAATATTTAAATATTTAAGTCAAAGAGATAACATATAATTCACTATATTCAATCGCAAATTAAGTCTTGCTCAGTCTCTCTCGAGCCAACAAATGAAGTCTTGCTCAGACTCTCTCGAGCTAACAAACAAATATTAATAAAAATAAAATTAAAATTGAATTATACAAAGATAACTCATAAAAAAAACTAATAAGAAAAGCAAAAAATTAATAATACACAAATAATAAAAATTCAAGTTTGAAACTACAATATCTAATAATAATTAAATATTTTTAGAACAAAAAAATAATATAATAAATAAAAATATGATTATCTATAATATAAATATTAACTCTTATGTTGATAATTTAATAATCTAAAATAAAAATATAAATAAAAAACTAATAATACCTGAAAAATGAAAAAATACATTGTTACCTTAGAGAGTATACTCCTCTCTAGTGGGGATAAATGTCATGTTGGATGAAATTTGTGAGGACTTATATATGGCTTCTAATAGTTAACTTGTCTTTATCAATATTATATAAAGTTATCAATATCTTCTCTGAATATAATATCCAATAGTTATTTCTAAGTTAGCCTATTTTCATGTAGTAGGTATATTGAACTAAGGTTCGTCTCCATCTATCTCTATTATAATACTTTTTTTCATATTATACAATAAAATTAATGATTCCTCCAAAAAAAAAAAAATTACACCCAATTAGAATTTTTTGTAAATAGTAATTTTTTTTAGTATTTCTACCAAGAACCCTACTTTGGGTTTCTATCCAAAATGTCACCATGCACCACCATGTGAAATTATAGTTTTTTGGCCAAAATGTCACCAAGTGTCTATTGTTCCTCACATATATTGCTCATCAATTATACATGCCTTTTCCTACCAATCACATGCACCTACTACCATCAACAACACACACCTAATGCCACTATCATGTGTGCCTCTGCTATTATCACTGTGAATGCCTACTACCACTATTTTGCATGGCTCTAATATCACCGCCACGGACATCTCCGATGCTATCAACACTAAACACATTTTGGTTCACAAACCTAGTTTTGAATTTTCTCTTGCTTAGCTTTGACACTGTTAAAAAATCAATGCTAAAAAATAAACATGTAACATTATAATAAAATTCATACATCAAATATTATTATGTAATGAGCAAAAATAATTATGATAACCCAAAAGTCATATGTTTTCATCCCATCAAAAATATAAAAAATAAAAAATAATAACAAAATTATCACATATAAAAAATAAAATATATATAAACAACCCACCAGAGGGGTGATCTCACCTCTCATCACTATGAACTAAAAATAATAAACAATTACAATACCTCGGATTAAGATGATTAATAAACATCTATACATCAAAATTGAAATAAAGAAAAATAAGCGATACATTTTTTAAGAATTTTGTGAATATATTTATTAATTGATATTGTATAAATAAAAATAATAGTGATAGTTTCATCAATAATTATTTTATGAAAAAAAAAACAATCAATTTTCTAATATTTTATAAAGTAAAATAGTAGGAAAAATAAGTGAGTAATATATTTTTTCAATAATGAGACTAATTCAAAAACTAGTTCCCAAAACATGTCGGGACATGGAGTTCAAGTCGACACGACCCGATCAAACCCTGGGTCGATAAAAAATCTAACATTGAACTTTTTATTAATGACATCAAAATGGAAAATCCAAATATTATGACGAGACATGTCGCACTATAAATGTCAAATGGGCAAGGCCGGGCTGGCCCAGCTTTTTTTTTTGGCACAACAGGGTTGGCGTGACGTGTCTATCATGGCATGGTTTTTTGGAGGACAGGCCCAGCATGGCATGGCATGGCTCGGAATCCGCCTAGGTTCAGGCTGGTTCAAGCCGGGTCGGCCGAAGTAGTTCAAGTCATATCAGGTCAAATCAATAGCAATTGCGATCCAAGAGTGTGTATTGATGACCAAGAACATTTTTTATTATTTTTATTTCATATTCAAAAAATTTATTAATTTTAATATATTTTACTTTTATATTATTATATTTTTTTAGATTACAATTATAAATAAAAAAACTATTTATTTAATCTCATATATAATATATTATGTATATATATAAATCATATATGTGTGTGTGTGTGTACTGTGTAAGCGCAAATTGCAAGCTAGCTTGGAGGCCCTAGGGCCTATATCAAACCCAAGCTAAAGTAGGTTCAGCGCATGTCAAGCATCACGCAACATGAGGTTGCCAATACACTACCAGGCTATGTTGAGTTTCCCTTTTACATAAGCATACCAGCACAATACAATGGTCAGATGTAGGCCAAAAAAAGGTGATGATGAGCCTAAGAGATCAGCCCATGCCTATGAAAAAATAACTTAGATAATTTTTAAGTTATTTATTGGCCTGAGTAACCAAACATGCACAATTGTGCCCCGGGTTGAGAAGAACTCCTAATCTGAGTCAACATATGAATCTCAACCACTATTTTAAAAAAAAAACTACAATTGTGGCTGACCAGACCCAACTGCAAGCTTTTCTTCAAACCAAAGCTAGTAATTAGATAGCGCCCAAGCTAGTATGGATTTGTACCATGTCAGGCAAAGTATGGCATTTGCCTAGTGCTTGGATCGTGATAGGTTAGCATATGACCCGGCCTAAACTGAAATGACCAAACATGCATGAGTTGGCTACCAACCAATGGGCCATGGCGGAATGCACTATTTAATAGACATATCAGGCCTAGAGGTGTCAACCAGGCCGGGCCGGCCCTGCCCGGCACGAGGCACAGCACGGTTCAGCCGTGCCTGGGGCGGCCCGGCACTGAAAAATTCCGTGCCCGGGCTCGTGCCTTGCCGTGCCTGACCCAGCACGGTTCGGCCCACAGCACGGCACACCGGCACGGGTTTGTCCCGTGCAGGGTGTCCCATGAGCCCGACCCCACGATGCCCCCTCCCGCAAAAAAGACCACGGGTCGGGTCAAATTAGATCCGACCCACGGTCCCCCCGAATCCCGACCCGTACCGACATGCAAGCCCGAGAGGGCCAGGCAAGGCACAGCACGGCCCGCCGTGCCTGCGGGCGGTGCCGGGCCCGACTATTTTAAACCGTGCCTGGACCGGCAAGGCGGCACGCTCGTGCTCAAAAAATTCGGCCATGTAAGCCCAACATGACTCGTTTGAGACAACTAATTGAAAATAAATAAAATATATGAAAGAAATCAAAAACAAAACTAATATTATTAGAACCAAAAACTTTTGATAACATATTATTGATTATTATAAAATATAATAAACATAAAAAAATAAAAAATAATAATTACATAGTGAAGTGCTCGTTGACGTTGGCTCTAAACTCAATAACTCAAAAATTTTAAATAAAAAAATAAGTCACAAAACATATAATGAATGAAGAACAAAAAATAACTACTATTGTGTTACTATATAAAAATAATAATTTATTCCTCTTTAATCATAATCAAAATTTTAAAAGACAAAAACATAAGATAAAGTCATTTTGTGTTCGTGAGACGAGACATAAACTTCGAGGCGTTGAGGAGTAAATTTTTTGAGCATCATAATAAATAAATAATTAATATTTTAAAATATATAAAATAACATAAATAACAAAACAAAAAATTAAAATTAAAAAAAAATTAAGACACCCCTTTAATATAAATATAATTAATAAATATTTTATAAAATATTAAAATTTAAAATAAAGTTATTATTATAAAATTAAAATTTTAAATTTATTTTTTCATTAATAAATAGAATGAAATACTATTTTTTTCATTAAGAAATAATATGAAATATTTTATAATTAATATTATTTATTAATTTGATAATTTTATCAAATTAAAATAATATTTAAAATTTTAATAAATTTAAAATTTATATTTATTAAATTCTCTCCTATTCCTCCCCCCTCACCCTCGCCCTTCTCCCCTCGCCCTCGGCCTCGCCCCTCTCTCCCACTACACAAAAAGCTCAATGCACATGGACCCCACAACACAAAGATTACCACCAATACTCAATGAGTAAAAAAAATCTCCAGAGAAAGACAGGAAGTAAGAAACAAACCAGATCAAAATGATTCTTCGTTGAATTACTGCCCGAGTGATCTTTTTCCATCAATATCTCCTGGCAAAATAATTTACTCTTGAAAAAGTAAATATAGCGAATGGTGGCGCCCTTGTAAGATGGGGGAAGAGTTCCTGGGAGCACAGCTCTAACAGCATCTGTATGCAGCAGCATAATTAACTCAGACCCATCAAACAAGACCAAACAAACATCCATTTCCATGGATATTAAAAATTCAGTCTTTTTTATCGAGATGAGAAAACTCCTAATATTTTCCATGGGTGAATGCTCATAAAGGCTAGCAGACACACCCACAAAAAAAAAAAAAAAAAAAAAAAAAAAAAAAAACTATGGCCATTAAAGGATCTTTCTAACTGAAACTGAAGAAGATGATCCTCTGACTTGCTCAGAAGTTTACTAGCATTTCATCGAACCTTGCAAGGGCAAAAACCCAGCTTACATGTTTTAGTAGCACCATGGGATATAATTTGATTTGAAAGTATTGATGTAGTGCAGTCCATGAAAATGTGTTCTCCTGAAATATAAGAAACAAAAAACAGGAATTACCATGTATATTTGTCGAGGAGATGATCCCAAAAGAAGAAAACAGCTTTGGTGAAACACAAAATGAAAAATTGGCCATAATTTCTCTTTCGTGAAGGTTTGATTCTTGAGCCTTGAGGTAATGACAAAAATATCAAGTATGTATACATAAGTTGAGCATCATTAAAATATGATACAAATATATAAGCGTATCGTAGATTGTGTGGGGTGCCCCAAATCCATTAAATTTTCCACCTAGACCTAGTCATTGTGCTTGTTGCAACATATGATTTGGCAACTTTATTCACTAAACTCGAAATGAAAATAAATTGTGCATGGTACAAAAATCTCCTTGAAAGTCGAAAGCAAGAATTGAATACAAACTAAATACCACTAGAATACAATGTGAAGGCAAATTGCAAGCTAAAAAAATACATAAATAAAGTATAAAATATCAAGTTACACTAGCCCCACCTTGCCCTGCCAAAAAAAGTTTTTATTAATAAAATGTTAATTCAAAATATTAATAGAGAATAATATGCATTTCATTAATAAAAAACATAATCTTGATAAAAAATCAAAAGACTCAATGGAGTATCCTTAAATTATGAACGCTCAACAAGATGGATAACAGATCAAACCTGATCAAAAGAAAAAAAAATTAATCTAGCCTAAAATGAAAAAGAAAATTATATTTTCATATTTTAAACATTGAATACATCATCGGATGCAAATTAGAATTTTTCACCCTGGGATCATCATAATGTTTGATTGTTTTTCATCACACACTAAATGGGTATAATCTCTTGGTTACATGCTCTCAATGTCAACCATATCACTTGCTTATATTTTAAATACTAAATGTTAGATCCTACTAATAAAGATACTAATGCAAGAAAAGCTAGAATATCTTGTGTTAGTTGTAACCTATGTTACACGGACACAGATACGGACACGGAGATACGACACGACAGGATACGGGGACACGACAAATTCTAAAAAACTAGGATACGGATACAACTAGGATGCGTCTTGATAAAAAAAATAAAATTAAAAATAAAAATTATTAATTATAAATATTAGGTATTTTAAAATAATTTAAAATTCTGTATTTTAAAATAATTTAAAATTCTGTATTTTAAAATAATGTAAAAAAAATTTAAATCCTCTAATACCCCCCCCCCCTTTCCCTTTATAGAATTAGGTTACCTTAGGTATTGTCGGCGTCTTGGTGGTGTGCTCCTCTTCTCACCGTTTGACGCAATGATAATTGACAACTATTTCTCACAATCGGCTTGTCGGCAAATTACTGTCGGTGGTGTGCTCCTCAATTTGTTGGAGATGTAGGAGTAATAATTAATATATAGTGTATTTCCGACGCGTTAGAATCGTAAAAATGCGTCAGTTGGTAAACGACGCGTCTGTTTTTAACGACGACTGTTTCCGAACAACGCGTCAGATATGTCTTTAACGCGTAGCCGATATGCCACGTGGCGTATTGGACACATATCCGACCCGTGTCCACGTGTCCGACACGTGGACACGGCGACACGGGTCGGATACGGCGACACGGGTCGGATACGGCGACACGGCAGTTCCTAGGTGTATCCGTGCAACATAGGTTGTAACAAAACAAAAAATCTCAATTGATATGAAATTTACAAAATCAAATTGCGAAATTTCAATTTGAATTTTAAGATCAAATAAAAATTATTAATCCAAGTATTCATTTAATTTGATATATTAACTTTGAATAACTAGATTATAATCAGCATTATATAAAATAGATGAAGATCATACTCAATATACAAAGCTCCTACTTTAACACAAAGTCTAGGAGAGATTAATATGGGGATAATTTTATCCTCAAAATTATAAGAAGATTCATCTAATAAGTCTCATACCCAAAACATATCTCTCATAGATTAAAATATTTATTATCATATCAGAGCATTACCTCTAACAAAAGCATTTAACATAAAAACTTCTCAGGTAATCAACATTCCAATATTATTTTTATCCAAATAAATTTAACTTTAAATTCATATAAGATCTAATCTATTAGTATTTATGTAATCACACTCAATCATATCTTAGACTTAAAATTTGAATCATCAACTTATAAATCAGTCCTATCATAAATATATGTTCATTTTGAATTTATTATAAATTTTATATTTCATTTAAGTAGGGAACACCCAAATTATGAATTGCGTCAATCCTCCATGTTGCTTATTTATAGATGAGAAGATAACTCATATTGTGTGAGAATTGTATGTGTATTACATTGTTATAATTCATTTTTATTGAATATTTTTCACTACATGGTTTTAGAGTCAAACTAGTTTTGACTTGTTTAAGAGGAATGTGAGTTATCACAATCAAAAACAAGGAAATAGGGGTTGATGGCGATGGTGACGTTATTATGATTACTAATACAATTATGTATTTATCTTTTGACATATGAGCTTCATTCGGGTGATCAAGTCATCTACATTGTCTACTTCCAACTATCATTTCTTTCCTCTAATTTTTTTTTTTGTATTTCCTCATGATGGGTTTGGTATCAATGGGTGTTCAGTGATGACTGACGAGAAAGCCAGGTGCCCCAAAGAATCATTAACCCTTCTCTCTCTAGCATGTTAAATCTGGACATCACCTACTTCTTCCTACACGATGATCCAATCAACAACTACTAGAGAACAAATGAGGAGAATTGGATGATACTTAAGGAGAAGCATAATGCTACCCTCACAGCTCGAGAAGTTGGTGGTTAGTACCTTTTTTTATAACTATAGAAAGATGAGACAGATCACTAAGAATCGGAATTTGATTAGATTAGAAAAAGGGTGTTTGTTATGTTTGATTTTATTTGTGACAATACTAACCATTTTGTCAAAGAGTAACCACAAGTAAAGGGCAATAATAATAATGAAGAAGCATCTCATTTTACTTACCTAGCAACCATTTAGGGCACCAAGCAAAAATAATGATGAATCAGTGAGGAGTAATTATAATGATTTTATTAATTAACCTAACTTCACTTGATCTGAGTATAATTGTAGACACCTAAATCATTCTTTGAAAAATCTCTGTGAAAACTAAAAATAACCTCCCCCTAAAGATTTAGGCCCATAAATACAAGGAGTCAACTAAAGATTAAGGCCCATAAATACAAGGAGTCAACTAAAGATTAAGGCCCATAAATACAAGGAGTCAACTAAAGATTTAGGCTCATAAATACAAGAAGTCAACTAAAGAATCTTTAGTTGACTCCTCCTTGCATAAATAAATAATAGAATAATTGAATTATCAAATAGTAATCATGTCAAATATCACTTATTTTGGTAAATTAATTAATTATTTCTTTCAATCTCTTTGACAGACTCATATGAATGTAGTTCTTAGGAATCTTAAGTGTATGAAAAGAGTTCCCTCCAAGACATGAGATTTCATTCAGAAGTCAAAGGTATAATTAAGTAGAAGTGTACACAAATTCTAGCTAGACTTCAACAAATACAAAGATAAAATATGCCATCAAGTTTTGTACTTTTCTAAAAAATAATAATATCTCATGGAAAAATAAATGACGTACAAATATTTTTAATAATATATAGACAAAGCACAAAGTTATGACATTGGATACTTATTGGCTCCAGTGGAACAGTCATTTTTAAGAGCTGATCTATTAGTTTAAATGTCAATATGTTTTACTGTGATATCCAGGTAGTCTGGCACATAATATACTTAAGACCATATGTATCTTTCCACTTTTTCAAGTTGTGTGTTTTTGATATGCAAGAATCAGCTTGAAAGGAGGTTTTAAATTTAATATTGTTTATTAGTTTAATTTATTTATGTTCTATTTTAGTCTATATGAGAACACCCGACAAATAAGTTGATTCCACTTAAGTATGTATATATTATTTTGATTTTCTATAATTAGAAACTAATGAAAACATATCATTTTTTCTTCTCTCTCCATTTTCAAAGAAACCCTAACAAAGAAAACTTGAATACTAAAAAATATAAACAATAAATATTTAATAGACAAACTCTAAGGAAAGAAAAATGAATTGTTGCCTATTCACGACCATGCAGAAATCAAATAACAAATTTACCGAATGAACATATAATTCGATCTTTTTAAAAAGATGTTTGATCCATAGTATCGCATAAGTATCATCTTTGCTTTGAGCTTGAAGATAAAGATTGAATCTCAAGATCAATCTCTCTTACTTTTCAAAAAGATAAAAATTATCTCCAAGAAAAACACAAAAAAAAATATATATAGATTATCTATCAATAAAAGTTGATGACCAACTCAAATTTAAAAAAATAACTAGTTGAACTTGAAGATGATCGTGATTACAAAAAAAAAATGTCAAGGCAAAAAAGATTTCTTCGGATAATTCAACATATAAAAAACTATTTACAGATTAGTTTATTATGGAGAATTTAAGAAACGAATAACTACACTAATTATACAAGTTTGATTATTTTGCATGTAGTAGAGCTAACTAAACAGTTCGCATTAGATAAAAAATTAATATTTGGCTCAATAAAAATATTTACTTGAGCACATACTATAAAATCAACCTCTGTGAAAATATCATTTACATAACTCCATTATGCCAACATAATAACTCTTATAGGTTAATTTATTGTGGAGAATTTAATAAATAAATAACTATACTAATTACATATGTTTGATTTTTTTGCATGTAGCATTATCAACTAAACAATTTGCATTAGATAAAAAATTAATAGTTTTCTCAATAAAAATATCCATTAGATCACATTGCATATATCATAAGATCAATATTTATGAGAATATCAATTATATATCTTCACTGTGCCAACAAAATAACTATTCTAGAGAATATCACTTTTATCTTGATAAAATATCTAAGTTTTACTAAGTCACTTATTTGAAACTATAACTGAAAGTATATCTTGAAATGATTAATTCCCAACACATCATTCTCTAAAATAAGAATATCATCCTCATGTACACAATCAAAAGATTAATTTATCATGTGAGCTCCTCCAAAAAAATCTACTACATATGAAACATAGAATATTATTGTCAACAAAAAATCTCATACGTCAAGTCCTTAGTGATTGTTTGACATTAGAGGTGGCAAGTAGGTTGGATAGCCCGGGCACAGCCCAACTGAACCGTGCCTAGCATGGCATAGCACGGTAAAAATAATGTATGGACCCGGATCGTGCCGGCCTGAGGCATGACTCATGTCATGCTAAGCCAAGCGTGCACGGCCTCGTGCCATGCCAAACACAACCTAGGTGTCTGGCACATTAGCACAGTCCACCAGCATTATTACCATGACGTAGGACCACAGACCAAAAAGCAAGGAACAGTCCATTTGGCCTACGCTCGGCTCACCCAGTCATTTTTTTTTAAATATTTTTTTAAAAGAATCTTGCCCTACCTAGTACACCTGATGGGTTTTTTTAATGAGCCCACCATATAGTTGGCTATGCGCACTTGCGTGGCACAACCCAAGCATACACGAACACGCCACCTGAGCATGAGCCTGAGTCCCCCCAACTCCTGGCAATCTTTTCAGCTATTGGAGTCCAAACCCTACCTAACAACTAACTTAAAATTTACAAAATAAGATCATGGTCATTGGATAACTTAAAATTTACAAAAAAAGATTTTGGCCATTGAATAACTTAAAATTTACAAAATAAATATTTAAAATCATAAATCGATCTACCAGGCTGTCTGCCTCCAAGCACGACCCAACCTAATCTTGCCAGGGTTCAAGAATACTAGGTCATGCTAGACAGACATGAATCAATTCGTGCTATGTCAAGCACTACATGACACAGTAGCACAACTAAACCACCAAAAACGGAGTCATACAGGCACGGCATAGCTCGTTTGACACCTCTATTTGATATCATTCAATATCTTTCATGATCTACATATAAGATTTGATTGTACTACTCAAAATTTTAGTGATTATTCCAATATACCTCCTCAAAATCATGATACATAAACACATTCTCTGTGTTTAACTAATATGTCATATGTTTGTGAGATTTGACAATTATATAGAAATTCATACTTATATCATTTAGACTAGTTAAATAAAAGTATCTTAGTAATTTACACCAATCATACTCAAGCGACAAGTCAATACTCTTACATATGGATTACCTTTTAACACACCAAAATTATCTAAAATCAGAACTCTCCAAAAAAATAAGAGGTGCATGCAGCTTTTGTTGACCGAACATAAACTTATAAATTTTTCAATATTGTAATGCGAAAGGACAATCCACTTCATCAACTTGAGTCTCAATATTAAGCATCTATCCTCGAAAATAACAAAATACTTAAAAAAAATTTATTACCATTGAGTTCAAATATAAATACCTAAGACTTCAAAATTCTTAACTAGTAGAAATTACAATTGACAGAGTTTCTAGTCCTTTCCCTTTTAGCATGTAACATCTTAAGCATTCATTTTTCCATATTTTTTTTGAATAAACAATTAGCATAATTAAAAAGTTAATTAAAGAACAAAAAATTATTAACATTAAATATGATCAAGATATTTACATTTTTGAGAAAAATTATATTAAAAAATAATACAATAAACAATACAAAATAGTGATTTAACTCAACAATTCGAAGAAATAATGATCATCGGTGATTTTGATAATATTAATGTTGAGTTCTTTTTGAATTTTGATTATGATTTATAAACAAATTAAATTTATAATTTTTTTTTTACTAGATTTTTATCTTAATCAATATTTAAATAAATTTTTTAATGAGATAATTATTAATAAAAATTAAATTTTAAATTTTATTTTCTCCTTTAAATATATAATAATAATGTTTTTTTATAATATTTATAATATATAACTTAAGCTTTAGTTTTTCCTAATTAAAATATAACCAAATTGTTCAAAAGATTAACAAACACTTAAATAAATTTAAATTACAATTTTTTTTATAAAAAATTTGATAAAAATTAAAAAAAAAACAAGAAACCAAGTAGGTACTTTGAGTGTGCATATCATGCTAAGGCCGACACATGTTTTGAGGCCGAACCATGTTTTGAAGAAAAACATTAACATTTTATATTTATAATTTTGATTTATGTAGTATTAACATGTATTTAATTTATATTTGATATGTATTTAACTTGTACCTAATATGTTTGTTACAACTTTGGGAAGCAGGGTGGTAGGTTATTTTAAGTTATGTATTTAACTTGCATTAGTAACCCGAAAAGATTATTATGTGTCGTCTCAAAAACACAAAAACACCTTACATTAAGCTTTTGATTTTTAAAATACTAGTCCAAGTAATTTTACATTACATATTTTAATTTTAAGATAAATAATATTATAAGTAATTTTTCTTCTGTAATTTTACATATATCAAACATATTCAATATCATGCAAACTTTTGATTAAAAAATATTACAAGTATTTTTTTTCATATCTTTTAACAATATTCAATATCCATTAGTATCCAAGTAATAAGGTATATATCCTACTCCAATCCCTTTCAATGGAATAGATCTATGGATGATGCCCTCTTAATTACATGAAATTCAAGGTGACTTTGTCTATCTAAGTAATTTTGATCATTTAATTTGGGTTTGAAAAATCACTATGTAATTTATTAAAATCAACAATATTCGAATTTGCCAAAACAACTAGTAAGTTTATGTTTACATGATCTAGTTAAGATTTTAGAATAATTCTAAACAAGAAGAGTGGGATCCCCACCCAGTGCCAAAAGATGGTGGGTTAATTCAATACAGTGCAACACAAAAGATGTGCAAGGCATTGCCTAATGTAACATGCTTCACATCTTGCTCTACAAAACCATGTTGAAACACAACATAAAAAATGGGTAAAAGGCTGGCAAGCTCATTAGACAAAATACATATACAAAAGCTATAAATTAATAGAAGTAAGATATAAATTTGTCTATTATACCTTTGAGAATCACTAACTCCGATGATATATATTACATCATAAGATAATCCACATAAGCAAACTTATTGGCGTGAGAGAGAAGAATTATTAATGAGTTAGATTGAAACCCAAGAACAAAAGAAAAAAATTTCAACTCATTTAACATTAGGAGTACCATACAAAAAATTGTTTGTATTGCCTTTAAACGAACAATGTAATTCAATTCACAAATCTCCCACTTTAGTGTATCATCTGGGAGAAGTTAATAGCTCGATAATCTTGATCCCAAAATTAGGAGAAACTAAATTTAATAAGTCTCAAATCTAAAATCTGCTGCCCTTGAACAAAGACACTTGTCATTATACCAAAATATGACCTCCAATAAATACATGCAACACAAGAACTTCTCAGATGATCACTAATGATCTCATTAGAAAAAATAATAAGAAAAAAAAAACACATGTTTAAATTGCGTGAGTGGCAATAATCATGGGTTAGCATTCATAGGAGACCCGGGAGCATGAAGCTCTTGCAATGGGAAGACATCAAATTTTTGTCTATCATACACCACTTTATATTGAATTTCTATGAAATATCATTTTCAAGTCTTATACTTGAGACCTTCATATCCCATGGAAGGCAACTCTTGTTTCTTTGTTCATCATGCCAAGAAAGATTAGCTGCAGTAAGGAAGAAAAGAATACTAGCCCAGTTAGAGCATCTCCAAAAGACTAGTTAAACTTCTATTTTAGTTATTTTACATAGAGGATCCTTAAATTTTGTCTCCAAGAAACTAGTTATCACGCTAGCTATTTCCCATTGACACCATTTGACTAGCTATTTCTAGCTATGACAAAGTTGCTAGCTATTTCCCCTTTATTTATTTTAAAAATATTTTCTTAAATTTATCCTAACCATGTACACTAAACATTAAATAACCTAATAAATATTTTTTTTTGCATAAATATGTATAGCACAAAAAACAAAATATATTGCAACTATTGGTTCAAATTTTAAAATTTTTTATTTCATGCTTGTTGTAAATAAGATCGTTATTAAAAAAATTAAAATTTTAATGACGTGACTTAATATTTTTCATAAACAAAAATTTGAGTTTTCAATTCAGCTCAAATAATTTTATAGTTTTTTTTTTAAAGTATAAATGATGGATCTATCCTTAATTTATAAATTATACATCAGCAGTGTGTGTTTGTGTGTGTGTTGTGTCTTTATTATTTTGTGTGATTGTGTGTGTGCTTGTATGTGTGATTGTGTTTGAGTGTGTGTGATTGTGTGTGATTGTGTGTGATTATGTTAGTGTATGTAAATAATGGTACAAGTAATATAAATATGACCGTTTAAAAATTAGTGTTTAAAATTTCAAATTTTAAAATTTTTGAATTTAATCAATATGGTATCATGGTGATAATATGGTATTTTATATATTATTTTAAATCTTTTTTTTAAGTTAGTTATAGCTAGTTGAAGTTATTAGCTAAAATAGATAGTATTGTTGGAGTTAACTTACAAAATTGAGTAGCTAAAATAGATAATATAATATTATAATATTTTTTAAGTATCTATTTTAGAGATCATTGTTGGAGACGCTCTTACATCTACAAAAGCTTAGAAGAGGAAAATGCGGACCTCTCTGCTGTTTCATTCCTGGCAGTGATTTTGGAGTAGCAAACCATTGGCCATCCAACTTCTCTATGCCTTTAATTTCAACACCAAGTGTTTCTACCAACAATGAAGAATGTTTGGATGCGACATCACTGGTGTTCGATATCTCTATCGTAATAAAAAGCGAATCACCGGGTCTGTATGCGTCTTTATCTGCTTTCAGTTTTAGTGTTGGTGCACGACCATTTTTCCGCAAATCGGCATAACTATCACCCTTGTTTGAATTTCCAGTGCCAAAAAGAGAAAATCTTGGGGTCCACATTCTCTGGCACCCAACTATCGACGTTGTGTTGATCGGGAAAAAACTTGAAATGGATAAAAAACGACTATGAACATGGGGATAGACATTGGCTAGCGTTAGATACTTAGCATACTCAAGCTGTCACTTTTGTGAAATGGATGAAGCAGAACTTTCGACGAGCAATTTTGTTAATATGGTGCCCAAATGGTGTGTTGTTCGTCGTCTTCCCGTCGACTGCGGCACTGCACCAGTCGGACGTCGTGGCCTTTCCGTCAGCAATCACCATCACGTCTCTGAATCGCCCATTTACATACCTAGTTTTTTCAAAAAAATAGCCCTTTTTTTTAACATAGCCTTTTTAACAATCATTAATTAAATGGTCATTTATTTTTTATAAAGATTATCAATTTTTGCCTTTTTTTTTTTTTTGTTTTTGGGGGAATTATGTTTAGGGTGCTACTCCAGAAAAATTTAATAATTTGAAACTTATCTTTTAAATTTTGAAAAAAAGTTATCAAAATCATAAATTATTTGAATTTAGTACACTTTATTACGTTTATACTAAACTATCATCGTCCTCTCCCATCGACCCTCTCCTATCGATCCTCTCCAATTGGCCCTTGCCCTCTCCCATCGGCCCTCTCAATTGGCCCTCGCACTCTCCCACCGGCCCTCTCCCATCGATCTCAATGGAGCTCCATCGATCTCCTATCCCAGAGCTCGTGATCGCGTTCATAGAGCTCGACCGAGAGCTCCTTCGAGCTCCAGGAGCTTAGCATCATCCTCCGTCTAGCTCCTGGAGCTCGGCCGAGAGTTCTATCAAGCACCGGGAGCTCTAACAACGAGCTCAATGGAGCTATCGGCCGAGCTCCAGGAGCTCTGCGTTAAGCTCTTTCAAGCTCCAAGAGCTCGATCGAGAGATTCATCAAGCTCCTAGAGCTCGACGATGAGCTCGGCAAAGCTCGGTATCAAGCTCCAGGAGCTCGGCGTTAAGCTATTTCAAGCTCTAAGAGCTCGATCGAGAGATTCATCGAGCTCCTGGAGCTCGACGATGAGCTCGGCAAAGCTCGGTATCAAGCTCCAGAAGCTCGACCGAGAGCTCGACGATGAGGGGTGAAAAGAGAGGGGTGAGAGGTGAGGGGTGAGAGGTGAGAGGTGAGGGATGAGAGGTGAGGGCAGACGGGCAAGGGGGGAGGGCTAGTGACAAGGGCGAGGACTAGTGGAGAGGGCAAGGGCTAGGGGCAAGGGTGAGGGTAATTTAGTAATTACTCATTTAGGGGCACTTATTTTTAATTTTTTTTTAGTTCTGTAACTTTTTTAAAAATATCAAAATGTTAGTTTTTAAATCTTAAAAAATTCATGATAAACACCCCAAAACAAAATTCCCCCTTTATTTTTTGTCTCTAATTACGTTCATCTTTTTTAAATCATGTTTTTTTCAAATCAATTTTTAGTAGTAAGATATAAATATAATTTTTGATAGGACATTCCAAAGTTGATTTTCTAAAATAAAGAACGAATATATTTTTTAGTTTTTAAAAATTTAAAACATTTTTTTATACTCTGGTTTGATCATGTTTTATAGTAGACTTGTAGCTATAAAATGAAAATTTGTTTTGGCCTACAAAATATATTAAATGAAAATTATTTTCATATGAAATAAATATTTTTAAAAAATAAAAACAATCAATCCAAACATTTTTATTTTATAATTTTATTCTTTGCTTCAAATTTTAAGTTCATCAATTCATTAATTTTTTTATTAAATATTATCATAACTCTTAGTTTTAACAAAAATTATGTACCTTTACAGCTAACTCTCCATTTGATATCTCTAAAACTCAATCAAGCGAATAGAAAATAGCCTACAAAACACCCCAATATCACTCTCCTCATTTATTCAAACATGAGACTGGCAATGCATGTATGACTCACACTAACAAATAATCTGAGCGAGTGTGCAAGCGCGCACACGCATACATAGAGAGAGTGTGTGAGTGTGTGCGCGCGCGTGTGTGTGTGTGTGGCAATGATGATAATATACATGGCACTCTATCTTGGACTAAGATATTTACTAACTTGTACGAAAAGTTAAGCAATATACTTATCATCATCTTTCCCTCCATCTCTACCTCATCCTCCACACACACACACACACACACATATATATATATATTTGATGTTTCCTCAGTGGGATAGTCAGCCTGGAAGTGCACAATTGACCCATAAAGTGCAGGATCATGTCACACTATGCCTGGTTGCCAAATTGTGACCAACCATGTATGTAGTATCTAACTTGTATGGTTATTTTTTTTTCTAAATTGCCTCGTCGAGGGCTCACTCGACTGGATTAGACCCATGATCCAAGAGCTGATCATAGTCAATCCTTGGGCATCAAGCTAATGGACCGTGCACATCGGACCAGGTACCTGGGGTGTGCCCGGCCCGGCACGAAACACAACTTACAATAGCCTAGCGCGATGCCATCTAGGCCCATGTTATGTCGAGCCAAGAACAACTAAACCTTGTTGTGCCATGGGTTGTGCCTGGGCCTCCAAGCCCATCTAGCACTCCTAAGCTAGATTGGCACCTCGAACAGTCATAGTTATTGGGGTAGTTGCTCAGAGGTGTAGCCCACAATGATCGAACGCGTACCCCCAGGAAGATGGACATCTTGAACATCCCCACTAACTGGACTATGTGTCTTGGGGACTTCATTATCTACCTCATATACTCAATGCCAAGCTATTTCCAGTAATTGCTCTCAATCTGATTGGACTATATTGATTTTTTTTTTCATAACAGTTGCTCCAAGTTAAAAATCAAGGAATTTCTCTAGCAAAGGTGATCTCCTTGATGTTGTCATGGTACATTTATATCTTACTAATCATTTTTACCATCCATGAAAAAAATAATACGATACTTGATTTTATATGTAGCATTTTAAACTTCAAACAAAGTGTTTGAAACCACAACCTATATACATATATATTAGTTTATTTATTTATTTATTTATAGGTTCGCACACACACACACAAAAGTTTATATACATGTGTGTGTGTGTGTGTGTATATATATATATATATATATATGCTATATAGGTTTACACACATGCGCACACGCACACACACACACACATATATAAAGTTCATATATATATATATGTGTGTGTGTGTGTGTGTGTATGCATATGTGTGTGTGTGTAAATGTTATATAGGTTTATATATGCACATACAAACACAAACATTTATATATATATGTTTTCAAATTCAAAAATTACATAAATTTTTTTTAGTGGGTGTGGGTGTATGTGTCACGCCGAGACAAAATTGTATTAAATATGAAAACATTTAATACAATTTTTACATTTTGATACAATTTTTACATTTCGATACAATTTTTACATTTCGATACAATTTTTACATTTTGATACAATTTTTACATTTTGATACAATTTTTACATTTTGATACAATTTTTACATTTTGATACAATTATGAGACAAAATAGTGTTCAAAGGTGCCAAAATAATGTTCAAAATTGAAAAATGATAGTTGGCACACATTTTTTACCAACTCCCATTGAAGTTTTCAGGGGGGGAAATCGGAAATTAAAAAAGCCGATCTCACTACAGCAGTACAGCCCGGATACAATTTCTGTTTTCAATCTTAGTGTCGGTGGTGTCAGACTCAGACAGAGCAGAAGAATAACCAGACATACAGCACACGCAGTGTCGACGTACCTCCTCCCGGCCCCCATTTCTCTCTCCCTCTCTTCTCTCTCTCTCTCTCGCGGCTCATCGTTGCTGTTTATCTACTACAGAACTCTGCTGCTTGCTGCAAGAGATAAAGTAAAATGGCGCTAGATTTGCGGCAAGTCGTTGCGGGGATACTAACGCTCACCATGTTTGTTATGCTCGGCAACATGATCAAGAGAGAACACTTCGATTCCTTTGAAGTAAGTCTCTGCTCTCCTCCCTCTCTGTTATATCTGCTACTTGCCTCGCGCTTATCTCGCGCACTGTTTTCTGAACAAAGTGACGCACGCGTCTCAGATGTTGAATATCGACTAGATCAATTATGTATGGTCAGGATGGTTTAAGATCTGGCTTCCGATTTCCTTCGTCTCTTCGAAATTTCACTCGTCTTCCAATTCTCGTTTGATGATTCTGCCTGTCTATTGTTTCCTGAGAATATTATTGCTCTCTGTGAAGAATTAGTTTGTGTTCAGGATCATCCATCAATCAGGAATTCAGGATTCAGGTCGTGCATCCGAGTGAGATTGTTTCGATCATCAAATCTGCAGATTATAGGAATTAATTGATTCTCATTTTGTTTTTCCGCTCCTATCTTCTTCTCCGCCGCATCAATCGAACTCGTGGCTGACATTCACGAATAATACGGACTTTGATGTTTCCGTCTGTGTTGTTTTTCCCTCCTCACAATTCTAACTCGCGAATCTCAGGATTTCGAGTTTGCCAGTGGGAAAGTTACAGAGACAGGTCTGGTGACCTTCATTAAGAAGAGTAATGGACCATGGATGGAGATTGGACGCCAGCAAAAACTCTGCTGGACGAGATCAAGTTTTGGTATGCTAACCATACAACATCAGCATTTGAATCCTCTTTTCTTTTTTCTCGACTCCCATCCATTAAATCTACCTATCTGTGTGAATCGTCTTCTTCCCTCACAGGCAGGATGAAACCATCAAAAGGCTTCATCACCCTGTCGCTGACAAATGGCCCAGAATATCATGTCTCACAGGTACTGTGTGAATCATCTTCTTCCCGTGGTAATTCAGCCGTGATATAGTCTCCCATTTGCAGCAGATTGACATTGCATTCTCTAGATTGCTGATGCAGTGGTGGTGGCACAATACACGGGGGCGACTCTTGTAATACCAGATATCAGAGGAAGCAAACCGGGCGACGAGAGGCTAGCCTCATCATGAAGCTATTACAGTTGGTAAGATCTCTAGCATTTTGATCCATACTTAGCCATTTTAAAACTTACAGGGAGTTTGGAGAAATCTATAACGTTGAGAAATTTGAGAAGAGCCTGGAGGGCGTGATCAACGTGGCAAGATCTCTGCCACAGGGAGTGCAAATTCGAAACATCGAGGTGTCCAAGGTCCCCCATCGAATCACAGAGGATCAAATTGCAGAGCAGGTCGAACCTATTCTCAGAAGCAAGGGCAACGTCAGATTGGCCACACACTTTCCATCTTCAAACATGAGGAGCACCATCCAAGGGAGTAGTCGTGATTCCGTGGCGTGTCTGGCAATGTTTGGAGCGCTGGGATTGAACCTAGAAGTTAGCGAAGTGGTCGATTCGATGGTCAGGCAGCTCCAAAGCTTGAGCCACAAAACTAGCGGCCATTTCATAGCCGTGGATCTGAAAGTGGAGCTTCTAAGGAAGATGAACTGCAAGGAAACAAGAACAAAGAGTTGCTACGATGCATATGAAATCGCCGTGTTCTTGAGAAAGGTTGGATTCAACAAAGACACCACGATCTACATCACGCAATCAAAGTGGGACAAAAGCATAGACATACTAAGGGACATCTTCCCCAACACTCACACCAAGGTGAAAGATGAAGATGATGAATAGATCGAAAGTTAACGCTGGATGATGGTGTGGTGACGTGGCTTCTTGTTTGTTGTTGCAGGAAAGCATCATGGCTCCTGATCAGAAGGCCAGGTTCTTCCAGTCAGAGGATGCTGAGCTAGAGAAGATGATAGATTTCTACATCTGTTCACAAAGCGACGTCTTCGTGCCCTCCATGTCTGGCCTATTCTATGCTAATGTTGTGGGGAAACGAATAGCATCAGGTAAGACACAAATACTTGTTCCCGCAGACATTCAGGGTTCTTCTGGCCACATTTCCAACTATTTCTCTCCCTACATTTCAAAAAGGAATCATCTGGCCTATTCATGTTTCTGCTAGCAAATGGTCTTCCCCAACCTCCACCATTTAGTTTTCTGCTAGCAGATACGGTATTTTGGGAGTGAAATTGCTCCTTTTTTCCTACTCCGTCACTTTATAATCATCTTCTTCTCCAAAAGTATCACCACACTGCCTTTTTTTTTAGCGGGGACGGAGGCAAAACTCTGCTCTATCTTGCTGCCAACTAGACATTGTAATACATTTATATATGCGTGTGTTCACGTATCTCTATGTAAGTATCTACGGGTTTGCCAAAAATGGAGGAGAGAGACTAGCCGTTCAACTTCCCCAAAACAATATGAATTTAAACAAAATAGGCCTCTTCATCATCCACAGCGTAATCTTTCCTTTTTGATGAAATTTCCAACCAAAGTAGCCGTTGGGTTTTCCTAAAATAAGCACAAATCCCCGAGCCAAGAACAAATCCACTTATATAAACTCACAAAATCAAATCTTGGCAAAAAAATATTCCCAAGGATCTTCGAGATCACGGACAATCTATCAGAAAAGATGCCAAATTCATCAAGATGCGCAGCATGCAAATCTCTCAGAAGAAGATGCCCTCAGGATTGTGTTCTCGCCCCCTACTTCCCGTCCTCGAATCTTTACAGATTCTCCTGTGTCCACAAGATCTTTGGCGCCAGCAACATCACCAAACTTATCCAGGTTTATATAATTCACACACACACACAATACACACACGCACGGACATATACGCGCTCACACGCATATATACGCACATGTATAACTATCTGGGCTCTAATAGTTGAGTGATGTACAGCAACTTCCAGAAAACATGAGGGCAGCGGCAGCAGAATGCATAACAATAGAAGCAATTTCACGAGTCAGAGACCCAGTCTATGGCTGTGCTGGAATAATATCACAACTCCAAGAACAAATCATACAGGTGGAGCTCGATATCGTTAGAATCAGAGGGGAGATTGCCCTGTGCATGGCACGTGGCCAACAGCAGCAGCAACTACAACGCCAGTTTAGAGAACAGCATCACGATGCTTGCGTTATTGTTTAACTTTTATGCGCGACACACACAAACACTGAAATAAGTTACATATTGTCCACACCATTTACATTTAAAGGTCTATTGTTAGCAGCATTTAGATAACACATTTGCGCAAGAAATATACCCCCTTCTTCTATACAGGTCAGCACACGGAATCGAAGGCAACATATTAGATTCGATCAGAGGAAAAAAAAAAAAAAAAACTGGCCCTTTAAGAATTTCGCGAAGTTCTAAACCTCATAAATGGCTTGATGAAATAGAACGAGAGGGGGGTCTTGGGAACAGGAATTAGCTTTCCGGCTGCTGCCAGCGGCCAGCTGCAAGAACATGAACAGAAAGAGAATTATTTTCTCGACGCGGAAGGGATGGGAGGGGGGGGGGGGGGGGGGGTGGCACGAACCTGACGACGGCAATGCCAACGGAAACAAGCCACATCTTCCAGCTGAGTCTCACAGTGGAGGTGAACTTGCCAGAGAACTCAATGAGGATGATCTACCAAGAACACGTGCGATGAACAAGAGTGTGCGTGCTACTGCAACTGGCAGGTTTAGAAGAAGGGGGGCTTAAGAGCAGCAGGAAACTGAGCATACCTGGAGAATTAAGGTGAACGCCACGATCCCAATGAAGAGGTGGTTCTTGGTGACTCCCTCAAAGACATTGATCTGGTCTGGCTTTCGCGCATTGAACTCATTAAAAATCTGCAAATTTCCATCAGAGATGCTGCTGCTGCAGCAGGTGGGTGACGAAGCAGCATAAAGATGGCAGACGAGTGTAGGCGGCACTTACTTGGCAAAGCACAAAAGCATTAAAAATGACAGAATTCTTCACGTTCGTGGCATGCTGACTGTCATCTTGATTCAGTTGAAGAATGCTCTTCCCTGCAAAGTTGAGTGCGAGGAGAACACTGACTTGATAGACAGCCTACAGTCAAACACAAATAGGAATGATAAAAAAAACTTTAAAAGCATAATTATTAAAAAAAAAAAAAAAACTAAGATTTTAATAATTCTTTTGATGACATCTTTTTGATGAATTACAAACATTGACACATCAAAATTAATAATAATTCCATAAATAAATATATGAACAAGTACTAAATAGCATAACTATTTAGTATAATAGCAATTAATTCCATCCAAAAAATAATTGATCTAACATTCAAGATTCATCACAAATTAAATATTTAAACAAAAATAATATCATAATGATTAATCATCTAATTTATACTTATAATTATATTTTGGCATGATAAAAAATGTATTTATATAAATATAACATCTTAATTATGAGACTCATCAGACATAATCTCTCAGAAATAAGAGTGTCATGATATTAATCTCTCTAACCCCTAAAATAAAGTAGGGGCCTTATGCACTGGAGAAGACCACATCCCCCCCTCTCTCATCCTCTCTTTCTCTCTCTTCCTCTCACCCTCTCTAAACGTTTTTTCTAAACTTTCAGGAACAAGATTATTAAGATATTAATTTCCTTAGCCCCACAATTAAATAAAAACCATATGTACTAGATATTAAGATTAATCTATCAACCCCCACAAAAAATCAGAACCTTAAGTACTAGATACTACCTCGTGCCCCTCCTCCCTCTCTCTCTCTCTCTCATCATCATCTCTCTCTCTCATCATCATCTCTCTCTCTAATATATCCCTACTTAGAATCTACAGACATATCACATATATCATTGTATATTCTACCAAGGGTAGAAATAGTAATTTTGATCAATATATCCATACTTGAAATTTATGTACATTTTGAAGATATATAAATAGACATCAGAAATTTTCATCGCAGATAAACACAATAAAAAATTTATAGTGTAGAATGAAGAGAGAGAGAGAGAGAGAGACTAGGAGATGGGTTCAAAAAAAGTATTTTCAAACCATCTTGAGCTATAAATGACGTACATTATTTTCAATGCGCCAACCTATAAAAAAACTGTCCCATGGGAAAATGATTACCTGAATGAGCAAGTTTCTCCACATGATGTTTGTTATGAGAGGTTCTCTGAGATGGAAACCAAGCACCGCATCAACACAAAGAAGAAGGCCAGGTTCTCAAGAATGGCAAAAGCAAAATATGACACATGCTGGTAGAGCCCTAAAGCACCGACCTTCTGCCGACGGGCGGCCTGTGCATTAGATGATCAGTTGGCGGTTCAGTGGCCAATGCGAGGGCGCCGAGAGTGTCCATGATGAGGTTAACCCAAAGTAGCTGCACCACAGGGTCAACAACAATCAGACCCAACATAGAGAAGCACCAATCAGGCAGGTAGAAAACCATAACCAAACCCAGAGCAGCACCTGCACGGCATTCAGAGGAACATCTCCAGATGAGACTGCTGCGACCACATTGATCACGAGGGCGGCCACATTTACAGTCAGCTGGAATTGGATAAATTTCTGAATGTTGGCATACACAGAACGTCCCCATCGAACAACCTAAAAACACAAAAACACAAAAACACGAGAATCGAGCTCTGAAAACCCCCAAATCTGCCCGAGAATTTGAACCCAGAGGCAAGAACATGGCTTGCTGACCTTCACCACTGATGCAAAATTATCATCCAAGATGATAATATCTGAACTTTCTTTGGCAACTTCGGTCCCTTGAATGCCCATTGAAAGACCTATATCAGCCTAAAATGCAAACGAGTCACCAATCAATGTATTCAGGATATGTCTCATGCATTAAAAATCATTAAATTATATCAAATAAACAATAAAAAATAATTTTAAAAAAATACATAAATATATTTTTATGATATATCTAAATAATACAGTTAAATATATTCAAATATTTTTGATCTTATGATAATTTATATTTGAATTAAATTAATTTAATATTAATTATATAATATAACATAATAAAATTTAGTCTTCTCTATATTTAATAGATTTAAATAATATACAACTATTTATTTAAATTAATAATTTAACATATTCTCAATAAATATATTAAATTATATATTACTCATAGATTAAAATATAGTTCATATTTTATTTTTAGTAAGTCTGAACAAAATATATTTAAATAATTTTTTTACTACTACGAGCATAAAATAAGTAGATTATATTAATTTTTAATTTTGATTATATAATAAAAAAAAATTAAACACAGCTAATTTTATATTCAATAGATTTGAATAAGATAAATATTTGTATCTAAAATATTAAACTAAAATTCACATATATTGTATCTCATTATAAGTCATATTTGGATTAAAATAAGTTATTTTTGATTATATAATATAAAATAATTAATTTTAAATTTTTTTATATTTATTAAATTTAAGTAAAAAAAATAATATACAATTATATATTAAAATTAATAATTTGCTATATTTCCAATAAATATATCAAATTAAATATTACTCATATATTAAAATATAATTCAAATTTTATTTTTTAAAAAATAGAATAATATAGAAATATATATTCAAGCAATTTTTTCTAATAGATTACATTAATTTTTAATATGATTTATATATTAAAAAAAATAATTAAACATAATGATAAATTTATATTCAATAGATTTAAATAAAATAAATATCTATAATTAAATAATATGACAATTATTATTTCTTAATCACAGAGGTGAAATAATTTAATTATCTAACACAAATTATACAACAAACATATCAATTCTTTTTACATGACTTTAAAATATTTTGTTTGCTTTCATTTTTTAATATAACACGATATAATTTTATTTTTTTTTCCTTGCAATAAAGAAAGAAAGATAGCAGCAATCTATCACACAAGAATGAAAATGGAGATGGAAGAACCTCGTGAAGAGCAGGCGCATCATTGGTGCCATCTCCTGTCACGGCCACGACATCTTGTTTTCGCAAGGCCTGCACCAGCAAAAGCTTGTCGTTCGGAGAGGACCTCCCCATCACCTGGCAGAATTTCACGGCATCAGCACAGGCCTACAGCCACGAGAGAAAAAGGAACCTTCTTGGAAATAGACCAACCGTTATCTTCTTGGCAATTTCCTGCCTTTCTTTGTCCGGAAGTGCACGGAAAACCGCCCCTTCAATGATGTTGGGTTCGACAGCTTCATCAATTGAGTGAAGAATCCCACACTCCAACGCTATTGCTTTTGCAGTTTGGAGATTATCGCCGGTGACCATTCGGACCTGATTTGTTACCACAGAAACAAGAGACAATGAAAATTCACTTATAGGCAAGCACGACACACCATGAAACAGAGAAAATAACTTTAAAAAAAAAAAAAAAAAGGAACCTTGACGCCAGACTCTGTGCATACTCTCACTGCTTCTTTCACACCAGGACGGCAAGGATCCTATTGGATGGATCATATTAGCTAATACAAAAGAATCAAAACATACCTCCATGAAACTACAAGTATGTTGGTTAATAATTCAAATATTTGGCATGTTACCTTGTGATAAATAAATATAGCCAACAATGATATAACTTATGAGATGAACCCAACATCAAAAGAAAAAAAAAGAAAAAGAAAGAAAAAAAGAGAAAAAAAAAGAAAAAAAAAAAAAGCAAAAAAAGAGGAAAAAAAAGCAAAAAAAAGAGGAAAAAAAGAGGAATAAAAGCAAAAAAAAAAGAGGAAAAAAAGAGGAAAAAAAGCAAAAAAAAAGAGGAAAAAAAAAGGAAAAAAAAAGGAAAAAAAAGCAAAAAAAAAGAGGAAAAAAGAGGAAAAAAAGAGGAAAAAAAGAGGAAAAAAAGAGGAAAAAAAAGAGGAAAAAAGAGGAAAAAAAGAGGAAAAAAGAGGAAAAAAAGAGGAAAAAAAGAGGAAAAAAAGAGGAAAAAAAGAGGAAAAAAAGAGGAAAAAAAGAGGAAAAAAAGAGGAAAAAAAGAGGAAAAAAAGAGGAAAAAAAGAGGAAAAAAAAGCAAAAAAAGAGAAAAAAAAGAGGAAAAAAAGAGGAAAAAAAGAGGAAAAAAAAGAGGAAAAAAAGAGGAAAAAAAGAGGAAAAAAAGAAAAAAAAAAGAGGAAAAAAAGAGGAAAAAAAGAGGAAAAAAAGAGGAAAAAAAGAGGAAAAAAAGAGGAAAAAAAGAGGAAAAAAAGAGGAAAAAAAGAGGAAAAAAGAGGAAAAAAAGAAGAAAAAAAGAGGAAAAAAAGAGGAAAAAAAGAGGAAAAAAAAAGGAAAAAAAAGAGGAAAAAAAGAGGAAAAAAAGAGGAAAAAAAGAGGAAAAAAAGAGGAAAAAAAGAGGAAAAAAGAGGAAAAAAAAGAGGAAAAAAAGAGGAAAAAAAGAGGAAAAGAAAAAAGAGGAAAAAAGAGAAAAAAGAGGAAAAAAGAGGAAAAAAAGAGGAAAAAAAGAGGAAAAAAAGAGGAAAAAAAGAGGGAAAAAAAGAGGAAAAAAAGAGTAAAAAAAGAGGAAAAAAGAGGAAAAAAAGAGGAAAAAAAGAGGAAAAAAAGAGGAAAAAAAAAGGAAAAAAAAAGGAAAAAAAAAAAGGAAAAAAAAAAAGGAAAAAAAAAAGGAAAAAAAAAAGGAAAAAAAAAGGAAAAAAAAAGGAAAAAAAAGGAAAAAAAAAGAAAAAAAAAAAAAGAAGACAAGGCATGCCCAACATCAACAAAAAAGAGATCTTTTTTGCGCACAAGGTATTGTTGCTTGTTTGAGACTCATCAGCCACATGGCCTCTGATTTTAAGAGATAAGACACACGCAACATCAACAACAAAAAAAAAAGATTTTTATTGCACACAAGGTATTATTGCTAGTTAGAGACTCATCGGACACAAGCCCTCTGATTAAGAAAAAAGATACACCCAACATCAACAAAAAAAAAAGATTTTTGTTGCACATAATGTATTGTTGCCTGTTAAAGACTCATCAGTCACACCTCTAATTATAAGACACAAAATCAACAAAAAAGAGATTTTTATTGCACACAAGGCATTAATTCTTGTTAGAAACTCATCAGCAATGGCCCTTTTGATTTCAAGTGAAAATACACCCAACATCAACAAAAAAAAAAAAGACTTTTGTTGAACATAAGGTATTGTTGTTCGTAAGACTTATCAGCTACACCACTTCTAAATTAAAAAAAAATGTTATTGCTTGTAAGAGAACATCAGTCACACGCCCTCTGATTTTAAGAGATAAAACACACAGAACATCAACAAAAGAGAGATTTTTGTTACATGTAAGGTATTGTTGCTTGCTGCAGACTCATCAGCCGCAGCCACTCTAATTTTAAGAGGCAAGGCTGTCAAGATAGATAGAAACATGCTTCAGACGCACCTTAATGCCAATAATGGCAAGCAAGACAAGATCATTCTCTGGTAAATCCCATCCATCCAATGCCTCTTCGCTAGTAGGCACTTCGTTCAGATCACAAGTCCTATACGCTATAGCAACGCAGCGCAAACTGCGGGACGCCATGTCATCAATAGCATCCTTGAAGAACTTCTGATACACAAACAAAAAAAAAAGCAAAATGATTGAATTAAAGAACAAATGTGTGCGTAAGAAGAAGGAAAAGAAGAAATTATTAAGAACCAACTTCATCTTCATCAATGGTTTGCTCACGAGCATTTGAGTCAAAATAAGAATTACAGGAGGCAAGAACCATCTCCGCAGCACCCTTCCAATGTATGTGAACCTCTGAATCAAGCTTCAAAAAAGAGAGAAAAAAAAAAAAAAAGAAAAAATTAGCCAATTCATCAGATAGAAATCGCACAAGAAACATATAATCATGCAGTTTCTGAAGGCTACCGCTTGTTGTTGGACGGCAACACCACCTCGCTTTTTCTCTGAGTTGAAAGGATAGACATGTAGAATCTTAGAACCAGACCTAATCGCATCAAACTTCATTCCCAACTGAAGATACATTCGCCAGACCAATATACATGAGAATGACAAATTCATGGCAACTTAAACCGATGGTAGAGTTCGATCGAAGTGCGTGCCTTGTGCGCCCAGTGAAGGATAGCTTTCTCAGTTGGAGATCCAGAAACATCAACGGCACCACCATCCTTGACAAGCAAAAAGCAGAGCTTTTTAGAGACCAAGATGACACTGGCAAGTCATGTTTCCCAAAACATTTTCATGGAGGAGGGGGCTACCGTTGGCACAAAAATACTCCCAGAGGTGTTTCCTGCAACTCCCTCGTACAAAAGAGAGAGAACATCATGGCGCATTTCTGATGATTTATCAGGTTGATCCAGCTTCTTCTTCCCGACATAAGCCTCAACCACAGTCATCTGAAATAGTATAGTCGTACCCCCAAATCTAAGCGTGAGAATTAAACACTTTTTTTTTTTTTTCAAATGCATGCACACCATAACTAAATTTTGCAAATCATGGAGGTCATATAAAGTGCACGAGATTCTAACTTATGCACAAGATATGAGAGATTAACATCTCAATAACATTACCCACATAAACTAGAGAGGCTGAGTATGAGTCTCCAATCCGAGGGCTAAAAAAGTAATTTATCATTACACCAAGACATTATCTTCAATACATTCATACACACCATAATCACCAACCAAAATGATAGCTACACGACCAACCCTTGCCTTTCATGAAAGTCATACCCAGTTCACAAAACCTAAGAGATTGACATCTCAATAACCTTACCTACATAAATTGAAGAGGCTGCATCTGAGTCTCCAGTTTTTTTGATATTCATAAACTAACATGATATATATATATATATAAATAATACTCATAAATTATATTTATATCTAATATTTTAATGATTTATTTTTGATAACAAGAATAATATCAATCAATAAATTTAGTCTATATTTGAATTAAATAACAAATAATTCATTAAAATGTACTATGAATTAAATTAGCTAAAATGTAGTATAATTCAAGGCCTATCACCATTAGAAAAAGATATTTACCATCACACAGGGCATGTCACCCTTAGAGGAGGACATTTATCATTACATTAAGGCATGACCTCCAATATATGCATGTAACATGAATTGTAGAAATCATGTGACCAAGGATTAAAAATATCAATTTCTACGGATATATCGGTACTTGAATTTTACGGATATATCGGTGTGTATTTGCACATGAGCACGAATCAAGAATAGATAATATCGGTCTTAATGAATATATCAATACATTAGAATTTATGAAGATATCAGAGATATATCGGTGGATATATCAGAAATTTTTATCATTGCATATGACAAAAAAGAATAACCTGATTCAATGTCAATGTTCCGGTTTTATCACTGCAAATTGTCGTTGCAGAGCCCATCGTCTCGCATGCCGAGAGCCTACGAACCTGCGGGTGAAGATAAAAGGAAATGATTCAAGAAACACACAAAATAAACCCAATTTGGCATATATAAAAGTAAAACCAATGGATTATTACCAAGGCTTTATCTGCCATCATCTTCCTCATTGAATACGCCAGCCTATGATTGTTAAAATACAATACAAAACAAACATTATACTGAGAAACATTACACGTCCACACACACAGACACACACACACAAAAGAAAGTTGAGCTATAATTTGGATGATGATCATGCATACGTCAAGGTGACAGCTAATGGAAGTCCTTCAGGAACGGCAACAACCACAATAGTGACCTGATGGCCACAGGAATTCAAAAGAGAACATCAAAAACTTCAATTAGGAAGCAATTATCATAGGTCATACCCAACACACAGGGCTCCCGCTCAGCACAGGGTATGGGAGAGATTAGTATCAAAAAGATAGTATCTGATGAATCTCAGACTCGAGACTCGTCGCAATTGAACGGAGTCACTTGTCATCGCATCAAAACACCCCTCGGGAAACAAACATAAAAAACAAACTTACAGCAATCGTAACAATTTTAACAACTCCATCTATTGCTTCGCTGAACTTAGTCTTGCCTCTGATGAACTGAACCGTGCCATCTGAATTTTCTGAATGCCCAGTGAAATATCTACGAAATTTTTAAAAGCAGAGGAGTTAAACAAGGCACCATGGCAGAGAAGCAGCCGCATGATCAATTTCAGATTACCTGGCCAGAAGAACAGCAAGCACAGAAACAGCTACGGCAAGCCCAACAATACCAATGAAAGTTGCAACTCCATTCAAGCGTACCTATCTCGAGGCAATAAAAAATTGTCTGCAAGCGTGCAAAAGAACATGGCAATTGGGTGGGACAAAAATGTGATATGGCTATGACCTGCAAGGGCGTCTCTTCCCCAGTATCCTCGGAGATACTTGCCATCAGCAATCCCCATTCAGTATTGATCCCCACACTGGTGACCTACAATTTGAGCCAGGAGCATGGATCAATCTCAAATGAAAGGCACTCATCTCGCCCCTATTCCCTCCACACAAGCCCAGTTATTTTCTACCAGCAATGTGCCGACACCATCTGCCACTTTGCAGCCAGACATTAGGAAGGGTGCCTTGTGATCCTTGTGCACCTGCAACAAATATCGATGCTCAAGCACAAGCATTCACCTTACACAAGATCCATACCGAATCAAAAGTTGCAGACCCACAATTTTGCTTTCTCCAGTCATGCTGGATTCATCTATCGCAAGGGAGTGGCCAGTAATTAAGACTCCATCAGCTGGAACCTAGATGGGATCAACGGCCAGGATCAGTTCGTTGAGAGTTTGAGAATGCCATGTTTAAATATAAAAATTTACCTGATCACCAATTTTAAGTGGCAAAACATCACCCACAACAACATCGAAGATTGAAATCTTCACACATCTACCACCTCTTTTAACCTAAACACAAAAACCTATGTAAGAGGTCATGTCCTGGTATGATAAAAAGTACTATTGTCCAAGAGTATTGACCTCTCTCAGTCTCCATGCTAAGAAAGAGCCTGGTGTATTGGACATGACATTTTAACAAATACATGCATACATACATTCATACATACATATATAAGGCTGCATACCTCTAGCTGTATGTTTCGCTTTTCATCATTTAAATTCTGGAATTGAAGAGATTGCCGATAGTCGCTGATAGCTGGCAGCAATTTATAAAGAATTACAATGCACATGGTGTACAAATGAGTTGTCAAAAAAAAAAAAAAAAAAAATGAAAAATAACCAAAACCTGTAACAAAAATAACTAGAAAAACTGCAAATGCAATGCTGGCACCATCATACCACCCTTCTTTTACACCCTGTAAAAAGAACAATATCGTGAAGAAATTAACAAGGACATCCAGAACATGATTCCAAAGTTTAGACAGCATGCTAGGAATACAAATCCATAGAGGCATGCAAAGAATGAGAATATGCTGAATATGGGGATTCTCGATCTTGTTGATAAAACAAGACAACACTAATTTAGATGAAATACAAGTGTTTCATGATAGCCCAAGAACACGCCACTTATCCTTTGCATACTTGCACAAAACTAATGACATACAAAGGCTCTTATTATATTATATTGAGGCGTATGACCACTATATAGACACACACACACACACCCACAGGTATGTATATACATACATACATACATACATATGTGTGTGTGTGTGTGTCTATAACCAATTATAAAATATTTACCATATCCCATTAAAAATATGATAATTTGATCAAAATGTATCATCAAAACATCAAGATAGCAAGTTAAATCTAGCAAAGCAGAACGCAAACTAGCCTCAAAAGAAGAAAAACCTTGCCTCAGTCTTAATTCCAAGTGCTAACGAGGCTATGGCAGCAATAACCAAGATAATGAGAGTTAAATCTTGCCATGCTTCCCAAAGAAACCACTGTCAATGAAAGAGTAAGCAACAAAGCTGCTGATAAAGCCCAAGGATTTTTTTTTTTTTTTAAAAAAAAAAAAAAGTAGCAGACCAAGAAACTGTGGCCCTTTTTCATAGGGTACGTGTTAGATCCAAATGCATTCCTGCGCTTCATTAAATCACCATCATCCCCAACTATTCCATTTTCAAGATTTGTTTTCAACATATCTGATAACCCTTTAACCTGATTAATCAATTAATTCATTTTAAAAACACGATTGCAGGGTTATAAAAAAAAATAATTAAAAAATATACTTAATACATATATGCTTACACCACCATACTGCTGTAAAGCAGAAAAATCATGATCCCTAGTCATTGTTGCAAGCTGATCACGTCCAATTGCATAATCACCACCTGAAGTTGCTGATAGAACATTGGAATCTAACAGATCAGAACAGCACATTGAAAACAATCAATAAAAGGAAAAATACAAAAATTTTCATCAGACGAGATTCAAAAACAGAAGCCCTCATGGCTGATACATCAAGAGCCCCTAGGAGTTTGGTGAAAAAATGAAGATTATATAGGCATGATCTTAGAGTGACTGCGCAAATGCCATACCAATCTGGCCTTCTCCAGCCAATTTGAAAAGCAATGCAGCCTGAAAAAAAGATGCAATTATTCAATAAAATGGGGTAGCGTTGCAATCAGCAGGTAATTATTTGGTGATTCCTAAGCATTACTCTGACAACTTGAGCATGGGTTTTTATCAATTTTTTTCTCTCTTCCTTTTCCTCTTCCTTCTTGAGGTCCAGAGTGTATCGAAAGCGGCGCGAGGCATTTAGAACAAGTGCTGCTTGCTGCAATGAAAACCCAACAGAATGTCCATGAGCACGAGGGATTATTGTGTCAGCATAAATTATTGTACGGACAGCAAGGCTAAGCAATCTAATAGATGGGGTGCACGAAAAACCAAACTAAGAAATGAAAAAAAGATGGGGTGCGCAGGGGAGGCTCAAAAAAAAGAAACACAAATAAGTAAGCGTATCGTGAAAAGGATGAAACCATAAGTATTATGATTGCCGAATTACATTTTGAATTTGTACTTACCCTCCACCGTCTAAGGGTCTTGATCGAAGCATTCTTGGTGTAAGGAACGTCAAATGGGTTAGATTCGTCGACGGCATCACCGCCATCGTCAAAACTGATGAAGGGTCCGGCCTCCAAATCTCGCTGCTTTGCGGAAGAAGACGATGGCAACAACCCATTGGAGGAGCATCGACTCATAGCTGTTCTGATGCTGAGATACGAAAATGGCGAAAACTGCGAGAGGACACAACTAATCGCAGAAGCAACTCGCCCAGGAAACCAAAGCTCCCCGACAAATAGTTTGGAAAATACTGGCTGCAGCTGGAGCTGTGTGAGAAAGTGCGCGAGTATCGGGACCTCCCTTGTTAGGGTTTCTTAAAAATAGAAAAAGCAACTGCAACACCCAGAAAGCGATTAAGATGCTTCGGTGGATTAGAGTCTCTAGTTCCAAGCAACTGCGGAAAATACATGATCAGTGTGGCCTGGCAATCAAATTAGTACGTTGGATTTCCCACCGCGTGATAAAAAAGTGCAATTAAAGCAGACACAATAAGTGGGCAGCAAGAGGAAACTTCTATGCAACTTCCCGCGCATGATTTCAGTTATAACCACCTCACCACACGGCTTGGGTCTCCGGTCTTTAGCACCTGTTTCCATTGCCATTTGCTCGTTGCCTTAGTCGACATGTATTTAGTTAGAGCTTTGGAAATCATACATTATACATATACATAACACACAGAACCAGATGGAAGTGCCTTTTTAGTTTTTACGTATTTTTCTGTCAAAAAGACAATTTTGTGTTCATATCAATAAAATTACTTTTGGAATAAATTTCAAAAGTATACGTGCACACATATATTTTGTGTTCATATCAAACCTACATATTTTTCAAAAGTATCTGTGCATCTATATATGCACGCATATATGCACACGCACATACTATTTGGGCACACATATATGCCTATACATACAGAACTACAAAGCCAAATATGGATATATACCAACAAACACATTTATACATTTCTTTCAGGAACTATTAGTATTTTTTAATGTTAAGACATCATCATTTTTGCACATATATGACCATATATTGGCGCAAGTGCGCTCTTGTGTGTGTGTGTGTGTGTTATTTAAAACAACAAAAAAACATTGTTTTTCAAACGGAAGTTGAAAATTACCATTTATTCTTCATAAAAATAAATAACTTGTGGTGTTTCATATCCTGATACAAAACATGATTCATTAATCATGGCAATGGGCCGGTTGGATTGTGAGCTTCAATATCAACATGCCGAATTCCAGGAACAAGCTCCTGTATCTCTTTCTCTAGCCTATCAACTTCACTTCCTAATGCATTCACTACTTCCTCCCCTACCCAGAAGGCAAAAAAAAAAAAAAACCCCTAAGACAGATACAGATACAGTGTTGAGTAGGGAGAGAGAAAGAGAGAGGATACCATAATTGGACATGATCTTGAGAAGGTGATCATCATCTTTATCTCTTGCAGCTTCATGAAACTGAAAATTGGGCATTTAAATAGAAAGAAGGCACTGAACAAAGAACACGGACATGGATTGTTTCAAGTCAAGATTAACCTGCGTTGCCCATTCTTCACGGCCAGTTCTTGTCAGATAATTCTGCACTACCATCAGCCCATTGAAATCTGCTGAATTATGAAGCTGTGTTAATCTGGAGAGTTGTGATGAAGAAGAAGAAGAAGACACATGGACGATGGATCTGGTCACTCAGATTTGGCAATATGGTGTTTTAGAAACTCCCATATGTGAAAATCATATCTTGGGACCAACCCATTAATCCTCACATCAAACTGGAAATCAACACATGTCAACATGAGACACGGAAAGAAACTTTTTAGACACAAACTCAACAACTTAGTTTGAGACTTTCGTTAACCTAAAATATCATTCAAGTTCATCAAAAATAAAATACAATATATGTGTGCGTGCGTGCGTGTGCATGAGAGATATTATCTATTGTACAAAGCTCGTGCTTAGCGCAAATTCTTAAAGAAATTAATTACAAAAAACGACTATAAGTCTCTAATTACAAAAAACTACCTCTATATAATTACAAAGATCTATTGTAATTAAACAAATGCTATATATATATATATATATATATAAAAGAGGTTATACATATTATATTTTAACAACCTTACCTTTAAAAATCAAAAAAACTATAACTATAAGTCTCAAATCAGAGCTATAATTGAACGAATTCACTTATGATCACACTAAAGCATGATCCCTAATACATGTATGCTACACGAAGACTTCCCAGGTGATCAAATATCTCAATATTATTTTGATACATATAATTTTAATTTCAAAATTATATAAGATATAATGTACTAATATTTATGTAATCGCATATTGATAATGATAATAATGTTAATAGAAAATATCAAGTCTTAAGTGGCTTCCTTATATAATACATGAGTTTCAAAAAAAGAAAATATCAAGTCACTGCCAATAGTGATATGGTTCCCTAGTGATAGTCTTGTCGGTCATGCCAATAGATTTAGTTGGTCATAGTAGGAAATTAATAATGCTCTAACATCATCATGTAGTACCTTCCCTAGTGATAGTCTAATATCTGCTGCATGTTCAACAGTCAAGATATAAATTATAGTAATAACCTCATCAAAAAATTTTTCCCTAAGAAAAAAAGTAGATAGTCTCTATGTGTATTGTCCTCTTATAAAAGTTCAAACTTGAGACTACGCATCTCATTGCTTGACTATGACAAAACTAAGCTTGAGAAAACAAAAAAAAAGGGTACCCAACCTCCTCAAGTAGGTATTGAATTCAAAGTATTTCACACGTGATTATCATCACTGCCCTAAATTCTAACTCTGCATTGGATCTCAAACAACTCCATCTAATAGTGTTTCATATGCAATTCCTCCTCAAGGTCACTCATGGAAAAAGATATTCTCCACTTCACGTGTAGCTGAAGTATTATTTAGTGTTTATACTACCGAATATTCTTATGTATTTAATTGATAGATAGTTAGATAGAGAGATAGATAGATAGACAGATAGATAGACTAACAGATATGTAGATAAATAGATAGACAGATAGACATATAGATAGATTTATTGATTGACTGATAGATTGATCATATAGACAAATATATAGATATATAGATATATAGGCAGAGAGATAGATAAATAGATATATAAATAGATAGTTTGAGAAATAGATAGATAGACAAATAGATAGATAAATAAATAGATAAATAAATAGATATATAGTTATATAGATAGATAGACAGA
Organism: Sapria himalayana; assembly: GCA_029783825.1. Taxonomy (NCBI): domain Eukaryota; kingdom Viridiplantae; phylum Streptophyta; class Magnoliopsida; order Malpighiales; family Rafflesiaceae; genus Sapria; species Sapria himalayana. The sequence continues at coordinate 458,892 of JAREIK010011258.1, forward strand.
TAGAAAGGTTGACAAATATTCTAAAAGACATATAGATATAAACACAAATACTCAAATAGACATGTATTCAAATTGCTAGATAAATAGATTGATTGAAAGAAAAATAGACAAATAGACAATTTGATAGATATATAGATAGACAAATAGACAATTATATAGATTGATAGATTTATAGATAGAAAGATAAACAGATTGATAGGTAATAGATAGATAGACAGATAGACAGATAGAAAATAGATAGACAGATAGAGAAATAGATAAATTTACAAATATATAAATATACATATAGATAAATAGACAAATAGACAGATAGACAAATAGTTAGAAAACAAATAGACATATAGATAAATAAATAGATAGATAGATAAAAAGATAGATAGATAGAAAAATAGACATATAGATAGATTGATTGACAAATAGAAAGATAGACATATAAAAAATAAATAGATAGACATATAAATAATTATATTTAGATAGGTAGACAAGTAGACAAGTATACAAATATAGAGGTAGACAAGTAGATAGAAAGATTGGTAGAGAGGTGAAGAGGTAGACACGTAGACAGACATATAGATACATAAAAAGATAGAAAGATAGATAGTTAGATAGACTAATAGACATATAAATAGATAGATAGATTATAGATAGATAGAGAGATAGACAGATAGAGTGATAGATAGACAAAAAGATAGATAGGCAATTATACAAATAAACAACTATATAGATAAATAAAAAGATAGAAAAATAGACTAATATATATTTTTATAGATTGATAGATTTAAAGATTGAAAGATAGAAAGATATGTTGATAGTCAAACGGGATAAAAGTTTTCTAGAGTATCGCTAAGGGTTTAAACACTAAGGGTTCTGTTTAGTATCTCTTATTGGGAAGGACAAATTACTTCATGGAAAAGCCATGTCAGATGTTCAATTGGGTACACCTGACAGTGGCATATGGGCCTAATCCCATGCAGAAAAAATGTATGTATTATTATTGTGGAAGAGCCAGAAAAAAAATGGTCTAGTGCAGAATAATTACATGAAGATTACAAGCAGGAATATTAAGAGTTTTAACAGCCTCATTAAGCACAAGGAGGTGCTAAGACTGATTAATGTCCAGCACATCAATAACATCGGGGTCTTGAAGACAAAACTAGATTCCCAAAAACTAGCTCAATTGATGGAAGCAAAGTTCAAAAAATTCAACTTTATTGATAACTTTGCTTTACATGAAAATAGGCAAATCCTTGTATTATGGGATGAGTTGACTAGTAAGATTAAAAAGCTATCTTCCTCAGCACAATACATTTACTTGGAGGCATCTCTAGAAAACTACTTTAGGACAATCTCACTTCTGATGATATTCCAAACTTAAGCTCCCAGGGTCATCCTTGGGGATTTTAATTCCCAGCTTTCTGGACTAGGCAAAAAAGGGGGAATAACGGTCACCAATTATAAATGCTCAGATTTCATAGACTGTTGTTTCACGTTAAGTTTGGAAGATGTTCAATCCTTAGGATCATATTACACATGGATAAAAAAAAAGAAAAAAATGGTCACCAATTATAAATACTCAGATTTTATATACAACTGTTCTACATCAAGTCTGGAAGATGTCCAGTCTTCAAAATTGTATGACCCACAACCCAGTATCGAGGCTCGTGGACATGGTTACTCGGGACAAGCTGAGAATGGCCTTGAGCCCTCGACGGATTCAAAAATTTCGTCGGGGCATCTGGCCCCGAATCGGACCCGTGGTTTATTTGACCCGAGTCCAATCCACTACCCTAATGGTAAAATTAAAAAAAAAAAATTGAATGTAAGCTATTAGATCCTACCTCCAATAGATATGGGGCAGAATCCGACGGCCCAGATGATCTTGCCCCAAATTAATCATTAAAAATTAAAAAAATTAAAAAAAAAAATTTTTTAAAAAAATTATTAATCTATAAACCTCTCATCTCTCTAAGAATTATGTTTTTCAAAAATACAAATCTTTTAATTCTTATTTTTTTCTCTCTCTAACCCTCCTAGATTTCTCTCTCTTGGGAATTAGGATTTTGGTTCGGTTTTTTGGGGCTCGCAACTTAGGCTCGATTTTGGTTTTTATATTTGGACTTTAGATTTGTGGTGCACGTACTTTACGTTGCTTTACAAGTATTTTATTTTTTTAATTAGTTTATTGTTAACTTAATTTTAAAAAATATTAGTTTTTAGTAATCTTTCACTCTCTCTCTACTCAACCCTCTTGTCTAAAAATAATAATAAATACTAATTTTAATAACGAAAATAAAATTAATTTAAATTTAGAAAATAAAAATCTCACATAAAAGTCTGAAACTACTGAAACTTTAGTTTCTCCAGTATCTCTACCCAAATATTTAAAAATCAAAAAACTAAAAAAACTTCGTGTGTTTAAACTCACTTTAATATAATAAAACAAAAAAATTTTAACAGTATTTAATGAAAAATAGGCACTGCGCATATATGGTAAGAAAATTTTAGATTATAAGAGTTCGTATGAGACTGAGTACCATAAGAAGCATGCCAAACAATGCAATAAAATATATGCTACATTAGAACTTAGGCAAACCCTACTCAACAGTGAGTTTTTTTAATGCTAGATACAGTTCAGCCTCAAAATTTACACACTTCATATACCACAGCGAGTTGGGAAGTAAGAGCATGGCTAAACTGATCACCACGATGAGTATTCCAATTAGATTTTTGGAGAATCCAAGGATAGTCAATATGATGTAGATATTTTTTTCAACCTGCATATTTTAAACTCACAGTCAGTCTGATATCTGGACTAGTCACGATGATGTATTTTATGCATGCCTCGGCGCCCACTATATAGATTCAAAATGGACTCTAAATAAAAAAATTATAGAAATCTCATAGATCCTTCATTCTCATGATGACTCGACCATTTTTAAGTGCATGATGAAAATCTTTAGAGAATATAAATTTCAAAATAATAGTTTAGTATCACATTCGATAACACATCTAATAATGAAGTCGCGATTAATATTTTTATTAAGAATATTAAAAACAGACCATTAAGAGAGATTTTCCATATTAGATGCATGTGTAACTTAATTAACCTGATTATACAAGCATGGATAAAGATGTGTTCCCCCACTTTAGAAAAAATATATAACTCACTAAAATACATTCGCACGCCTCGCAGATAACAGGAGTTAGGTAGTCTATGTTTGTTTGCGAATCTTAAGAAGAAATTCTAATTAGATATGAGACACCACTAGAATTATACTTACATGATGTTTGAGTCATGTGTTGGATACGAACAAGTGATATCCGACTACGTCAATAGTAAGAGTGACTCACTAATTATTGACGACACTGACTGGGTTACAAAAATTTCATTTATAAAATTCCTAAAGATTTTTTATGACATGACGAACATGTATCCGTTAGTTTAAAGTCACACAACTTGCATTGCATTCAGGTGCATATGTAACATTAGTAGCATGTTTAGGAATTATCGAGATGACCCGACACTTAGCGATATAGTTGTAGAGATGGAAACCAAATACTTAAAATATTGTCCACCATTACATCTCTTTATTATCTGACTGCCTACATTGACCCTAGGATTAGGGTGGAAGGGGTAGATAATGTTTTGACTTATATTTCCTCGTGCATGAACATGAAAAACTCACCTAAAGAATTTATTCACGAGAAATTTACTGAGCTTTTTACATACTATAATATAAGGTATTGTGGTAGTAGTAGTGAGACTCTGAGTACGGAAATAAATACCATATTCAGAGACGAAGACTTTTCCAGTTAGTTAGCGAGGAAAAAATAATGGGATGGATTATCAAATAAGAGTGAGCTTTCTTGGTACTTAGATATTGATTATTACTCAATCTTATCACATTCAGATACTAAGAATCTTGATATATTATAATAATGAAATCATACAAGTCCATATTTCCAGTACTATCTAAATAGCACAAGATCTACTGACTCCTCCAGTGTCGAGCGTAACATCGGAGTCTATCTTTTCTATTACAGTAAATATTATTTTGAATAAGAAATCAAAATTATATTGAGATGTTGTTGAGACTTTATCATACATGAAAAATTAGTAGAATTCTAACCTGGACATCCAAAATCGCATTGGGACTATAGTAAAAATGAAAGAATTTCTAATGATGATCCATATGATAGTAATTTTGATATCGAGGATGACGCTGCCACTTGACGCCTGATGATTGATAATTTTTGGATTGTGACACTTATGTTATACTTATGTCTGATTCTCAATTTTTGATTTTGAAACACTCAAATTTTATTGATATTGTATTTGACATTTGGTTTGACTTTGCCATTTGTGTTTCAGTTTCAGACTTGCTGTGTTTATTTAATTTTTGGTTGTGAATAATGCTTGAGACTTAAAACTTATAAATTTATTTCTTTTATTTTGCTAAGATTTAAAATTTAATTCATATTTAAGTTTAATATTTTATTTATTCATATCTAAATTCAAATTCTAACTACTAAAAAGTAAAAACAATTAATATTAAAAAAAACTTTAAAAGTATTAAAAATTTATAATTAACAATTTGTAAATTTTTAAACATAAACTAAATAATTATTACATAAATAATAACATTATTTTAAAAAATATTTTAATTTCAAAAACTAGCCCAAATGGGGGCCATAATTGGCCCAACCCAGCATGGTATTTTAACGACCGTGCCTACGGGCCGTGCTTGGCCTTAAGAAACCTTGTCGGGCCAGGCATGACAATATTTCTGTACCAGGCCAGACATAATATGGTTTCTATACCATGTCTGGCCTAGCCCAGTACGATATTCCAATTGGGTGGCCTAAAACCAAGTCGGCCCAGCCCAGCCCATTCGATACCTCTACACATAAACAAATGAAAAAGTCTCTAACAAATTAGATAGAGTGTTAATAAATCATTGTTGGGCTAATTTGTGCTTTGATAGTCATGCAAATTTCTTCCCATCGAGTATTTTTTCTGACCACTATCTAGTAGTATTGTCTACTGAGAAAAGAGAAAATGATAAAAAAGTCTCATTTAAATTTTATAATATGTGGTTAGCTCTAAAATGTATAAATCGATAAGTAAGTTCAAACTAATAAAAAAGCCTTTGAAAAAGATAAATGAGCTTCAATTCGGGCATATAAGCGAGTTGCACTTGCCAGAGACTCATTACATTCGTTTCAAGAAAGAATGTTACAAACTCCTAATTCTGCTCTTCATGAAGAAGAAATTATACCGAGGCTAAAAAACAAAAAGTTAGAGGAATCAGAATTATCATTTTTGTGACAAAAAGCAAAGATTAAGTATATAAAAGATAGTGACCAGTGCATGAAATTCTCTCTTTAATGAACTCAAAATTACAAAAGAGCAGGATCATAGCAATTATAAAGGAAGATAGTCATGGCCTACCTTCCACATCCCAAATGAAAGTTAACCATGAGTTTCTGGGGTATTTTACCTCACCGTTAGAAACATCAAAAGAGATGACACAAATAAAAACAAATATAATCACTAATGAAAAAACTTTAAATGAAGAGCACTAAGCAAACTATTTCTTAAATTCTCGAGTGAAGAGATCAAACTTACTCTCTTTGAAATGGGGAGTAACAAGTCACAAGAGCAAGTTGTTTTTTTTTCATAAAGAGAAAATGCTTAGACAAATCAACCATGTTTACTTTGCCCTAATCCCCAAATCTCCCCATGCCTCCACTATTCAGGATAAAATGCACATTTCTTGGTGTAATAATATCTATAAATTAATACAAATTTTGTGGCTTCCAAACTATAATTGATATTAGAAAACATTATAGACCCCTCTCAAGATGCTTATATTGAAAAAAGACTAATCTCAGATAATTTTTTGTTAGCACAAAGCCTAATAAAAAAATACACAATAAAGTAAATATCACCGAGATGTTTTTTCAGTATTAACCTTGCAAAAGGCATTTTATACGGTAGAGTGGGATTTTTTACTTAAAATTCTGGAGGATTTCAAATTTCCAATTGACTTTATTGAAATAATTTGGGAATGTATCTCAACCCCTACCTACTTTGTATCAATTAATGGGCAGCTGCATGATTTTTTTAAAGAAAAATGGGGACTAAGACAAGTGAATTCACTATTGCCATACCTATTTGCTATATGAATGAGGTATTTATCAAGAATCCTACATAAAATTGTACGGACAAAAGTATTCTCTTATCACTCTAGATGTTTGCCTTTAAAAAAATCATATTTAATGTATGTTGTTGATATTATTATTTTTTTGCCACGGAGACATTTTCTTCCAATTTAATTCTGAGCACAATGAAAAAAATTCTCATGGGTTTTACGACTTATTGTTAATCTCTCCAAATTAAATATATTCTTTGGAGGAGTCTATAGAAATGAAACAAAAGATTCTCACAAATCCTAGATTTTTAAAAGGATCTTTATATTTCACCTTCCTGGGTGCACCTTTATCCTCTAGGAGACTTATATCATTTTAATTCACTCCATTATTGAAAAAAATTACTGCAACAATACACCAAAGGGCAGACAATGTTTTAATGATGGCCAAAAGATTGAATTTACTTCACACGGTATTACAAGGAATAGAGAAATATTAGTTCTCGATAATCATACTTCCAACATCAATAAGTAATTCCATTGAAAACTTATTTAGAAGATTTCTTTGGGAGACCCGATAACCAGAAGGCATCATCCCGGGGCTATCTGGAGTAAGGTATGTACTTCTATTGATAATGGGGGACTAGGCTAGAGGTGTCAAACGGGCCGGGCCGGGCCGGCCCAGCACCTTTGAGAGATATTTCATGTCAGATGCATGTGTCATGTTATTAACCTGATAGTTCAAGCGGGTATGAAGGTGTGTTCCCCCGCGTTGGAAAATATACGCAATGCACTCAAGTATATTCGCACTCCTCGCAGACTACAAGAGTTTGGTAATCTCTGTTTGTCTGCGAATCTTAAGAAGAAGAAATTCCAATCTGATGTGAGACATCATTGGAATTACACGTACCTGATGTTGGAATCATGTGTTGGATACGAACACGTGATATCCGACTACGTCAATAGTAAGAGTGGCGAACTTATTGTTGACGACACTGACTGGGATTCAGGAATTTCATTTATGAAATTCCTGAAGATATTTTATGACACGACGAACATGTGTTCGTCGGTTTATACGCCCACCACTTGCATTGCACTCCGTTACATATGCAACATTAGTAGCATGTTTAGGATGTATCGAGCGGACCCGACGCTCAGCCATATGATTGCAGAGATGGAGACCAAGTACCTGAAGTACTGGTCCACCATTCCATCTCTTTATTGCCTCGCAGCATGCATGGACCCTAGGGCTAAGGTGGAAGGGGTTGAAAACACCCTGACTTTCATTTCCTCGTGCATGAACCTGGAAGAGCCACCTGAAGGGTTCATTTACGAGAAGTTGACAGACCTATATACATACTACGATACTAGGTATGGTGGTGGTGGTGTTGAGACTGTGAGTACGGACTCTGATACCTTGTTCGGAGATGACGCTTATTCCATTAACCTAGCGAGGGGGAAACGTAGGGGTGGACCTTCACATAGGAGCGAGCTGTCTCGGTACTTAGATACCGATTACTGCTCAATCCTATCACCTTCTGACAATAAGAATCTTGATTTATTACAGTGGTGGAAATCATATGAGTCCGCCTATCCCGTGCTATCTAGGATGGCACGGGATCTACTAACTCCTCCGGTGTCGAGCGTAGCATCGGAGTCTGCTTTTTCTGTTGCAGTGAACGTGATTTCGGATAGGAGATCGAGATTACATCCAGATATTGTTGAGGCTTTGGCATGTTTGAAGGATTGGGAGGAATCGAGATTTAGCATCAGTGATCGTGCTGAAGCTGGGACTATGACAGACACTGCAGTCGCATCCACATCCACTACGATGGCGGAGGAGCTGATTACCGATGATGATGACCCATATGATACTGATCTTGATGTTGCGGCTGATGATTCTCATTATATGCCGCTTGACGATTGATGCTCATCTGCTCTTTTTTTTCGATATTTTTTTTATTTATACGCTTTGTTTATACTTTGTATTATACGTTGTGTTGAAGTTGAAACTTATACTTTTTTTTTCGGAGTATTGGTTTCAAAAGCATGAATGGTAATTTTTATTTGCGTAGTTTAAATTTTTTTTAATTAAAATTTTTACTAACTTAATGTATTTATTTATTAATTTAAGATTTAAATATTATTTTAAAATTTATTAACTTTAAATCTTAATATTTAATTAATACATTATAATATTAAAATATGCTAAACTTAATTGAAAAAAAAAATAAATTTTCTAATTTTTTTTTACATACTTACATTTAATTTTAAATGTAATATTTTTTACAAAAAATTTTATTTTTTATTTATTACATAAACTTTAATAAAGATAAACAGAAACTTAATAAAAAAATTTAAAAAAAAAAAAAATTTTTATAATCTGCCAAGTCAAAGTGCAAAGTGCCAAGCACGGGCCGTGCGCCCGTGCCCGTGCTTGGCTGTTGCCTGTTGGCTCCCTGGACCCGGACCCCGGTTGAGCCGGTCCAGGAGACCAGGTCCAAGCCAACCGTGCCCGAGCGGGCCGGGCACGGCACGGCACGGCCTCGCCGTGCCCACGGGCCGTGCCGTGCCCACGGGCCGTGCCGGGCACGGCACGGTAGCACGGCGGGGCACGTGAAAAACGGGCCGTGCCGTGCTGGGCCGGCCCGTTTGACACCTCTAGACTAGGCCTTTTAAACCTCTCAATATAGAACAAGCCCTTACCAAAAATTTGTAGAGAATTAACAAAAAAGAGGATACGTTTAGAGGTGTCAACCTCTCAATATTCTTTGCACGAGGCACGGCACGCTTCGGCCCGCGGCACGGCACACCGGCACGGGTTTATCCCATGCCGGGTGTCCCGTGAGCCCGACCCCACGATGCCCCTCCCGCAAAAAAAGACCGCGGGTCTGGTCTGATTCGACCCGACCCGCTGTCCCCCGTATCCCGATCCTCTCGGACAGGCAAGCCCGAGCGGGCCCGGCACGGCCCGCCGTGCCTGCGGGCCGTGCGGGCCCGGGTTTTTTTAACTGTGCCGGGCCGAGCACGGCACGGAAGCACGATCGTGCCCTAAATAAAGGGGCCGGCCCGTCCTGGCCCATTTGACACCTCTAGATACGTTATGGCTAAGATGGATTCATAATACTTATTTAATAAAAGAAAGTAATTGAAAATACAATGCAAATAAAGAGGATATGTCCTTTTAAAAATCCCTAATATCAATTAGGGATATCTTAATCAACAAGACAAGTGGGATCTCAAATACAAAACAAATATTAAGAAAATGGGGAGAAAATAATAGGATTGTAGCCGACTTATATACTTTTCTATCAAATACACATGCCAATGTGACACCCCTATGGACCAAAATTATTTGGTTCTGTAATTGTATCCCTAAACATATAGTCTTTCTCTGGACAGCAAAAGTAAAAAAAAATATGGACAAAAGACTAGCCTTTCTCCACTCCAAGAAATTTCGCATGCGAATTTTGTGGAGATCAAGAATCCCTTAACGATATTTTTTTCAATGATCTTTCTCTAAAAGAATTTGACGGGAAATGACAAAGTGGGCAAACATCAAAAAATCTAAATCCAATTGATGCAAAATTATCCAGTATCTTCAGAATGATGAAAAAAGAATATATTATAGATTTCCATGAAAATATCTTAAGAAGATATATTTTTTTCAGCAATAGCATATTATTTATAGCGGAAAAGGAACAAACGATGACATAAAGAAAAATCTAGCAATTCCAGCATCAATTTGAAGAAAATTAAAACAGAGATTTATATTGTATTTAACAAAATATATAGTAATCTGAAATTGGATTAATAATTATACAGAATTTAGAATTTTTATTACTTATCAAAAAAAAAAAGAATAATAAGTCATTGTACAACACCTAACTTTTGTTATATATTCAAACATTATATAATTCAAGCTAATCTGAACAAATATTACATAAATTAAATAAATAAACTCATAGATCTACATTTAATCTCATAATATGAATATTCATTTTACTAGAATTAAGTTATCTTTTTATTAAATAACCAAACTGTCAGTACAATTATAGATGTCAAATAGGACGTGTTAGGTTGACCCGGCCCATTTTTAGCTGGCCTAGTCGTGCTTGCGTGCCGAGCCATGCACGGTTATTGTACCGTGCCGTGCCTGGCCCGGTTCTGTGGAGGTCAGCCCGGCATGGTTCTGTGAAGGTCAGCCAGAATCCAACAGGTTCGGCTTGGTCTGGCCGAAACCCTAATTTAAAAAAAAATTAGGTTTTCACCTTTTCGAGTGCTATGCAACGCGATTCTTTTCAACTTCTGTCGGGCGAGAGTCGCCCGTCGGGCTCAACTTCTGCCACTGAGGCCGTTTCACGGCTCGTGCCGAGGTACCGTGATCATGGGTCACGGTACCATGCCGGGCCAGGCATGTCACGAGGCCTGGTTGGCCTCGGCACAGCACAACATGATTGGTGCCGTGGACAGGCACGGCATGGGCACAAGCACGAAAAATTTTCATGCCAGGCCGGCCCAGGCACAATCGAATCGTGCCGTGCCGTGCCTCGTGTAGAACCAGGCCGGCCTGGCCTGGCTGACACCTCTAAGTACAATCCATATGGATTAATATTTAGATTAAAATTTTATCTACTACATGTATAACCCATGTACTTATAAATCTTTGCTAACGAGATACTCTCATTAACAAGCTTTTGGAACATCGCTTAACTAATGAATTAAACAGCATAACAAAATTATAATGTATTTTTAACATCATTGTTAATTATTATTTATTTGATTAGTTAAAATTAGTTGACATAATTATTCTTATAAAATAATAATCCTTTTTTAGTAGTGGAGATAATATTGAATTTGATAAATTTTTCAGAATATAATTATTAAATCTTGTCAACTTATTTGAAAAGATAATAGTTATATTTTAGTTTTTGTTCATAACTTTTTTATTTTTTATTTTTTAAACAACTCTTAATTTATTGAAACTCTTGACTAAACTAAATCATTTTGACCCAAAATCAAAGGAACTAGACAAATAATTACTAGATAAAAAATTGATAAATAGTATATAAAGGGCACTAATAATAATAGATAACCTCAAGAAGATAATGGACAAATTATCCAATAACTCTTCTACCACCATAACGTACCTTGAGAGATTATCTAAGGTCCAATAATGATAGATAGTTATTTGAATATTCAATTATAACTAGTAAATACCAATTATTTTGAGTTGAAGTCAAGTTTTATAATTATGGTTAAACAACACCAATATAGTGAATGGAGCATCGAAAAATCCTAATAGACATGTTACAATATATTTGAACCTATATGACACAATAAAAATAGATAAAAGTTAACCCCAACACAATAATATTATATTTATTTATGTTTTTAGTAAGTGATAAGGTATGAAATTGATTACAATATTTATCGTTGGTCTCCATTGAGAGTTAGGAAGAACTAGTTAGGATTTTTCTTACTAAATTCTTTCCGTCATAAATTACATTTTAATTAATGAGCAAGATAAATCAATTCTAATAAGATGAGCATGAGATTATATACACTGCTTGAGATTATTTTTAAGGAGTTGGTGAGGAGATATCCTCAACATATATTAGAATTATAGTTTCAAGCCTAAACATTTAATAATGAGCTGAATTATAAAATGAATTACATGATTGATGTGGCCAATAGATTATCAATTATAAATAAATCAATAAATACAACTTATTATTTATTTGAGGAATCAATAAAAAATAAATATCAAACTCTAATAAATCATTCTTAAAAAAAAAAGATAAGATGAAATATTTATGTCGGATTAGTTCATACCAATTGAAGTGAAAATAAAAACTCTTTTAATAAAACTTGATACCCAAAAAAATAAAATAAAAGAATATTAGAAAAGATTATCATTTTACAACAACAGGAATCAGTAAAGTTAAATCTCATTTATCAAATAAAAAAAGCTAATCAAATACAAAGAGAAATGATACATGTTTAGATTCAACAACAATATCTCAAAACATTACTATCCGAACAAACAAAATTATATGAATTTTTTATATTGAAGCTATGGAAATAGCCTATAAAATATTGAGCAATCTTCACAAAATATTAGAAACAATACTATGAGCTATAATAATCAAGGAAGCTCAAGCTTTAATTATCAATCATTACAAATAAAAGAAAAGATGATAATGAAAGAAGAGAATTAAAATTCAAGAAAATCGAATGGGAATGCTTAAAGTAAAAATAGATAAAATAAGTTGAATGATAAAAAATATAAAAAATAAAATAGGATAATTGATGTTATTAATGAAAGAAAAAAGAGTAAATGAACTCACAAATAATAGTGAAGTAGGTTTAAAGAATTATTTCTTTATATTACTTAAAAGTAAAAAAGAGCTACAAAGACACTACTTTGAACAAAAAGATCTTGAAACTTATAGGACTGATAACTCCACGACATTCCCAAAAGTCACAGCTCTAACTAAAATCTTCCAAAAAGTGGCAACCCCTACTAAAGATAGATCGAAGAACAAATAATATAATTCCATAGTACTTAACAAAACCGGGACTCTAGAGAAAATACAAGCTCAAATCTCACTCAAAGATATGAAAGAGATAAACAAAGAAAAAGAAAAGCGAATAGAGATTACCTAAAGCTAAAGCTATGAATAGAGATTACTCAAAGATACGTGAGTTTCCAATAATTCTTTTGTTTTCACCTAGGAAGCACGGATACGTCTATGTATAGCCGTGTCCATGTGTCCGACACATATACACGCGGACACGATATGGACACACGTCAGATACGTGTCCGATATGTCATGTAGAGTGTCGTTGACAAATTCCGTGTCCGATACGCCATGTGGCGTATCGGACAGACGTGTCGGAGACGTATCCAACACGTTGTTATGAAACCGACGTCGGTTACGAATCCGACGCGTTTTTACGATTCTGACGCGGCAGAAATACACCGCCGACAACTTTGAGTGGCCGATGAAGCCGACGAAGCTGATTGTGGGATTTTTGAAGTTTCGAAATAGTACCTAAGGTAACCTAATTTGATAAACAGTAACAGGAGGGGGGGGGGAGTTGGAAGCTGTAACGGGAGGGGACAGGGGTTAGAGGGTTTAAATCTATTTTTTTTTTATATTTTAATTATTACTGTTTGTTTAATATATATGCAAAATATAATAAACAAAAATTTATTATAGGGAGGGGGGGTTAGAAGCAGTAACGGGAGGGGGCAGGGGTTAGAGGGTTTAAATCTATTTTTTTTTATTTTAATTATTATTATTTGTTTAATATATATGCAAAATATAATAAACAAATAATTTTGATGTATATAAACTAATTTATTTTAATTTTAAATATATTAAATTCTGTTTATGGATAATATTTGTATTTATTTTTTTTATCATGCCGTATCCTATTCGTATCCGTATCCTAGTTTTTTAAAATTTGCTTCGTCTCCGTATCCTGCCGTGTCATATCATTGTGTCCGTATCCGCGTCCGTGCTTCTTAGGTTTTCACAATGGTTTAGAAAGTAAAAATTGTACGAATAAATTAAGAAATTTATCAATATATTCTAAAAATTAGAAATAAATATACTATTTATCGAAAATCTAACTCAAATACTAAACAAAGAGCTAAAATACCTAGATTACTAGAAAAGGTTATGATAATCCTACCAGGTAATATGATGTACTCTTCTAGTGATCAAGACTATCAGTAATACTATTATTTTAAATAATTTAAACTTTTGTCACTCTCACAAGTGCTTCCTATTTTTCCACATTGTGAAGATTAGAATTGATATACTCTTACCAAATAAAATTGTAATCCAACTAGCATCTCCAAATGAAAAAAGATAACTTATCTCTTAATACTAGAATCATAGCACCTTAGGAAAGAAAAATATTCTAATCAACCAATCTCAATATGATGCCTACTATTGAGTTGGTCATAATTAATATCATATCCAACACTTAGCATGCAATCTCAAAGAACTCTGCAAATCCAGTCATCGCATCCAAGCTTGTCAATCTATAACTAAAAAGATGTAGACTAACATTATATATATAATATAGTTAGATGCATATAATAAAACTATCGCGTCCTAAACTTTCTTATAAGTTGTTCAATAAGCAAATATTCTCTATATGTCATACTCATGGACGTAATTCATTTAAACTGCATCCAATCATCAAGTTGTCATTAAGTAATGTAAAAATAAAGTTGGAATGTCATATCATTCAAAATCAATAAAATTCAATTAGATATGCCCAAAACTACTCAACAATCATAAAAATTCAATAATACCCAAACAAAATAGACTAGAAACCACAACAAAATTAGACACTTAGAGCCTACTATAGTCTCTACTATATCAAATTGACATGGCAAACAATTAGGACATTGATACTCAAATGTAAAATCATGTCAAATCACCAAACATGTATTTTTCATTTTAAGAACAATTACAAAAATTAATTAGGGGGGATGATAATGCCCCTCGAATGATGCCAAGATTAAAAAAGGACTATCAATGGTGAAGGTGAAGATAGTCATGATAATAATGTCGATGGAGGACATGCAATGGTAGTGAGCCACTATTTGATAATTCTAATATCAATGTTAAAATAATATACAAATGGCAATCAAACATGAAATTTTATTTCTCACTATATAATCAAGTATGATACCATGATGCACACAAAATTAAAAAAATTAAAGAACATCCTCATATATTATTTTAACAAAAAATAAAATAAAAATACATCTCAAATACAAAATAAAAATAGAAATGATAAAATAAAATAATAGCAGCACAAATAATGATCTTTGTAAATCAATTTTAACAAAAAATCTCATTCAAACTAAAACAAACTAAAAGAGAGAAATTCATATATTCAATCTTACATAAGTTGAGATTAAAACCTAGTGATGATGATATGATGATTCTGAGTTTGTTAACATTTTTTTTACTTGTTAAAATAAGCAGCTTGTCATTCTGTCCAAATTATGGAGAATGGTTGTTGGGTATTTTAAGTGTCACATAAAAAATTAAAAATCCCCACGGGCTGCCACAAATAAACTGAGAATAAACAGGCTTACATATAGATGATGAGATGAAATGATTCTGATTTCATCATTTTAGTTTGTACAAATGAGCAAATTGCTATTACTCTTAATTTTTTAACAAAACTAATAAATAATAACATTTTCTTCGGCAACCACGCAGCTCAGATCAAGAAATTCATAAAAAAAAAAAAAAGAGTTCACCTATTTCTGCCTTAAATCTAAAAAATCCAGGACCAATCACCTCACTTTTACAATCATATAGAGAATCTACTACCTAGAAGGAACAAACAAGCTCAAAATGGTTATGTTACAAAGGAAAAAAAAAATTGAACACATTGCACCAGTCATCAATACCGGGTCACTTTTTAAAAAACAAAGAACTTTTTCCATGTCATGATCATCAATTGCTCTGCCAATCAACGCGTGTCTATTCCTCTGGATTAGAAAGATTGCCACCTGAAAAAATATTTCAAATCATTAAGCATATGGTAAATTGAAACCAACTTGTAAATAATTGAAAATTTGAGCCAAAGATTACATTTTTAGCTAATGTACAAGCATAAATATATAAGAAAAATTATACACTCAAGAGAACCAAGGCATGTAACATGCACTCTTAACCAAATCACTAACTTACAAGTATAAAATTAATAACAATCCCCAGGGCAATAATCCAATAATATCAAGCATATCAATCATAGAAAAGAAAGTAACAAATTGAACCCATTCAAGGATTCATCAAAATATTTAGAATCTAATCTTTGATATAAACTTGCACATAGACAAAATCATATCAAGCACATAGCTTAGGAATGCAAGTGAGTGGGTGTAGATAGGACCCATGGTTGGCACTTTGTCTAAACCTACGGAGAGGCACCTTAACAAAGGTGAGCACCTTATGCGAGAAGTATCTTCCCTAGGCACTCCTCATTTGTCATTTGGAAAAGACAATTTGGAATGGAATAGGCTATTTTTTTTAGAAAACAAACCCCTGTTTTGACACTCCCCTCAATTTTGCGTGTTAGTGAAAAAATTAGCGAGTTAGTCACTAGTAGAAACTTAGACTATAGTGAACCATTATATTTCCTCTTTTTAGATGAAAGCATGAAGTGTCAGTTTATATAAATATGCTTAATCCTCAAAAAAACTTGCTTAGAAAGAATGTAGCATGTTGACTTACTATCACAAAATGGTACAATTAAACCAGAGCTTTAAAAAAGTGATCTTGACTAAGTATCTGATGCGCATTAGCTCACACATAGCAGATATCATGATTTTATATTCTACCTTAATGCTCGATTTAGTACACATAAGCTTGATCTTAAATAGTCAACATCATACAGATTTAATTATTAGTTTCCCAGAAGTCCTAGAAACAAATTCCTTAATTTGATTGGTAATAATAAAATGAATTTTATCAAGGGCATGATATCATCCTCAATAATCAAGAGATTCTAAAAAAGAACAAAAAAATTAAAACTACCAAAAAAAAAATGTAAAATTAAAATATAAGTACTCCAGACGAGACATATAATATTACGTATAACACTTCCTTTATTACTTATGAATTCTACTAGTATTATCATATTTTAGCATAACCACTATATCTTTGTGAATTTTATCAAGAGGAATTTTTGTTTTAGTGTACTAAATATAAAATAATTAAACTTCTTTTTAAATAAAAAAAATACACCAAAACTTCAAATAATTATATTTTGGTACATTAAAAATTAAAACCCAATTTTGACTCATTACATGTCATGAAATTAAAAAAATATATAAAAATTTATAAAATTCATTTAAATAACATGATAAATCATAAGACGGCCAAAAAGGTCACTATGAGTTTGTGGAACCATAATATATTCATATTGAAATAAATATAGAAATATATAGACATATATTTATATCTACATATAAACATATATATATATATATATATTATATTTATATCCATATAAATATATTATGATTCCACAAACCAATAATTTGAATCATTTATCTGGGTGGCTGAAGGCTTTTGATGAAACTTGTTTGATGTGAGTTCAAAACTAATAGTGAACCTCTTAGGCCGTCTCACAATTTATCACATAATTTAAATAGTTTTTAAAAAAAAAATTAATTTGTTGATGTGTCATGATGGTAGAAAATCGAATTCCTGATTTTTTAATATACCGAAACATAATTATTTTATGTTTTGATCCATTTTATTTAATTTTAAAAAAAAAATTTTTTTATTATTATTTTATATTAGTGTACCACAACACTAATTTTCTTTTTATCGATCTCACACTCTCATATATGGCAAGGATGAATA
This sequence comes from Sapria himalayana, assembly GCA_029783825.1. NCBI lineage: Eukaryota > Viridiplantae > Streptophyta > Magnoliopsida > Malpighiales > Rafflesiaceae > Sapria > Sapria himalayana. Next base: position 476,458 of record JAREIK010011258.1, read on the forward strand.
ACAATATCACCAACTTGTATAACCAATAGAAGATATAACATCTTCTGGTTCACCATATTAATCTCAATATTACACTTTCTTGAAATACAACATTCAATAAAATTATTGAATCAATGATTGAATCCAATAAAAAATATCCCCAAAAAAATTAATTCAAGAATCTCAGAAATTATACCTAATTCAATATATATATATATATATACACACACACATATACATATCTCAATAGCAAAGGCTCACCATAGGACTCATTCCAGTATGAGTCCATGAAGGATTCAATTATGAAGAAGATAACAACAGGTCTATTGAGATTTAATTTTGTCTTCATTGTGTTTTTTCTTTTTCCTTTTGTAGGGAAGCACTCGGTAATTGAGTTGTCTCAGCCCTTTATATATATATATATATATATATATTTTTTTTTTCATTTTGGAGGTTAATAAAAATAATAAATTATTTATCTCTATCTTTATCTATTCACCCCAAAAACTAAAAGCCACATCAAAAAAGATTTGGGAACAACATAATGATGATGTAAGGTGACATACATGGCGGTGCACCATGCACCACCACCAACAAAGAAGTGTGATGTGCAAGTGCCAATGTGTGACATAGTGAATGTGGTGCGGTACACAGACATGAGCAATGGGACATGATAAAATAGTCGTGAAGCAACAAGACTAGTTGTGTAGTAGTGTATGTAGTGACGTGACCAATACAATCAAAATCTACCCCCAATTCAAAATTATTATTTTCCAATTCAAAAGTATAATTTAGAAAAAATATTAATTTCTTCCTCACGCACAACCAAAATACCATGACACACCCAACTTTGCTAGATGCACGACAAGCAAAAATGATTCTATCCAAAAAAATACTACCACCACCTAAGCTATAGAAACAAAGAAAAGAGAATTGGAGGAAAGAATTCATTCTCAACTTTTCATTGAATTAACATGTGTATACATGCAGAAAGGATGATCTATATTTCCTAATTATTTACTACTCTATAAGTTAACAAAAACAAACTAATTGGATATTCAATCCTAAAAATACCATTGCCACCCTAATTTGAGCCACAATACCACAGGAATCCGTCGCCACTACTTCATCACAATGTTGACGAAGTGAGCATTGATGCATGTTACACACAATGGGTGTGCGCCACCGCCAACCATATATGGTGGCATGCACCGTAAAATGAAACTCCATGTGCTTCGTGCTAGTACAGTGCATGTGCATGCCTTCTATCTAAGGTTTTGTACCCATGCAAGTTCTAGGATCTGTTTCCCCTAGGGATTTGACTTTGATACCAAATGAAATTTAAAGCTGAAAAAAAAATATGAAAAATGTAAAAACTATCAACAATGTATACATGGGCCATGGGAAAGCTGTTATAAAAAAGGCTAATTTGAATGGGGCAGCCAACAAGCTGAGTCTCCTATCCATAATGCAGTAAAATAAAGTAAACAAAAACAAAAATTATCAACCATAACAATATATATTATAATATATTATTATTTCTCAATATTTAATTTCACAATTAATTTGCATATTTATTATTTTATGAAAATGATTAAATATAAAAAAAATAATTTTGTTTTTAAAAAATGTTAAATACATATAAATATGGAATATTTATTAATAAAAAAAATAAAATACTTATATTTATTACAGATGATGAACCTAAGAGATCTACAGACATCAGTATATGTCAAATAAAATAAATCACTACTAATAATAAAATAACATGCCGATTAAGAACTTAACATATTTTTTTAACTGACATACCCTATTATAAATAACCAAATGTATATGGTGTCTCCTCATAGTACATAAAAATTAGTATAAATCATCTCTTTTGATCAAAAGTGAAATTCTTCTTGAAAATCATGCATTCAAGCAAAACAATGTCAAGAAGAGAAAAAATAATATTAAAATTAAATTATTTTATAATGCAACTAGTTAATGATAAACTCAGAAAATGAGGAGCATATAAAATGTGTCAAAAAAAGTAGGCTCAAATTAATAATTTGGTAACTAACTCATTGAAAAAAAAATCTCTTTTAATTATTTTTGTTCTAGTGGCAGATCTATTGAAAAAAAATAGATAAAAAAAGTTTTATATAAAATAAATATTTGTTCTATAGCCAATCACATAAGAATTGACCATAAGGATATATGAGTAAAAAACAATAATATCTTAAACTAGTGGTAAATCTATCGTCTGAGCAAATATTAATCTATCATACTCTTCATTACTTATGGTAATTATGTAAGCGAGCAAACTGTATCCAAACCAATGTCTAATATGAGTAGTTTGATTCTCAACTACAAGAGTCCAATGCAATAATCGCCATTTCCTAGGATGTAATAACCAACACGTTGTTAGAGCTCGTCCTACAATAAATACACATGAAATTAAATTTTTGGTCTCTCCTTATATCTCTATACCTACCACCACTCCTATAATTTGGATACCATCAAGCAATTTTGAATATTTCTTAGGGAAAACTAAAGAACACAACAATAAATCTCTAATGGAAAACTAGGTCCTCTTAATATTTAACTCCCAAAATAAAATAATTGTTTTTGAATAAATATAAATATAAATATAAATATAATTATTATTATAAAGCTTCTAAATCTAACTATCAATTATAGGTTTGTCATTACAAGGAATGCCCATGTAAATTGAATCACTAGACAAGCAAATAAAGTAATAATTATAAAAATATAACAAAATCAAAAATCCCAAAACATTTGAGATAAGTTGCAAGAACTAAACCTTATACAAATATCCAATTCAATCAAATAACATAATAATAATAATAATAAATATGAATCAATATATGTCTAAATTAGTAAGTTTCATATCATATGTCAATAGGGTTGAAAATAGGTGATACATCTACTATTGTACATAACTAATTCCGAACACATTATCCTCCTCCCTTAATTATTAAAGATATTTTCTTTTCTCTTTTCATTTGTTTTCACTGAATTCTCAAATTAATATTTCTTTTCATTCTCCTAGTTCTTTAATATTTGTTGTAACAGCATTTATTTGTGTAAAAAACTAACATAAATTTTGATTATGAATTTAATAATTGAGACAAATAATATTGTCGATGTAACTTATATTGATAATAAGATTGAAGACGATGATGATGCTGGAGATTTTACCGAGCTAATCAATCACATTTGATAGTTCAACAACAAAAATAAAAAAAAAAATTCATTAACATATATGTACTTCAAGTGCTAATGTGTGTGAATTTTATTTTCATCAAAATTCAAAATAGACAAAAATATGCACAAAACTTTATACATAAACATTAATTTAAATTATTCAATAGTAATCCTTTAAAAATCCATATTGTTCATTAATTTAGTGAAAATATCCTTAAAATGTATATTAAGAAAGTCGAATAAAATAATTAAAAAATTAATAATGATGAGTAAATTATCATAATTTATTATGGTTCGCTGACAATTAGGGACTAATAATGTCAATTAATATTTATAACTAATTTATCAATGATTTTTCAAGAGTCGCCTTATTATCATAATCATATTAAAAAAATATTTTATATTTAATATACAATGATTTATAAATTTCAACTAGAAACAACTACATCAAATTATATGACATGATATAGGTTGATTTAACAAATAAAATACATACTCTAAAATTTTAATTTGCCTTAACATTCAATATCTAGAGAAATAACATGAAAGAAGATTAGTTATATATAATAGCAGATTACCTAGATACAAAATCTTTAATTCAATAAAAAAATTAGTTTGCAAATAATCAAATGCGAACAAAATAAAAAAAAACAAGAATATGGTTAGTGCCTTTTACGAACAAGACATTAGCAAATGTATTATAATCATGATCATCATTATCAAAAAGCAATCCCGATATAATCAAAATCAATCACATAAATTTTAATTCTATAAATAATATAATTCTCACACAAATATTATCATAAATTTTTCTATGTTTACTTTCGCTCACGATGTTCATTTAATTTTTTAATGAAAAACTTATTTTTTACATCATCCACTAGTTTATCAATTTAAATATTTTTGAATTTGAATTATGTATGATCTAATTTTTACATGTTTAAACAATATAAGATATCTCTCTCTAATTTATTTTTTGTATGTTTAATACATACATATTTCCAAACCATCTTACTTTATATTTTGATCATTTAAATTTTCTTACAAATTCATCTTACCATACAGTCATACACATCACTATTATGATCATCTTATAAATATTATTATTACAATTTTCTTATTGCTTTTATTATTTTTTTGTACTTTTAATGAAAGTATATAACTTGTATGTTGTTACAATCACTATTGTACATTAATTATATAAAGATATTTTATATATGAATTTTTATATAATATTAATTAGATTTATTTTTAGTATTATTTTTTATCATGATATCAATGTCAACCTAATAAAAATTTACCAATATGTCGGTGAATAGAATGGTTATGCATATAGCATTGAAAAGCAAGTTGTGCAGCAGTGGTAATAGTCACGCATGGTGATAGCAACAAATGGACATGCAATAGTGGCAACAAGCAAGTGTGGTGGTGGCAGCAAAGCAAACATGCACGATGGTGACAGTAGAGGAGCGGATGATTAGCGACAGAAGGTGTGAATGATAGTAGGAACATAGTTGTGAGCATTTTTGGGAAGCAACCCTAATTGAATGTAGTGGTGGTACATAGTGGCGCACGATAGTGCAAGTGACACAAGGTTTTGGGCAAAAACTCTAACCAAAATTTTGACAAATTTATAAAAAAATAAAAATAAAAATTTGTATAAAAAACCCTAATCAAGTGCATTATCTCATCTAGGTGGCACACAATGATGTTTTAGGCAGAAACTCATATCATATGGATCATTGGTCAAACTAGTCTATCGAGTAGAATATGAATTCCGACGTATTTTATTAATTTATATGTCTCACACTCTAGTATAAAGATACTTCTAAGACCATGATACAATATCAAATGTTGGCTAATGATAAGTGACTAAATCAAGAATATACAAGTAAACAATCAATCATACTCAAATATCTAATAAAATATTCGATTGTAAAAGAAAAAAATAAATAGTCCACATTACTCAATTACAAATAAAAGCTTCCACGAAATCTTTCAATCTTACAAATAAATATTAATAAAAAAATAAATAAAATCCAAATTAAATTGATTGATAAAGCAACCCTCAAAAAGAAGGCTAACAGAAAAATTAGAAATAAATAGATCATGTGAAAGAAAGAAATAATCCAAACATATGCTACCATTCCCAATGGGTTTTTAAAATTTATCAATAACTTTAATAATACTTAATGAACATGAAAAAAAAATACTAAAAAAATAATTATTAATAATATGACTATTAGCACGTTTGTTGATAATTGTAAAATATAAAGTTAAATAACAAGCTAAAACCAATAATATATGAAGAACGAGAAGTATTTTTATTAAAGATTAGTATTATATACTTCTCTCTAGTACATGCCACGATGAATGAATTTTATAAAAATTCCTAGATGACTCTAGTAATCATGCTATTACTATGAACACTATGTAGTACTTTTTCTTCATATAATATGAGAATAATAATAAAAAATTAAGTTTACATACTAACATCATATCACTATATAATTATAGTAGTCAATCTATCACTTTCAATTAACACATAATTTTAATATAATTAGTGACTTTGTGCCAATTACAAGCACTACACCAAGATTCTACCTACTTTTTTTCTTTCGAGCCTATTGTGCATATACAATGCACACCTATTGCACAGTGAGAGCCATAAATTCTTCAACCAAAAATTTTAGACAAAATTGACAAGCAGAGTTTTCTATATAAAATTCAGCAAATTTACTCACTCACACCCTGACGTATAATAAATTCCTAGAATATAAATAAATTAGCTTTAATTGTAAGTTCAAAATCAAGCTATTAAATAACAAAAAAAAAAAACTCCAATTAAAAAAAATCACATAACAATAACATACAACTTATGACCTTACATAATAATAGGCCAATAAATTAGCAGCTCACAATTTGTATGCTATCATTCATAATAAAATAAATTAAAAAATAAAATAATGAGGTTTGATTTTGTTTTTTTTACTTTTTTTATCTTTCATTTGTTAGGATAACCCAGCATATGAGCTACTCCAAGCCATTTGTATGACCTTTATATTTGTTGTTGTATTCTGAAAATAATTATTTATGATTAATAAACTTTTTTTATTCTCTTCTTCTCTCTCCCTCCTATAAAATCAATTTATTTGAAGCCCTAACTCAGCATAACATGGTAATTGTGCCTCCCATCCACATGTGAGTAGCAGCTTTGAGTTGCACAGACGACAACAAATCTATCTATTTTCATAATTTTTGCATAAAATCATATTGATTTATTCAAGTTTGTCTCTGTTTTAAATTATCGTAAAAATTTATCATATGATTTATTTTAAATAAAAAAAAAGAAAAAAAAATAATTAGACATATTTGTGTTGGTATAAAATTTGTGTTGACCGATCAAATGACATTGAGCTGCTTCTTTCAAAGATTTATCATATAATGACAAAAACATCTACGACTTATTCATCACATAATAACATTAAAAGAGTTTAGACATCTAGCAAAAAAAACTCTAAGAGTCAAAAAATTTGTGTTGGACATCCTCAAGAGAAGTGATAGAGGTTATACCCTAGTTAAGTTTTTTTTTTTTTGTGATTCAGAGACTATATAACAGACAACTCAACCTACTCAAATTAGATCCTCTACTATCACAACCACGAGTCATATTACACTTATGCTTCCAATGCCCTTTCTGGCCACCATCCCACTCTAGGTTTATGTTATGAATTCAAAGTTAATACACACTACGAGTAATCGAATAATCATGTCACTACCATAATTTGGACATCGTCATCACAAAGTAATAATAAGAGAGCTAAAAGATCTAGCAAATTTACTCAGAGAAAGAAAATAATAGACTTTTTCTTTCTGCTCTACATGAGATTTGGACATCCTCAATAAAAGTGATGGACATTGAACTCAAAGTTATGATACTTTTTTTGAAATTCAAAGGCTATACAACAAACAACTCGACAAACTCAAATTAGTTCCTCAACTACCACAACTACTAGTCATCTTACACTTCTGCTTTCTCAAAAAATACATGTCAGTCTTCTTTATTTGGATGTTACTGGCATAGACAAAGACACATCTACGTCCAATGCCCTTTCTGCTAACCATCTCACCCTAAATTTTTGGGTTATAAATTTAAAAGTTAATACATATGATATTGTCAGTCGAGTCAAGAACAACGGGTAATCAAGAAATCACAATTTTTTACTTACTTTGTGGAGTTCAAAAGTTCAGGCATTATCATGGAATTGACACCATTATAAGAGTTTGTGTCTGTCGAGTCAGGAACCATGATAATGTCAATGTTGGGTATACTTGTTTTATTCAAGATCTCCCTTTAGACAAGGAAAAGGTTGTACATTTCATCATAAGAGTTATTATGAGTGTCAATATGATACTCTTTGATGACAAGTCCTTTAAAAACATAATCTAATATAACACACCTTCAGACACTATAGTTGTAGGCTCATTCTTGTGTCCAATTGTTACTTCTCACATACGAGTAACCGCTAACAATACTCTTATGCTTACACATGATACTACAAATATTATTGACATTAAGAAGAGTAGTGACATCTTTCCTGGAGTGATGTGCCAAGGAAATAGCCTAATGTGAGTGTCTCATTAGACACAAAATTTGAGTCTGCAAAAGAGAGAAAGATGAAGATTATAAGACTTAATGATTCAAACATAAAAGTATATGGTAGATAGATACGTCAATAGTCTTCCTCATATGAATCTTTTGTCGCATAAATTAATCTAGTTTGGAATAGCGGATTCAATCTTCCAATTGCACTACAAAAGAAACTAAGGACATGTTTCACTCAATACTTGTTATCACGAATATTCTCTTATTCTCATTTTTATACTATATATTTTAGTTTTTTTTCCTTCTTCAAAAACTGCATAATTTGAGACCTACTTTCTAAAGTATTTAGTTATCTAGTATAATTACATGCTATGTTAGAAGGACAAAATACAATCATATCTAATCATATTTAAGATCACTTTCTATAACATTTAAATAAATCAGTAGTGAAAAGTAGAAAATGCTCATAATACATGATAAATATGATACTTAGAAGAAATGTTCATTACCCTGAAGACTATATAGAAGCAAAAAGATTGATATGGACAAATGATATTTATTACTAAAATATTTATTTTCCTATAATCAAAATAATTACTATTATATTATGATTTTCTATTGTTACATCTCACATATGGACTATATATCATATAAAAGTAAGAAATGCATCCTTTCATTATGATCTCACAAAAGAAATTTTATGCAACAGCCATTAAGATTCATTTAGCATATATTATCTCTGATATTATGAGATATGGCTAGATTATTCTTATTTCTTCTGACATGAATTAGTAGATCAACATGTGATATTAGTAATATATATCGATAATCTGCTTAATAAATAAGATGATCAGTGAGGTATGTCCTAACTTAAACTATTTTCACAAATCAAGTTTCAGAGAAAAAAATTATAATGTCAAAAATTTTCTAGGCATTAAGATCGAATACACAGGAGATACAATATTTTTTTCTCACAGAATATATGTTTTAGATAGCTTGTCTGACCTAAATATGTCAGGATGTGATCATATATTATCTCACCACTTGATTGAGATATAGACTTATCTATAGTTAATAATTCATTAGTAGATTCTACCAAATATAATGACCAGGTTAGATATCATCTATGATATTAACATAATTAATCATTTCATAAATTCTTATAAACAAATTTACATGAACATAAATTTTGGGATTTTCAAGTATGTAAAAAAAATACTAGGATATGATATTATATATAGATGTCAATAGCATAGCCAAGTAGAAACATATTCAAATTCAAGCTGAATTTTAGTAACAGAAAGAAAAGATGTGCCGTAAATTTTAATACTTTTATTGAAGACAATCTTATCTACTAAAAAAATAAAAATTATACAATAATTATAAGATTTAGTGCAGAAGTAGATTACCAAACTATGACGTCAATTATTTGTTAACTCTCATGAATCAATCACTTTTTGGATAAGTTTTGCCTACTAGTTCAGACATCAATAATATTTTATCCAAACAACTAGACAACTAGACAACTCGACATATTCCTATCAAATTAAAATTTTACAAGTGAACGAACCATATTGATGTTGCTTATAATTTCAAACAAGAAAAAATACATGATTATTTAATAGTTACTACCTATATATCTACAAGCAAACAAATTATGCATATTTTCATGAATGCTATCAAGTACCATAAGTTACTTGCTTGTCTCTCAACCTACATATTTAAAATATGTACTCACCAGCTTGAAAGGTGACTTTGAGATTTGATTTTACTTCAACTTTTTGTGTTGCCATTTTATTCTATTACATTGTTTGGGAGCACTTTACATATGAATTATCCCAAATGAGCCAAATCAAATATACATATTATATATATGTGTGTGTGTGTGTGTGTGTGTGTGTATTATGTATATTACATATATATACACTATATTATATATGTATACACATTATATATATATATAGTTGATGTTATATTTTGATAATTTTTTTTATAATTAATCAAATTTATTTTTTTCTTATTTTCTTCTCTCTCCTTATTCTCTCCCTTCTAGTAAAATCAAGGTAGTCAAAACTCATCGTAGTCAAAACTCTAATTCAGCCCAAACAAAAATATTTTTATTTGTTATTAAAGGGATCTAAAAAAGTGGACAAGTCCAGGCCCGGCGAATCCAGCTCAATCACTGTTTGGGGCAAGGTAGAAAACATCCCAGCCACATAATTGGGATGGGATGGTCGAATTATCATGGACCATCCCATGGTAGACTGAGGCCGCCAGTAAAATAACTGGGCTGGGCTGACCAATCGCAATCATTATTAACAAGTTGAAATTTTCCATTATACCAAGAAAGGTAAAGGCAATACATATAACAGAGGACTGCATCATTGATGTGCTAGATGTTTGACACTGGTATATCATCAAGCCCACATGATGATCTTTCTAAAAGGCTTGAAAGCAGCATTCTTATTTTTCTTTTTTGAATAACATTATTTGAATCAAACCTGCCAATTATGCATTATGTAATTCCAGGAGTAGAAATGTATTTTCCAAATTACCCCCACTCGTTTCAACCCTCATGAAACAAGTTGATCAAATTGTCTTTAGCAAGAAAAACACAATTTATATCAATCATGACCTACATTTCACAAAAGTTATAGCTTCTAAATGTTTCAAAATTCACAAGTAGATTATGCGAGTTAATGTTACAAGAACACTCAAAAAATATGTGTTGAGCAGGGTGTGCATGCAATGAACAAACAAGACAAAAAATTTATTCCAAGCTTTTAAGTAATAGAATAGAGCTGAGGTATTTATTTTATAAATGCATAAAACAAAACAAGGGTAGGGGGGTAGAAACAGTCTTACCATTCCAAGGAGGTTGCCGATTATAATTGAACCTATTGGGTCATAAATTGGGTTCCCTGTAATTTTCACTGCTATTAATGATGCCGCTGCAATGGCAAGACCAGTCACTGCTGCACCATCCTGCATATTTCTGACAAATAAATAGTAGACGCCTCTATTATGTATTATTTCCCAAAATGGGCTGGGGCAGAATACTCATGCATTACCAATTCAAAAATTAATGCATAAATCATATCAACAATTCCCACTTACTCGCTATGTAATTGGAGTGATTTTTCAGAGTTATATTTTACTTTTATTGGCTCGGATTATATGAATGAATAAGATTTGTTTTTTTTTTTCCAAATTATAGAAACTATAGAAACTTGTGTTGCATCTAGCTTGAAAATGATCGGTAAGATAAACATACCAACTATAGAAACTTAAGAATAATTAACAATTGAAAATGAATTAAAAAGATGCTAAATAATGAAACTAATTCAAAAAATACTATTAGATAACGAGCAAATCCTACTGGGACAGCCCATGAGTTGGGTGCTCTCATCAACATGATATAGAAAATAAAAGCAAAATAATAACAAATTTGAAAAACTATAACAACCTCTGTCAAATTGGTACGTTCAAGTCCAAAACATCAATCGTGAGAAAAAATAAATAAATTGAGAACTCTTTAATATTTTCATGATAATATTCACTGCTACTCTATTTTTTGAATATAAAAATATAATAATAATTTCATCATAAATCTTTTTCATAATAAAAAAGTAATTCACATTTAAATTCTTTGTCCGCTCGTGCAATAACAAATTTGAGGATATATGACTCATTGTCTGACTATTATTTGTGGGAAAAAGTAATAGTCATCATAGTCATGAACTTTGCTTATATACTTGATCTTAAAATTATTATCTACCTCTTATTTTTTTAGTAAACAAAATTATCTTTAAGAAACATACAAACAACTATTATAGATCTCATCTCGGCACAAGATAGTGTCTAAAATGAATCTGAACACCCAACTAATTATAAGTGTACGTGATCACTGAAAGAGATTTCACATCCTAAAATCTTCTTTAAATGCCTTAGTAAGCGAAGAGTTGCATCTAGGCAAACCTTTCAAAGAAATCCAAAAAAATAACTAATTATATTAACTAGAAGTAATATATCTAATAGAGGAATAATCAAATAATTAAATTTTTCTAAGAAGTAATATTTTCAATTACATGAGTCGTATCAAAAATAAAATTAATACATGAATTTATAAGAAAATCTACTAGAGCATGACCCAATTGTCAAACTCCTATAACAGTACCAAGAACATATCTCTTCCATGACAAGATAATACATCTTCTAGAACAAGCCATCACTATACCAAAAAAAAACATGAATCTCATAAAATTTTTCATTTAGAAATGCGACTAAAACTAATCATTAAATTGAGTGATTCACAATTAATCATCCTTCATAATCAGAATATCAATCACATACACAATAATGAACAAAATTATCTCACTATTAGAACTCCTAAAAAATAAAGAAAAATAAATAACATATTTCTATCAACAAAAGAAGTAATTATCGATAAAAATCTCGCAAACCAAACTCTCAATGAATACTTCAAGCCAAATAGTATCTTTCAAATTTTGAAAAATATATCTGACTATATTATTCTAAACCCAAGTAATTGCTTCATATACACATCATCCTCAAGATCACCTTGAAGAAAAATATCATTCAAATTTATCTGGTATATCCGCCACCTGTGAAATACTACTATAGAAATAAGAACTCATGAATATCATCTTGATTACTGAAAAGAAAGTGTCCTCATAGTGAACATTAAATATCTTAAGTAAATTCATTCAGTACAAGTTTTGTCATAAGATAATTTATTTTCTTATTTAAATCTGTCTTCACAGTGAACACTCATATATAATCTGTTGTATATAGTTTATTTTGATAATATGTTTATATAATTAAATATTTCTATTTTAATATTTTAATATAAGTACAGGAAAGAAAATATTAAGAGGCCAAAAATACAAAAGTAGCACAATAGAAAATAAAGAATTAAACTAATAGTTACTTGAAAAATAATATATTAAAGTGGTCGGAATAAAAATTAAAAATTTTTTTTTAAATTAAAAAATTTAAAACTTTGAAAATTTAAAAGAAGAAATGGAGAGAGAAGAGCACAAATGAGAGAGAGAGAGAGGAGAAAAAATTTAGAATAAAATTTCTAAATTTCTTCTCTTTATTGAGAATTCAAAATAAATATAATTTTTTTTTTGATTTTTTAAAATTATATGTTGTCGGAATCATGAAATCCATCAGATTATGGCCAATAGTCATTGGATTTAATTTGATGGCTACTATTAAACCGATATTAAAAAAAACCTAGGAGGGGCAGTGACAGGCCGCACCTGTGATTGTTCCTGTCGGGGCCCATTACGTGAAAACATAATGAATGAAGTAGGACATGCCGTGCGGTGGCGACAGACCACAAAAGCAGATTCCTCTTGATGTGGTTAGCTTTTAAAAAAAACTACACCATCAGGTGTCCAGCCGATGGGACTAGAGCTGTGACCCGAGACCCGCCCATGACTGGTCTTTGGTCACCAGGCTAGTGGATCATGCCATACAAGTGTGAAACAGGTAGTGTCGTACCTGGCAGGACACAATTTACTGGAAGGCATGCCCGGCATAGCCCACGGCCCAAAATCAGCCCAGATTTGGGCCGGTTCGGGCTGTTCTATGTTAAGATAAATCTTAACCTAAAACAAAAAAAATAAGGCTAGCACGCCAACGCCGACATCGCCCATTGGGCCTAGAGCCTCAAGTGTGCAGAGTCATAGCTTGTCGGGCATCGCTGCATAGGCAGTCATGGGTCGCTCGTCGCGCAGTCACCCGTGTCATGCCCACGTGCTAGGCAGCCAGGTCGTGCCTAGCACGACACGCAAGCCGAAGTCCCTCGGCATGGCATGGCATGGCACAAATTGTGCCAAAGGTCTGCCCGACACGAGCCCGGGCACGGTCATGGACCATGTTGTGCCTAGCCAAGCATGCCTAACTATGTTGGGCTTCGGGATGGGCCCAGACCCCAGCCACCAGCCCATTTGACACATCTATCAGGCCAATAGAACCCGTGTATCTAACCTAACATGAGCGGTGCCTTGGGATAGCATTATCTAGGACTGGGCATGATTATAAACCATGTTGTGTCAGGCCGACACGTCGACATGACTGAATTGTGCCATGTCAGGCCTAGCATGACTAAGCAATGCCATGGAGTGAGTTATGCCCGGGCCGCTCGACTCGGTTGACACCTAAATAGATCACACAAAAGTCATGATAAAGACTATTAAAAATTAAATTAAACGATTAATCAACAATGAAAGAAAAGAATATCAATACATTACCAAGTGATACCAAGACAAATTCAAAGAAATATGTCCATAATACTCAAAATAATAAAAAAATTAGAATGATATAAAACAAAAAAAAATTCAAAGAGACTAATGCAAAAATGAAGTTGTGAGTAACAAAGTCACACTACTCTAAGTTGTGCCACCCAGTGCTACAACATCTATTGTCGTGATATTTTTCCAAAGTTATGGCACTGCCAGATATCACTACCCAATGCATGCCACCAACTATCACATAAAAAATTGAATAAAATAAAGAAATGTAGATAAACCAAAGGAACGAATAAAAAAATAACATACCAAAAAATGATTATGCATAAAAATTATGATAAACAAACCTTTCAACCTAATCTACCTTTTCTACAGTAGTATAAAAAAAATTGAATGAGCAATTCAATCAATTCCTCAATATCTTAAAAAAATTAAAAGTTAATATACCATTCACTTAAGCATGGTCATAGATGCCCCATTAGGTATAATTTATAAAAAATATCATGAGTAACAAAAAGAAATTAGAAGCATATGAAATGATGAATATGACAAAAAAATTCAGAGTGATCCCTCAATATAAACTCTTAAAATATCTCAAAGATCCAATATATTTTTCAAATCTATACTTTATTGATGAGCACACCTCCTAGAAGATATTATGCAACTTTATAACAAATATAAACTTGATGTCAATGTTCATAATGTAAAGGTTGAATAATAAACCGATCAATCAAGTTTTCAATGGAAATTATCAAAGATATACTAATAAAAATTGAAAATTTTATTTTTCGTGCCGACTTTGTGGTGTTAGACATAGGGAAAGATTCGAATGTCTCATTAATTTTGGGATGACTATTCTTGACAACTAGACAAACATTGATTAATGTGAAAAATTAAAAAATTATATTTCGTGTGAGCAACGAGCAAATAAAATTTAACATATATAAAAGCATGTAAATTCCAACTGAAGACAAGAAAAATTATTTGAGAATAAATAATCTCATATGCATAGCCCAAAAGACAAAACATAGATTTCATATAAAAAAAATTTCTGGCTGATTATTGATCTAAAGAAAATGAAGAAAGTTGATAAATTAGAAGAAAGTCTAAAAAAAGAAAAGATTACAGTAGACCTTAATGAAAAAAATTATCTTAAAGTCGCGATATTTCTCAAAATGACGACAAAAAAAAATCAAAGACATGCTACTTTGAAATTGCTAAATAAGTGGTTGATACCACAAAATTTCCAAGTAAAAAATATGAAAAAATCATTGAGTGGATTCTTGAGATTATAGAAAAATTACAAGATGAAAAAAATTGATTATTAATTGATGATGTATTAGGAGAAAGACAAAACAGAAATAATTATCAATGATGATTAGAAAAAAAAATAATAAAATTGTTGGTTAAAAGTAGAGATGTCAAACGGGCCGGGCCGGGCCAGCCCATTTTTTTAGACTACGGCCGTGCTTTCGTGCCTGGCCCGGCACGGTTTATCAAAGCAAGGCTTGGTTTAAAAAAAAAAATTTTTTTGAATTTTTGAAGTTTAATTTTTTTGTTTAAATAAAATATATATTATATTATATATAGAATTATAGATAATGTATAATATATTAAAATTATAAAATAAAAATTGTAAAAATTTTATAAAATTACAAAGTTTACTTTTTTTTTATAATTTAAAACAATATTAGTTTATAATTTATTAGAATTAAATTAAAAATTTTAAAATTTTTAAATGAAAAATTTAAACAAAAAAATAAATTAAACAAAAAATTTCGTTAAGAAAATTTAAAAAGTTAAAAAAACCAAAGCAAACCAAATGAGAAATGACCAATTAGTCAATAGATACAAAATGTCCGAACCAAATAAATTCAAGTTTCAACATAACGTAAAATAAAACGCATAATCAATAAAAAATAAAATATCAAAATTAAAAAACAGTGAATCATCATCAATCGTCAATGGGCATATAATGAGCATCATCAGCCACAACATCAAGATCACTATAATATGGATCATCATCATCAGCAATCAACTCCTCCACTTTCACAGTGGATGCGGATGCAGTCCCTGTCCCACCTCCAGCACGATCATGGATACTAAACTTCGAATCCTCCTAATCCTTCAAACAGGCCAAGGCATCAACACTATCTAGACGTAATCTCGATCTCCTATCTGAAATCACATTCAGTGCAACAGAAAAAACAAACTCTGATGCTATGCTAGACACCAGAAGAGTTAGTAGATCTCGCGTCATCCTAGATAGCATGGGAAATGTGGACTCGTATGATTTTCACCACTGTAATATATCAAGATACTTAGTATCAAAATGTGATAGGATTGAGCAATAATTAGTATCTAAGTACCGAGAAAGCTCGCTCCTATGTGATGGTCCACCCCGACGTTTCCCCCTCGCTAGCTGAATGAAAAAATCGTCATCTCCGAATAAGGTATCCATGTCCATAATTACAGTATCACTACTACCACTACCATACCTAGTATCGTAGTATGTGAACATGTCAGTCAATTTTTCGTAAATGAACCCTTCAGGTGGATCTTCCAGGTTCACGCACGAGGAAATGTAACTCAGAGTGTTTTCTATCCCTTCCACCTTAACCCTAGGGTTCATGCATGCAGCAAAGCAATAAAGAGATGAAATAGTGGACCAGTACTTTAAGTACTTGGTTTGCATATCTGCAACCATATGGCTAAGTGTCAGGTCAGTTCGATACTTCTTAAACATACTACTAATGTTACATATGTACTAGAGTGCAATGCAAGTCATGGGCGTATAAACCAACGAACACATGTTTGTCGTGTCATAAAAAATCTTCAAATTTTTCATAAATAAAATTCCTGAATCTCAGTCAGTGTAGTCAATAATAAGTTTGTCACTCTTACTATTGATTTAGTGGAGATCACGTGTTCGTATCGAACACTTGACTTCAATATCAGGTACGTGAAATTCCAACGATTTCTAACATCCGATTGAAATTTTTTCTTCTTAAGATTCGCAGACAATCAGAGACTACCAAACTCTTGTTGTCTGCGAGGAGTGCGAATATATTTTAGTGTATTACGTATATTATCCAACGCGGGGGGAACACACCTTCATACTCGCTTGAACAATCAAGTTAATCACATGACACATATATCTGACATAAAAGATCTCTCCTAATGGTGCGTCTCTAATATTCCTAACAAACATGTTAATTGCTACTCTATTATTAGATGCATTATTGAATGTGATACTAAAAATTTTATTTTGAATTTTATATTCCCTAAAGATTTTCATCATACACTCAAAAATTACCGGGTCATCATGAGGATGGAAAATCTCATAGACTCCTAAAATTTTTTTATTAATAATCCAGTTAAACTCGGGCACGGCACGGCCCGTGGGCACGGTTGGCTTGGACCTGGTCTCCTGGACCGGCTCAACCGGGGTCCGGGTCCCGGGAGCCAACAGGCAACACGCAACAGCCAAGCACGGGCACGGGCGCACGGCCCGTGCTTGGCACTTGGCACTTTGACTTGGCAAAATGTAAAAAAAAAATTTTTTTTAAATTTTTTTATTAATTTTCTGTTTATCTTTATTTAAGTTTATGTAATAAATAAAAAATAAAATTTTTTGTAAAAAATATTACATTTAAAATTAAATGTAAATATGTAAAAAAAAAATTAGAAAATTTATTTTTTTTTTCAATTAAGTTTAGCATTTTTTAATATTATAATGTATTAATTAAATATTAAGATTTAAAGTTAATAAATTTTAAAATAATATTTAAATCTTAAATTAATAAATAAATACATTAAGTTAGTAAAAATTTTAATTAAAAAAAATTTAAACTACGCAAATAAAAATTACCATTCATGCTTTTGAAACCAATACTCCGAAAAAAAAAGTATAAGTTTCAACTTCAACACAACGTATAATACAAAGTACAAACAAAGCGTATAAATAAAAAAAAAATATCGAAAAAAAAGAGCAGATGAGCATCAATCGTCAAGCGGCATATAATGAGAATCATCAGCCGCAACATCAAGATCAGTATCATATGGGTCATCATCATCGGCAATCAGCTCCTCCGCCATCGTAGTGGATGTGGATGCGACTGCAGTGTCTGTCATAGTCCCAGCTTCAGCACGATCACTGATGCTAAATCTCGATTCCTCCCAATCCTTCAAACATGCCAAAGCCTCAACCATATCTGGACGTAATCTCGATCTCCTATCCGAAATCACGTTCACTACAACAGAAAAAGCAGACTCCGATGCTACGCTCGACACCGGAGGAGTCAGTAGATCCCGTGCCATCCTAGATAGCACGGGATAGGCGGACTCATATGATTTACACCACTGTAATAAATCAAGATTCTTATTGTCAGAAGGTGATAGGATTGAGCAGTAATCGGTATCTAAGTACCGAGACAGCTCGCTCCTATGTGAAGGTCCACCCCTACGTTTCCCCCTCGCTAGGTTAATGGAATAAGCGTCATCTCCGAACAAGGTATCAGAGTCCGTACTCACAGTCTCAACACCACCACCACCATACCTAGTATCGTAGTATGTATATAGGTCTGTCAACTTCTCGTAAATGAACCCTTCAGGTGGCTCTTCCAGGTTCATGCACGAGGAAATGAAAGTCAGGGTGTTTTCAACCCCTTCCACCTTAGCCCTAGGGTCCATGCATGCTGCGAGGCAATAAAGAGATGGAATGGTGGACCAGTACTTCAGGTACTAGGTCTCCATCTCTGCAACCATATGGCTGAGCGTCGGGTCCGCTCGATACATCCTAAACATGCTACTAATGTTGCATATGCAACGGAGTGCAATGCAAGTGGTGGGCGTATAAACCGACGAACACATGTTCGTCGTGTCATAAAATATCTTCAGGAATTTCATAAATGAAATTCCTGAATCCCAGTCAGTGTCGTCAACAATAAGTTCACCACTCTTACTATTGACGTAGTCGGATATCACGTGTTCATATCCAACACATGATTCCAACATCAGGTACGTGTAATTCCAACGATGTCTCACATCAGATTGGAATTTCTTCTTCTTAAGATTCGCAGACAAACAGAGATTACCAAACTCTTGTAGTCTGCGAGGAGTGCGAATATACTTGAGTGCATTGCGTATATTTTCCAACGCGGGGGAACACACCTTCATACCCGCTTGAACTATCAGGTTAATAACATGACACATGCATCTGACATGAAATATCTCTCTTAAAGGTGCATCTCTAATATTCCTAACAAACATATTGATCGCTACTCCATTATTCGCAGCATTATCGAAAGTGACACTAAAAATTTTATTTTGAATTTTATATTCCCTAAATATTTTCATCATATACTCAAAAATGGTCGGGCCATCATGAGGATGAAGAATCTCTGTGAATCCTAATATTTTTTTATTTATTGTCCAGTTTGAATCGACATAATGACTAGTGATACATGCATAAGAAGAATCATCGTGACATGTCCATATATCGGACGTCACGGAGACCACTCCACTAAATGCCAAAAATTCCTTAATTATTTTTTGTTTTTCTAACTTATATATCTTTAGTATGTCACTCCTAGATGTGGACCTAGGAATCCTACGATAGGATGGCTGAAAATAAGTCTGCATGATGCGCACTACCCTCGGATCTTCCGAAAATCTGATCGGAAGACCCATCAATGTGATGAGCCTGGCCATGCCGTCCCTACCCAACTCGCTGGAGTATACGAAGGGAGTAAACTTTGAGACTGAACTCGATCCAGTCTCAAAAAATGTAGTGCCAAGTTGGGTTTGCCTAGGATCTAACGGTCCATGTTTTTTGGAGCATATTTCAACATGCCTCTTTAGGTGCCCAGTCCCACATGTACTCTTGCATGTTAAAAGTCGCATACAATATTTGCACTGTGCCATTTCATGTTCCTCACCCCTAACATCTAATTGTGTTATTATTTTAAAATGTGTCAAAACTACAGAAGTCCTCCTAGTTTTTTGTTTTTTAGAACTTTGGGCTGAGATGACAGGAGAAACCAAAGTTTCAGGAGCCACAGACGTTTGTGTAACACTAACATTTTCATTTTCAAAATTTAAATTTGTGTTAGGTGAATTTGTCATTTTTTATTTTTCGTACTTTTTTCTAGAGAGAGAAGCTTTAGAGAGAGAAAATAAAAAAAAGTAAATTATATTACCCGGTAAAAGCAATGAGGTAACTCACGTGCAAGATGCACCACAGGAAGCTTTGATGTTCAAAACTCAAGTTGAGTTTCACGAAAATCCAAGCCGAAATCAAAAACACGAGGGCCGAGAGAGAGAAGCACGGATTATGTGAGAGAGAAAAAATATAGAGAGGATTAATATTTTTGAAAAACATAAATTTTATAGGGCGGGGGGTAGATTTTATAGGCTAATTAAAGTTTTTTTTTTAAAAAAAAATTATTTTTTTATTATTTTTTTATTATATTTAAGGGGCAGAATCACGAGGACCGTCGGATTCTGCCCCCTAGCCGTTGGAGTCGAATCCAAGGGCTGAAAATCGCTCAAATTTTGAAAATTTTTTTTTCCCGTTAGATATTTAGATTTTCTCGGTTTTCGGCAGAAAATACCGCGGGTCGGGTCTGTTTGGACCCGACCCGCGGTCTTTTTACCGGGGGGGGGGGCCTGATGGGTCGAGTCACGACTCACGCCACGGCACGTGTGGCACGCCGCCAGTGCCACGCGTGCCTGCGGGATCGGCACGGGATGGACCCGTGCCGGCGTGCCGTGCCTGGGCACAAGCCGTGCCGGGCTAGGCACGGCACGAAACATGCCTTGCTTCGCCCGGGCACGGCACGGGCCCGGGCACGGTTTTTGAACGTGCCGGGCCTCGTGCGGGCCGGCCCGGCCCGGCCCGTTTGACACCTCTAGTGACTGGTGAGACATGCATAAGATGATTTATCGTGACTTATCCGGATATTGGACGTCACAGATACAACTCCACTATATACTATAAATTTATTAATTATTTTTTATTTTTCTAACTTATACAATTTTAGTATGTCATTCCTAGATGTGGACCTAAGAATTAGAGGTGTCAAAACGAAACAGGCCGGGCCGGACCGATCCGGCCCATTTTTTTAGAGCACGATCGTGCTTCCGTGCCGTGTGACCGAGCCCGGCACGGCCCGTAGGCACTGCAGGCCATGTCGTGCCGTGCCGATCCCGAGAGGCAGAAAATTTATTTTTTTTATATTTAAAATTTTAGATATTGTATCGTATTAAATATTTATATTTTTAAAAAGGTTAAAATTAAAAATTAATTAAAAAAAAGTTTAAATTGTTTTATTTTTTAATATCAAATTAGTTTAAATTTTATTATAATTATTAATTATATAATAAAGTTATTAATTTTAAAAAGAAAATTTAAATCATAAAAAAAAATAAATCAATACATTATGTTAGTAAAAATAAAAATTAAAAAAAATATAAACAACACAAATGAAAAATTACCAATCATCCATTTGAAACCGAAGGTCCAAACAAAACAAATATCAGTTTCAACACAACGCACAAACAAAGCGTACAATCAATAAAAAAAACATCGAAAACAAAAAACAGTAAATCATCATCAATCGTCAATCGGCATATCATGAGAATCATCAGCCGCAACATCAAGATCAGTATCATATGGATCATCATCATCGGCAATCAACTTCTCCGTCATCGTAGTGGATGTGGATGCGACTGCAGTGCCTGTCCCAGTCCCAGCTCCAGCACGATCATGGATGCTAAACCTCGATTCCTCTCAATCCTTCAAACAAGCCAAGGCGTCAACCATATCTGGACGTAATCTCAATCTCCTATCCGAAATCACGTTCACTGCAACAGAAAAAGCAGACTCCGATGCTATGCTCGACACCGAAAGAGTCAGTAGATCCTGTGTCATCCTAGATGGCACGGGAAAGGTGGACTCATATAATTTTCACCACTATAATAAATCAAGATTCTTAGTATCTGAATGTGATAGGATTGAGCAATAATCAGTATCTAAGTACCGAGACAGCTCGCTCCTATGTGATGGTCTACCCTTATGTTTCCCCCTCGCTAGCTGAATGGAAAAATCATCATCTCCGAATAAGGTATCAATGTCCGTAATCACTGTCTCACTACTACCACCATCATACCTAGTATCGTAGTATGTGAACAGGTCAGTCAACTTCTAGTGAATGAACCCTTTAGGTGGCTCTTCCAGGTTCATGCACGAGGAAATGAAAGTCAGGGTATTTTCTACCCCTTCCACCTTAACCCTAGGGTCTATGCAAGCAGCGAGGCAATAAAGAGATGGAACAGTGGACCAGTACTTCAAGTACTTGGTCTCCATCTCTACAACCATATGGCTATGCGTCGGGTCAGCTCGATACATCCTAAACATGCTACTAATGTTCCATATGCAACGGAGTGCAATGCAAGTGGTGAGCGTATAAACCGACGAACACATGTTCGTCGTGTCATAAAATATCTTCAGGAATTTCATAAATGAAATTCCTGAAGCCCCGTCAGCGTCGTCAATAATAAGTTCGTCACTCTTACTATTGACGTAAATGGATATCACGTGTTCATATCCAACACATGATTCTAACATCAGGTACGTGTAATTCCAATGATGTCTCACATCCGATTGGAATTTCTTCTTCTTAAGATTCGCAGACAAACAGAAACTACCAAACTCTTGTTGTATGCGAGGAGTGCAAATATATTTTAGTGCATTGCGTATATTATCCAACGCGGAGGAACACACCTTCATACACGCTTGAATAATCAAGTTAATCACGTGACACATGCATCTGACATGAAATATCTCTCCTAATGGTGCGTCTCTAATATTCCTAACAAACATATTGATCGCTACTCCATTATTAGAAGCGTTATCGAATGTGACACTAAAAATTTTATTTTGAATTTTATATTCCCTAAAGATTTTCATCATACGCTCAAAAATGGCCGGGCATCATGAGGATGAAGAATCTCAGAGAATCCTAAAATTTTTTTATTGATTGTTTAGTTAGAATCTACATAGTGGCTCGTGAGACATGCATAAGAAAAATCATCGTGACTTGTTCATATATCTGACGTGACGGACACAACTCCACTATATGTCATAAATTCCTTAATTATTTTTTGTTTTTCTAACTTATATATCTTTAGTATGTCATTCCTAAATGTGGACCGAAGAATCCTACGATAGGCAGGCTGAAAATATGTCTGCATGATGTGCATTATCCTTCGATCTTCTGAAAATCTGATCGGAAGACCCATCAATGTGATGAGCCTGGCCATGCCGTCCCTACCCAACTCGCTGGAGTATATGAAGGAAGTAAACTTTGAGACTGAACTTGATCCAATATCAAAAAATACAGTACCAAGTTGGGTTTGCCTAGAATCTAATGGTTCATGTTTTTTTTGTGCATAATTCGGCATGCCTTTTTAGGTGCCCAGTCCCAAATGAACTCTTACATGTTAAAAGTCTCATACAATATTTGCACTATGTCATTTCTTGTTCCTCACCCCTAACATTTTTTGTGTTATGATTTTAAAATGAGTCCAAACTACAGAAATCCTCCTAGTTTTTTATTTTTAGAACTTTGAGTTGAGACGACTGGATAAACCAAAGTTTCAGCAGCCTCAGACCTCTGTGTAATATTTTCATTCCGCCCCTACATCTCCCCTCAAATCGTGCCGCCCCTGCCTCTCCCCTCAAATCGCGCCGCCCCTGCCTCTCCCCTCAAATCGTGCCGCCCCTTCCTCTTCCTTCAAATCGTGCTGCCCCTTCCTCTCCCCTCAAATCGCGCCCGCCCCCTGCCAATGGCCAACGCTGTCCACCGACGTTGTCGGACGTCGGGCACTATAGATGTGATACGGCGCCGACGCAACCATCTGATACGCCACGTGGCATATCGGATACGGATTGTGCAATGATACGCCACGTGGCGTATCGGACACGTATCCATGTCGTATCTGTGTCATGTCCACGTGTCCTAGTGTCGAACACGTGGACACGCCTGTAGGGAGCCGTGTCCGTGCTTCCTTGGTTATAATCTTTCATTATAAAACACTTTTTTTATAGACACGACATTATCTTGGAGTTACAGATGTATTAGTTCTAAAATATAAATTTGGTCACAAAATTATTTTTATGTCACGATAACCAAGTGTCAAATTGGTGCTAGAAGTCTCGGTATTTTCCAGAACCACGGCATATTCATTACTGAGCCAAAATTACATAGCACAAAGTGATTTTGAGTCTACGTAGATTTTTTCACCATGATTATTTATTCCAAAGAAATATTATCTTATTCAAGATATTTTTTACCGCTACGACAATGTGTTCCAAAAAAAAAATTATCTCAATTATGACATCTTGCAACAACTGCTTTGTGTTCTAAAGAGGAGTTACCTCGATTATGATATTCTTGTCAACACAATAATATGCTCCAAAAAAAAATTACCTCAGTCATGATATTTTTCAACAATCACAACTTTGTGCTCCATGAATGATTCAAATAGCACATAGGACTACGACCTCAACCTAGAACCATGACTCAACTTGAACATCAACACATCAACTCAAAGAGACCCCAATGATGTAAAAAATTTTAAAAATTTTAAGAGAAAGCGATGAAATTCAAAAATCAAGGCCAAGAACATGCACACCAAAAAAGGCGCGAGATTCAACCCCCAATTAGAGAAAAATTAAAGTCAAACACAAGTAAATAGATTAAAAAATAAATTTGAGACCTAAATATTCATGCTAGCTATTATTAAGAATGTTTGATTCAACAAGATGATGTTCTAATCCTCTCATAAGAAATTTTCTCAAATATCAGGCTAATTATAAATCTAGTGTTAGTTTTATATATATATATATATATATATATATAATGAAATTATTATTTTTTGAATATTAATGATTATGGATGTTATTTAAAATAAAATTTAGAATATCACACCGAATAAATTTATGCATGTTGGTCATAATGAATTGTAACATACAAATTATAAGACACTCACAAATTTGAATTCGAAAAATGTGACCACCCTTATATACTTACCTCAAGAGATGAACTATATGTGAAAATTCTAAATTTATAAGAGTTTAATAGATGCGAATATAATGTTTATGAAACTAAAGCACAAACAAAATTATAATCATTCCATTGTATATATTCTAGAAGAATTAACGTTTAATTAATATATGAATTATGTAAAATATCTCATTTATTAATTTTACTATAGTGTAAAAGTTATGTATTAACTATGATAGATGATAACAAATAGGTCATAAAACACATGTAAGTGAATGTACTTCATGAGGTGATAACAACATTATAATCATTTCTCATTGCAACTTCTATAAGCAAAATAGTGAGGGAGATATATATTAATTGATATATGAATGACGCTTAAAGTAAAAAGCTCATAGGCAATTATAACCATTTTATGTTATGTTTTTTATAACTATTAAGATCATATAATAAAAATATATACTCAAAACAATCATCAAGGATAATTGAAGTATTATCTAAAATGAATAAAAATATGAATAACCTATGAATAGAATATGTATGGTTCAATAATAAAATATTGAAAGCACAACTACAATAAAATCATCCTCAATAGTGATAATCCAAGATTGAAAACCACCTGATATGACAAGAGAGTAAAAGGGAAAATTTGCATAATCATGCTTTTCATCCAAAAATCATGCAATCTATTCTATGAGGTATACA
The DNA here is from genome assembly GCA_029783825.1 of Sapria himalayana. Lineage (NCBI taxonomy): Eukaryota > Viridiplantae > Streptophyta > Magnoliopsida > Malpighiales > Rafflesiaceae > Sapria > Sapria himalayana. The sequence goes on from JAREIK010011258.1 coordinate 502,308, forward strand.
ATTATTTCAATGATTAATACAGAGACAAAATTCAAATAAATAATTATAATTACTTATAAAACACTTTAGATGTGTTACTGACTCAAAGAAATTAAATATTAATTTTCTTCTCTCATAATTTTTTATTCTGACAAACCGGTAGTGAGGCATAAAACCTCAAATCAAGTGTTTGACTAACAAATGAAATATAAATAGGTAAATTGCTTCTACCTTAGATAAAAAATACATGAAACTATTATTATGGTATATATTCAAATAACAAAATAATTATAAAATATCTTCACAAAAGCCTTGTTAAGGTACCATGTTCTCTTTTTTCCCTATAAATTTTGTATTATATATTAGAACATATCATCTTGATAGGAAGTATTGTAGTCTTCAACTTTATATATTTTTTTATTATTATGTTGATGGAAGCACCCAACTTATTGTCTACCACAATCCTATTTTTTAATTTTATAAGAATTTGCTTGTATGATTAATTTTTTAGAGAGTTATTACAATCTATTTTTTAGCATTATTTTTTAATTGTACAAGTATAACTTTCTTTTTATAAGCAAAAAATTAATATTACTAATATGATATTTGAAATTAAATTTTCAAGGATTTTTCAAATATTGTTGATATTTAGGTTTATAAAAAAACTTAAACTCATCTAATTTTATCAATAACTAATCTATGTAAATAATATTCTTATTATGTGAGATGATGAGTTTAGAATCATCTAACTCCAAGAGTTTATTCATAGATAGTTTGAGACGAATAACTTTGAAAAACTCAAATATTTTCTTAATATATAGATGAATTATTCTATAAGAAATACTATATTGTCATAAATAAGATATATAATTGATAACCTTACAAATGATAGTATTTTAAGCTATGCTCCAGTAAATACTCATATTGATTCATGTGTTTATTTCACTTTTCATGCAATATGTCTAGTCAAATTTATTACTTATAAGAAAATCATAAGAAAAATTAATTATATGACTTGTATCAGACTACATATAGCATACAAAGTTAATATAAATAGTTATTTTTTAGATAATCCTCCACGATTTCACCTTGATGGTGCTTTCACATGCTAAGGCATATCAAAAAATCTATAGGAGTTGGAATCTTTTTCAGAAATCATAGATATATTAACCAAATATCAAATTCAAGTTGAACATTATGCATCAAGATGAGATCTATGACATAATTTTATACATTTCATTACGGCAATCTAATGAAAGTAAATATCATACAATATATGATTAATATCAAACTATATATAGCATACGAAATTAATATAAGTAGTCATTATATAAATAATCCTTCACAAGTTCACCTTGATGCAGCTCTTCACATGCTAAGGTATGTCAAAAAATCTATAGGAGTTGGGATTCTTTCAGGAATCAAAGATTTTATATTAACCAGATATAAAATTCAAGTTGAACATTATGCATCGAGATGAGACCTATGGCATAGTGTTATACTTTTTATTACAGTAATCTAATCACTTACAGAAGTAAAAAACATATAATTATTTCATGATCAAGCACAGAAGTACAATTCAAAATAATAATAACAATTACTTATGAAATATTTTAGACTAAGAATGACAATTTATCATGTCTCTGCCCTGCCTCGCCTGGACCTACCCCTAATAGGTAGGAGGATTCCTTGAAAAACCATTTTGGCGGGGTAGGGGCAGGGCAAAAAATTTTGCCCCATGGTGGGGTCGAGGAATACAATCCTCGAGCCTCGTGCCTTGTCTGGTTCCTAGAATCATATAGCCAAACAGACAAGGCAATGAGGCAAGGAATGCGCCACTCCACCCCATGATATAAAAAAACCCACATTGTCTCGCCCTGCCAAAAATGAGACATGGGGCAAGGCAAGGGTTGAAAAATCCCCGACGAGGAAAGCTAGGTGTTGGAGAATCCCCAACGAGGCAAGGCAGATAAGGATCACTCGGCCCCATTAGCATGCCTATTTTGGACATATCACATTCTCGATGAAATCATGTATTCACTTTTTTCTTTCACTACTTTTTACTATGATAATCATGTAGAAAGGCATACAATCTCAAAAATGATATTTTACAAGTAAACAGTACAAAAAAAAAGTTGATTATTTCTTCATTAAAGAATAGATCCAAGATGGGATACATCACCTACTCACCGAAATCATGAATTCACTTTCTTCTTCCACTATTTTTTACTGTGATAGTCATACAATAAAACATTTAGTCTCAAATCTAATATTTTATTTACAAGCTGACAAAATACATAAAAGTTGACTATTTTCATTACAAAAAAAATCTAGGATATAACTATTACTATAATATATATTTAGACATCTGAACAACTAGCAGACAATTTATTGAAAGTCTTAACATATATATTTTTTTCTGAACATAATATTATGAACTTGTATACACCAATTTAATGTAGGATATTATAGTTTTAAGCTTTATTTTTCTTTGTTCTTTTTTTATTATTTTGTTCATGGGAAAACTCAACTTGTTGGTTGTCACAATTTTATATATCCATTAATAAGAACTAGCTTTTATGAAAATTTCTTTCCTCTAAACTTAATATGATGACTATCCTTCAAATATTTATAAATGTTAGCGACTTCAATTATTCATCATATAATTCTTTATGTGATTTATCACCTCTCTATTTTTATTTTCTAAGCTCTAGATTTGACTTTTAATAAATTTCAAACAAAGTAAGTTCTGATTATGAAAATGATCAGCATCACCAAAATAATATATTTATTTTTTGTTATTTAATTTAATCAATCTCTATTTTACTTCAACTCTTGCAAATTTTTTAAAAAATTATAATTGATAATGATCAACTAAAAAATAAAAATTATAATTTTGATTTATCTAATGAAAATAAAAATTTAAATGATATAAAGAATTCCTTGTCCTCTAGTATCTCTCTTCCTATCAATAAAAAATTTAAGATTAATAAATACATATCAAAAATATGAAATCATTTCAATAAAATAGATAAGTAAATTATATATAAGATATTAAAAATTTAACTCTCTGTGTGTGTGTGTGTGTGTGTGTGTGTATCATTACAAATTTTAAAGTAATCAAGTCACTTAAAAATACATGTCAAAAAATATATCAAAAAATATAATATATTAGATATTAGAAAAACATTATTTACAATAAATGAAATTAAATACAATTCATCTTCAATTATCTCATTTAAATAATGTTGAAGTCAATGCATAAAATTTTTGCTTAGCATAAAATCTAAAATAGATTAATATTTTGACAATCTTATCTTCAAAAATCAAAGAAATTATGTATGATGAGTCTCAAACTTGAGAAATACCATTATTAAAAAAAATATTTATTGTCGCACAAAAACACGATCTCGTATCATATAATTCATAAAAAAAAATTAGCTAAAATGATAGCTAAAAAGAAATTCTCATTAAAAATTTTTTAATATCATATTTTTATATATTTCATTCAGAAATATGTCTAACTTCTTATAATAAAATTCTAAGCCAAATACTCAAAAAAATGATATAATATTACAAAAATAAATAAAAATTAATAATTAAAAAATCATCACTATATAGTATATTTGTATTGTTGTTCTTAGATATATAGAATAATTAAAATAATATTCTCCACACATGTTGCCTACCCATTATGTTGATACATATTGAATATTAAAAAAATATGAAATTTTTGTCATATATTACATCCTCGCAATATGTCTGTCACATACAATTCTCACACAAATATTTTCAAATAATATAATATTCATAATATAAAAATTAGAATTACCTTTGAAAATATTTTAAATAATAGTAAGATATATTTATTTATAAAAAAAATAAAAAAAAATATTCTAAGTAAAATTTTTCAAATTAAATATATTTATTATATTATTAATTTAATAACACAAGTTAGCTTAGCATTAATATCACCTTCTTAGAAGCTAATTAATTTTCTATACAAAATATTCAAGTATTTAATAAAATATAAGAATTTTATACATTATATAAATCAAAAGGTTTAAAAAAATTCATTAGATTGCCTATACTTTTCCATATTTGAAGGAAACACATATAGAATACTTGAAAGATGAATGCCACAATTTGTATTACTTTTTTAACACATACCTCTGTCATCACGGCAACGGAGGTAGGATCATGTCCTCCCCACATGTATTCTTGAAAATTCATTCCTTCTGCATCAGCCCCTTTCCTCACAGCTCGGATGGCAACAATAAGGGAAGCCCCTGAGAAAAATGAGTATCAATATATAAATATGTATGCATATACATACATATATATATATATATATATATATATATAAAATCTTAATACAAACTATAATCCATATTGAGATTCTAAGACTTACCCTCAATGATAAAAGAACCACCAACCACCAAGGCTGCATATTTAATGTTTGTCGGGGGCTAATGAAAACACGCAAGCCAAAGTAGTCCATGCACCAAATCATTAAATGAGAAATTTAAAACCAAGTAAGAAAGAAACAAATTACAGAATGGAAACATTAAAAACAGTCAATTAGGCTTTCACTTGTTATTACATGTGATGTGAACAAATTCTGAACTCCATGAACAATTGTAGCACCAGAACCAAGACAAAAGATGCCAACAGCAGATATCAGAGACCAAACAAATCTTTCCTTGAAGTAGCCATATCTGTGAAATATAAAAAAAAAACTATTTGTAGATTGAATCCATGTTCAAAAAAAAAAAAAGAAAAAAGATGATGTGTCACTACTTCTCATTGACAAATCTTTCCTTGATTGATAGAGATGATTCCTGAAAATTAAATATATCTTTACTAATGATAATATCTTAGGAACTAAAAGATATGAATCCTAAGTGGATATGAAGCATTCTCATTGACATTGGGTTTCACTGCTTCTCAATAAGATTACCGGAGTAAAAAATATTTTTGATTAGATGTCTCCTAATAAAATATATCAATCTCCAAAAATAGAGAGGAATGAGAGTCTTTCTCTACAAAAAACCTCATATGAATCATAATTGAATATGAAAAAAAATGAAATCATAAAAAATCTTCTAAATCTATCAATAAATTATGCATTCTTACTGTTTGAAAGTTTCTAAAATTTTGGTTTGGTTTTGGGAAGGAAGAGATAAAGAAAAAAAAATAAGAAAAATAAAAATAATTTTATTAATTTGAAAATTATTTTTAGAATACAACAAAAACTATATTTTATATATATATATATATATATATATTAAAAATTATTTCAGAATATAACATAAATCATAGATATATAATTTAGTGCAACACACATGTCGTATGCTCCCAAATAACAAAAAATAAAGAAAATTAATAATAAACAAAAAATAAATAAAACATCAATATCTCCTCCCTTTCAAGTTAAGAGTATACATGTCACAAATACTCATCTTATAATAGATGCAGCAACATGTTTTCATTTAAGAATCTTCCTAAAGATGTCTACAATATATTTGCTAGTAGGGGCATAAGCAGGGACAATCAAACTATTTTGGATCTTCTCCTAAAAGAAGTGACAATCAATCTTACTAAATTTTATCTGATCAAGAAATATCAAATGAGTAACAATATATTGAGTTATCTAACTATCACAGTAAAATATCAATGACCTCTAATCCAAAAAGTAAAACTCTTATAAGAAATAACTAATTCACTGAAACTCACAAATAATCAATATCATAATTTTATACTTTATTTTTAAATTGTAACTCAAAATAATTATTTATCTTTTATTTTTCTAGAAGACAGTGCTATTTTCAAAAAATATATAAAAACATTGGACATATCTCTTTACTATAATTGTTGGAGCTCAACTAAATATTGAATATAATTCTTTCTAATTATGTTCATAATCTTTAAATATAATTTCCCAGGTTGGACCTTTCTTTACATACCTAAGATTTATATGCATATTAATTTAATTGTGGAATGCATAATTAAAAAAAAATAATCAATTATACTTACAACATAAGTGATATCTAATTATTAAATAGTTTAGTTCTTATATGAAAAATCAATATCTATTAATAAATATGCATATAAATCAAATGATGAGTCAATTAGTGAACATCCAACATACTAATGTAATGTCAAATAAAAATTTTCAAAGCATATCTCATCTAATAAAAAAAAATCATACATCTAAGTATTCAACTTCAATACCAAGAAAGTATCTCAGACATCTAAAATATTTTGTTAAAACCTTAATCAGTAAAAAAAAATTTAATCGGGATATACCCAATTAATTATCTCTTATAATTAGATTATGATCATCATATAATATAAAAATCACATATTAACCTCCTAATATACATCAAAAAATACATAAAATTCTGACACATCCTCTAAGACCAAAAACAATATCAAAGAAAAACTACTAATCATGCTCTATAATACTACTTCGAGCAATAATGTGTCATCTACAATCTACATATCATACATAAGCTCTTAAAAATGATAAATTATATTGGTTATTGCATAAATATTTCTTTCTCAAAATCATCATGAAAGGATATATTTTAAATATCTAACAAATACACAATCAATCTATGTGATATTACGATAAAAAATATAAAAACATAATAGTCACCATTTTAACCAAATTTAAGAAAGAGTCTCAGTAGACAATATCATAAGTTTATATAAATTTTCTCGCTATTAGACTAACCATGGGTCAATCGACATTTCCTTCGGACCTCAGCTTCAGAGTATACACACTCATCTACATCTCACTACTAGCTTACCTACAAGTCTCAAAATAAAATCTCAAGTATAATCGAATATAATTATACTTAGTTCATCAAATATAGTCTATCATCATCCTAGACGACTAAATGAATCAAATAAAAATATCCAAAACCTTATAACTATCAAGTGAGAATAAAAATCTATAATATATAATATGAAAACAAGAATATAAGAGTGTTTGAAACAATTGGTGCTAACTAGGATACATCATTGGTTCCTTTAGTATTGCAACCAAAATGTCCAAGCCACAACTCTAAACTAAGATTGCTAATACGACAAAAAAAAATCATCTAAAAAAGATTATAAACATATCTAACTAATATATACCTTTTGATATAGATCATCAAATACATATATATCTTCATATATCTCTACTAAAGAGACTCACACCTCGTGTTTAATGAGACACTTATACTAGGCTTCTCTCTTTAACATAACACTTTAAAAGAGATATTACTAATCTCTTCAAAGCTAGACATACTATTACTATTAGGGTAGGCATGGGTAAAGGTTACTAGTCTATGAGGAGTAATAACTAAGCATAAAAATGAACATACCACAATAATATCTGAATGTGCATACTCTTGGATCAATCCTTAAGGAATGACTTGTCCTAAAAGAATATAACATTGATATTCATTATGAATCTCTTAATCTCCAATAAATAATATATATATATATATATATATATTACTTTTGAGTCCTAAAATACCCAACGAAGACACACTAGATGACATGTGCAGTCATCTCCTCTTAGCTTAAAAATATTGGATAGAATATGAAAAAATCTTTTTCTAAGACCTAATTTTTAAAGGCCTTTTTTGAGCAACACCTTGAAGCATGCCTTTGGTGAAAGCATGGAAAAAATGTCTTGGGACATTGAAAAAAAAGTGCGACTCTAAAAAAGCATACACCTTGATTGTGCCTTTTACACTTTGATCGTACATTTTATTCTTTGATGGCATTATGATCATGGTTTTAGATTAGAACTTTAGATTCTTGAATTCTTGACACCTTTAAAAAAATGTGTTACCTTTTCTTGACAATCAAACCACTAAACCATTTTTTCAATATGATTTTACCAATCGAAAATATACAAAAAATAAAAATATTCTATCAATAAAAAGAATAATATAAATATGTTCGCGTAGAATATAGTTAGCAAATATGTTCACAAATATATTGCATGATTCACAAATTTCTCTTGTTCTTCTACAAACTTGGTATATTAGATATATCAACACTACTATGAGAGAGATCATGCTTATTGCATGCTTGTTGCATGCTTTTTTTTTTGAATATTTTGTTTTAGTTTAGAGAACTGGCTAGCAAAGTTATGGTACTCCCAATAAAGATTATTTTTCATGTATTGGATGAGCTATCATTATTTAGATTAAAGAGTATAGTAGGTTTCACACTTGAATTTTAAAAGAAAGAGTAAATATTTTGAAGAATGAGAAAAGAGCGAGAATACACACGGATGGACTGCATCTGGTGCACGTCTGGAGCTGCTAAGACCATAATAAAGAAGTGCCTAAAACATCAAATCAATTTGATCTAGATAAATAAACACCGAATGGATACAAAACTTGATATAGATCAATAATTTTAATTAAAAAAAAAAGCATACCTGGTTTGCAAAATCTGCTATAGAATGAACAACTTCGGCCAACATGACATGACTTGAGGTTGCAAACCAGACCCCAAATTTAAGAGTGAAGACGAGAAAATTGCAGCACAATGCAGTAGTAACTGCTCGTTGACTGCCATGATCAAGAAAATTAAATAAAGAAAAGGAGGTTCACACACAAACATCAAAACAAGGATTAGGAATAATGGGTTGATTTTATGTTATACGATGATAGACTTATAAATACTGTTGCAGTATTTTATTTTATTTTATTATATTTTTTATGTTACTTATATGATCTTCCAACTTATGGGCTGTTTCAAGCTTTTCTATTTCTTTTTATATACTTAGGATCAATGTTTTGAAAGACGAAAGCGTTTCACGAGACATTTTCATGTTCGTGAAACGAGGGATAAGCCTCAAAGCATTGAGGCATAGGCTTTTTGTGACTATAAATATAATTAAAATATATATTTTTATAATATTAAAATTTAATAAATTTTAAATAATTTTATTTTTATCAAATAAAAAATTTTATTTTATTTTTTCATTACAATTTTATAATAATTTTATCATTGAAATTTAAATTTTCACTCTCACTTGCCTCTCCCATTGCAACTCTATCATTTCCTTTGCTCTTGCCCTTGCCCCTCGCCCCTCGCCCCTCGCCCTCACCCCTCTCCCCTGCTCCATGAAAAGTTAAATTGAGCTTCTTGGAGGTATTCATTGGAGCTCGTGGAGCTCCGTAGAGCTCCATCAAGCTCCATCGTGAAGCTCGATAAAGCTCACTGCTCAAATGGAGCTTGAGGAACTACATCGAGCTCCATGTTTTTTTTATGCCTTGAGGCTTTTTTAGAATGTCTCGCGTTGAAACCAACTTTAAGGAATGCTTGAAAAATACTTTTTTTTAACTTTGTTTAGGATTACATTGTATTTAACAGTGTGATCAAATTATTTCATATTAGAAAAAAATATTAACATTTATTTCTCAAGAACAAACAGACTACTAGAGTAATAAGGATGATCACAAAGTTCACTCACTATCACTCATATTAGAAAGGAATACACAAAATTTTCTCTATGATAATAAAACATATTTCTCACCTTTCACATACTATAGCTCTTGTGACTCATCTTCTCACTTCTAACTCTTAAGTGATTAACTTATAAATCAATAATTGCATCATAAGTATTTAGTATTTTATTATGTTTTATAATTTATCCTTGTGCTTTGGATGTTACTGTTGAATTTTTAATGTATTGTTTTTTCATTGTCTTATTTTTTTAGGAGCACCCAACTTATGGGTTGCCCTAAATTTTATATTTATATATATATATATATATATATATATATATATATATATATATATATGATCATGTTGGATAAAAAGTAATCTCTCAATTTATTACATTTTTTCTCTTGTTTTATGATTTCTCTTCTCTCTCTTTGCCTCTACTTATTCCTAACCTTATTAGTAATTTTACATTGTATCAGGCAAATGGGTGCGGCTCTGTAGTGCATGAGTGAAAAGATACCTTGTAGAACCACAGACAATCACAATCACCATAAATTGCAATGGCAACAATATCAGCACTACAATGTATTGATGAAACACCCATATACAATAGAAGCTTTGGATTTATATATTGGACATTAAAGTCCTGAGACATCCAACAATTGTCAAATTTTTGTCCAAAAAAAAAACTAACTAAAAATAAATATATATTTTTTTAAATAACTATAAATAAAAAATTAACATATTTTATTTTTCACAATTTATATGTAATCTCTCTTCTCCTCTCTTTTTCTCATTTTCTATTATCATAACACTCAAGCATCAATTTTTTTAATAGATTTATTTTTATTTTAAAATTAATTTATAATATTATAATATTTTTGAATTTACGAAGTAATTTTTATTGGCAAGGCAGGATAATAAAATAATTATGTTTAATAAATCATTCTTGTTGCCGACATAAAAGTGCATATTGCATTTTTTTTATTTCAAATAATTTTTTTAGTTAATTTATTTTTAAAATTTCAAATAAATAAATCAAAATATTTTTTCCTACTCCTCAAAAATCAAATTATATCAAAAATAGAATATAATAAATATTATAAAAATAAAGTAGACTAGAAATAAATAATAATAATCCGACCAAAAAGTCAGAGATTGAGTTTCTCTTAGGGCCCCAGCCCATGTCCTAAAAAATCTAAAAATATGTAAATATCAATAGTATGAATACACTTAACATATTTAGATTAGTCACTTTATGATTCTTCCAGACAAACTCATGGATGCAATTCATGAGATCCTCAAAATATATTAAGACTCTTGATCATGAAATATCATCCAGAAATTAAATACAAAATTGAATATAGACATTTAAATTCTAGTTGAATTTTAATTATTACAAAGAAAATATATTATTTTATACTTATTTTAAAATAATACCTCTTTGAAAAAAAAAAGTATAAACTTATTTTCATATGTACTATAGAGATAGAATACAAAATTATGATATCAATCATTTGTGAATTTCAATAGATTAATCACTTCTTAGAGAAACTTTGTTTACTAGTTCAAAGACTAATAATATTCAACTACGACAATCAGACAACTTAACATATTATTGTCAATCTAGTATTTCGTACGAGAAAAAAATATAATGAAATCAATTATCTCTTTATGCCAAAAAATATTTAGGACAATTTGATAATATTGTCTATATATCTACTAGAGAGAAAATAATAATATCTTCACGAAGGCTCTCAAATAATCACAAATTTTTTCTCTCTTCCAAGTTGAGTGTATAGAATATATATGCACCAGTTTAAAAAAGAATTTTAATATTTGTTCAACGTATAAATTTTATTTTTATTTCTCTTTTTCATTATTTGATAGTATCCGACTTGTGGGCTGACATAAATTTTATATATGTGTGTGTGTGTGTGTGTGTGTAGAGTTGTATTTTAAATTTAAAAGGGTGAATTAAAAAATTTTATCTCTTTTTTTTTCTATCTTTCCTATTCTTATTGCTCTCTACTAAATTTTGTTGAAATGCTAACAAGGTTTCAACCATAACACAATTAATAAAAAGTTACAAAAACACTAATAATCTCCAATGTTTACTAAGCATTCAAATCAATCTAGCTAAGGATTGACCCAAACTAAGTTACGTTAAACCACAAAGAATTTTCCAAAACAATCTCAAATCAAAAATAAAAAGATAATCACCATAAAAAATAGTAATTTTTAGTGTAGTTCTAGTTAACTCCATCTTCTGTCATCATCGACAATGATGCCGATGGATGTCACAATATTAAGGCAACATACTACCAACTATCTCGGGCATAGTGGTCAAACAATAATAGTATGTTACCATCCAAGATATGCTATCAAATTAAAATTGTAAATTATTAATGAAAAATAACATCATATATTAATTTCAAAAAAAATATAAATAGACATATGACCATATGATAAGAGCATCGCATCATTATTTACACTCCACTTATTAGGCTAGAAATAAGCAGAATAAAAAAATAAAAAATATATATAATAAGTATTATATATCTAAATACTAAGCTAGCACAAAATATTGAAACTACTAGACTTCAAGCTCGTATCCTCCATTCTAAAAAATTGGAAACGAGTGCATGAAATAAAAGAAGCATGATATATTGTGACACTTTTTTTTCAAACAAAACAAGTGTCATCTTCTCTCACATTTCTATAACTTAACGTATCGAGAAAATCCTGTTAAGAAACTCATTCTTTCGGCATTTTTTTAGAGTTTTGCAATTTGCAGATCACAAACGAATGTGGCGTACATGCAGAACACAGTTTAGAGGGGCAACAATGCACACAAAACTACGATTATCATAAAGAACTAGTATGGACATCGATCAAATAGCAAACCTGTGTTCGTCATCAATTTGAATCTTTTTGATTTGTTTAGCCCTGGTGAAAAATGCTGGTGGAAGGATACAGTTACTTCTTGCTATGTTTTTTCAACAAAAAGAGAAATTACAAATAGTCACCTCGACCAGGAAGAAGAACATGAGAATTGAGGTCATTATCCAACAGCTTGTGACGCAGCAAAGCGAACCGCCTTAGGTGCGCTGAAGCGATATCATAATGGGACGAGAAGTAAAGACCAAAGCACGAGCAGTGCACGTGTTTTGGATGATCGATTTTTGATCTGCTTCTCCGGTTGCCGGCGATGCAACTTCCGGTCAGTTGAAATGAAGAATCTGTACTACATAAAACAGATAAGGAATTCGAGAAGCAGTATTTCGGGAAGAGATACAAGCGAGGAAATAAACGGTAGGCAGATTGCATCAAAGCTAAATTGCCGTTCGGGAGGCTTCAAATTTCCTAGTAAATAATTTGCATGGGAGCCGTGTTCTTGCAGTATCAGTAGATGCCCACCACTAAAGCAGCTCTGCAGCTGCAGCTGTTGAAGTCGAAGTATCAGAGAAGAAATTGTTCAGTTGGTGGTTCGGTTCGCGCCCTCTCCCACTTAAAATCTTCAAATAAATGATTTTTTTTTTTTTAATATTTATCTTCCAATTAATAAAGCTTCCACACACACACATGATAAAAAAATTATTATTTTTTTATTACATTTAAAATAATTAAAGAAAGTTTTTAAATTACATGAGGATATAATAGTAATTACAGTTGATAGTACACCAAAACTCAAGATGAATGGTTTTGTGGGTAATTTTTTATATTAAAAAATTTAGTTTATTTTTATTTTGGAGTACAAATACTTAATTTTCCAAATATATAAAAATATATCGGTATAAAATGAATTGTGCCAACTTTAAAAAAAAAATCATATTTAATAAATGCAAAACTAAAATCATGAACTTAAAAAAATCAAAAAAGTATAATATTTTAGAATTATCTTTAAAAATTTAAAATTTAAAAGAAATATGAGCTTGAAATGAAGATTTGTTTGAGCGTAACATATTTTTGCTATATATATATATATATATCAAAAATAAGAATCATTCAAGCTCACATTGAATATCATGGATATATTGGTAATTTGATTTAGGGATATATAAAGATATATCCATGGATATTTTAATACAAAATATTTGTAAATAATATTATAATAAAAATGAAATATAATAAATATTTTGAAGTTATAAAAAAAACTAAATTTATATACTATATAATTTATGATATAAATTTAAATTATACAATGTTAGAGACTAAGAAATATTAATTTAGTAATATTATATATTAATTATAAATATATTAAAATTTTTTGTTATTTAGATCTGTTGAATATACAGATAATATTATATTAAATTACATTTTAATATATAAATAATATTAAAAAATGATATTATTTACTTATTATATGTATGCATATTAAACTCAATTCTTATTTGTGTATATCAAATATGTTGTATGTATGAATAGAGTAAAAAAAAAACTATTTGAATATATATTTCTATACTATTTAAATTTATTAAAAATAAAATATTAATTATGATTTAATTTATGAGTAACTATATATTTAATTTTACGTATTTATTTATCTGCGATATAGTAAAATTTTAATTAATATATATAAATATACGTTAGTTTAATTTATTCAAATACACTAAAAATAAAAAACAAAAACAAATTTTATAATATAAAATTAAAATTAAATTAATTTGATTCAAATATAACTTATCACAAGATAAAAATTACACGAATATATCAAGTATGTCATAATTATATCATATATTTTAGAAACTATGTAATTATCAATGCAAATATATCTCACAATATATATATATACACATACATACATATATATATATATATATAACTAATATTTGAAGACCTTATGTTTTTCATGTAACCACGTATACATGGCATTCCAAAAATATTGAAGATATATTTGAATATTTTCATTATTGACACATCAGAAATTATGAATTATAAAAAAAAAATAACTATTAATGATGAAGAAATAATCCGAAAATAAAATGAGAAATTCAGACAGTGGAAGAATGAATCTGTGTGATGTATGACAGTATCAGGTGGGAAATCAAACTGTGAAGGGGCTAAACAGCATCAAAAAAGCCCTCTTTTCGGCCACGAGACCGGATTGTTGCTTTAGCCACCGGCTGGGTCTGCATGGGTGGGCCATCACGGCTCACAATTCTGAGTGGGTGAGCTTCGGTGTTAAATACCCACTCATCCAATGAAATGACGGAAGGAGGAGAAAACAGAAGATAGAGGTACTTAAGAGTCTCAGCCAGGAAGAAGCTCTGCATCATATTATCTTTCACTCCGGTATTCACCTAAGAGAGTATCAATAATAATCATATCATGCGGCAGAAAATAAATAATTTATTAATATATTATTTAAATGTGACGGAGAAAGTGTTCTAATTGGGCTGAGCTTCAAGGGCCGAAGAAACCCAATAATGGTCCAAGTAAAAGCCCAGCTTGGTATCTGGGCCAGACGATGAAATTCACCATATGGCCTGGCCCATCAACTTGACCAGGACAACCATTTTCCTACTGCACTGCCAGGATGGGCTGGGCCTTTCAACCCAAATTCTCACCACTATTTTTTCACACATCAAAATATGCATACAAAATTCAATATTTTTTAAATTTTTTGTTTTTGATAAACTAAATATATATCTATATAAATACAAACATATTAAAACTCATACAAAATTAGAAATATTTGGGCCTAAGTAGTATCAGGATACCTAATCACATAAAAATTCCTTGTGTTGTATACATATATTAAAAGTCATATATTAATATAATAATATGTATAAGAATATGCATACAAAATTTAATGTTTTAATTTTTTATTTTTAATAAACTAAATATACAACTATACAACTACTAAAATATTAAATCTAATACAAAATTATAAATACTTAGACATAATATAAAAAATACAATAATGGCCAATCACATATGAATTTCTTCTGTTGCATACATATATTGAAAGAAATGTATTGGTACAATAACATGTATCAAAATAAGCATACAAAATCCAACATTTTTTTAATTTTATATGTTTGATAAATTAAATATGAAATTATACAAATACTAGCATACTAAATCTCATACAAAATTTAAAAATAATATATATGTGAGCATAAATAGCAATAAAAAAATAAAAAATAAAAAATAGTACTTGGATGAGTAATCACATAAGAATTCCTTATTGTATACGGGTATTAAAAGTCATGTAATGATAGAATTACAAGTATTTTTATCCAAGGATTATGTGTGTTGGATATGAGACTGACTCATCAGGCGTAGCCTCTTTAATTTTGATGGGTAAAATTGTCAAGATGTTTATCTCTCACACATGGTACTAAAGCAAGCATGTGCCTTGTGCTATGGGAATGGCCACTGCCACCATTTTTGATAAACAAGTATCTAGGCCTTGACGAATTGATCTTGATGGATATGATATATGAATGTTTTTAATGTTGGGTGAACTCAAAAAAAAAAAAAAAAAAAAAAAAGACACTTACGTCCTTTAGTCCAACATATCCAGTCTCAATGCGGGAGTTGGTCTCGAATGCTTCAAATATATTCCAAGCCCATTCCTGGTAAGTCTTGTTGCCGGTCACCCGCCAAAGGTAAAAAAGAGATTCGACTGTTTCGGGCCTCAAAATGTTCCACGAGGTGCCAACGCTCATGTCCTATAAAGTCAATAGTGAGAACTCAAACGGGAAAAAATACAAAAAAAAAATATTACTATGCACATTGTGATAGCAAGAGGGGGGAAGAAAGAACCTCTCCAGGATGAAAAAAGTAATTTTCTCCTGCCAATTTTGTCGTCGTGGATTGGTAGAAATTATAACAAGTCCATGCAAGCTGCCAAAATTACAAGAGTACCCATCTGAAGCCACCACGTGCCATCATAAAAAACACACATTGCGATTACCAAGGGTTCAAAGCAGCATGGCATCCAATTTTACCATTCTCATGTTTTTGGGCCGATCATGAAGTCAGAGCAGGGGTGTCAAACAGGCCGGGCCAGCACGGCCCGGCCAGATTTTGGGTTGCCCAACTGGGCTACCGTGCCGGTCCAAGCACAGCACGGCACTGTAACCATGCCGGCCCAGCACGGACCCACAACAGAAATCCGCCGGGTTCGGATTAAGCAAAACCTTAATTTTTTTAAAAAATTAGAGTTTCGACAGCGTGTCATCGCGCATCTTTGCACTTTTGGGACTTGGCGAGCCTCGCCTGTCAAGCATCAGCTCATATTGACCATATTCGATGCGTGGTCACGTGTTGTGCCCATGTGCCGGCATGGCACGACGTGCCAAGGCACGGCACTGTAGCGTGCAGTGCACATAGAGGTGTCAAACGGGCCGGCCCGGCACGGCACGGCCCGTAGGCACGGCAAGTCATGCCGTGCCGGGTCGGGATAGTGGGTCAGGATCCAATCAGACCCGACCCACGGTCTTTTTTTTTGGGAGGGTTGGGACACGCCCACGCGTGCCCGTGTGAAACGGCACGGGAAGAACCCGTGCCGCCGTGCCGGGCCAGGCACGGCACGTTCCAACCCCAGGCACGGCACGGGCCCGGGCACGGTTTAAAAACTTGTCGGGCCGGCCCGGCCCGGTTGACACCTCTAAGTGCACATGCCGGGCCAGGCCGGTTCATTTGACACTTAAATCAAAGTAGTTAATGAGGAAAGCATTATTTAAAAAAATAATAATTATAATGTACACAAAGACTAACATACTAGATCTCATAATAATTTCAAAATTAAATATATTTAGAAATCAATAATAATGAGATGATTGATCACTTAAAAAATCATTATATTGCATGCATATATGATATATTAGAAATCATGCATTAATGTAACAATAAATCAAAGATGTCAACCATGCTGGGTGGCCCAATCATGGTCCAGAATCGTACCTAGTCCTGGATCGTACCAGCTCATGCAATGGCTGGTGCTGTGCTAAGCCCGTGTGAGTAGTGCCTCATAACAGACAAAGCACAACCCATGTGCATAGATCGATGGCACAGTCCACCAACCCAGTGACCCGACACCAATTAGAGACGAATCTCAGGTCATGAGTCTAGTCCCATTGGGTGACTACCTAACAAGAAAATTTTTTTAAAAAAAAAAATTAACCATGTAAGCCAAATACCATTTATATGACCGATCACAATTGAGTAGCTAAAAAAGAATAGTGCATGCTAGTAGAACTAACAAAGGTGTCAAGTGAGCCCAATGGCCTGGGCACTGCACGAGGCACAGCTCGACTGAGCCATTCCTGGCCCAGCAAGGCACAGTCCAGAACCATGTCTGGACCTAGGCATGACTCGAATCATGCTAGAATCATGGCTACAATCGAATCACATGTTAGTATCCAACTAGAGATCGTGCCCAACAAGGCCCGGTGGCCCGACTGGGCCACCAAAGAATGGGTCATGCAAGAATGACACGATACTTTTAAGACCTCTAAACCAGCCCAAACAGCACAGCCCACTCCAGGAACAGCATGACCCATCACGACCCTACAAATTTTGGGCTAGCCATGTTGTGCTAGGCTGCCAGTCTGGTACCTGTAACATGCACGACATGACACAGTGACACAGCCAAGCCAAATTGCAACAAGCCGTGTTAACACGACATAACCACGTTGACACTTATATAACAAATATCTTCGTTCAAACACAATAAATCTCATTCTAAAGCTTGAGATTTATCAGACACAAGAGCTCTAATTTAGAGAATAAGACTTTGAAAATATTAATCTCTACTAGAGCCCTAGCTAAATCAAAAACCTTATGAACTAGGAAGACCCTCCATTAGGGGAGCGGCTCAAGAAGACCCTATTTATATCTGGCAACATAATTTGGGTACTTAATGCTTATTTTTCAATTGGCAAGCCAAAACTAAAAAATTGAAAGCATAACACCTCTTCGGCAAGTGAAAGATACATCTTGGAATTAGGATGATCGTAGCCAACAGATCCTAGGGCCAGCATTCCAGGGGCAAAACAAGCTAATTCATCCATCTGCTACAAAAATTAGAGATCAGTTAATGCTAAAAAAAAGCAAAATAACTTGTCCCTTTATAATAAGCAACCTAAAGAAAACATTACCTTGTGTGTCATCGAGCTGCCCATCTTCTCGCATATGTATGAGAAAGAAGACGGTGTGGATCTCTTAATCAAGCCAAGCATACCATTCATTGATTTATCCCACATTTGTCTAAATTAAACAAAATCAAAATACAAAATTGGCATCAAAATTAAAGATGAGGCAACAAATACAAAATTCAAACTGAGCATGAGCATTAAATCACATGTGTGTGTGTGTGTAGGTTCCCAATAAACAAGTACACTAGAGGTCCGAGACAATGCACAGGGCTTCAATTAATATGGGAACTAAAAAAAAATTAATAATTTAATAGTGTTACGTTCAAAAATTAGAAAGTTAGTATCTGATAAATATTGAATCCAATACCTATTAATCTTGAACGAATATACTTCTTATCACACCAAAAATTCTTATATCATGAACCACCTTAGAAATATTCTAGACAAACATTTTTAATTTTAAAATACTTATAATATCCAATATGTTAGCATTTGTGTGCACACCAATAAAAAAATCATATCCAGTGCACAAAACAAGTAGAGGTGTCAACCGGGCCGAGCCAGGCCGGGCGTGCCCGGGTAAGGCACGAGCCGTGCCGTGCCATGCCTGATCAGGCACGGTTCGGTGCCCGTGGCACGGCACACCGGGACAAGTTCGTCCCGTGTCCCGCTCGCTTCACACGTCCAGCAAAAAAGACCACGAGTCGGGTCTGATTGGACTCGACGCGCAGTCCCCCGAGCCACTATGAATCAACTTATGCATGTCTCATCAGCCATTATGTAGATTCTAAATGGACTATAAATAAAAAAATTTTAGGATTCTCTGAGATTCTTCATCCTCATGATGGCCCGACCATTTTTGAGTGTATGATAAAAATCATTAGGAAATATAAAATTCAAAATAAAATTTTTACTGTCACATTCGATAATGCATCTAATAATGGAGTAGGGATTAACATATTTATTAGGAATATTAGAGACGCATCATTAGGAGAGATCTTTCATGTCAGATGCATGTGTCACGTGATTAACCTGGTTGTTCTAGCGGATATGAAGGTGTGTTCCCCCGCATTGGATAATATACGTAATGTACTAAAATATACTAGCACTCCTCGCAGACAACAAGAGTTTAGTAGTCTCTATTTGTCTGCGAATCTTAAGAAGAAGAAATTTCAATCGGATGTGAGACATCATTGGAATTACACGTACCTGATATTGGAATCATGTATTGGATAACAACACGTAATATCCGACTAGGTCAATAAAAGAGTGACGAACTTATTATTGACGACACTGACTGGGCTTCAGGAATTTCATTTATGAAATTCCTAAAAATTTTTTATGACACGATGAACATGTGTTCGTCGATTTATACCCCCACGACTTGCATTGCACTCCGATGCAACATTAGTAGCATGTTTAGGAAGTATCGAGCTGACCCGACACTTAGTCATATGGTTGCAGAGATTGAAACCTAGTACTTAAAGTACTAGTCAACCGTTCAATCTCTTTATTGTCTCGCTGCATGCATGAACCCTAGGATTAAGGTGAAAGGAGTAGAAAAAACTCTGACTTATATTTCCTCATGCATGAACCTGGAAGAGCCACCTGAAGAGTTCATTCACAAGAAGTTGACTGACCTGTTCACATACTACGATACTAGGTATGGTGGTGGTGGTGGTGAGACTGTGATTACAGACATAAATACCTTCTTCAGAGATGACGATTTTTCCATTCAGCTACCGAGAGGAAAACGTTGGGGTGGACCATCACATAGGAGCGAGCTTTCTCGATACTTAGATACCGATTACTGTTCAATCTTATAACATTCTGATACTAAGAATCTTGATATATTACAGTGATACAGATCATATGAGTCCACCTTTCCCGTGCTATCTAGGATGGCACGGGATCTACTGACTCCTCCGGTGTCAAGCATAGCATCGGAGTCTACTTTTTCTGCTGCAGTGAATGTGATTTCAAATAGGATATCAAGATTACGTCCAGATATTGTTGAGGTCTTGGCTTGTTTGAAGAATTAAGAGAATTCGAGGTTTATCATTCATGATCATGCTGGAGCTGGGACTGAGACAGGGACTACAGAAACAACTACTGCGATAGCGGAGGAGTTGATTGCTGATGATAATGATCCATATGATACTGATCTTGATGTTGCAGCTGATGATGTTCAAGATATGCCGATTGACGATTGATGATGATCTATTATTTTTTAATTTCGATGTTTTATTTTTTATTGATTATACGCTGTGTTTGTACGTTACGCTGAAACTTTAATTTGTTTGGTTCGGACCTTCGGTATCTAATGGCTAATTGGTTATTTTTCATTTGGTTTGCTTATGTTTTTTTACTTTTTAATTTTTTTAACATAATTTATTGATTTATTTATTTATTTTGTTTTAATTTTTCATTTAAAAATTCATAACTCTTATATAATTCTAATTATTTTTAAACTAATTTTATATTACATTATAAAAAAAAATTTTAACTTTGTAATTTTAATAAATTTTAACAATTTTCATATTATAAATATATAATATTATACATTATCTATAATTTAATAATTTATATAATTAAAATAAAAATTAAAACAATAAATTATAAAAAAAAAATTTACCTGGCCCGTACGGCCATGCCAGGCCCGAGTGAGCAAGGCAAATCACGGCACCGGCGGGCTGTGCCGGGCCCAGCTTTTTTAAACGATGTCGGGCCAGGCACGACACGGTACAATAATCATGCCTGGCCCGGCACGAAAGCACACCCGTGCTCAAAAAAACTGGCAGGGCAGGCCCAGCCCGTTTGACACCTCTAAAAACCAATCATGTCCAATATTCTAGTTTAGCATGAGATGTAAGAATGATTAATATCTTAACAATTTTACCCCTAAAAATTAGAGAGATTATGTCTGATGAGTCTTAAACTTAAGATCTAACATGTTTAAACGAAAATATTTGTTATCATACCAAGATATGACATCTAATATATGCATAATACACATTTGAAATTCTTATGATAACCAATGTGTTAGTATTTGAGTGCACAACAATAAACAAGTCGTATCTTATACACAAGGCTCCAGCTTAGCATAAAGGTGTCAACCGGGCCGGGCCGACCAAGTTGGGCACGAGGCACGAGGCACGGCACAGGAATTTCCAGTGCCCGTGCAGTGCCGAGGCCAACCGGGCCTTGTGCCATGCTTGGCTCGGCACAGTACCGTGGCCCGTTGGTAGGTACCTCGGCACGAGCCGAAAAACCCTAATTTTTTTTTAAATTAGGGGTTCAACTACGCAGCGACACGACGGTGCACGCCGAAACCCTAAGTTTTTTTAAATTAGGGGTTTGCCTCAACCAAGCCGATCCCGGCAGATTTGTGTCGGGCTGACCTCCACAGAACCGTGCCGTGCCTGACACGGAACAGTACGGTAACCATGTCGTGCGTGGCCCGGCATGAAAGCATGGTCGAGCCGGCCCGACACGTCCCGATTGACACCTCTAGCTTAGCATGAGCTATAAGAGAGATTAATATCTTGACAACTTTATCCCTAAAAATTAGAGTTTTTGGGTTAGATGAGTCTTGAATTTGATTTCTATCATCCCTAGACGAAAGTACTTATTATCACACGAAGATATGATCTCTAACAAAAAATAAAGATATAATAACAAAAGTATAAACATTATAATTTTATCCATAAAAATTTCACCGATAATTCTGAACGGCAGAAGTTCGGTTTCCCTGAATCCACACTTTGAGCAAATATTCATAGAAGCTGAAATAAGAACTTGAATTAAGTGAGAGAAGATAGAAAACAACAACAACATGAAGAGAGCTAATATAAAGCCCAAATATTCATCACCTGTCACCCATTGCACCAAATGTGATTATAGAATGTGAACTGGTTCCACTAGCAGGATTGATATAGATTGGAAGCAGACCATCATCAGGAAAGCTCTTATTAATGACCTCGATAACTTTCTCCACCTGATAAATCACAGCAGATATGAAGCACGTACAGATACGAGACACCTAAATCTCAAATTTAGTCTCCAAAACAAGCAGGGGCGATGCACCTTCTGCTGATACTTAAGATCTCCAGTTCGTTGAGAAAGAGCAATAAACTCAAGCTGCTCTGTCGCAGAATCTGCGAGAATGCTTTGCCCCTAAAAAGTGAAAATAAAACAAAAATGGATGAGCACTTCAACATTTATGAGAACAGGAAAACTAGACCAACAAAAAGAGATCATACACCAGTCCATCCAGGATTATGTGATCCTCCATGGGCTAAATTAATGGTGTTGTAAGGGATCCCAGAAGGTGTATCCCATGCTGGAAGTAACCGATCTGCAATGTCTTTTGCTTTTTCTAAGAAAACTTTTTCCCCTGAAAGATCATATGTGCTGAGCAGCCCACCAACAACTCTGCATTTTAAAACACAGATACATATATATACATATATATAAAGAATTAGATGCGGCCTCTCTACCTTTCAGAGATAAAACTGTTAAGATGTTAATCTCTCTCCCATCTCATGTTAGAGTAAGAGCATTATGCACTGTATTTGATATATATATATATATATATATATATATATCTATCTGTCAATATATATAAAGGGAAAGAGAGATCATATCCAATGTATAAGAATCACATCCCATATTAGAGTGAGAGTCTTATGCATTGGATATGACCTCTCTCCCTATCTCTCTCTAGACATATATATATAAGAATAATTAGATATAATGTCTCTGACTTTCAGAGGTAAAATTATCAAATATTAATCTCTCTCACATCTCATATTAAAATGAATTTTATGCATCAGATATGACCTCTCTCTCTCTCTCTCTATATAATATAATAATAATTAAATATTGTCTCTAATTTTTAAAAATAAAACTATCATGATATTAATCTCTCATATTACATAATTGAGTAAGTCTTATGCATTGGATATGATCTCTCTCTCTCTCTCAATATATATACAAAGAGAGAGGTCAAATCCAATGCATAAGACTTGCACATCCCATGTTAGAGTGAGAGTCTTATGCATTGGATATCACCTCTCTCCCTTTCTCTCTCTCTCTAGATTATATATATATATATAATTAGATACAATCGCTCTAATTTTCGGGGATAAAACTATCAAAATATTAATCCCTTATATCTCATATTAGAGTAAGTCTTATGCATTAGATATGAACTCTCTCTCTCTTTCTATATATATATATACACACACACATATATACACATATATAAATATCAAATCGAATGCATAAGACTCTCACATCGGCACATCCCATGTTAGAGTGAGAGTCCTATGCATTAAATATGACCTCTTTCTCTCTCTCTCTCTCTATATATATATATAATAATATGTTTGAATTTCATTATTCACTAATTAGGAAAAAAAAAAAGCAAACGGCATATTAAACCTGACATAGTAACCTTATGGTTGTTTCAAACACACTTGCATCATAGTTCTTGTCAAAATTCAATGAGTTTGTAGCCCACCTATTAAGGCAAAAAAAATAATGAAAATCTTTAGACAAGTATCACAAGGTGAAACAAGCACGCCATGAGAAAAGTGAAAGTAGAAATGAGGAAGAAAATACAGGCCCTTGTATGTACCATGGCAAAGAATCAAGACAATCATAGCATAGTGCAAGGAGGAAAAAAATAGGGAAAAAACAAGGATCATCAAAAAATAATGCATGTGATGATATGATTGTAACAATTAGAGCATACAAATTCTTTTGTATGACTCTTCCATCAAACCATTTTCATTTTTTATAATAATTGAGGCAAATCACAATGGCTCCTAATTTCCTCTCAATGTACATGCTAAATGTCATAACAAGCATAATGTCAAAGACCAAGAATATAAAATAAAAAAAAATATCAACTAATTATGCGTGTCAAAAGTATCTAACATAAAGTTGATTAAGGATTTTAAAAATATTAATTATAATTAACAATTGATGTCATGTCTTGAAGTGAGAACAAGTACATTTATCTAAGAAAATAAATCTTAAGTTTGAGAATCATCAAACAAATCTCTATGAATTTTGAAAATAAGATTTTCGAGATATTAATTTCTTCCAGATGGCTTCATGCTACACATGAGCCTTGTACATTGAGTACAATCTTTTTTGATTATAATTAATAGTTTCGTGTTCATTCATCAATCTGTAACTTAGTAACTACGAGATATTTTTAAAAAATAAACAATATTATAATAGAGAAATATAATAAAACTAATAAATTCCAAATTTTTTATTTGTAATTAAAAAATAAATATTCTAGAAATAATATAATTTATTTTATTTCATATGAAGATTAAATGTTTCAGAGTCAGTAATAATGTGAATAAATATCAATTTTTAATTTACTTGAAATCATATAATATCCAAAAATTCAAAACCAAAATATTTATAAAAAGATATAGATAAATACTAATGATATACAAGTACAAGGTAAATAAATATCTTACAACTCATCATAAACAAAAACTATATAGAAAAAGGTAAACAAATAAAAACTAAGTAGGGTCAACTCGACCTTGCCCAATCTGGGTCAAGCAACAAATAGGGTGTGTTTCAAAAGTTTATGATAATTACTTCTCCGCTACAATGATCCGTGCAACTAATTTACTCAAATCTAAGTGAAATAGCTTCAAATAAAAATATACTTGTACATGACACATATTAGCACACTCAAAATTTTAAAAAATAAAAACATAAGACGAGACATAAGCCTCGAGGCGTTGAGACAAATTTTTTAAGCATCATAAAATATAATTTATTTATATTTTAAAATATATATAATAAAATTAACATTAAAAAAATTTAATAAATAATATGAAATATTTTATAATTAATATTATTTATTAATTTGATAATTTTATCAAATTATCAAATTAAAATATTATTTTAAATTTTAATAAATTTAAAATTAAAATTTATTTAATTATCTTCTGTTATTTTATTTTTTATTTAATATTGTTTATTAATTTAATAAATTTGATAATTTATTAAATAAATTTATTAATTTGCCCTTGCCCTAACCATTGCCTCTCTCCCCTCACCCCTCTCCCCTGCTCCATAGAAAGCTCGATGGAGCTCCATCGAGCTCAGTGAACTCCATCGTGGAGCTCGAGATGCTCCATCGAGCTCAACATTTTTTTAATGCCCTAAGACAATTTACGAACGTCTCACATTGAGGCGCACGTCAAGGTGTTGAAAAAATAATTTATAAAACATAGATCAAACTAGAAAATAGGTCTAACTATAACATAATAGAAATTATAATTTACTAGAGAATCACCAAGTAAAGTATATGAATATAATACTAATATATAACTACAAATTAAGTTTAATAAACAACATTTAGTAAAATTGTGTCATAAATAAAATTGAATGGGAAGCCTCAAGGACCTATGGAGGATCTAACAACCCAATTGTAGAAAGCTAACAAAAGGTAGAAAATATGCACACTACTTACCATGTTTGGCCCTTCATCCCTTTTTCTAGCTCTTGTAGCCCATAACAAGGAATGTGTCAGTCACATAAAAAATAATAAATTTTGACAACCCAATTGCACAAAAAGACAAGTGCACTAGGAACATTGTGCTATCCACAATTGTGTGCAGTGTCACTTTATCCTATTTGTTGAAATGTTCCCCAATATATCCAAACTAGAATTATAATGTAATAAAGTAATTTTCAATAAATTTATTGACAAAGATCTTCCAATCATATTTTTTACTATGACTGAAAAATATTTTTTTCCCACCAAACACATGTTACCATGTCCACCATAATGACTAAGAAGCAAAAGATGACAATTTATATGCACAAATCAAAGTGCTCATTCATATCCTAGATGATACTCATTGAATGATCCAAACATGAGTTCAGTCTAATAACTAAAATTTCCCAACATGTCAATCCTCACATAATCATGATGTACCAAAAGTATGAGATACTACATAACTCTTCATGTCATGCAACCTCGAATTATCAAATTTCCTCAATTAGAGGAGGCATTGTCCACTTAGGTTCCACAGTATCAAGATGACGAGGTGCCAGTTTGCCTTGCCCAAGAGTTCACCATTACTAAAGACACCATCAATTTCTCAAATAGCTAATTGCATAAGTTTTAGGATCATCACAAGTTGAAGTCAAACAAGATCCACGATGAGAGTGGGTCAGTCGATGCCAATAATATAAAGGCAACTCTAGCTAAGAGACTCCATCTCATTGCTCGCACACATTGTGTGACATCAATAACATGAATGAGATGGGTATCATAAGAACTATTTTCTATCGCAGGTTCATGAGAGCATAATTATATAGTAGCAAGTGGAGTGCATGAAGAATGAAAAAATCATATGACACTTCCACAACCAATAATAAAAGATAACAAATTAGCATCCTATATCATTAGTCGTACCTTGAAGTCTTGCTTCTTCTTGACAACATGTCACCACATGTTACTAATGAGTAATGACCTGAAGCTCATTGATGTTCAAGTCAAGATGTCATTATCACACACAATTTGCACACCCAACCAATAATGTCGGCACCATTTTCATCTTCAAGCGACACTACCACAACTTCCACATACAGAACATGGTCAATCATGATAACCATGATGAGAGCAACATCTTCAAAAACAACAAGCTAACAACCATGTATTGGTCACGTGCCACCTAGGAAGAAATTTGCTCTTGAGATAATCAACTTTTTTGAATTGATTGGCTTCTTTGTAGCTACAAAAGACATTTTTGAAATCATGATCCCACCTAAGCTATCGAAGAGCATGAATTAATGGATGTGCTCCGATCACTCTACATGTGTGATCCACTATCAATCAAATTCTTTTGATTGAAAAGGAACAAAGTGCTCACATCGAGCTAACAAACACCAAGATGATTAACATGATAGAAGAGAGATGAGTAAAATGACAAAGATGAAGCCACCATGCAGCATCATGACAAAGTGTAATACTCTAAAAAAGAGAACTTCATAGCACCAATATATCATCTTTTATGCCAAATAACAATGGTAAGATGCACCGCACCATCCACAAATTCCATCATGAATTTGACTTTCCTCCCCCTCCAGTTCATATGTCAGAGCACACTTTACACATGACTACCTTTGCCCTTGCAGAGAGTCCCTTCTAACAAATTATAATTCCTGACAAACAATATTTATATTTCATAATTTTTTCTTTATAAAATTATAATCAAAATCAAACGTAAAAAACTTATAATTTATTACTTAGATTTCATAAAATAAGGTTTATGGAAAGAAAATCAAACGTAAAACAAATATAATAAACTGATAAATTATTATTTAGGAAAAATTAGCATTTAGTACAAAACCAAAATAATTATTATTCAAGTATCCAAATTTATATTTTAAAAAAGGGTACAAAACAAAAAAACTAAAATAATCATATTGAAATATAGATTTGTCTATATTTCAATAATTTTATAAAATAAAAAAAAATGTATTCATTACAACATTAAAATGTTAAGAAATTATAATATTTTATACTATATTTATCAATTTTTTTTTGAAGAGATCAGGGCGATTCATCAAACATCATGAATAGTTAACTAGCAAAAAAATCAATACGTGATTGAGATAGTTAGAATATTTCTGGTACATAAAAATGTTCTTAGACATACTTGATAATAAGTAATATTAACTATTAATTTTCTAATCAAAAAAATTTTATTGTATATTCTTTTGAGTTATATTTCATATCATCTTTTATACCAATGAAAAATATTTTTTTCACCTACCATAAATAATCTTTGGTTGTACTTCTTCATTTGTGATTTTTCTTCAAATAAAAAGAATATGATTACTTGTACCATCAGGTACATCTTTATTAGATAATTGATGGCTCACAAAGAACACATGTGTTACCCACCAGAGGCCATGAAATTATAACAAGTGCAGATCTAAAGTTTTTTGAGGATAAGTCATTTGAGGATTCGATCCACCTTTAAACATAATAGTTGAAAAATAATTCCCGTGTATTGCTCTAACCCCTCACAAAGATGTAATAATTACTTCTAATCTTGTTCAGACACTTGATACTACTAGTACAACTAATTTTGAAATGAATAGTATGATTTTTACTACTTTTAGCTGTGAAGATGCCCCAAGAAAATTGTGTCATAAAAAAAAGTATAGTCTCATTAGATACGAGATGTGAGTCTTACCATTAAGAAAAAAAAGATTGTGCGACTTTATGATCTCAACATAAAAGCATATATTAGACAAATATGTTAATAACTTTCCCCATTTTAGTCTTGCGTTGTAACAACTAATATAATTATAAGTAGTTACTTTGACTTTTCAATTACTCTATAAAAGAAACTAAGAATATTTTATATCCAGCACCAATTATCACAAATACTCTCATATTCTCATTTTATTATTATAAATTTTAATTTTTTATCCTCTATTGACATTACAAGCCAGTACCCAAGATACTCATTTTTGGAAATTTGATATCAACGAGTAAATTACAAGTATCTTTCTCAAAAGGCCACATGTGTCATTTTTCTCTTTCAAACTGAATATTTATAATATGTACTCACCAACTTGAAAAAGAGAGATGAGCTTTAATTCATTATGCAAGTTTGGTTTCTTTTTTTGTTTATTAATTTTTTTATTACATTATTTGGAAGCAACAAACTAATGGACTGCGCCAAACTATATATATAATATGATTATATTTTTATGATTTTAAAGATTTTAATAATAAAACAAATTTTTCTTTTTATTCCCTCACCCTTTTCCACCCTTCACAAAAATACCAATGACAAAAATCCTAAATAAAGATTCACAAAAAACAACCAATATTTTGTTAGGAAAATATTTAAAAAAAATGTATTCCTCCACATAAATTATATTCGCAAAAAACAATCACATAAATTAAAAATAATATATATTTATCATCTGAATCATATCTATATAAACAAGCAAACTTAGCACCAGCTTCCTCCACATACACCTCCTAGATCCCTATGAAGACATATATTCTTCATATTTAATTGCTCGACAAAAGCAAAAACATGATTTAATAGTTAATTATATGTCTAATTAAAATTTTCTCACAACCAATTTGACTTTCAATTAGTCTACCATTCCATCTAAATTGGTCATTAAAGAGAAAATTCACTTACATTGAATTTTCCAAAAATTATAAATACAAATTTTCAAATATAACTGATAGTAAAAGTACAAATTTCATCCATCAATACATGTTGGCATTTCAAAATACTCATACAAAAAAAATTATTATAAAAATATAATAATATATTAAAATATTTATTTGATTCCTTCTATAAAATAATCAAAAAATTCAATTAAAATTTTTCTAGAAGATCTGTATGAAACAATGAGTTAATATTATGATGGATCCATTTATTATAAACTAACATGGTCCCAGCTTCCTTCCTACTATATTCTCATGAATAGTATCAATTTCACTCTTTTATATGATTATCACTAATCTTTATAATCAAATAAATAATAAAATATTATGATGAATTATTTTACCATTTTTATAATAACTATATTTAATGAAATTATTGACAATAGAAGATTAGCTTAATAGTCTTTATAATTATGTCTTAGCGTTAGTTTTAAAGCACGCATAATAATTTATATGGAATCTCAAAAAGAAAACAATCAAAAAAGATAAATCATCTATTTTATCAAATAATTTGTTATTAGAATTATAAATCAATATTAATAATTACATTTTGACCATTACAACCAGAAACATATTCTATCATTCAACCACCACACTTAGGATCATATGAAAACTAAATTAATTCATAATAAAAAAATCATATAACACTTATATTATTAGTTTGATTAATTATTTTTTAGATTCTCTTAAGTAAACTCACATTAACGTATATTTAAAAGATTTCATAATATGTGATTAAGATAGAGGCATACCCAAAATTTAGTTAGACTTCAACAATGACAGAAAGAATTCACCAGACATTCTTATATTTTTTTATGACAATCTTGTATCCAACAAATAATAATTAACAAATCATTATTTATAAATTTAATACAAATAAATAGTTGAGTGAAGACATCAATTATTTATGAGATCAAGTAAATTAGTCATTTCTTGAAATTGTTAAATCTATTAGTTAATAGATCGAGAATATTTCACTATAAAAGTCAAATAACTCAGTATAATATTATCAATCTAATATTTAATGAGCAGATAAAATATAATACAATTAATTATTATTTTATATAAGAAAAAAATACAAGCAATTCTAGAATTACTGCCTATGTGATTACTAGCAAATAGATTACAAACATTTTTATGAATGATATTGACCTCAGAGGATCACTTGTGTCTTTCCCCACTTCCAAAATAAGTGTTGGAGACACATAACATAAGAGAGAATGTTGAGATTAATTGTCATTTTATTTATTTAGTTTGTTTAATTTTTATTTTAATTTATATAAGTACCTGACACTTGATTTATCATGGCTTAAGTATATACATATTGTTACTTTAAGTTTATGATACATGTAGGTTACCACAACTCTGATTTCTCTCTCTCACATTTTCTCTCCTCTCTATCTTCCCTTAATTTTTCCTAAAATTATAAATTCCTAAAACCCTAATTAGATTACAAATATCAAATAGCAGCTACCCAGGCAAACTCACAGATAACTTGGACGACATCGAGATTAGCTTGGGTTCAAACTATATTAAGCCAAATATAACCTACATCAAATGCATGAACCATGTTGGATTGGCATGCAATTAACCCAGCCCAATACTACCCAGCACAACCTGGGCTGCCAGTGGGCCACTATGTCGTGTTGGGCTAACCATTTTTTAGGTGGACCAAGCCATTTGAGACCTCTAAGTTATATAAAATACCTTGAAAGGAACAATTACTAATCAATCAAAATATACATACAACCAACACGAAAACAACTCATGTGATCACTCATCTATATAATATTCTCACCCAAACATGTTTAAATTTGAAACTTCAATGAGATGAGATGCAATAACACAAAAAAGAAATGACCAACCCCAATAACATTCATAATATGTTCTGGCGGTGGTGACGACTAATCAAAATATACAATGAAATATATAAATTAGAAAAAAGCATGTGAGCACATTAACAATCTCACAAACACTTGAAAGTTATTGCCTTGGTGCACTAGCAAGTATGTCATCCAAGGATGATCTGCCTCAAATTCTAGACATTATCTCTCAAGTTTTCAAGCATGAGGATGTTAAGTTATTAACTTCTTCCAGACACCATGTTAAGCGAGAGCATTATGGACTAAATATAATAAATTATAACCATCAACAACACTTAGTTACCTATGTATCTTTCTACAATTTCTAGACAAAAGGCAATGGGCCTGTGATTTCAAAACAAACTACCATTTAAAGATAACATTTTGCTTACTCTTTAGCCTTTTGAAATTGCTCATCCAAGCCCATAATGTACAAGGTATCAAGAGAGTCTATTAAAGTTGCTCCAAGGCCACCAAATCCATCGACACCATTCTTTGATTGAGGCTGGCAAACAGAACAATTAACATTATCAAGCATGTTCCATTCATGATATAACACTAAGATAATAAAAAATAAGAGAAACATTTCAGTACTACAAAAATTACTTGAAAGATTACATTGAAGTGCAACCTACGCATCAATCAGCCAATAGGAAACACTCGAATTGAAACACAAAATCAAACATCAATATCCCAGAGGCATCAAAGGCTAGTATCTTAAATGAATGTAATACCCAGTCATCTTCTACTCCAATACATAGCAGTAGAGCATACGTGTGTGTTCATCTGATAGTGTCTGCGTACAATGCATGGGGTCATCTAACAGCCAGTCACAATACATGGGTTGCAATCACTATGTGGAGAAACAATGTAGAGGTTAAGAAGCAGAACAGAACTCATCAAACCTGAAGTTCATCATGGCCCCACGCATACTTCTCATAACAAGTCCAAGCATGAACCATTGCTTCCTTTATTTTCTCCCTTCGTTGAATGTCGATGGAATTGTCAATAACCAGATCAAGAGAGGGTCTGCTGAAATCAACACCTTGTAAATTAACCAGGCTTCCAGGACTAGTTTTCAGCGCTTCAATCTGAAAATGGAAGATTTTCAAGTGATGACCAGGATGAAGAGGCGCATCAAATCTGGTGTGGTAGCATGGATCAGAGATAACATTACTATGGTTTTTAATTGCTGCAGTTCTTTGTTCATCCTAGATACTTCAGCCTGCAAGATAACAGACAGCGACCGAAACCCCATGCCATGAGTAATCAAGCTGAGAGAGATGATATGCTCGTGGTACATGCTAATGGAATTATGTTCTTAGGATAATGTGCAGAGAAGGAGCGTGACTAGAAAAAAGCAAAACTGAGCGATGTGAGAAAGAACTACCCAGGGAAACATGGAGAAATTACAGGGGCGGATTTGTGACATCCATGGAAGTGGAACACAGAGCCGATTATTCATTCTGCCGCCATTCTCAGACATCGGACAATAGCATCCATGTGGAACACGGCCAGACCACAAAGATTTCAAAGAAAATGAACCGACGAGACAAAGTAAAGCACCTGATGTTCCCTAACGATAGTCTGCCGATCCCAGACCAGCAAGGTGACACAGATGAAAGCGATGAACAGGACGGCTAAGCGTGCCGGTCTCTTCAAAAAATAAACCAGGCTGAAGTATTTCCATTTGGCCGATGACGTTGCTGATCGATTTCTTCCCATGGCAAATAAATAACATCAATCGTATGCTCTAGTTATGCCATTTTCGTGATGGCAAATAACAAATTGATATCATTTAGCAGTGGTTGATGTGCATTGCAGCTGAGGAGGGGAATAGAGAGCAACTGCCAAAAGAGAAAAAACAGAGTTCACATTTGTTTTTCGACCTCAAACAAGCTGTGAAGAAGTAAACCAATAAAGGGTTGACCACTTTCCTCGTTCTGACAGTCGTGGTTGACTTTAAGTCATTCGCGACGCCGCGAGCAGAGGGATTTGTCCCGAGAATAAAGATTTGCCATCGCGAAACCCGATCTATGTTAGTTGTTGAATAAGGCTCAAGACCCGGCCACAATGTTTGATAAACATTAAATTCCTGTGTATTATGAACATAGTTAACAATCACATATATATATATATACATAAATGTATACACACATACATACATATATATGTATACATGTATGTATACTTACATGTATGTATGTATACATACATATATATGTATACATGTATGTATGCTTACATGTATGTATACTTACATGTAAGTATACATACATGTATACATATATATGTATGTATGTATATATACATTTATGTGTATATATATATATATATGTGATTGTTAACTATGTTCATAATACACACATATATGTATATATGTATGTGTATTATGTATACATACACATGTATAAATACATGTATATGTATATACATACACATATATGTATGTATGTGTATACATATATACACATACATATATATATGTGTGTGTATACAAATATACAGACACACATATATGTATGTGTTTGTGTATATATGTGTGCACAAACATATATATGCACATACATATATATGTGTGTATACGTATATATGTCTGCATACATATATACACATACATATGTGTGTGTGTTCATAAATACACATATATATACATATATATGTATGTGTAAATATGTATGTATACATATATATATGCGTGTATATATATATATATATGTACGCACACACACACACACACATATATATGTATATATATATGTATGTGTGTATATGTATACAGACACATATATGTATACATACATATATATGTTTACATATATGTGTCTGTATATATATTTAAACATACATATATATATATGTGTATGTGTGTGTGTGTGTACATATATAATATAGTGATCATGTACTTGGAAGCCAGAAAAAAAAAATAATACTTATCCAAATTGCATATAGCATGAGTCATTAACACCACTTCTCAAATTATTAGCAATTCTCATGATTATTAATCTCATTATTGTCGTTAACACCACTTTTTAATTGTGCTTCAAGATTATTCTTTCAAATTATATTTCATGTTGTTCTTGTAGGATATGATCTTGTGAGATTTATCATTGACTCTAGAAAGTGTTTTATCTATGATTATCACCCAAAATTATATATTGGGTGAGCAATGAATTGACTTGCAAATGCCTGTAATTTATTATTAGCATTTATGATTCATTAAGAATTACATGTAGAATGTCGTGGTCATTGATAATGAACTTGTCGTGCTGGGTCATCGTATTAGTGATGATGATCTTGTCGAGGATTGATTAAGTAGCAGCCTAAAAATTAAGAATAATTTCAAAATAAATATTTGATCCGATAAAATTGGAAGAATTATATTGTGGCGAACCATTTATAAAATAATTGAAAAAAAAAATTAACCCTAATTTTAATATTTTAAAAATAGTACATCAAGCTTCTAACTGGTTGTTTTTTTGTGCAGATATATTAAAATAGTAATACCAAAATTAATAAAATATTGGAAAATCAAATTATTTCTTTTGTATGATTGGATTCTTTAAAGGAAGAATTGTGTTTTAGTGTACCAACTCAAAAAAAAAAATTGAAAAAAATAAATTAAACTTTTAGTAACTGAAAACAAGTACATCAAACTCTTATAAATAATTGATTTTTATTGCAATCTAATATAATGAACTAAAAATACCCTTAATCCATTGACACCCGGATGAGCTACATGCACATCCAAAAAATGAGCCAACACTCGACGAGCAGTGGACTACATAAAGCTCGACCAGGAGCTCCTGGTCGAGCTCGACGACGAGCTCCTGTAGTTGAGGTATCAAATTTAGTGTTCACTGGGCTAATCATCCAAAATTAAGGTATCAAAATTTATCATATGTATTGTATTTCTAAATTATTTTTTTTTTTTTTGCATTTTGTTGTTACCTATTGTTTTTTTTTTTCATGTCTAACATTCTCACGAGGTTCTCTCTTCTTGTTTTCTTGAATTTATATCATTCTAGTTAATAAATTATATATTTTATATTTTTTGCACATAGTAGGATTTGTTAAGATTGTGGGTTACCTAATTGAGGTGTGAATTTTTTGTACATTTCATTATTTACCTATAGTTTTGATCATGCCAATTAATGTGGACTTAGTTTGCCCACTATGATTTGTTAAAATGTAATAATTTATAAATGAATAACTTATATTAATGATGCAACTTTAACAATTAGTAATTTATAAATATTTTAATAAACACTAAAAGTTGAAATGTAATAAAAAATAATAATATAGATAACTTTGAAGGTGTGCAGTTTGAAAGTTGAAACATAACAACAAATATGCAACAAAAAAAATTAGAATTTCAATTCAAAATATATAAAGTTACTTGATTTACACTTCACTAAAGCTATAATCCAATAAATAACATCTTTCATTATTTTATATTAAATATATATATACTACATGTCACAACTGATATATGACTATTTATACTATATACTTCATATAGATTAGTAAATATTTTTATTAATTTATTAGTGTTCTTTGTCGACAGTTGAAATTTTTTTATCAGTTTTTCATTGACAAATTTAAATGAAGTAGCATTGTGATTTATTTTAGAAATTTTGTAAAATATAATGTCTTTGTCTAATTAGTTAGTATAAAAAATTAATTTTGAAATCATGAATTATTACATTATGAATTATTCTTATTTGCTTAATTATTGCAATTTCATCTAGTATAGATAAATATCAAATATTCAGTTTTATGTATTTGATAGAATTATAACTTAGTGATTTTGATAGTTATTTAATAGATTGAAGCAACCAGTCTTACCTCTTTTTAATCCAAAATAATCTAATAATAATGTGACAACAACTTTTTTATTATATTCATGTAATATCATGAATATATTATAACAACTTTATTTCAAATGAATCTCTATCCACATTATTGTAATTCAGAATATGTTTGTGTTGTGTATTGCAAAAATGAACAATATTATATGACCTGATCATTAATAGATGAGTGTATGATTGAAAGATGAGTTTTTGACTAATGAGTTCATAAAGAGGATTGAATAGTTGACTGGCTATGCTGAAAAACAACATGAATATATGGATAAAATGAAAATAAGAAACCCATGTGATGACCATAAATGTAAAAATTAGAATTACCAATATATGGACATAGCGTACTATTATCTTGAAAAAATAAATTTGTTATAGACTATTGTGTTTGGTAGATGTATTTTAGATGTATTTTAGAAGCCCACTTGAGAGATAATGTAGATTTCATTTGTTAATAGAAAAATTTAAATATATTCGATGAATATTTTTATTAATAAATATGTATTTTAGATATCTTAGAAAATTGAAAAATAATATTCAAAATAAAGCCAAAGTTGACGAATCAATATGCAATGCCTACTTGGCCGAAGAGGCTTCAGCATTTTGTGTGCATTACTTTCAGCCACCATTGTATAATTCGTATAGCAAAATTTTATCAAATAATATTTATGGTATGAGGGTTGGATGAAAAGAAAATGATATATTTTTTATTAGCACACATGCATGTCAATCACATGGTAGAGCATAATCAAGATGTATATCATGTTGCGCACATAAATATATTGCTGAACTACGAAGAAGTAACACCTTTTCAATAAATCAAAACACCTTCAATGTTGTTTTTGAATAATTTATGATAAGGAATTGAGGCAAAAAGAATCACATATTGATGATGCTTATATTGATGCAAAGCTTGAAAAAGATTTTATAATTTGGTTTGATAAATTCGTCAATATATAACTTATCATCCCTAGTTCTAAAAAGTAATATGTAATATTATAAAAGTATGATTTTATCTTGTATCATTTTGTATGTGTGATTTTCTTCTTCAAATATATATAATAAACAAATGAATGATCTTGCAAAAGGATCATCATGAAGTTTACAGACATATCTCATACAGTACATAAATGGAATCAAATTTCACACTTCAAGACATTGTTCAAATAGAGCTACAATTAACAATAGCATATGCAGTAAGGAGTCCAACTCTGCTTCATCTACTATTGATTATTATAGTCAACTAAATGAAATTCAACACTTGGTATATTCTATTTTACCAATTAAGAGGATAATTATATTTAAGTGTAAATGAATTGATCATATTCTAAATATGGGTACTAGAATTCATCATAAATATATCATTGTGGATGTGCATCATAAGAAATATTATCATAAGTATGAACTATTTATATTTGTAGTGTATGCCAAATAAGTGTGATACACTACATATCTAACCACTTGAAGAAATATTTGTGATTGTCGGGTAATATGTAAGATAAAATCTAGATCAGTTGTGGAAGTTATTGAAAATGATGTTATTGTCATCACATTACATGTACATGCAATCCAAGAGAATAATGTGTAACTTCATCCAATTATTCACGGGGTATGATGAAGGGCTTCAAACATTATTTGGTGAAGGTAAAAACTACCCTGACATTGATGATAGCCATGTTTAACAAAGATGATGATGATAAATTAAGCATAGAATCAAATGATGATGAATATGTAGAAAGAGATAATTTGTTAGAAATTTTCGAAGAAGACTAGACGTCTATTGACTTCCATGTTATGTTAATTTTCTTATTTTATGATGATTACAATTTGGATTTTAAATAATTTTTTTTTTCTTTTGTGAATGTCAATGTGTTTATCACTATGTTTTGTTATTATGACATTTTTATAATATGTTTTTCAATACGTGTGACAATGTCAATATTGTAATAGTTTGTGGAGGAGAAAATTTATATATATTCAATTATGATATATTGGAGGTTCAAAGGTGACCTACTATTATTCAGTAGATTTAGTATAATTGTCTTTCATAGTTTATTATTATTTAAATTGTTTGAATGAACATAATAATATGTGTGACAATATATCATGTACCTCAATAATAATAATTATTTTTTTATGATGCTGAGTTGGGATGTCCAGCAATACCATTTGAGGTATTCAGGGGAATGCACAAGAAGAAAAATGGATCATTTGTGGACAAACGGTCAAATTATATTCATATGAGTTTCTCATTATGTACTTGTAGTGTCATATGTAAATTACAACAAATGAAAGAAAAGAATGTAAAAAATTTTATTTATTGGCATTTTTTGTAATTCATATGCAAACTCAATTATTTATTTTTACCGTAACTCATGAGTTATTACATATGAACACATTAAATGTAATGACTAACTTTATTATAATATTATTTTTTAGTAGGATGATAATAGTTTCATGTGCTGGTATACATTTTATCTTAATATACTAATGATGAGTTATGCTGTAATTTAACAATCATAGGAAGCTATTGAGGATATTGTTGTCATTTCTTCACAATTGATAGATCATTCTAAAGAGATGCCAAATATTGATGTTGGCATATTTACCTTCAAGCTGTTGGAGTGGAGCTGAAAAAATGATAAGTGTATGATCATGGTACCCATGCATCTATATTTTATCCAGGCCTCCCAATTACAACAACATGTTTGATGAGAGGTTGCACGAGGAGATGCAGGATATTCAGGATACACCGAAAAGAATAAACGAGAAGATACAACAAAATAATAAAGAGATGCAGAAGAAAATTGAAGAATTTTTTTTTTAAAAAAGCGGCTAGAAGATTAAAAAGAGATAAGAAATGAATGAAAAGAGACAATGAAATGCAACAAACGATTTTGAAGATGGCGAAGATGATGTGCAAGTTAGCAGAGACGTCATCAATTTTTCTTAATTCTAAAGAGGATCCATCCAAATCTCCATAGGACAATACTCCCCAGGAGAATGACTCGTAGTTATTTGTGATGTGTTATTAATTTTTTGCAACATATATTTTTGATTTGAATTAATGGTTTTTGTGTTCTATATTTTCAAAATTTGTTATAAATTATGTTTTGAAATTCATGGACATTTTTTTTTATTTGACATTTTATCTTATCATGGATATTATGTGAATGTCATTTGATCTATATGTAACTGTATGTAACATACAGTTACAGATAATAAAAATGGATTTTTTTCATTCCTAAATTTGTTTATAAATAGAAACGGATTCATGCATGTTTTCATTGATCTGTCACTCTTTTAGAACTTATTGGATTACTATAAAAATGATAAGATCAGTTTTTGAATAATTTATTGGTGTTAAAAAATTGCAATTTTTATGAGGCTTATATACCAGATAAAATCACCATATGAATAAAACAAAAAAAAAAAATTATTGAAAATAAATCACCACACATATCAATAGCTCGTATACCACAAAAATTATTGAATGGAGTAATATTCAAGACCGCCAATATTTAGTTATTAATAACTAGATTCTTCATTATTTGAAGTGCCACTTGGAAAAATAATGATGATGGAGTTCCATTTATAAATAATTTTATTATTATTAAGTTGGATAAAATGACTAAAAATAATTTATTATAAATAACGGCGTTCTAAAAATAATTTTATTATTATTAAGGTTGGTAATTTTGAATTAAATCTTTAATTTTAATGTCAAGACGGAGCTCAAATATTTTCAAAATTTAAAAAGATTTAAAATTTTAATCCTGATCGTAATTTTAACCTCCTTAATTTTAATAATATTGATTATTTTGCAATAAATTTTTTTTTGCAATAATTGAAAAATTATCAATATTATTTTAAATAATATTGATTATTTAAAATATAATTATTTTTATTTTTAACATATAAATTTTTTTTGCAATAATTGAAAATAAAAACAATATATTTTCCATGAGAAATATAAAAAAGGGCGGACCCCACGATTGCATGCCAATGCCATCATCATGCCGAAATGCAGACTGCTGACTGGGCAAGCTCTTCCCAATTTCTTTTGATTTAATTTTATGGATAATAATAAACTATTTTCATCCAAGTTCCAACAACATAAATTTATCAGTTCTGCCATTGTTGGAACTAGGAACACGATCTGGGTTCTTTATATACGCTAAAATGTAACACGGTCGTCTGCAATTCGTGTGGCAGCAGCCATGGTGATGACTTCTGCTACGCGGGAAAACGATGAAAAGCAAAAAGAAGCTCTACACGGAGATGAGCCATGGCGGTTCTCATTGCCAGAAGATGTCGACCCTCTACCAGACCACGTCGTTCGCCATCACGAACGCCTGGTGAGGCCGAACCAGTGCTGCTCCGCGTTAATTCAGCTGGTGGATGCACCCCTCGCCGCCGTCTGGTCGATCCTGCGCCGGTTCGATCAGCCCCACGCCTACAACCACTTCCTGAGGAGCTGTGATATGATCCGGGGCGACGGCAACGTCGGCAGTGTTCGCAAGAATGACCTCGTCTCCGGCCTCTCCGCCACGTACTTCGTCGAACGCCTCGAGCTGTTGGATGACGAACATCACGTGCTGAGCGTCTCCATTATCGGCGGAGATCAACGGATAAGGTATTACCAGTCTGCCATTTCTGTGCACATTTCGCCGAGCGAAAATGGAGTGAGTGTCATCGAATCATATGTCGCTGATATACCGCCAGGCAACACGGGCGAAGATACTCGTCTCCTGATTGAAACATTTCTCAGATGCAAGCTGAAATCTCTGGCTTTTGCTGCGGAGACGATGAACAGAACTTTTGGCGCTCAGCCCACGTAGCTTGTTTGTACTTGCGTTGAAATGTATTGTTTTTTTATATTATCTTTTAAGTTCTTCTGATACATGTCATCCGAACTGTCATTTTATTATATTAATTATCTATTTTAAAACGTTTAAATGAAGCGTGAAATTTAGGGAAATTTAATGCTTAACTTTTGGTACTTATTAAATAATTATTTTTTGATGCAATAATTTTCATAAATTCATGATCCATAGATATTAGTATACAACAATATAGGAACACACATACACGCGTGTGTAAGTGAATGTACTACAATATACATGAGTGACGATGCGTGTGTAAGTATAGATGTTTATATTTAAATATATATGCATATTTGTATGTATGTATGTATATTTACATACAAATATGTAAATATGTTATTAAAAATGTAGGGGTGGACTAATCATATAGTAGTAATAGTTGTATGGGATGTAACTTGTTTGCTCATGCATAATATTTATAAAATATATAATATTAAATTTATATTTTAAAATAAAATGTATATCTTTCAAATATAATAAATTATAGAAATTACAAATTAAGAGTAAACTTCAAATTTTGAAGTCAATTAATCTCTAAGTAATAGTAATTTTCAGATAAAATGAAGTTTTTGTTTAGTGGCTTTGTTGGATAAAAACCCATTTTAAAATTTTTTTTTTATAATTATAAAATAAGATGTAACTTGACACGCTTGATGCCCTCTCTAATGAGGAATGCCCCCATCCAAATGTATTTATTGGTTTTCTTCTTGGACAGTTTCTCTCGCATATGATGGCTGCATGTTGGATATTTTCTCTTTTGATGTTTGGTGCATATTTTTACGGTGTGTGATTGACTATATATATATATATATATATATATATATGCATGTGTGTGTGTGCGCCTATATATATGTGTATGTGTGTGTGTGTATCTATATATATATATATATGTGTGTGTGTGTGTTTGTACGTGTGTGTATATATCTCTCTCTATCTCTCTCATATCTCTCTCTCTCCTTTGTTAAATCTATGAATTCTTATGTAATACTTGAAGATTCGGGGGACTGATGAAATCTTTTTTTCAATCCAGCAATCAAGACATAACCACAACATTGGCTACAAATCATAAATCTGACAAATTGATGCAATCACTTAAAAAATAACATGTAAAGATATCCAGAGCATCCACCCCAAAATCGTAGCTTTGCGTATTCATTATAGATTTTAATTTTAGGGCATTGTGTGCTTTGTGAACTTCTAATATTTAAACTCGGACACATGCGCATTTGGACTTTGGTTTTTATTGTGTTGCCCTTTTATGTAATTATGATATTGAGATTTTTTCATTTATGATTTATTGCTTTTATTCATTTAGTTATTTTGAATAATTAAAAATCCAAATCTTACCCACAACTAGCTCTTTATTTTTCAACTACATTCTAAGCTCCAAAAATACCATGACAATAGAATTTGCACGCATGATAAAGTAGCATAGTACAAAAAGTTCAAAGTTACTATATAGCAACAATAGAGAGAAGAGACAAATTCTCACTTCTCCTCTCTCTCTCTATGTAACATGTAGTTGATATGTGTGTGTGTGCACACACACACACATGTATGTATATAAAATATACATAGTAACAACAATGGAGAGGAAAAAAAATAGCTTCTCAGGTCCTTCAACCCAAGAAAAATACACTAGAATGCACTAAAAGAGAAAGTGATGAAAGTCAATCTAAGAAAATGAGAATGAAATCATGTCACATCCATTTTTTGGTCAATATAATGTTTAATTGACATTTTTATCAATATTTATGTCATCCATGTTTTTCATCACAAATATGTTATATTTTTTTTATTTGCTAAATTCGTAGAAAAATATTATTAACTAGATTCATTTAAAAAGTGATATCATCACACATACATTTTTTTTAATTTTATTTTTTTCATCTACCAAACTCAACTCATACTGATAAGACTCTAAGCTGGTAAGGCCCCCGCCATAAGGCAATAATTATCATGAAACTGTCAAACTCTTAATAACTTTATTTGAGCATGTCAAAATAGTTAAAATACAATTGGAAAATATAAATTTTAATTAATCTTCAATTTATCAAATGAGAAAGTGATCAAACTCTATGATAAAAAAAATTAATTCACTATGTAAATGCACTTGACTTCAAAATTCACACCTCTAATAATATCAAGAAAGTAAAACCTAGCAATCCAAATCAAATCTTCAATACTATGTACTAATTATGAAAAATTATCTTGTCATGTTATTTAATTATGCAAATTAAAACTTCAGTATCTATATTATTTTATATTTTATTTATATTAGAGTATATGCTAACAATAATATGATTTTCCGATCGCTATATTTTCAATTCTCATGATGTTAGATGAGCTCCCTATAGTAGGATATCAACGTCAAGAGTTTACTCTAATTTAACCAGACCACCATGTTGTTTATGGACATGGGTTTGACATGCTCTGACCTCAGAGCTTCAAGGCTCATACATTGGCCGTGGGACATTAAAAAAAATTAAAGTATGTACTCTTTTTTGTAATTTATATATTGTTAGGAAGCTTCGATTAAAATTTGTTTCTATCATGATAATGCAAATAGGATGACATTGTATTATATCTTTCAGATTTCTATTGCATTGATAAGGAAAACATACTTCCATAGATTTGTACCAAAAGTTGCATTGTCTCCAATAAGCCACTCTAATAGCCTTTAAATGAATAATATGATGCTACAGTGGAGTAGCATCGCTTGTGCTATTTGTTTATATGTTTAAAAGTTTAAAACCAAAACATTAAGACATAATTAATTATATATTGATGTACCATGTCAATTAGTTTTCATCTTTAAATATAATATTAAAAGATGAAATGTATTCATTATGTGTGTATATATATATATATATGTGAATGTATGTATGTATATTCAAAATTAATTTAATATAAATAAATTATTATGATTTAATAATATAATCAAAT
Source organism: Sapria himalayana (assembly GCA_029783825.1). Taxonomy (NCBI): domain Eukaryota; kingdom Viridiplantae; phylum Streptophyta; class Magnoliopsida; order Malpighiales; family Rafflesiaceae; genus Sapria; species Sapria himalayana. The sequence continues at coordinate 546,672 of JAREIK010011258.1, forward strand.
AATTCAAATATAATAAAATTAATTTTTCCAATTATACACATAATTGGAATTATGTGTATAATTATAATATAAATAAACAAAATTTTTATGACAACTCTTATGACATTGGATATAGCCATAGAAAAGATCATGATCCAGATAAGATTTTGGGCTCTCAATATAAATTATATCATATCAACTTTGTCATGATGGTCTAGTTAACAGAGGGTCATGGTAGCCAAACTCTATCATGATAGTCTAGTTGACAAAGGATTGATGTGCTTGTGAAGGTTACTACCAAACCTATTCAATATGGTAATTTAGTTGACAAATGCTATATGCGCTCACTATGAGGTTACGAGTTCAATCCCCATGACACTAGATGAGCTGTCTATGGTAGGGTGTCATGAGTTTGCTTTGATTAGAACATGCAACCATGCTGTTTGGACATGAGATTTATCTGCTCCTCCCCTAGAGCTTTAAGGTTCATGTATTAGTCATTGAACATTAAAAAAAATTAAAGTACATACTCATATAGTCTAATTCAAAGGTCAAACTATTCATATAATATTTATTTTAGGAATTCAGTGTTAAGAATCAATGTCAGCTCAACTTCAAGACAATCCCAAGTTGAAGCTCGACCCAACTTCATGCCCATTTTATCTTAGTAAAAGTTTAATTTGTGCTAGATAGAAGGTTAGTAGAAGTTAGGTGGAAGGTAGGTGAAAGTTTGGTCAGAGTTAGATGAGTGCTAGGTAGATGTTCATTATCAAATGTTTAAATTAATTTGTGAGTTTTTTATTGTGTGGTTATGATTGAATATTGTAACCTATAAATACCTCCCCTTCTACTTGTATTTATATTTTTCACTCATCAATCAAAGCTTGAAAGTTTTTTCTAGTGTTATTCTCTTAGAGAGTGTGATGTGTTTTTTTGGTAGAGAGTTGTTTTCTTCTTCATGATTAATTAGAGTTTGGTTCTATATTTTTCTCAACATTTTGGTATTAGAGAGGGGTTGTGAGATCTCTAGTATATTATTGACCATGCTCTATGGTAGCAACATTGTTTGATCTTCCACATCAAAAAAGAATTTTTCTCGAGAAATAATGTGACGCCATCCAAGTGAGAAGTAGATTGTTGTAAACAAAATGACTAATCTTTAATTCATTTGAAGGATCAAGAAGCTCAACAACCAAAACTATGATATGTGGTCAAAGTGAATGGAGTCTTACCTACAAGGTCAAGATTTGTGGGAAGTTGTTAGTGTTGATGAAGTTACATAACTGGCATTGTAAGATGCAAATGGCTTATTGTGAAAGTAGAAAATTAAAATTGGCAAAACAATGTTTGCCTTAAAAATCATAGTCGAAGAAGAAAAGCTAAAGCACATTCAGGATGCCAAACCACCAAAGGAGGCATGAGATAATTTTGCTACACTCTTTTTAAAAAAGAATGATACAAGATTGCAGCTTCTCGAGAATTAGTTGTTAATGATGATGCAATAGGACATAATGATTGGTCAATATTTTCACAAAATGAAGTCACCGTTATAAAATTTTGGAGTTAGACTCGAAAGCTCCTATTGGAGAAACTATGATAAAGAGAAAAATTATACATGCTTTGAGACTCAAGTATTGAGGGTTTGTTGTTGATATACAAGGATGACTGACACAACTATCTCTTGTGTTAAAATTAATGTTTTAAATTAAGGGGTTGTGTGTGTTGTTATCGGCGCAACGTATGAGAAGCAAAATGCACCGAAGTATATCGTATGTGTGTGTTGTAATCGGCGCAACGTATGAAAAAAAAATGAAAACGCGTTGAAATATATATATCCTCTCCTCTTCTTCCTTAATAAAAAAAAAGAATTTTCTTCTTATTGATTTTGGCTCCACAAAAACTAAATTAACCTAACATAAGTGGTATCGGAGGATGGTTCAAGGACCAATCTAGTGATTTTTTTTAGAAGGAGAAGCTCATTGTTTCTTCCTCCTTCTAAAAACGAAATGCAAGGAGAAGCTTGGCCGATGCGTGCAGCCCAAGTCATTTTCGATGGAGAAGATTATGATTATTGGAGTGTGATGATGAAGACACTCTTGATCTCACAAGATTTGTGGGATTTGATGGAGAATAAGTATGAAGAAGAACCAAAAGACACATTATCACCGGATGACCGAAAGGTATTCGATGAAATGTTGAAGGATTTCAAGAAGAAAAATGCGAAGGCTTTGTTCATTATTCAACAAAGTATCTCTCGTAAACTTTTTCCAATAATAATTGGAGCAATAACATCAAAAGAAGTTTGGGATTTACTTCAAAAGGAGTTTCAAGGGACCGACAAGATGAAGACGGTGAAGCTCTTGACGCTCAAACGAGAATTTCAAAATATCAGGATGAAGGAGAAAGATTCTCTACATGAGTATTTCTCGAGGGTGATCGAAGTTGTGAACCAAATCAAGAGTTTGGGCGACATATTGATTGACAAGTCAGTTTGTGAGAAGATATTGACAAGTCTTTCTCCGAAATATGATAATATTGTCACCATTATTGAAGAAACAAAAAATCTTTCATCACTTAGTGTCCATAACTTGATGGGTTCTCTCGAAATGCATGAACAACGGATGAATCGACATAGTGAAGCTTCTATTGAAAGTGCTTTTCAATCAAAAGTGAGCGTAAAAGAAGATTCTACCGGAAGCTCGAGGAAACGATAATATTTTCGTGGCGATGGAAGTTATACAAGAGGTCGTCGTCGAGGCAGAGGAGGAGGAAGAAACTCTGGTGATAATAAATTTTGTCATCATTGTAAGAAGCTAGGTCACATTGAAGAAAATTGTTATCACAAAGGAAAGCCTCAATGTTATAATTGCAAGAGGTTTGGTCATATAAAAAGGGATTGTCGAGATATAAGTAGAGAACAGGCCAATTATACCGAGGAGGAAAGGAAGTGTGAAAGTGATGGAAGTACATTCTATGCATGTCAAACGGCCGTCACGAAATAATGACAACGCGTGGTATGTTGATAGTGGGTGTAGCAATCACATGACCGGAGACGAGTCGGTTTTCTGCAAACTCGACAAGAGCGACACAACACGAATCTCAATGGGTAATGGTGCCGTAATAAAATCAAATGGAAAAGATACAATTGCCTTAGCCTCAAAGAAAGGTAGATTATTGATTCATGATATATTGTTTGTTATGGACTTAGCTCAAAATTTGCTTAGTGTCGGACAACTTATGGTAAGTGATCATGCGCTTCACTTCGATAATGATTCTTACAAGATTTTTGACAAGGAAGAAAATAAGAGAGAATTAATGGTCGTTGTCAAGATGGAGAGGAATCGAAATTTTCCTCTTACTCTCAAACCCGCAAGTGGGTTATCGTTGAAAGTCAACATGAAGATCTGTCATGGCGATGGCACAAACAATTAGGTCATGTGAACTTTGAGAGCTTGAAGTTAATGAGTCAGAGAAACATGGTATATGGTTTACCGAATATTAAAGGTAAACATGATATTTGTGAAGCCTGTGCTCTCGGTAAAATACATCGAGAGACGTTTCCTAAAGAGAAAGCCTGGAGAGCAAAGGCACCATTGGAGCTTGTTCACACTGACATTTGTGGTCCGATATCAACTAATTCTCATGGAGAAAATCAATACTTTATCACTTTCATAGACGACTTCTCAAGAATGTGTTGGGTCTATTTTTTGAGACAAAAATTGGAAGCATTGTCTGTCTTCAAGAAGTTTCAAAGAATGGCTGAGAGACAGAATGACAAATTAATTAAAAGGATAATAAGTGATAGAGGTGGAGAATACAACTCAAAAGAGTTTGAAAAATTTTGTGAAGATATTGGGCTTGAAAGACAATTGACGACGAGTTTTACGCCAGAGCAAAATGGCATTGCTGAAAGAAAGAATCGCACAATTGTCGAGATAGCGAGGACAATGATGAATGCAAAAGGGTTACCATTGACCTTCTGGGCAGAAGTAACTTATACAGCGGTTTATTTGTTGAATCAATGCCCGACAAAGGCGGTTGAAAATAAGACGCCATTCGAGGCATGGACCGGGGGTAGAAAACCATCGGTGAATCATTTAAAAGTGTTTGGATCCATTTGCTATGCTCATGTCCTGAAAGAAATAAGAAACAAACTTGAAGATAAAGGCGAGAAATGTGTTTTCGTCAGCTATAACACTAAGTCAAAGGGATATCGACTTTTTAGCTTGAAGAAGAACAAAGTGATTGAAAGTCGGGAAGTGATTTTCAATGAAAAAAAATAATGGGATAGGAAAGAGAAAGACGTTGAGAATGTGTCAATGCCATTTTACGAAGAGGAACCGAGGGAGGAATCGACTAGAGCCAATGAAGGTGGGGTTGAAGAAAATGAACATCAACAATCTCCAACAACGCAACCTGGATCGAGTTCATCAACACCGAACTCTACTCCAGTAAAAATGAGAAGGTTGAGTGATGTATATGCTAGGTGCAATTTTTGTTTAGTTGAATCCGAGAGCTTTGAACAGGCTATTCAAGAAGAGGTCTGAGTGGATGCAATGGAAGAGGAAATAAACATGATTGAAAAAAATGGAACTTGGGAGTTGGTTGAGAAGCCCAAAGAAAAAGATGTGGTTGGGTTGAAGTGGATTTATAAGACGAAAATGAACCCCGATGGGTCCGTTCAAAAATACAAAGCAAGATTGGTTGCAAAAGGGTATTCTCAACAACAAGGAGTTGATTATAATGAGACATTTGCACCCGTTGCGAGGCATAAGACAATAAGAATGTTGATTGCATTAACTGCACACAAAGGGTGGAAGCTCCACCAACTTGATGTGCAATAGGCTTTCTTGAATGGTGTTCTCAAAGAAGAGGTGTATGTGGTACAACCACAAGGGTTCAAAGTTGAAGGTGAAGAAGGAAAAGTGTACAAGCTGAAGAAAGCATTGTACGGGTTGAAACAAGCACCTCGTGCTTGGTATGGAAATATCGATGGGTACTTCACCGAACGAGGCTTTATCAGGATCCCTAGCGAGCTGACACTCTACATCAAACATGGAAAATCTGGTATGCTCATTGTATCTCTGTATGTTGATGACTTGATTTTTACCAGGAGTGATGAAAAAATTAATGCATGAATTCAAAACTGATATGATGAAGAAATATGAGATGAATGATTTGGGATTGTTGCATTACTTATTGGGCATTGAAATTGATCAATGTGAAGGTGTTTTTATTTGTCAAAAGAAGTATACCGAAAATATTCTCTCAAAATTCAAAATGGAGAATAGTAATCCCGTGATGACTCCGTTGGTGGTGAATGAGAAGTTGGTGAAAGACGATGGTAGTGGTGATACTAATGCAGTACAATATAGAAGTTTGGTTGGGATGTTATTGTACCTTACCAATACAAGACCCGATATCATGTATGCTATGGGTCTATTATCTCGATTTATGCACCAACCGAGTAAGATTCATCTTGGGGTTGGAAAAAGATTGTTGTGATATATAAGAGGGACAATGGAGTATGGTCTCATGTTTGAAAGAAATAGAAGAGAAGATATTGAGTTGTTTGGTTTTTGTGATAGCGATTGGGCTGGAAGTATGGACGACATGAAGAGTACGTCCGAATATTATTTTTCACTCGGTACGGGTATTTTCTCATGGGCATCGAAGAAGCAAGAGAGAGTTGCACATTCCTCCACCGAAGCCGAATACGTATCGGCAAGCGAAGCAACCAAACAAGTGGTTTGGTTACGAAAGATTTTAGAAGACATGGGGGAGAAACAAGACATGGAAACAGTTCTCTTTTGCGACAACAAATCATCAATTGCGATGTCAAAGAATTCGGTATTTCATTGTCGAACAAAACATATCAACCTCAAGCATCACTACATTCGAGAAGTAGTGGATGATGAAGAGGTGATGATCAAACACGTGAAGACTGATGATCAACTAGCGGACATCTTCACGAAAGCACTTCCTTGAGACAAGTTTGTCTATTTGCGAGACTTGTTGGGAATGACCAACAAAAACATTAAGGGGGAGTGTTAAAATTAATGTTTTAAATTAAGGGGTTGTGTGTGTTGTAATCGGCGCAACATATGAGAAGCGAAACGCGCCGAAGTATATCGTATGTGTGTGTCGTAATTGGTGCAACGTATGAAAAAAAAACGAAAACGCACTGAAATATATATATCCTCTCATCTTCTTCCTTAATAATAAAAAAGAATTTTCTTCTTATTGATTTTGGCTCCACAAAAACTAAATTAACCTAACATCTTGTTGAGTTTGAAAATTTGCTGGCCATTCAAGAAGCAAAAGCTAAGCAGATGAGTGGTGTCTTACTAAATAATGAAGTAGGGGCACTCAACACAAACAATAACAGAGGTAGTTTCAAGCAGAATGATGATAATGGAACAAAAGTAGATGGTGACAAGATGAAATAAAAAAAATGACTCTCGTCAAAGGGGAGATTCAAAGAATCACGACAATAGTAGAAAGTTGGGTGACATTACAACTGCGAAAAGATGGGCCACATTGTGAAAAAATATTAGAGCAAGAAAATTCCTATTGTAAGTAATGATGCTACTTTAAGTTATAAGACAAATAATGAAAATGATTGAAATGACTTATAATTGTTCTATAAGGAGGAATAAGAACTTGCTCTTACTGCAACAACATCCGAAAAGGTTGACTATGAGAATAATTAGATCGTAGACCTGGGATGCTCAAATCACATGATGGATGATAGTAAAAAGTTGTAGAATCTGTCATTGTACAAGGGAAATCATGTGGTGGTGATGGCTTATAACTCGAGGTTACTGATAACTCATGTCGGTAATACAACAATTATACCTTGGTATAATCCCAACTAGGTGCCACTTCATGATATCTACCATGTCCAAGGAATGAATAAGAATTCACTATGCATCTCAACTAATATCATTAGGTCATCATGTCCTTTTTGGTCTACAAAATGTGAAGGTATCTTGAGACCTAAATATCATAGAAAAGTCAATGATAGAGGAACGATGATTGGAGTCTATGTATGTGATGTCAATGGAGTCTGCATACGTAGACAAGACAAGAAGAAATGAGATAATAGATATGTGGTACATATGATTAGGTAATGTTGGCTTTTAAAGCTAAGTTTAATAGTGAAAAAGTCAATATTAAAAGGACTTCCTCAACTTTACGTGTGAATAGACATGATATGTGCAAAATGTTAGTATGATAAGACATATTAATTACCATACAAGGAATCATAAATCAAAATAATAGAACCATTTGAGTTGGTTCTCTATGATGTGTTTAGTCCCATTAAGGAACTATCAAATAATACATGGTGACATTCATTGATGACTTCTCAAGGTATGTGTGGTTTTTTTTCATTAAAGAAAAATCTAACATATTCTCTAAGTTTAAAGAATTTAAATAGCTAGTCAAAGTAGAAGTGGGGAAGAAGATCAATTACTTGCGAAAAGAAAATGACAGAGAATTCACTTCAAGAAAGTTTTCATAATACCTAAGAGAATATGGAATACGTTGTCAATATACTTGTGCCAATACACCATAACAAAATGGTATAGGCTAGAGAAAGAATTACCATCTTGCAAAATTTGTTAAAATATGTTACATGAAAAGAATGTACCGAGAAGGTTTTGTGCTGAAGCAATTAGGACTACAGCTTTTGTGATCAACAACCTTCCTTAGTCAAAGGTGAAATCTACCTCACACTTCAAGAAACTATGGAAAATCAAACCTATAGTTGGCTACTTTCAAGTATTTGGCAGTGTATGCTATGTCTTTGTTCCAAATCATTTGTGGAGCAAGTTATAAAATGTATCTTTGTAAGATATGATAATTAGAGAAAGGAATGGAGATGTGATCCAAAAAATGAAAGATGTTACACTCCATAAAATGTGGTATTTGATGAAGCACTTTCAATGGTGATCTCCGAAGAAAGATGAGCTGCTAGACTCAAGAGAATTTGGAGATATGTTGCAATAATATATGGAGAAGAATACCATTCAACTTCTAACAAATTCAGACGAATTGAGAGATTCAAATGGTAATGATGCTGAATATAAAGTAACTCTGAATCCTTGAAAATCTGGCATGTATCAATAACCAAGTGAAAAAGGTTGACCTAGTGAAACTAAAGAGTCAACTCCAACATCTCAACTTTGAATGTCGATAAGATAATATAGGACGAATCCCAAAAGTGCCAACGCTACCATAATTAAAGAAATGACTATGGTAGAACCTAAGTTATTTGAAGGAGCTTCATAGAGCTCCGAGTGAACAATAAATATGAAAGAAGAGATTGATGCACTCAAACATAATCAAACTTTGGATGTAGTTTCAAAGCCAAGAGATGTGAAACCAATATCCTATAAGTAAGTTTACAAGATAAAGTACCATTCAGATGAATCGATTGAGAGATACAAGGAACGATAGGCCGCTCATTGTTTATCTCAATAATATGATGAAATTATAAATCCAGTAGTAAAACTCACAATTGTATGAGTTATACTTGAGCTTGTAGCTAACAATTATTAAAATTTGTGGCAAATAAATATGAAGAATGCTTTTCTTCACGTATAGCTAGATCAAAAGGTTTATATGATCCAACCATAATTGGGAAAGGTGCAATATACAATAAGGTGCAAAGGCCTTCTAGAGCCTTAAGGCACAAGGAGTCCTTAAAGCATGAGCTTTTTTATGTAAGGCACACCCCATTATACATATATATTTTTTATAAATATAATCAATTATAAGAATCATTTATCATCAAATATCATCAAAAATATTAATCTAATCAATAAAAACATATAAAGAAATACACACACAAACTATTCACTACACACTGCCACACCTCCCACACATCCATCATCCATGATTAATCACTTCACACACTACCACACACTGTGCACACTACACATCAAAACTGCACCTCACACTATTGCACACTTTCGTGAACACTTCACTCAATAGTGGCATCACACAACACTAACGGTAATGGCACACATGTACACTACGACACACCTTGCACACACACACAACTCCTTGCACAATAACACATTATTGTGCACAATTCATGTAATAGTGCCACCACTTAGCATTAACAAAAAGATGTGACACAACTCTATTTCCTTAATTGCACATTCATGTATTTGCAGCCTCCTTCACCATTTTTCATGTGCCTGATGAGATGACTTACCTGGATGGAGGCCTGTGAGAGCTTCTCACCTCAAGGAAGGCATGCGCCTTTGCCATTTTTTATGTGCCTGCATGAAGGAGCCTCGCCTCGTCCCATGCGGGGCACCATGGTTGTACCCGAACCTAGGCATGCTTAAGGCGTGCCTTTCACAACTATAGATCAAATCAATAGGCATTCAAAATCAATGGATTGAAGCAAGCACCTAGGGCATGGTATGGTAAGATTGCTGAATTTAAAATATATACTAGTTATTTAGTAACACTTGCAAATTCTATCCTACTTGTCAAAGCGAATTGAGGAAAGATAGTTATCGTGCTAGTGTATGTGGATGATTTAATTATAACTAGTAATGATGAGGAATAATTTTTCGGACAAGAGAAAATTTTTTAGTTTGTTTCCAAATGAAGGAATTAGGGTAGCTAAAATAATTTATTGGTCTAGAAATTGATCGCACACATGAAGGAATATTTCTTTGTCAATAAAAATATTATAATGTACTATTGAAGAGATTAAGAATGCTTGAATGCAAGACAACTTTAACACTAATTGAACCAAATACTAAAATATGTACATATGAAGGAAAATATTTGGAAGATGCAACAATGTATCAACAATTAGTAGGTAGTCTAATCCTACTTAACCTTCACTCGACCTAATATCTCTTATGTAGTTGTTGTGATAAGTCATTACATGCAAAATCCAGAGAAACCGTATTTGGAAGTTGTTCAAAATATTTTGAGATATGTGAAAAGTATATTTGATTATGATCTTTTGTACATGTAAGGGGAATATTGCACATTAGTTGGTTAATGTGATGCTGACTATGTAGGTGATCATGACACTAAAAGATTAATAACTAGGTATGTATTTAAGCTTGGTTTTTGAATAATTTCTTGGTGTAGCAAGAGGCAGTCGATAGTGTCATTGTCAACAACTAAAATAGATTATTACGTAGGGAAATATAAACTCAATAGATTACGTGGTTGGTATTATTGATGAATGATCTTAATCAATCAATAGATTATTTAGTCTCATTGTGTTTTGACAACCAGTTGACAATTTATTTGGCAAAGAATCTAGTATTTCATGCAAAAACTAAACACATGGAGGTGCATTATTACTTTATTTAAGAGAAAGTTCTGCTAAAAGAAATTAAGATGTGATAGATCAAGACAGATGATCAAGTTGCAGACTTATTCACAAAAAACTTGAGTACGAGTAAGTTCGAAATATTTCGTCATTAGATTGACATAGTAAAAAGAATGAGAGCTAACATTGAGGGGGAGTGTTGAGAATCAATGTCAACTCAACTTCAAGACAACCCCAAGTTGAAGCCCAACCCAACTTCAAACTCATTTTGACTTGGTAAAAGTTTAATAATTGTTAGGTGGAATGTTAGTGGAAGTTAGGTGGAAGGTAAGTGAAAATTTGCTCAAAGTTAGGTGAATATTTAATAAATGTTTATTATCAAAGATCTAGATTGATTTATGAGTTTTTTATTGTGTGGTTAGGATTGAATCTTGTGACCTAAAATGTCCTCCCTTGTTTTTTTTATTTTTCATTCATCAATCAAAATTGAAAGCTTTCTTTTAGTATTCTTCTCTTAGAGAATGCGAGATGCTTTTTTTTTTTGTAGAGAATAAATTTTTCCTTCATGATTAATTAGAGTTTGGTTCTCTAAGCTTCTAAACACTTAGCAAGTAGATTATGATACTTATCAAGTCTTCAATATTTTCCAACTTATGTATCATTACAAAGTGTTTTATTTTTTATGATTTTTTAATAGTGAGTGATAAATTCTTTCTTTGCTCACAATCTTCCAATGTGCTTTTGTGTGCCCTAAAATTGAATCCGATTGTATAGGATTTCTACATATGTGAGATCAACTTATAGACATGTTCTTGCCAATCTGAGAAAAAAATATGATAATATATCATAAAATATTATATATCCATGATTAAGCTACAAGACTTAGGCCATAGTAAAATTGAAACATCACATGAATATCAACTGTGTCAACATAAATATGGATAAATATGTTTTCTTTATAAATTTATGTAACAATGACAAGCGAATCAATTCTTTTTTGGACAAACAACATTGAAAAAAAAAAGAAATAAAAAATGACTAGGAAATGATATATAAAATAAACCTTTATATATGTAAATATTATAAACATATATCTATAAACATATTTATAGATATCTATAAAATAATTCTTTTTTGGACACACATATAAATATTTATAAATATTTATAGATATTTATAAATATCTATAAACATATATAAACCTTTATATATGTAAATACACACATACACACACACACACACACACAAACACGCACAAACACATATATTATTATAAACATATTTATATATATATATGTATAAATCTATATATATATAAAATAATATTTGTTTAGAAATAAGTATAAACGTTCATATAAATTTATATATTTGCATAGCTTTATTTATATATCATTTTGTTTTTTTTTTAAATGCTAATGTGTACAGGTGGCGTAACAAAATATAATTTCATATTTATAATAACAGTGTGTAAATATTTTAAAAAACTTTGTCCCAAAACATATTCTACAACAAAAACTAAATATTTATTTTTCACATGCTGTTAATCATAATTCTAATTTTTATATTTACGGTCTACCATTGGAAATAGTGTGGAGTGGTGGTGTGACAATTAACCAAAAGCAAAGCAGTACTTCTTCTGCCATTGGTGTGCCGGGGAAGCAAGAAGATTGCAGTTGCAGCAAAAGCAGGCGGAATTCAGTACAGGGCATGCTGATTGTTTCTTTTCTCGTGTTTCTAATTTCTATTGTGTTTCCCAGGAATCATCTCTAATCATGACTAGTGCTAGTAGACCTGTTAAAACAAATAGAGAGCTGGGAGAACGAAGAGCAACGGCAAGCAAAAACAGGAGACGAGGTAGCAGGGAAACATGGCATTATTGTTAATAAACCAGAACTATGGGACTGAAGCAGGGATGATGCTCATCTGCGAGATTAAGCGATGCAGGGGTGAAATCATTTTAACGAGCACATCAGTTCGGATGAGCCATCGTTAAATCTGGAATTAGTCAACAACCGGTTCATATGCCATTTAGAATTTATCTTGAATTTGCAAACATTAGGGTAATTAGGTAGAGTTCATGATCTCTGTGTTTGTTTTCATGGTATCCGAGCGAGACCTCGACAGTTCATGATCGATGATTTCCTTCTGTCACATCTGTGAAAATTCCGGTCCAGCTGAAAAGCCAATACGGCTTAAAGAACAAAATGGTGAAAAGCTTGATCGCATGTCCTTTCATCTTCATTATTCGGATCGTCCATGTGCGAACCTAGTTTCCAAATCTCTGAACGTTGCGATGATACTGTTGTTGGCCCGGTACACCCTAATCTTGGAAATTTTGGTATTTGTGCTGAATCGGAAGTCAAGCTTTTTAGTGAATTGAGTTGGCTTTTCTCAAAATTGAAGCGTTTTTGAGGCAACCTGCCATCCGTCTTGATCAATCTGTTCTTAACCGTGGAGTTCTGAACAAATAAGAGGATAGAGAGAGAGAGAGAGAGAGGCCAGCAGAGCAAATGCATGAAATTCTTGATGGGGTGGGGCTACCTGATTTTTATTCAACTATGCCATGACAGATCTTCTCTCTGCAACCTCTTCTTCCCATTTAGGGAAACATGGACATTCTCATTGAAAAAATGATCACGATATAGCAATTTATAATTTCTTATCCATGGCAAGACTGAACCATAAGAAGAATAATGGCGAGCCTGAACCATATACTGTACTTTAGTTTCACATCCATCTTCATTTAGCTTTGCAAAAATTCAAGTAAAACAAAAGATTGAGTAGATAATATTTATTGTGTTGTAATATATATTTTTCTCTAACATGGTGTCAGAGCAGGCATTAAGAAGACTACCATGGCTATCGTTGCATTGTTGACCACCATTGACCTCTGCCACGACCACTATTATTGGTTATTGTTGATGCCAAGGAAGCATGGACACGGCTCCCTACAGTCGTGTCCGCGTGTTCGATACCTGGACACGTGGACACGACACGGATACGTGTCTGATACGCCACGTGGCGTATCATTGCAACAATCCGTATCCGATATGCCACGTGGCATAATGGATGGTTGTGTCGGCAGATGGCAGTCGTATCCATGCCTATAGTGCCTGATGTCCGACGACGTCGGGCATTGAGGGGAGAGGAAGGGGCAGCACGAATTGAGGGGAGAGACAGTGGCGGGCGTGTTTGAGGGGGAAGTGCATAAAATAAAATATTTTTATAAAATAAAATAAAATATTTTTATTTCATAAATAAAATAAAATATTTTTATTTTATAAAATAAATAATATATGTTTATTTTATATAATAAAATATTTTAATTTAATTTAATTAAATTTAATTTAATGAATATTATAAAATACCTAATATTTATAATTAATAATTTTTATTTTTATTTTTATTTTTTTTATCATGCCGTATCTGTATCCTAGTTTTTTAGAATTTGTCGTATTCCAGTATCCTGCCGTATCGTATCTCCCTGTCTATGTCCGTGTCCGTGCTTCTTAGGTTGATGCCACTCAGAATAGAAATTGACAAGAAATTTTATTTTCTTGATTGTTGTGATTTGAAATTATTATATGAGAATTTTTTGGCAACATGATTAGAAGAAATTGAATTAACTTAGATATTTCTTTTATAAAATATGATTATTTTTAATTTATTGGATATTCTAATTTGATCTGGGTACAAGCCATAACAATGCTATAATATTTTATTTTTTTTAAGACAAAATAATGATTTGAAAAAATAAGTGACATATAATTATTATAAATTTAAGTATAGAAGCCGACTATAAAATTGTGAGTACTATTACTTAGGATCGCTGTTAATAGGGCATTTTTTTTAGGAGATTATGTCTTCTATCTTTTTTTTTAGTATGTTTGTTAGATAATGATTCATATGGTTTTTAGATGGTACATATTGGATTTTTAGTTTGTTAGATGTAAGTAATGGTGGAAAATTAGTTGGGAAGCTTGAGCTCGGCATATGGTCCCAACCCGTATAAGCTGTGATAAATAAATTTTTTTTTTCACACTCAAATTATAATATGAAATCTAGTTATACAGGCTAATTAAAAAATAATTGTATACTTATTAGAATAAATATGAAATATATTAATATATATTGGGATATCCAACAAACTAGATCTCAAATACTATTGTAATTATATATATTTTCTGTTTGGTTCTTGAGTTGATTATCAACATGTGATATCTAATTATTTCAATTGTAAAAATTGTGATATAATAATTAATAAATCCGACTGAGTTATAATTCTTTTTAAAAAATTAATAAAAATATTTATTGATATGATAAATATGTGTTTGTTTGTATACACTCTATATGATGCATTGCACAAATGTGCATATACAATATGAGCAGTGCCTTCAATTAACATAGAGAATATCTATTTTTTGAAAATATGATAATTACAACATTACTATGGCCCCAGCATGCTTGCCCTAAGGCACCCATGTGCCTGCCCTAATGCGTGCATGTGTAATGTGTCATATGTGCATAAGTGTGCCTTTCACAAATGGGCATGTCTCACTCTAGGTGAGACACTTTAGTAGGGACGTTGTGGTGCATGAGCTTTATGTGTGCTTTTAATGACTATGATCCCAACTAGTTGGGGTCATTTGTAAATTTTTTTTTTGTAATTTAGGATTATTAGAAAATTTTATGATAAGTTTATTAAGGTTGACTGTCTTCTTGATGGCATCCTTTTTTATCCAGGCTTGGTCTGGTGATGTAAGCATAGCTCACACAAATGAATTATTAATATACACACATACACACATAGGCAAACAAATCCACACACAACACACCACATACCCACACACACTCATACACGTAGCCACATCCACAAACACACACACACACACACACACACACACACACCCACTAATTTCTTTTATCCAGGCTTGGGACTGACAATGCAAGTATAGCTCACACAGGTGGAGTTGGCTACTGATATAAAGATAGTTGCACAATATTTAAGCGGAAGGAAGAATTATGATTCTTGTCGTTGAGTCAATTTGATTTCTAAATGAATGCCTTTCTTGTTCATCTATGTAATATACCAGTCATCAAATATTTTCTTATAATTTGGCAGAATGCTGGGGATGTGGAGAATGCGAGCAGCAACAGTTCTGCAGCTTGATAAATTCAATCTAGCTGTCACTATAAGAACACAAAACCTTAGTATAAACAATACCACAGCTTTACAGTCTCAAGTTTGTAGTAGAAATGCCAACCCAAGTATATCATTGCTTGAGGTACTTTAAAGTATCTTTTACATTTCTCATTTCCATGCACTGCTCTTTTTCACCTACTATTCACTTAACCTTTTTGTGTGTGTATATATATATATATATATATATATATAAACAATGTAAGTTCATTGGAGCGCTTTCAATCTAAATACTCTAGAAATAATTTACAATATTTTTGTGTTATTGTTCATTGAAACACTTTTAAATGAAATATTCAAAAGACATTCCAAACTAAATGTAATGAATTCAACTCATTTGAACACATTTGAATTCAATCTCGTTCAAACACATTTGAATTAAAACCAAAGAGACTCAGTACAACTCTTCAAACTTATTTTGGTTTACTTTAGTTTTTTAATTATTTTTATTACAATTATAATTGATGAATTAGAGTAACCAACATGTGGGCTGACCTAGTTCAAGTTAGGATTATATGTTTATGTTTCACATGTATCAGAGCCAAAAACTAGGTAAGAGAAAGCGTATGGCATGTGTGTGTGAGTCATGCATTTGAGACATCAGAGATTCTTGTGAAAGAGAATCGAGTCTGTGCACAATGCGATTTTGGTTCTAATACCAAATTGTAGTTCGAGAACCTCTTTAGATACTAAGTATTAAGTCATGCTTGAATTGACTATCTAGTATATCTCGACACCAATTCAAGGGACTCGAGTGTTCAAGAGATGGTGAATTCAGGGTTTCAGGAAGGGGGAAGTAAAATACTACAAAAGAATCATATACACATGCAAAAAGGCGAGAAGAGTGAACACAAAAATATAAGAGGAAAACTTTTCACTATTTTCTGAGATTGTTACGGTACATTTTCTTAATGTCATTTTATTCATCTCTCTATTTATTATTTTTGCAAAAAAATATTTAAATAGAAATTTTTTTTTTCTTTCTGAACCTAAAATCTAGGATGCTTTATCATATTTCATTTAGGTCATTATACCAAAGGACATGATCATAATTTGAATTCTCAAGCCGATCAGTCACAACAACACAAGATAAGTTGTGTATACAATAATGTCTTAACACCTCGAACAAAGTTGCAATACCAAAATACTTATTATAACTTCAATTATTTCGTGACTTCGCAATACAAGTTGCTACACCAAAATATACATAGCAGTTTTAATCCAATTCTGATTTCACAATATAAGTAGCTACTCCTAAATACATTTAGCAGTTTCTGTCTAGTTATGACTTCATAATATAGAAGCATGCATGTATATGTATTTTGTGGCACCAAATAGCAAGATCACGACTTTATATATGTAGCGACTCTATAGAATACATTGCATGCATGTATACTGTGTGCAGTGAAGAAAGAAGATTCATGACAAAAAAGAGATATATAGAAGCATGTCGTGCGTTAGCTGTTATGCAAAAGTCCGGTGCTGTTGTGTGAAATGTGCGCTACAGTGTGTGTGTGTGTGTGTGTGTGTGTGTGACTATAGTGCATGCAGTATGTATATGCTATGTGTGTAGTTGGTTCAGTGTCTATAGTGTCTGGAAAAGTGAGTGCACAATGTGTGCTTGCAGTGTGGACAATGAATATTTGTATTGTGGCAGTGTACATGGTGTATAGCGTGAAAGAGATATTTTTGGATGTTAAGTTTATGTTTGTTTTATTTTCTTTTATTTTATGTTTTTTTAAAATTGTGAATACTTAACATGCTTGTTGCCCTAATCTAATTCTTAGATATATATGTTCCCATTGTATATTCATGAGTTTCATGAATTTTTCTATGAAGGTTTTCATTAATATTTATGATTTGAGTTTTTTTATGATATCAAAGACAAATACAAGGTAAAGGAAATAAACCTTAATGTTGCCATAGAAAAGGCATGCATTATAATAACATAGTGCATGCATCCTACACATGTAATTATGCATGTGTTTGTACTGTGTGTGTGCAATGCATGTGAGTGAGGGCTTCAAATGTGCGATGATAGATGCTCATCCCATGTTACCATGTGTGATAGATGTTGGTGCCCACTGTATTGATGTTAATGGTGTATAGGTGGTGCACCATGTGTGGAAGAGGGTACATATGTGTGTTTGGAGGTGCATGATTGTGCCCAATGGGTGCGTTGTGGTGTAGAAAAGTGATGGTGTGTGTAGTGAGGGTGCTCCATGGGTCCAATGATTTTGCTAGTGAGTACAATGTGCGTGGATTGAATAAGTGCATTGTGTGCAACCTATGTGCCATGTGCACAATGACTTGATGTGATTATTTGATTTGTTCTGTGTTGGGTTGCATGTTTATTTGTATATGGTGGAATTAAATTTCAATAATTATTTTACAAAGGCTTGGGCATAAAAATTATTAATAATGAGCTATAAAAGTTTGGATATAGATCTTTTGTCAGTGTATGATGGACTATCGACGAGACGAAAGAGAAATGACTACATATTGACTCTTATCTTTTGATCGACACATGAAAATCTATCAAGTTAGAGTTGGTGTATGTTTTCTCATCTTGTATGCTATGCAAGATTCTATAAGAGTTGACATCATTGTATTTATCATAGGAAACTCAAATATATGGCATGGTTTCACACTTTATTAGATTAAAACTAGTAGAGGCTAGAGAGCCTGAGCATGTTACTATATATTTTACTCATTTCTCTATACTTGATACATAATTCTTAGAGATTTTACCAGCATAAGTCGATGTATTTGAGAGAGTGAGAAAAATGAAATTACTTCTTGGCATGTTGTTTATGTACTTACTATCATATAGCTTCTTAGCATTCCACAACTGTCTTGGGTAATTGAGAATCTTCGACTAGACTAAATTTACATCACCTGCTAGTTCAATATATATGATGCATACTAAGATTTACTAGAGTGTCATCTTATTCAACATTTCTTGACAATCGATAGAATACTAGTCATAATTGAGGCAGAGGTAGTAGATCCTTATTTTAATGTATAGACTACATGTGGATGAGTCAAATCAAAGAGAATTACTCTAAGTTATTTCTAGAGAAGAGGCCCATATCATTATAAATTATTGTGAGGTACATGCAAACTAACAAAGTTATTTAGGGATTATCATAGATTTCTCACTCGCTGAATTTTACTGAAGAGAATTATATGAATTTCATCATTAGTAATAAAATAATAGATACTTGTCAATCTTAAGATACTACTAGCTTTATAGCTCATATTTCTCTTTCAAACTTTGCGTTAATGACTTAGAAGTTAGTAATTTTATTATATATAATTATTTTTTTCATTATTTTTTATTTTTCATTAAATATTGTAATATCCAATGTCAAGCCATAAAAAATCTTGTTTATGATAATATTTAATTTAGGGTGATTATATAAGTACTAGCTCACAATATCTCATAAGAGTCATGAAGTTAAAATTGTTAGAATAAGAATAATATTATGATGATTGATTAACTGAGAAGTTATTATGTTACTTGCATATATTGAAGGTTATACTTTGGTGTGGTGATAATTATTTTTGACCAAGTGTGATAGGTCTCGGGTTTGTGACACTTTAGATACAATCTCTCTTATTATCCGATATAAAATTATTGAGATCCCATGCTAAAGCAGAAATATTGTGCATTGAATATGATCTCAATTTTTTTCATATTTTATGTTTATTCATCGTTGCTTAATCTTTTTTTAGAGATGTCTTTTAAGATATTTTATTTATGACTTTATTTTTTTCTTCAATAAATATTTATTTATATGATTATAATATTTCGAAAAAGATTTCATTTTGGATTGGTAGAATATCATATATGTTCTTATTTCTATTATAGGATGTAATACTAATTATTTGAATGATGTTAATCAATTGCTTATAGGTATTCAACTTAATCATTTATTATTGATCAAATTGAGAATATTTGATTCTTATATTATAGATATCTTTATGCTATAGTGTGAGGTATGCCAATTAGGAAATTATATTAAAGCGTCATATAATGCCTATAATTTGACTAAGAAATTATATATCAGACATCTAGCGATCTAGTAGAGATGAGTCTCGAAATATAATTTGGTTATCTAATAAAAGAACACAAAATTAGTTTAATAACAACATAAAAAAATTTAGAGTTGCAATATAATAGAGAACAAATCAAATAGCCCCAACATGTATTTTTCTAATCGTGGGATCTTACACTAAAAATACTATGCTAACATACCCTTATATAATAAGGTTATAAAAAAAAGAATAAATATTTGGTTGAGAATACTCATATACTCTTCTTTGATAGGAGTATTTTGAAGTATCGAGGAGATGTACTAATTTTAAATTACCTCTTAAGTCAAATTAGTTACTTTTTTATATCTTTTTTTATTATGTATCTTTTTAGATCTTTTATCCTAAATAAATTATTTATCTTAGTTACTAGAGTTATTGAGAATATTTCTTTTGTATATGATCTTTCTTTAAGTTGGGAATGAGATAAAATAATACCTAGGATATTACATTTATGTATTTTTTTGTTATTATAATATCCAAAAAGAATATAAATATCATTTACCATAATTTGATAGAATATTATTGAGTAATGATATTATATTTTTTAAGATTGACTTCTTTTTTAATAAGCATAGGTAGAATAAAAGTCCAAAAGATGTATCTTGAGATATTAATTTTTATTTTCTACAATCTTGCTTCGGACTCTAGTCAGAAGAGAGAGACACTCATCTTTAACGTATGAATATGTTAGTCCACATTATGATGACACTTCTACGAAGTCATCATATATAACAAGTACGAATTAATTTGATTATGAAGAGAATGAAGTTTCCTTAGAGCGAAAATTTTACTCGAGTCGAGGCTAGTTGATTTTATAGTTTATGAGTATACTTTAGTTTCGGTTCAAGATGAGCTAGAGATTGGAGACTTTTGTTCACCAAGGAATTATAGTTTATTCTATGATGATGCAACATATACGATATATTCAGAGTAGAGGAGAATATTTCATGAAGGTAGATGATCCTCCAACAAGCTTTATTGATCTTAATTTTTTCGTCGCTCTTTGGAATACACATACAATTTATATTCAATATTCTATTTTACATATATTATCAAATTCATGTATTCTATTTTTATTTATTTTTTTACTATTTCTATTAAATGTACTAGATATTTAGGTCTCATTATGATATATTATTTTATTTAGGAAGTTACTATATCATGTTGAAAGAAATATACATCCTCCACTCAAATGAGACTTTAGATTTAGTAACTCGACCTTAAGGAACTTCTTTTGTTGACCATAGGTGAGTGTTCATTGTACTGACTAATCTATATGAGAAATTATTTTATCTCTCGATGTGATTTATTATCAGAGGATTTACTCATGTTTAGTGTAGAATTTTAGAATAATTTTTTCAATGACTAAAATAGCTTTTATACTAATTCTTATATTACTACTAGCATCTCACAGATAGATGATATATCATTTAGTAATCATCTTTTTTGGTTTGTGAGGAATTAATTGAAATATTTTCTTTTGATTTATATAAGTGTGATGCGTGCTATAATTTTTTTTTTGTTTTTTTTTGAGGAACTTATATAGTAGGTTGATTATTTTTATTGTATACATGAATGATATTTTTATTATTAGAGATTATGAGTTAGAAATTATTTAACTTAAAAAATAATTTTTTGTTATAGTTTTAGACAAAATATCTTAGGTGACTCATATTTTTTTGGGTTAAAGGTCGCCTACTTCATGAGAATGACTATGTTGTCATATAGGAGCTATACGATTGATATTCTCACAAAGGCTGGCCCTTGGAGTTATGTTATAGTGGATACTTCATTTAAATTATGTTTTGATTTTTTTTGATGCTATTCTTTTAGTTGATTATATTATATGTGGAGTATTAAATAGATTATTAACTATCTGATTATTACTAGATCATATATATCTTATGTAATCAGTATATTTAGTTATTTTCTAGATATTTCATGATTAATTTACCCAGATATAATTCCACATATCGAGATACTAGATTCAACTGAAGGAGATTGATTACAGGTTATGTAATAGTTGCTTATGCAATACTTTGGATCAAGTATTTTTTTTCTTTATTTTTAATTATAATAATCAAATAACAAGGCATATAATTACCAATTAAGTATTTTCTGAGCTATTGAAATATAAAGTTGAATGTTGGAATAATTTTTTATCAAATATAAGATTCATGATGTCACAATTGCTACAACTCATGTTCCTACAGTAGATTAACTAATAAATATCTTTATGAATGTTTTGAAGATGTATTAACTTACTTTTTTTTTCTCCATGCTACATATCTTGATTATTATGCACCAATTTGAGGGTAGGTGTTATAATTCATATTTGTTTTATTTTCTTTTATATTATGCTTTATGAATATAAGCACTTAACATGTAAGATATATCAATTCAAATTGTAACTATATATTTTCATTGTATATTTATGGGTTCCACTAAGTTTTATATGAAACTTTTTTATTAATGTCTATGACTTGTGTTTTTAAATATATGTTGTGGTGTGACTCTTCTATGACTAATGAAGGAAATCAAAATTCCTAATATTATTTTATGGAGACTTGGACTATGAAATTATATGCAGTGAGCTTTGGGCTACTTGAGTTTGAACATGATTTCTTTGGTCACGAGATGATGGACCACCAAATAACTGAGCTTTCTAGTGACGAAACAAAGGAGACATAGTTATAGACTGATTTTTGATTATTGATTACCATGTGATAATCTATTTAGATAAATTTGGGCCATGTCTTCTCATCTTGCACCACCTATGAGAAATTATGAGAGTTAGCAATATCATTGTATTCATCATATACTATGTAGATATACAATGATATTTCATCGTTTATGAGATAGAAACTATAGAAGCCCAAAGAGTTGGGTATGTAGCTCATTGCTCATTTTATCTGTTTTGCACAGCTAGGTATGTAGCTCTAGGAAAATTTTCAAGTAGAGGTCACAATGTCTGAGAGAATGAGATAAATGAAGAGACTTTTTGACATGATGTTTTTGGATTCACTACTAGATAGTTTTCATAATTCTACAACTAGATTCTTGGTGATTGGAGGTAATTCCTTAGATTAGAGATCAATTATAAGTTAATTTAATATATATGAGGTAGATCGAGTTCAATTAGAGAAATACCAAAGCCACCTAAGGGTCTTCTTGTTTTCTCCTCGTGAACTCTGAGAGAAATATCTTTCCAATATGATAATAATAGACACTTCCCAGTCTATATATATATATATATATATATTTATATATTTTTTTTTGTAAATTGACTTTATGTTTTATATTCTTAGTTTATCAACGCTGGAGCCAACAATCACATTATAGGTAATCACTCATTTACTATATTTTATTTTTATTCCCTGAATATTATAATAATTAAAGATAAATTATTAAATTTTTTTTGGTTATTATAATATTTATTTTGATATTTTTTGTTAGTTTTGAGGGGATATGATTTTAACTAGAAATTATCTTATTAATTGATTATTTATTTTTTGTAATTTCTCTTTTTATGTATTTTTAGATCTTATATTTCTGAGAGAGATTTTTCAGCTTATTTGTTAGTCTTTAGAAATAATTATCTTGTTTATAATATCTCTCTAAGAAATAATAAGATGACACATTGTACGATAAAATAAATTTATATTAGTAACTCCACTACCTAGGAAGAATACATATACCACCTACCTGAGATTGATAGAGTAATGATGAATATTGATATTATTTATTACTTTTTTTTTATTTTTTGGTAGTCCTATTTTAGTCTTTAGTCAGGAGAAAGTTATTCAGTGATAGATTGTGTGTATAAATTCTGTTTGGACAGAATTTTGCATAGCACAATGGTGTGGTGTGTGCTAAAATTATCAATCTGCTGTTGATGTCATTCGAGAGAGTAGTGATGTACAATATGATACTCGTGTATAGACACTTGAAATTTTTTGTATAATGCACACAATATAGGAAGAAAGGAAACAGTAGTGAAAGATGTGGGACTTTGCATAGTGATAGTGAGAGAGCCGAGAAGTGTTTTTCTAGGGGGAACAATTGATTCTGAGTTATTTTTTGTGGGAGATTGGGATATACTCAGGAAAGTTGTTGGATTTTGCACCCTGAAATATAAATGATATTTTTGGGATTTAACCCCCAAAAACGGTAGCTCGTTTGGCTTAAGGCTCTGGGCAATGTCCCAGAGGTTCCGCGTTCGAGTCCTCCCGGGGGTACTGGGGTATTTACCTGGTCGGCAGCTCCACGGCCCCGAGGGATTAGTAGGGGGAATGGGCCCTGAAACCCTCGGTATCAAAAAAAAAAAAAAAAAAAAAATGATATTTTGGGATTTAGAGACTATGCAACAAATTATTAGATTTTCTGTGTTGGATCTTCTATGTATATACTTACAATTCTTGTTTTACTTACTCAGGATAAGTATTTTAGATTTATTTTTTTGGGGCAACTAATTCTAGTGAAGATATGCTGACTATTTTTTCTTCTTCTTCAATTCACTATGGACTCTTGATCCATAGATTCAGGAATCAACATTCATGCTACAGATAATCAAACTTTATTCTTCTCATTCTAGAGTCTATGACATTTGATATTTTTGTAGCCTGTCACAAAATAATAATGAAAAATAAATTTAATAATATTATTAATAAAATTTATAGCTTAAATACCCTTATATAATTAGGGGAATATAATATTTATTTTTTATTATCAACTTGATGGTTGGTTGATATTTAATTTATAATTATAGGGATCAATCATGTTTTTGGTGGAACATAATTGATGCTTTACATTGTATTTTTGATATCCTCAAATTTATATTGTATTTTTTTTTAAGACCATCTCCATTCTGGCTAAATGAGATTTATTGGAAGACATAATATCTTTTCAACTAGTATTGTTCACTCTTTTTTCCTTTTGTCTCCGGAGCATAAAGAACAATGTTTAATTAATGAAGTTGACGTCATGGTCATTGCAATATGTCCTTTGATATTATTTATCATGGAACGTAAGCTCTAGTGTGGTTATGTGTGGCCTTTGACTAGGATTCACACTCATTGTGTGCCTATGTCAGTCTACTTTTACCTCACAAGTAAATCACACCCACAAACTAAATAAAAAGATATTAAAGAGAAAAATTAAAATTATAAAGAATTATGAAACTTTCAAATAAATACAAGTGAGGTATATAAGGAGAATACTTTACTGGTCAAGATCACACCAAATATCATGATCTTCCATTATAGGAAACAAAAAAAAAAAAAACTAGAGAATCATAAAACATCTTCTTGAACTTGTTCATATTGGACATTTTATAATCTTCTCGGATCTTCACAAAAGAGGAGAGGCCCCCTTCTTATTTTATTTGGGTATTGATCCACCAAAATAATTGAGTCGTGACAATAAAATGTGCTTACCAAGTCATCTTTGTTAATTTTTAATTTTTTTATTAAACTTTTTTTTTTTATTTTTTAAAATATTCTTCATCATGCATTAATAAATGGGGTGTCCCTAATGGATTATAACTTAATCACTTAAAATAATATGTAATTCAAAGATATTTCTTGAGTGTATCTTTTTTGTTAGCTTAAAATTTTGGCTCAAAAAAATCTCATGCACATTAAAATGCATTTATCGTTTTATTTTCTTCAATAGTCATTATTGAATTACTTGACGAGATAAATATCAATTTGTGATTTTCCTAATGCTATGACTACTACATGTGTTATATTTCTATTGTTTATCCAGCTTATTTGCAAATTTATTTTATATATACGTTACAAAAAATAACTATTTTTTTTAACAAATTGCTATGAAAAATAATATTTTATATGAGATTAATAGAATGAAAAGTAAAGGAGTATTTTAAAAAGGTGCGAAGAAAAAAAATTATAATAATACGTATATGTGGCTGTGGTCAATAATTAATAAGCAACATGTAAAATAAACTCATACTACAATCTTACAAGATTCAAAGTCATATATAATGACTTATAGAATTTTATATTAAAACTACATATCTAACGAAATGAAAATATTACCTACGATGTTTTCAAAACTATATGGTAGAATAGAATTCAGCTCTCATATGGTACTAACAAAATTGATGTGTCCCAATGAATGGACTACTTTCCGAGACATATTAAGAAGGTAATTACCGGGCCATGGAGTTCGATACTAACAATGGTGACGAGGATAAATGTTGGTGGTAGTGACAAAAAGATTGAATTGATAAATACCCACCTTTTTTTGAGTAATGAGAATAAGAAAATTGACTTTAAATTTGTTATGCATCTTTTGAAAGTAAAGGTTCATCTTGTGTATTTCCTTAGAAAGTAAAGGTTGCATCTTTTGAAAAACAAAAAGTTCCACACTTATAAGCATGCCTTTTGAGAACAGATGGAAATAAAAAATAAGTTGGGACTCAACTCAACTAACTGCTTCGTACAATCCTCTAAGAAAGCAAGATGTGATGGTTGTGCAATTTATGATTCTTTTTTCTAAAAAAGGGATTTTTTTTTTTTTTTTCTTAATGTAAAATTGTTTATAGAGTTTTAATCAATGTGCATATATCTTCTATGTACAATGTTTGAAATTTTAAATTTAAATAAAAAAGTTTTCTTCTTGAAACGAAAAATTGAATAAAATAGATGAAATAAATATTAACTTATTTAAATTAATATAACTTATTTAAATTTTAAATAATTATACATTATAATTAGATATTTTAAATTTAAATTTAAATACAATATAACTTATTTAAATTAGATATTTTTTATGGTACTCAAAGTGGAAAAGAAATGATTTTGATTCCCTATGACATCAAGTGATACATGATAAATTAAGAGGAAAAATAATAAGATAAGAAATTAGATGAGTAGGGAGAAAACAAATTAAATGTATTTTTTATCAGTTAGATGAATTAGATGAAAGTGAAGGTTATTCAGGAGAAATTGGAGAAGAAAACAAATTTAATGTATTTCAGACGAAACAAAATTTTTATCCGAAATTCTTGTTTTTCATCAATCTTATGTTAATCAATTAATAAGGTAATTGCATGATAAAATGTATAAAACAAAATAAAAGATGTTAAATGACAGTGCAATTACTTAAATTAGATACAATTAAGTTGATTAATTGTTTGCTTAAGAACAATTAATCCCATTTATTGAGATTGTAAATATATCCAAGTCATAATCTTCACATCATGTTTGATCCACGCTCACATAGTTAACTAAAAAGATTTCTTTAATAATGATTACTATTCATGCTTATTGGTCTTCTTTCTGTGCTTGATAATGACTTTAAAAAAAAAAAAAAAAT
Organism: Sapria himalayana; assembly: GCA_029783825.1. Lineage (NCBI taxonomy): Eukaryota > Viridiplantae > Streptophyta > Magnoliopsida > Malpighiales > Rafflesiaceae > Sapria > Sapria himalayana. Next base: position 573,608 of record JAREIK010011258.1, read on the forward strand.
ACTAATGTGGGAATTGATTTGTTTTGAAGGATTATAAGTTTCATTGATAGGTTGCTTCATATTCTGATATGATCTTTACCATTTCTTTGAAACTCTCGCTGTGCTGAAAATGTTCTGTTTCCTGCCATCATTTTTTGGATCAGAATGATTCCCGAGCAACATCTCAGGCTGCAGTTCACCATCTAGGATCTTTGAAGAAATTGCAAATTGGGAAGAACATTTCTCGAAATGAAAAAGTTGATTTTCTCTTGAAGATGGTATGCATATGTGTTTCACTAGATGGTGCTATTTGTAGAGATGCATGCAGTACTTGTCAACCATTTTCATGTCGAGATCATGACCATGTAATAGTGCGTCCCCCCCAACTGTCACCCAAGTCTCGTCAAAATGCTTTGGGAGAAATGAAACAAGGGGGTGGGGTTTCACATGCCCACCAGATGTGTCAAAGGGGCCGGCCCGCCTATTTTTTTGATCACGAGCGTGCCTTCGTGCCTGGCCCGGCACGGCCCGCCATGCCGGGCCTGGCTTGCTCGGGCCTGGCCTGTCCCTACTGTTTGGGCTTCGTGGGACCGCAGGTCGGGTCCAATCAGATCCGACCCGCGGTTTTTTTTGCCGGAGGGGTGATCACGGGCTTGGGGGACACCCGACACGGGACAAACCTGTGCCTAACCCAGGCACGGCCGAACCGTGTAGTGCCTCGTGCCGGGCCAGGCCGGTTCGGCCCGGTTGACACCTCTAACGCCCACTCAAAATACTTACCAAAGGCTCGAAGATCAAAATTGAGGCCACAAACAAAGAGAAATAAACAAAAACATAAAAATGAAATAAAAGGCGCAAGAAAAAAGAAAAAGACTATTTTTTTCTCTCTGTGAGCTTTTCCCATAACTTCTCTGAGACTCTATTCTAGGCTTTGATGCGAGATGCCATTTGGTTGTTGTCATTGTTTGTATACATGATAAAAATGGATCTCATTACCATTGGCTATCTATTTTTTTTCTCATTAAATTTTTTATTATAATAGTCAGATAATAATGCACATAATTTTAAATTTAGTATTTCACGAGCGGATAAATTATATAGAGGTGAATTATTTTTATTTATAATTAAGAAAATATATGATATAATTATTGTTATGGTATATTTTGATAGTAGGGTAGCTAATGAACATCTTCATGAAGATCTTGAAGATAGGAGTACCAAACTTGTGGGATGCCTCCATTGGACTTGCTGTTATATAAGGATGTTATCTGTATGAGTTTATGTAGCAAGTTTTTTTATTATTTTACATTATTTGGTTTTTACTATTATACCCAATGCGTGTCTACGTCACCACCAAGAGTTGGCACTGAGGCATGCCTTGTCTCTAGTACAAATATATTTTCAATATGATTTTTAATGAACATTTTATAATATCTAGAGATAAATTATTAATTCATTAAAAATAAGATATAAGATTAAATAATTCCTCCATTCCTAATAAATATCACATTGCAAATAATTTCATGATCTTTGAGTGTCTCTTCGTTTTTTATTATTTATTGGAGATGCTTTAGATATTTATGTATAATTTTAAAAGGGTGCCTATATTATATTTTTGCTTTACAACAAGTAATTTCATGATCTTTGAGTGTAATTTCATGATATTTTATATATTTATGTATTATTTTAAGAGTGTCCATTTTATATTTTTGCTTTATTGTAAATATATAATTGAAGATCAGAATCAGATTATATATTTATATATTTTTTCTTTTTTATTTGTAAGTATCAAATCTTAGGCATAGTGTATTTATTATGTACATAGTGCCTATATTATATAGATGCCCTAAATTATTTTGTATTCATATGTTATTTTTTATTGTGCCCATTCCAAGTAATTGTCAGAATCAGATCATATATTTCATGATCTTTTTTTGCGGGAGGGGAGGCATGCGGTCGGTTTCACGGGGATCCCGGCACGGGATAAACCCGTGCCGGTTTGCCGTGCCGGGCCGGCCCAGGCACGGCTGAACCGTGCCGTGCCTCGTGCGGGGCCGGGCCGGCCCGGCACGGTTGACACCTCTAGATGATGACGATGATTTTATTTTCTGTTGTGATGAATGAGATCGTGTGTGTGTGTTTTTATTCAAAATTTTGCAAAATTTAATTACTTCGAGATGATATTTCTGTTGGGAATAAAAAATATATAAATCAGAATCGTTTTTTGATGACACCTTTATTTCTGTAGCTCACAAGTATTAGCAATAGCAAAGAGGATGTTTATGGAACTCTTGATGCTTGGGTTGCACATGAGAAGAAATTCCCAATCTCATCACTTAAAAGAGCTTTACTTAATCTAGAGAAGGAACATCAATGGCATAGAATTATTCAGGTATTTGTGGTTTTTTGTTACTTTTGCACATGTGTGCATGCTTCATGTAAAATTCAAACATGAGCGACGCCTAGATAATTGTTTCGAATAGATAAAAACTTGATCTCATAATTGCCCTTGCCAAAATAATTGTAAGAGACCCAAATGACCGAGGCTAAAGTAAACCTTAAATTGAACATAGTGAAATGGCTTTGTTGGTGTTTGTTTTAGTGTTGTAGAAACTCAAGAATATTGAAAAATAATAATAATACTTGATAATCAAGTAGATGCATACATTTGTTTTATATAAATGACAAAACATATCGGGGAAACCCAGACATCAGATGCTCTAATCAATATAACATAAAACAATAAACAAAACCAAAGGAATTATAATACCCTCACCTGTTAAGTTTGTACGTACAGTCCAAAATATCAAACTTAAAAGAACCTCTTCGATGTCTTCATGAAGATATTTATTGGCTGCTCTGCTACTTGAATATGTACTGTAAGAATAATTAATTTTGAATCTTTTCTTTGAGAAATAAATAATTAATCTTTATTTTTTTAATTGCTCATAAAATATTGAATTTGAGGTTGTAATTTTTGCTGTCTGATTATCATAATAAAACATAGTGAGAAAAGAAAGTGAATACATGATTTTCTCAAGCAGGTGCTAGATCCAAAGTATCTAGCAAGTAATAGCCCAGATTGCCATGGATTCTATATTTGCACTGAATCTAGAAATAAGTATATATTTTTTACTTTTTTAGTAGACACGATTGCTTTCAAAAAAGTATAAAACTCTATTGTAGATCTCATTATGATACAAGTCGATGACCAACTCAAATTTTAATATCTGATTAATTTTAAAAAATTGTAATCTTTGAAAGAGATTATAATCCGTGGACACTTCTTAAATATCTCAGTATACAAAAAGATGCTTTTAGGTCAACTTGCCGAGAATAATTTAGAAAATAACTAAATATATTGACTGGATATGATATATTTAATCAAATAATAGACATAATTAATTTTTCATATGATTTTCTTATAAGTAAAAGAGTCAACTATACGGGTCATATTAGAAATAAAATTAATACCTAGATCAATATGAGTATCTGCAGGAACACAACTCAAAAGTTTAATCCATCTAAGAATATTGAGTATATATTTTCTTTGTTGCAAGACAATATATATTTTTTTTGAGTAAGTTACTTATATACCAAGAAAAAGCCTTAAGTCTTTAGATTATTCATTTGGAATTGTGATCGAAAGCAAAATTTTAAAAAGTATTTTAAAGATGCGCCTTGATGTGTGCCTCAATGTGAGACATTCTAAAAATGCCTCAAGGTGTGGAGCTCGATGGAGCTCTTTGAGCTCCATCGAGCTCTAACTATAATGGACCTCATTGGAGCTCTAAGGAGCTCCACGAGCTCCAACGAGGACCTCCAGAAAGCACCATTGAGCTTTTCGTGGAGCAGGGGCGAGGGCGAGGGCGAGGGAAAAGTAAGAGGCTCTTAGTATTCCATACTATTTATTAATAAAAAATAAATTTAAATTTTTAATTTGATAATGATAAAATTATTTTAAATTTATTAAAATTTAATATATTATAAAATATTTATTAAAATATTTCATACTATTTTATTTTATTTTTAATATATTATAAAATATTTATTAATTATATTTATACTCAATGCGCGTCTTAAAAATATTTTTAAAATTTTTGATTTTTCATGTTTTTATTTATGTTAATTTATTTTATATATTTTAAAATATTAATTAATTATATATTATAATGCTCAAAAAACTTATATCTTAATGCCTCGAGGCTTATGCCTTACCTCGAAAATATAAAAATATATTGTCTTATGCTTTCGTCTTTTAAAACATTGATCATAAGTATATTTTATATCGTATGATTCTTAATTTATTATTTCTTATAATTAGAATATCATTTACATACACTATAAATGATCTCATTGGACTTATTCTAAGGAGAGAGAGAGAGAGAGAGAGAGAAAGGAGGGAAGAGAAACATTGGAAAATGAGGTCATCCTTAGTGTACAAGACTCTCACTCTTGCACAAGATTTGTAAGAGGTTAATACCTCAACAGCTTTAATCTCGAAAGTTTGATAGATTGTATCTGATGAGTTTCTAACTCAAAACTCATTGCTCTTTTTTGAATGCACTTATGTCATACTAATGCATGACTTCCAATAGATGAATTTAACACAATAATATCTTAGGTGATCAATCATTCAATATTATTTTCACCGAAATAAATTTAATGTTAGGGTTCTTGAAATATTAGGAAATGAAAAAAATATGTAATATTATTAAAAATGGAAAGTTAATTTTTTTAAATATACATAACCTTATATATATATAGTTCGAGGTGACCCACAAATGAGATTGAGAGATTGTGTCTGATGAATCTCGAACTTGTGACCTAATACCCTTGGAGGAAGGGATTTGCATTGCACTAAGATATAATCTTTAATAGACGCATATAATACTAGAATATTTTAGGTGATTAATCATCCCAATATTATCTTTCCCTAGATAAAATTAATTTTAGAGTTTTTGAAAAATTAGAGAAAATAAAAAAAAATATATAATATTGTTAAAAATCAAAGGTTAATTTTTTGAATGCACATTATACATAATGCTATATATATGATTTTGGGCAGCCTACAAGTGTGGCTGACAAACTATGAAAAATAAATAATAAATGAAAATAATAATAATAAAAAACTTATTACCTCCTTTCAAGCTATAGTGCACACTGCACATGTCACAAATTCTCATGTTGGAAGAAAAGATAAAAAAAAACGTGGCTCTCTTAAATTTTTCGTGAAAATATTAGTAGTTTGTTTTCTGATAGGTGTGTATGCATTAATGATTGCACCATATTAGATCCTATACCGAATGAATTGATTATAAATATATTTTTTCTACTTGTAGAACATGAGGTTGGAAGCAATGTGCCGGGTTACCTTACAATCACAATGACATATCATCTGTCTTTGAACTAGCAAACAAAGCTCCCTTAAAAAATATTTAGTCATTGGAGCTCACAAGTAGTTGTTGTTACTTTGTATTCAATGTCAGTATTAGATCTTAAAATAATTATTTATCTCTTGTTTTTCCAATGTTATCTATAAAAAAACACAAAAATATTTGGCAAGGTCTCCTCTTTGTAATCATAAGACTCCAACCATAACCTAAAGATGTCTTTATTAGATTATGCATAGTCTCTAAACATAATCACACGTCTTGAAGTTTTTTCATACATATGGATATGTGTAGGAGATTTTAGAAAATAATTAAATATATTGACAGCGTAGATAATATTAAGTATAATTATTATCAGATTATTTAGTTTTTTTATTATTATCTTATATCTAGTAGAGTAATTTGATGAATCAATATGTGTAGATAAAATTATATCTGAAATTCTTGATCAATTTGGAGTTAGTAAGTGTACATCACAACATACCATGCTCAGATAAAAAATCTACCTATATTTCTATGAGAAAGAAATGTTGTGTCACCTAAGTATTCGATCTCAATACTAAAAAAATAACTCAGATATCCAAAATTTCTTGTCTAAAACTCAGTTTGTAGAAATGATTTTAGTTAAGATATATTTAAGTGATTATCTTCTATAATCAACATTTTATCGATGTATAAAACTATTATTGCATACTTATCTTTTAATTCATGTTAGAAAAAATAGATATAGCCCGACACATATGTTCCTAGGAATAAATATTTGTGATGACTATTGCATAAAAGTTTCTTCTTCTAGGTAACTATGATTTAATGCATTCTTTACATTTGACTAATATTTAATTTACTTGTATGATATTGTAATAAAAAAAAATAACCTAGCAGTGGTCTACTTGGCCACATCGGAGAAGTCCTAATAGCCAACATTAAAAATCTATGTTAAATTTTTTGCTATTAACCTGGTATCAAGTCTCATCTTTATCGTATATACCCCATCTATATTCTATTATTAGCTTACCTAATTATTTTGAGAAGATCACATTAATGATTAGATATGATTATACTCAATTTTTTTAACATAACATATCATCATATTGGATTCCTAAGTGTCTTGAAAAAAGTGTCTGAGATTTTGTTATTATCAAATATGAATAATTAGAATATGTATCACTAAAATAAGAATAAGAAAGTATTCAATATAAAGAAATTTGAGTAGAACATATTATTGGTTTCTTTCCTCATGCAATCGGAAGGTTCAAGTTGTTACTTACAGTTGAATTAGCTGATACGATAGAAGACTAATTTAGAATATACCTTAAACTTATTGATTTGGCATACATTCAGATTAGGATCATCAAGTCTCTTATCGTCATTTTCCTTTTTTAGGGATGCTCACACTTTGTGTCAAGTGAAGCATTCATACTAGGCTCATATTCTAGGCGCACTGCCCTATGAGAGATATCACTACTCTTCTTAAAATTAGTCATATTAGATATAATCATATGAGCAGGGTCAGTTGTTACTCATATGTGGGGAATAACAATTAGATTGTGAAAAGAACCTACTTCTATATTGTCGGATGGTGCGTTCTCTTGGGTTGAGATTTTAAAAGAGAATTTGTCCTCGAAGTATGTGATACTAGTACTCATAATATTCTTCTTAGTCTATAGTGAATATTACTTGTATCTCCTATAAGTATTAGAGTATATAATGATAGAGTCCTTGATGACACACACTATCTTCTTCCTGCTTGGAGAGGGATCATGAATAAAATAAGTACATCCAAAAATCGTGGATATAAGTTAAAAAATTATCTCTCATTGGTATACGGGCTGATATTATTATCTATTATATAGAGTTCACTCAGTTTGTTATATAGTTCTTGGGGATTTTTTTAGCTTAAGTTAAGGCTACAAAGAGAATGATACAATTAGAGATGCTTTTTGGCTTGATATATATAAAAAAATTACTTAAGCAATATAATTTAAATCATGGAAAGTTAAAGAAAGAGAGAGGGATAGTTATATAGAAAAGAGAGAAGATAGTTTGAATTAAGAAGTATGAAAAAACATAAACTACATATTTATTCAATTTTTAAAAGTTAAAGAATAATTTTTTAATAATTTTTTATTAAAAACTAGACAAAATCTTTATGCCTGTTGTTGGGTCATGTCTATGATTGTTCAAAATATAACCCAATGACCAAGGCACAGTCACATGGTTGATTTAATTTATGGTAGTTTATTGAAATATTGGGTCAACGAATTGTAAGTGCTTAAAGTTAGTTGATATTCTAAAGCATACAAATATTAATAATGATGTTTATAAGAAACTAAGTGAAAAAGTGATAAATCTAGGGAGATTAATGGTTATAACCTTTATTATGTAGTCAAGTTGACAAATAAGAATGATGTAATAATTATGAATGAAGACTAAAACATAAAATTGTAGAGGCCAAGAGAACTAATGATAGACTTATAATAATCAAACTAATAGTTAGTGAAGAGATCCTGAACATGATCAGTGACTATGCTCTACAAATAGGATTTAGTGAAAAATTAAATAAAATTTTTTGGAAAAATACAAATAGATTAATATAATGTATGTCAAGAAAAAAAATGATAATAATTGTTGGAGAATAATTGGACATGTAGGTGTAAGTAATAGAAATTATGAGATGCACTATTTAGAATATGTGCTTGGAGAAATGAATTAAATAGGAAGAATAATCTTTGATTTTGTTTTTATTTATGACTTTCGTATAGCTAATACATACTTTGAGAAAAGAGATGAGCATTCAGTGACTTGCAAAAGTGCATCCTCTAAGAGTTAAATATATTTTTTCTCATTAGGAGAAAGGACAAAAGATTATGCAAAGCCTGTGACCTATAGGGTGGTATTCGGTGAGAGTCTAACTACTCAATGTAGACGCATCATAATTAATATGCATCTTAAAAAGTATAATTATAAAGAGATTTTATATAAGTATATGAAAATAATATAGTGGAATATGAAATGAGAAATAATAAATATTTTCAAAAAAAAAAAAAGCCACACGACAAAGTTAGTTGGTCCTTGGATGTTGATGCGAACACTGTGAAAAGTAAATGTAATTAATTTTTAGACACTTATTTATAAAATATTTCTAAAGAGATTTTAGATGTAATTAAAAAAAATATTTACTTTTATAGAGAAATATGAAGAAGAAGAGCAGTTGCATTAATTAGTAAAGTATATCAAGATTGAAAAGAATTAGATCCTAATAAAAGATGGTGAAGTCAAAAAGAGATGAAGGATATATTCGCATGATCTTTTAAATAAGTTCACGGATTCATATTTAAATATCAAGGGTAATTGAGAACTTAATTATTTTTGATATGTAATCAATATAAAGCTCATGATAGCTAGAGAAATTCTCAAGAAAATAAATACAAGAAAAGTCCTAGTGATCAAAAAAAAGTCGTATGAATGAAGATAAAATATTAGAATTCTTATTTATAAGAATAAAAGAGATATTTAAAGGTGTGATAGCTACCATTAATCAAAATATTAAACTCATAAGTTATACTATGAAATTTTGGAAAAATGTTAAACTCATGAGCTAAACACATGCTAAGAAGATAAATGAGAATTCTAGAGAATTAATTTGGATTTATGTCAGATGCTATCTACTTAGTTGTATAATTAATTATGAAATATAAAGTGAAAATAAATAAGTCTTATGCATAATATGTATCAATTTGCCTAAAGATTATGATTGAGTTCCAAGAGATTTAATTTGACGAGTATTATGTAAGAAATGAATATGATGTATGTATATTAAACTAATTAAGGACATGTATGAGGGAGTGATTTCTAGAGTTAGATTAATTGAAGGTATTACTCATGAGCTTTCAATAGTTGTGGGACTACACCAATGATTATCACTCAAACTCTATATTTGTCTGTTAATTATGAATGAATTGATAATATATTTCTAAGAAAATATATCTTGGTATATATTATTTATAGATAATATATTATTGGCTGATGGGATCGAAAAAGGGTTCGATAGGAAACTAGAAAATTGGAGGGTTGCACTTGAGTCCAAGGGATTTAGGATTAGTCATAGCAAAATAGATCACAAATTACTCGAATGAGTTTAATCATGTTAGAAATGATAATGATGTGATAATCAAAATAGGAAATAAAATGTATCAAATCTCAATAATTTCAATTACATAGGTTCTAAATTAAATAAAGATGAGGAGACTGATAAGGATCTATCGCATATGATAATATTGGATGGACTAAATAGAGAACTATATGACTAATTATGATGTATGAAAGTAAATGTTGGATAACTAAGAAGCAATATGTGAAAATAATAAGTGTGTCAGAGATGATGATGGTAATATAAATGTTTAGTATGACTAGAGGTGTCAACCGGGCCGGGCAAGCCCGGCTGGCTCTGCACGAGGCATGACACGATTCGGACGTGCATGGGCTGGCCTGGCACGGGAATTTCCAGTGCCCGGGCTCGTGCTGAGGCCAACCGAGCCTCGTGCATGGCCCGACATGGTACCATGCCGAAATTAATTTTTTTTTTAAATTAGGGTTACTGGGGCGTCGAAATCATAATTTTTTTTAATTTAGGGTTCGGCCCGCCCAGGCCGAACCCGGCAGATCGTGCCTCGGGCCTGTGCCGGGCTGAACACCCACAAAACTGTGCCAGGCCAGTTACGGGATGAAAGCACGGTCGGGCCTGAAAAAAAAGGATCTGGCCGGGCCGGCACATCCCGTTTGACACCTCTAAGTATGACTATGAATGATAAAATTAAAAATAAAATTATTAGAAAAAAGCTAAAATAACTCATATGGATTATAAAATCAGAGAGGATCATCTGATGTGATTTGGTTACTCTCGTCACAAATCTTCTAGTGTACTTGTTAGGAAGTATGAGACTATTTGAGTGAATGAAAGAAAAAAAATTAGGGTAATCATGAGAGAAAATAAGTAGAAATTATAAATAAAGATTTAATAACTAAATAGTTAAAACATACTTTTTAACAGAGCTAATTGTGATAATATATTGTCGATTATGGTGATGTGAAACATTGAAAAACTATCAATTTGTTAGTACAAAAGGACCATGCCAACAAACCTCTTTATTTGTCTTACCTCCTCAGTCGCACTCATATCTAATTCTATTGGGAAGACCCCCAAGAGCGGTGTAGTTATTTGTGTGAAGAAGATGAAGTGAGCGGTAACTTAATCTGGTTCTCTAGTATTTTCTAGTCTCAATCTCACAAGTTATTAAATAATATTATATATATATATATATGTATATATGTATATATATGCAAGATCTTGGATGAGTATGATGATGCTGCTAACTCATTTATCACAACTTAATACATATATTTTTATTTATTTCTTCGATATTGTACACACTATCACACCACAAGCACACACCTGTAGTCCACAATACACTTCCACACACAACATGCACGCCACTACCACTGCTAACCATTGCACACACTTACTGTCCACATACCCCACCGCCACTGTTAACCGCTGCACATGCCGACGCATGCTGTGCACACTCCACATCAATATGCACCCACCATGCACAAGTTATTTGCCACACCACGTGAAGAATTCTAGATTGATATTCACCCACTCCACATACATGTACCTACAGCACACACTGCTATATGTTGAGCACCACACATGCTGCACTTCCTATCTTTCACACATGCAAACACCAATAGTGGGCTGCTGTGATTAACACATGCTAACTGTTATGCGCACTTCTTGTGCGCATAACACGCGCGCGCACACATCTTGTGCGCATAACACACGCGTATATATCATCCAACTTGGATGATATATATTTTAGTATATTATTTATATGATATGTATGCATCAACTTAATGAGAGTGTTGACATATTATATTTTAATTTTTTTAAATAATTGTATGTTTAGATTATATTTTAGTATGTGTAAAGTAGTGCTCATAGTAAATGTGTCACCTTCATGTTGTACTCGTATTTATTTTCAAATTTTGACATGATAATATATGTCATTTTCATTTTTTTGTAACACTTTAATATTAAAATGAGTTTTTACTCATTTATATTGTATATAAAAATAAAATTAACAATGTTAAACTAGAACGAGAAGAAAAAGAATTTTAATATTGAAAAAATGTGTTTATTTTTAATATTTTTTTTTAATAATTCTAGCTCTAGTTTTTTTTTTTTTTTTTACAAAAATTAATTATGAGTACACGTCAAGTGTAATATGATTCAAGTGAAATGAAAGATTTTTGGTAAAAATATGCTCATCTACAAGGATGTTAGTAAATAAATAATCTGCCTTAATAAACGTATTACTAATTTATTGTGAATTTAATGAATTAATTTGGCTTCGAGTAGTAAAAATAAAATTTAATTGATTTGATATGTCTAATGAATAAATAATCATGTATATGATGTCGACAAAAAATCAAAAATAATAATAAATATTAATAAAATATCAATAAAGATATATTTTATATCTTTATTAATAATATGATGAGTGTTGGTGATATCCTTGGTTGGGGAAGGTGATAACTATTGGATAGTAGTGGTAGGATGAGAAATGATCATTTGGATGAAATGATAAAAAATTGATATTTTTTTTTTGAATTATATGATATTTTATTATCCAATAGTTTCGAAATGGTCATATGTTTTTATTAATTTTATTAAAAATTCTAGAAATATTTTATATAATACGTATGTAGGAATAATAAATAATTATAAAACAAGAATAAAATATTTGAATTTCATGTTTTGCCGTGCCTTTCATCTTTCACAATTATGAAATTTGTCGAATAACAACATATTAGTTTCAATTTGATTTTATAATACATTTTTTTAAATTTGATTGTACGTGGAGGAAGAGATCATATCCCATGCACAAGACTCACGTTTTAATATGAGGTCTGGAAAATATTATTATCTTGATATCCTTATCCTCAAAATTTAAAGAGGTTGTGTCTAATAAGTCTCGAATCTGAGACTCATCATTCTTAGTATGGGTGCTAATGAGAAGAGATAACTCATGAGCTACTCGAACTTGACTCGGTCAAAACTCGACTCATGTGAGCTCGACTCAAAATATTAACTAGTCGAGTTGAGCAACTCATAACTCTACTTAAAAAGTTCACGATAAACTCGAATTTTTTTGCATATAAAAATTAATTTTTTTTAATTATATTTCTCTTTTTTAGGGGATGATATAAATAATATATTTCTATTCTATTTTTTTTAAATAATCATACATTTTTATTATTTATTTAATTATAAATATATTTATTTTAAAAATAATTAATTTTCTTTAAAGAAAAAATATAATAACAGGATATGATATTATTCTATAAATTATATTTAATAATTTAGTATTATAAACATGATAAATATATATATATATTCAATACAATGATTCTCCTTAAAAGTTGGATATATAATAATTAGGAGTGTTAATAAAATGAGATAACTCACGAGCTATTTGGACTTAACTCGGTCCGAACTTGATTTGAGTAAGCTTGGCTCGATCTCAACTCGAAATATTAACGAGCCGATTCGAGCTCTGCTCGAGTAAGCTCGAGCTCGAGCTCGACTCGAAATATTAACGACTCTACTTGAGTTCAATTGAACTCAAACTTGACTCGCATCATTAGCACCTCTAGGCCTTAGACGAAACTATTTGTAAGTGCACCAAGTCATGATCTCTAATAAGACTCTCATTTTAGCGTGGGGTTAGAGAGATGTTAATTCCTCAATATTCTTACCCCCAAAAGTCAAAGAGGTTGCATTTAACAAGTCTCGAATTCGAGACTCACCGGCCTTAGACGAAACTAATTGCAATTACACTAAGCCATCACCTCTAATATGTGCAAGTACTATAAGAACTTTTTAGCTGATCGATCATATCAGCATCATTCTTGGCTAATCATATTTAATTTCATTAAACATGAAATTAAGTATATCGATTTTAACGCGTGCAATGTTGCTCGCATGTTATCTCTCTTGGTGCCTATGACACCCACAACCAACTTGTTCTTCCTTGCTGAGGCGTGCAGAAATCGAATGTGTGAGAAGAAGAAGAAGAAGAAGAAGAAGAAGAAGAAATTAGACAAAAAGGTAGTGGAGTTAAGTAGGGCTGCTTGTTGTACTATCGCAGGTGATAAAATGGGTACTGAGCAAAGGGCAGGGAAATACCATGGGAACGTATGGGCAGCTGATACGAGCATTGGACATGGATCACAGAGCAGGAGAAGCTCACTTGTTGTGGATGAAGAAAGTCAAAACAAATCTTAAATCGGTGCCCTGGGAACTTTGTTCATTAATGCTATCTGTCTACTTCAGGAACAACATGTTAGAGCGGCTTGCCAAGGTACAAACTATGTGCCTGAGTTTATCATCATTTCTAATGTACAATTAAATAAATAAATATATATATATATATATATATACACACACACACACACACACATACAAATATATATATATATATATATATATATATATATAGAGAGAGAGAGAGAGAGAGATAGAACTTGTATATATCATAGAGGAAGTTCTTATATGTTGAGCAAAATAGATTACAGAACTTATATGTTGAGTGCTTTCATTCATAAATAAAAAATAATATAATATAAATTTAAAATTAAAAATAAATGCAAACTACATTTTTTTTGTTGTGTGTGTGTGTGTGTGTGTGTAAAACAAAATTATATTTTTTTATCTATTTTACATTCATGAGGATCGAACTCGTGATCCCATAGTGAGAGCATCTAGTCTCTGCCAGCTGGTGTTGTTGCAGATTATCACGAGGACAGGAAAAAAATTTATTTACAATTATTTTGGAGGAGTTTTTAGTTGATTTGTATACTGCCACCATGTGTTATTTTTCTAGACATGAATATTTATTATTCATTTTATTTTGGCATAAGGAAAATTTTTTATATATTACTATGATGAGCTGGACATATTTATGCATTTATTGTTCATTTTTTTTCTTATTTTTTTTTTATCTTTATTTTTATTGTTCTGGCTTTTATTAGACTAATAAATTATGGTTCTTTATTTTTTTTTCTTTAGCTTTTTATGTGCTTAGAGTCTCTTGGGCGCAAACCTGTTGAGAAATCAGTAGTGCAGAAAGTCGCAGATGCATGGGAGATACTAGGCATGCTTGAAAAGAAAGAAGGTGTTCTTCAGAAATACAACTATCTTTTCAAAACCGTAGACAAAGGCAATAGTAGACAAATAAAATGTTCTTCCGGCTGATATTGGGATTGTTTCATTCTTTTCATTCCTTTTACCTTTTTCAATTCATCTAGCTTACTAGCTATTGTTTATTTATTGCTTCATTTTTGTGTCTATATATGCACACACACACACACACAACATACATATGTTGTATATACACACACATGTATATACTTATGTATGACATGTATATATATATGTTGTATATACTGTATGACATGTATACACACACACACACACAAACACACACACAGACACACACATTCAACATACACTTTGTGTATATACTGTATGACATGTATATACTTATGTTGTACACACACACAAAATACATATGTTGTATATGCTGTATGACATATTATTATACAACATATGTATAATACATTCACACACAACATACATATACAAGTTCTATATGTATATTACAACTCGTATATACTAGTGCACCTACCAATGGAATGTAGCTGATGTGCCTTTTTCTAGGTTCCGTGTGGTCTATATACAACATATGTGTGTGTGTCTACACACACACACACACACACACACAACATATATGTGTTGTGTATACTGCAGTATGACATGTATATACATACACACCTATCACAGGGACATAGCTGATGTGCCTTTTTCTTGGTTCCGGATGATTGGCCTACACTACAACCAAATTGGGCAGAGGGTCCCTCCGAGTAACAAAAAAATAGTAAAACCCTATGGTATGTGAAAATAATGAAGAAGGAGCTGATGGGACAGAAAATTTATTCCTTAAAAATTAATTAATTTTAAAAATTCTTTTTCTGTGCATTGTAATTAATTAATTATAATTGCAAATGATAATTTCAATTTTAACACACTCGAAACAAATAGTGCAATTTGGTGGAAAAAAAAAAGTAAATTAAAAGTTGAATTATAAATGTCTGTAATTAGAATCATGAGATTTAAAAAGTCTGAAAAAATTATAATGATGTCAAAAAACTAAAATAAATTATTTTAGTTTAGATCAGTTTTTTTTTTTTTTCCTAATTTCAAACGCTTCTAGATAAAATGCGAAAAAAACAAACAGAAATATTTTTATTTATATAATTGATATTCTCAGATTTAATAATAATAATAGTACAGTAAAAACGAAACAGAAATAAATATGGAAAAACTGTGGCAAATAAATTATTTAAATAATTAAATAAATTTTGCCTGAACGTAGTGCAGGCAGGAGGAGTCCAACTCCAAATTCAACTCTCAAAACCCTAGCCCGTCGAGAAGCGGTTTTTTGATTTAGGAATCTTCCTCCTCCAGGCGGAATCCCTCCGCAAGATTGTTCCAGGTCGCCTTCGCCATGGTAATCTCCTCTGATTCGCCTTCAACATCAAACAATCATCCAGATAGCTGTGAATTTTGTCCTAGGGTTTGTATATTATCTCGCGGTGGATTGATCTGGATTTGGTGTTTTGATGGCAGCTTCACCAGTACCAGGTCGTTGGGAGAGCGTTGCCGACTAAAGGAAATGAAACTCCGAAGATTTATCGGATGAAATTGTGGGCTGTCAATGATGTTCGCGCCAAGTCCAAATTCTGGTGCGTCATTCTCCAGATCCATGGAGTTTGTTTCTTAGGTTTTGCACATGATCCATCTCTCTGATGATGCCGTTTTAAATGTGGATTTAGGTATTTTTTGAGGAAGCTGAAGAAAGTCAAGAAGGCGCATGGCCAACTTCTGTCTATCAACGAGGTGCGATCTTCCTCTTGTTTGTTCCATAATTCGTCTGAAACATGATCCGAGTGGAGTTGAAATTTCTGTTCGAATAATGAAAATCTTCCAATTCGGCGTCGGAAGTTTGGCGATGCATTCGGATCTGAATTAGATCGTAAAACGGATCCGTCGTTTCATCTCCTTAACCTGGCGCTTCTTTCTCTGGTCAGCTGGATTTCGTCTGTTTCCAGGTGATTCGATCATCAGAAGCAAAATCGGAGCTGTTGCTCAGATCCGTCGTATACATCTCTGTTCTTTCCGATGTTCTTAGATGTTAGATCGAGCAACTATATCTTCTCTCGTCCCTCTGTCGATTCACGAAGAGAAATACTTCCTCTCTTTTGTCGGAATTAACTCTTCTGCGCTCCTCCATTAATGGCAGATATTTGAGAAGAAGCCAACTACGATCAAGAACTTTGGCGTCTGGCTGCGTTATCAGAGCCGCACCGGATACCATAACATGTACAAGGAGTACCGGGACGTCACTCTCAATGGCGCCGTGGAGCAGATGTACACAGAAATGGCATCTCGCCACAGGGTCAGGTTTCAATGCATACAGATCATCAAGACTGCAACCATCCCTCCGAAGCTGTGCAAGAGGGAGAGTGTGAAACAATTTCACAACCCCAATATCAAGTTCCCTCTGGTGTTCCAAAAGATCAGGCCTCCTTCCAGGAAGCTGAAGACCACATACAGTGCAACCAAGCCAAACTTGTTCATGTAACTCTACCAATCCCAGCCTACTTTCGCTTACTTTTTTTTTAAAAAAAATTATTTGAGCTTTTTCCATTCCTGAATGATTTCTCAGTTTTTATTGCCTGGTTCTTGCCCTTTGGATTTGGAATTTTATGTAACTCGTTTATGGTTCTTGTCGTGTGACAATGGCCACGCTTTCATCATCCCTCACTTTGCCCTCCCCTTTTAATTAAAGTTTTCTTGCCACAAATGTCAATTGGGCTTCTGTAATTTTCTCAAATTTCTTTTTCCCTCTCTCGTTCTCTCGATATCTCCTGGAATGCAATTTTTGTGAGCTATGGGATAGAGGAGGTGTCTTTTACTGCGAGGCAGACTGCAGTTCTCTGGTTCGCGGCGCGAACTTCCTCGCTGCCCGCCATTTTTGCCGTTTCATCTGTGATCGGTCCAGGTCCCACGGCGGAATTTAGTTCTCCGGCGCCACGATTCCGTCGTTTCTCTGCTTGACTTGTTGCCACACCTGTGCCGGAAACAGATGCTGTTTTATCAGCGCCTATTCGGACTGTCCTTGCCTTGCCTTGCCGAGTCAGAAATTTCTCCGCGCATTCCCACCGAAGGGGAAAACCCTATTTTCTCGCGGCACGATAGATTGGGCGTCCGAAAGCCCGTCCATGGTAGTGAAAAAAAAAAAACGCTAAATTTCGTATCTTCTGAACTATTTTACTTTTCTTCACTTCAAGATAATTAATAATTTATGTGATCAAGGTGCGTTATTTGTGCTCTTATGTAGTTTATCAGCTTTCATGTAAAGTCTGCAATAAGTTGATGTTTTACTGTTTATTTTTTGGTGGTAATTATGTTTTGGGGTGTATCCCCATAAAATTTTAACATTTATAAACTAAATCTTTGATATTTTTTTAAAATTTATAAAACTAAAAATAAATTAAAAATAAAGTCACATGAATTTTTATGTCCTAAACTAACCTCACCCCTCTTTCGCCCTCGTCCTTGCCCCTCACCCCTTGCCATCGCCCCTTGCCATTGCCCCTTGCCCCTTGCCATCGCCCCTCTCCTTTGCTCCTTGTTTGTCTTCCCTCGCTTGTTTGCCCTCACCACTGGCCCCTCTCTCCAGGCCTGCCTCCATAACTTCCTTTGTGGAGCTAGTGAAGCTTTGTTGAGCTCCACGAAGTAGCTCATTAGAACTCCTCGGGCACTTTCATGTAGCTCCAGCGAGCTCGAAGTGGGCACACTGGAGCTCTACGAGATCCCTCATGAAGCATGTGGAGTTGCATCGAGCTCCAACGAGCTTGATGTAGAGTTCAACTGCTCGAGGAGGTCCGTCGAGATCCACTGAGCTCAAAGTGGAGCTCACTGGAGCTTGACAATGGAGCTCGAGGAGCTTCAGTGAGTTTCTTCGTGGAGCTCGATGAAACTCCACGAGCTCCACTTCGAGCTCGAAGGAGCTACACGAAGGAACGTGTGGAGATGGGCGGGGGAGAGTAGTAAGAGGTGAGGGCAGACGAGCGAGGGCTAGGGGTGAGGGTGAAGGCGAGGGCATGGGCGAGGGGCGGGGGCATGGGTGAGGGAGGGGCGAGGGGCCGAGGCAAGGGGCGAGGGGCAGAGGCAAGGGGCGAGGGTAATGTAGGATTTATGAATTTGGGTGACTTTAATTTTAATTTTATGACTTTTTAAAAAATATCAAAATTTTAGTTTTTAAATGTTAAAAATTTATGGGAAACACCTTGTTCTCCAAAATAGAAGCAATTATACATTAATGAGTAATCAACTCATTAATGTTTTGGGCCCCAAAAATCAGAAACTTTTGTACTGTTCATTGTTTTTTTAAATTTTCCTTGGTTTTCTAATTTTTAAAGTATGCTTTTATGACATACATACGCACATACATTTTTATTAAAGTTTTCAAAATTAAATTTTGTGGGTGGTTTTTGAATACTTAAATTTTAAAATGCAAAACCTCTTTCTTGAAAATTTGTTTTATTTTTTTAAAATAAAGTTATATATGTACACGCACATACTCATACAAACACTCACTTCACACACATATATATCTTTATTTATTTATCTAGATCAATAAATATATGGGTGTATATATGCTTTTTATTATAAACACACACACACACCACCTATATGTGAGTGTGTGTGTTTATATACATATAAATATGTATATTTAGAAATATTTATATTTATTGATGTATATATATATGTGGCAACTTTTTGAAATGGAAAATAAATTTCACATTTTGTTGGTGACGTTTGAATTTTAAAATGCTCAAAATTGTGTTTTGATTGTTTAGGCTCCAAATATAAATATTTTATGTATTGCAACCCAAATGCATAATTTTTGCAATAAAAATTGGAGCATTCATAGTATATAATGAAAGTATTTAATAAAAAAATAATAATAAAATTATTTAAATTCAAAAATTATATGATGCAAATAATTTTAAAAAAAGTAGTAAAGTTAGTACGTGTATGCTTAATGAGGCGCATGTGCATGTCATGTTTTTGATATATATATATAAAACAAAAACATGGAAGAATATAAGATAACCTTCGAGCATACCTCATCGTAATTCTTGAAAATAAGAACTTGGCTCAGCCCATATATCAAAATGAACAATTTTTTTCGCCCACACTCCAATCGAGTTGGGCGAGCCTCATTAATAATCAAGATAAGTCACTAATAGTTAAATCTAACGAATGAGTGGTACCACCTTAACATGGCTAATAAATTAGGGAGCCTAGTATGATTAGATGGCTCATTGGTCACTTGGATTGTATTGGATCATACCAAATCAAGTGGGGGATATGGGTCGTGTCTGGCCCAGTACAGTTTAAACAGAGACTAGCCTAGTTAGAGCAACTCCAATGGGAGATGCCAAAAAAGGGGTGCCAAATATTATTTTGAAAACTTGAACAGTATTTTTGGCACCCCTAAACAGATTTTTACTCTAATGGTAGGTGCCAAAATAATGTGCTAGTTTAATAATTAAATATTTTTTTAATTAAATTTTTTTTTTCAACCTATGAGAAAGATCATTTGAGATGCACAGTAGCCATAACTGCTATTTTTGCATCCTCTATATTCTAATTTTCAAGGTTGCCAAGCATGGCACCACATGACATTTGATGGTATTTTACCACCTCTTATACCAACTCCATTAGAACAAGTTTTTTTTATTGTTTGGGTGCCATTTTAGTAGTTATGGAGATGGCACCCCTTATAGCAACTCCCATTGGAGTTGCTCTTAGATTCAAATTAGCCATACTAGATGCTATTGTGTCATGCGAGCCCATCACCTTTCTCCTGCATAGAGGTGTCAATTGGGCTGGGTGGACCCGCCAGGGTACGAGTCATGATACAATTTAGCTATGACTAATATGACATTTTATGATTCAAAGTTGTGCTGGGGTAAAGTTTATGTTATGAGAGGCACAATACGGCACGACCTAGGCATGATGACATATGTGGATCAATTTCTGCCCAATTGGCCAAACATGTTAACTTGGACCAAATCCAAGGTATTCTTGCTTGACTCAAACTAGCTTGGAATAAACTATAATAGCTTAGATTGAACTCAAGTTTGCATGAATTAAACCCTAGGCTAGCTTGGAATGGTCTAGTCTAACCTGGACCGAATCTAAATTGGCTTGGACTGAATCCAAGATAACTTGAAATGAATTGGATTAACCTATCTAGACCTGACCCAGCATAGCATTATACGACATGACCCATGTAGGGTTGCTCATTTTTAGAGCATTGCCAACATGGAAGACCTATTTGACACATCTAGCTCTGCACATCCCATGCTACGTGATGTGGTGAATCATGACTTGTTCAAAATTTATGTACTATATTCTCCATGAGAGAGAGAGAGAGAGAGAGAGAGGGAGGGAGGGAGGGAGGGAGGGAGAGGGAGAGAGAGACAGAAATTGATATTTTATTTTGGTTTATCCTAATTTTAGCATTTATAAGATAATATTTTGTAGCAAAAAAAATCAAAAACAGATAAATCTCGATTTTATAAAACCCAAATTTTTTCATATAAAAGCCCTAATTTCCCATCCACAGCTTACAGCGAAGCATTAATTTCCACACGAGTACCACCGTATAATAATTCACTCTTCAATGGAGTCTCTGGCAAGCTCAGCGGTCTCTATGTCCATTTCCCCATGGAGACCGCGTTTTCGTAATGGCGAATCCCGTTGTTTCTGTTCGTCTTCGTCATCATCATCTTTTTTTCCTTTGTTCAAATTGAAAAGCGAGTGGGCTAGGTCAATCAAGTTCTCAGAGTATTCTCATTTACATGGCATTCACGGTCACGCAGTGTCCCTTGAAGTGTCGACTGATGGAGAAGATGATAAAAAATCACCGAATGTCGCGTTTGATTTTATTTCTGATGAAACTCTGTCTTTGTCCCAGGTAATCGGTCTACATAGATAGCGATGTGTTCGAGTGCAATTGGTAGAATAAAACGGCAACATGCTACGTAAACTAAGTCTTGTTTCTTTTGTTTCATGCTGGTTATGATTTGTTAAAAATGGCTTTGAGTTCTGTGATACAGTGGAAACTGTCTAGTAAAAGTTTTTATTTCGGTTGAAATTGGCTACTAATGTTTAATCCGAAACTCCTTGACATTCTTGCATTCCGTAATTGATCATGCTAGATAGCTGTATAAGTACTGTAGTTTAAGAATCTGTTGTATTAGAAACATAGTTCCTTGCTTCAGCAATGAGTACAGAGTAGAATTTTAAAAAGAAGAAAATATCCGAGAAGAAGAAGAAAATCATGATATAATTTCCAGAGATCAAAAACCACAGTAATAAATGAAAATGATATTCACTTATACCAAAAAAAAAATGTTTATATATGAAGCACAACATCCGATAATGCTAAAAATTACTTTTAATAATTTACAGTGTGACAAACGTGTTTATTAAATGAGAGTCAGAGGATATAGAGGTAATTTTGCTAAGTACTAGAGCCCAATACATCAAACATAAATCGAAGCTTAATATTAACAATCATTTCCATTTGATATAGTTGGTACGAGTCCTAATATTATACGTAAGTATATCAATTTTTTTTAAGGTAATGATTTGGTGAAAATATTCACTAGTTATTCTTTAGTTCTGCAAAAATTAGTCTAATCTCATTAGTCTCAATTGTATCTTTGATAAAGTAATATTTAAGGCCTATGTATTTTGTTTGACTATGTATTACAATATCATTTGTTATGGATATAGTCAATTGATTATCACATAGTATATCAGTCGAATCTTTTAAATGTTCATCCGAATTGATTAATAATTTTCCTATCCATAAGACATGTGACGTGGCTTTAAAAGTAGAAATATTTTCAGTTTCAGTGATGAATTGGGCAACTATGGATAGCTAAGAAATAACCACAATTCTTAGGATAAAGACATATATAGAAGTACTTTGATAAAAATTTTCTGGACATCTTCCTAAGTTATTATCATAATATCTAGATATCTCTGTGTGAGTAGTTCTAGAATATTTTAGACCTAAATTTAAAGTTATTTTTATGTACCTTAAGACTTGTTTAATAGTATTGGGGTGTATATGATTGGGTGCATGCATGAATCAAGAAGGTGTACAGAGAACATTATGTCATGTCAAGTGGCTAAAACATACAGGAGATTATCAATTAGTTTTTTGTATAATTTGTCATTAATTATTCTGCCTTGAGTATAAATTAGTTTTTGGTTTACATCCAAAGTATGAATACATGTTTACGGTTACTCATGCCATGATTTTTTAGTATTATTTGAATGTATATTGATTGGTATACTGATACTCCACTTGTGCCTTGAAAAATTTCAAGTCCCAAGAAGTATTATAGTTTTTACAGGTCTGATATTTTATACTTATTTTACATGTCTTGCCAAAAAGATTCTATCAATTCTAATTTATTACTTGTAAAGATTATATCATCTATATAGATTGGCATAATTAAAATCTTAGATTTTTTCGACTTTTTAATATAGAGTGTTAGCTCACTCATATTATATTTGAATTTTTGATTCAACAATTAGGAGTTTATTTGTTGATTTTAAACATGAGAAGCTTGTTTTAACATATAAAGAGTCTTGTTTAATTTATAAACACAATGCTCATCCACTTGATTTACAAACCTAAGAGGTTATTCTATATAAATTTATTCCTTGAGTTTACTATTTAAGAAGGTATATTTAATATATAGTTGGAACATGTCCCAATATTTTTGTTCAGCTAAGGCTAGTAGTAATCTCATAATTTTTAATCTTGCTACTGGAGTAAATATTTTAAAGTAGTCTGTTCTAATTTTTTTGGGAATATCTTTTAGCTACTAATCGGGCCTTGTATAGAGGCTAATTAGTATTCTGTTGTATTTTAATTTTAAACAACCACTTAATTCTAATGCTATGTTTAATTTTCTATGATAAATATTTTTGTTTTTAAATATCGATTTATATTTGGTGTTTTACTGTCTTTTCATAGTTAAGTGATTCAATTGAGGAGTAATTATATTTTTTATATATTTCATCGAATGACTTGTATTTGACTAGTGTGATTGTATTATCACTCTCTTCTATATCTGACTCAGACTTAGAAGAGCACCTAGAAACATATATTTGCTTGTTTTTTATGTTATCACTTATCGAAAACTTTAAATTTCAGCCTTATATATCAGTAGCTTGCTTATCTGAATTTTGTAAATTTTTATCTCATTTAGCATTTTCATCAATAATGTTATCTGTGCTCACTTGAAAAATCTTGGTTTCTGGTGAATACTATCTGTATCCTTTGGATTGTAGATTGTATTTAACTAGAATATATTTTAGATTCTTAGAGTCTAATTTTATTTTAGTAGATTTAGGTATGTGAGAGTAGCACGCACTTTCAAATATTTTTAGATATTTTATATTTGATTTCTTTTTAGTTTAAGCCTGTAATATAGTGAAATTATTTAATGTCCGAATAGGGCATTACTTGAATAAGTAAATTATTATATTTACATCTTCTACCCAATAGTTTTTAGGTAGGCATTTTTTATTTAAGAGAGTTCTAGTCATTTTTATCAAACTCTTATTTCTTCTGTTCATAATAATATTTTGTTGTGGAAAGTAGGGGATAGTTAAGTGTGTGAATTCTTTTTTGTCCAATGAAATTATTGAATTTTTGTCAGAGAAATTCTTCACGTCTATTTATTCTAAGTATTTTTACACTTAGGTCGGATTGTCTTTTTATTAGGGATAAAAGTTTCTTAAAGCAATCAAGTACATTAGCCATGTGTTTCAAAAAATATATTCACATATACCTAGTATAATCATTGATAAATAACAAAAAATAGTTGTTGTTTGCTAATGATTGGATTGATATAGATTCACATATATCTGTATGAATCATTCTTAAGGTTGGGATGCTTTCGAGACAAAGTCCTTGGGAAAGCTGTCTATACTGCTTCCCTTCAATACATTATTCACAAACAGAAGTAATGGTGTTTAGGTTTGAGGGTATACATCTTATAAGTTAATTTTGAAAAATATTTTTTAAATATGTTTAATTGGGATGTCTAAATCTTTTGTGCCATGAGAATGTCTCTAATTTAGCTTTTATGATTAATATTTTGTCTACTATTTGATTAAGTGTCAATGAAAATTTTTTTTCATTGGACATCTTTATTGTCTAAAGGCGCTCTTCTAATTTTTGGTCAAATATGTGACACATATTACTTTTAAAAACTAATATAAAGTCTTTCTCTATTAATTGTCCTATACTCAGAAGATTTTGATCCAATGTTGGAACTAGCAGGATATTTTATTATAATTTTTTCTCCTAAGGATGTAGGAACAGTGACTATGTCTTTTACTTTTACTTAGACAAGGTCACTGTTTTTAAATTTAATTTGTGAATTTATTAATGGTTGTAAATTCACAAATATATTTTGATTATCAGATATATGGTTTGAATAACTACTTTATAAAAATCATACATTAGGAATTTTTTTGGTTTTAATTATATAGAACAAGTATTCTTCATAGATTATTTGTTCTGCACAACTAGCACACTGAGTATACTTCAACCCACAGTCCCTTAATAAGTGCCTAAATTTTTTATAGTTTAGGTATTGATTTTGTTTTCTAAATCAATATTCTGTCTCAGTATGGTTGGTTCTCTTGTATATATTACAAGAGATATATGATCCTTTCTGGGAGACATTTGAGGTTACAGAAGAAGAATAGTTTTTATATTTATATTTATATTTATTTTTTAATACATACCTGGAATGTTCTCTTTTATTTTTTGTCTCTGTTTCTTGATCATCTTCTTTCACAAATTGATTCTCTCATATTGATTGCATGATTGATTTAGCAGATAATTTAGCTCTCTTGAGTAGTTTGCTCTTATAAGATTTTAGAGAGCTGAGAACTTGTTAAGTGATTAATTTGGTCAAATCCTTTGTCTCCTATATTATTATCGCAATAAAATTAAATTTATTCGATATACATATGAGTAGTTTCTCAATTAATCGAGTTTCTGAGATGTATTTTTTATGGATTTTTAATTGATTAATCACATTCAAAAATTGAGTTGAGAACTTAGTGAGAAAATCTGAGTTATTTATCCTCAGATTCTATAAGTCCTTCCTTAATGAGAGTAGAAGAGTTCATCAAGATTTTTTATTTCTCTGGATCTCTTCATTAAGAAGATACAAAGTCCCTTTGGCTTGAGTACATTCCAATAATCGATAAAAATAATATTATTGACTGATTGTTAGATGAACAGTATTGTTTTAATATTTAATTTTTTTAACTCTCGTTTCATAAATAATTTTTTTCTTTCAGAGAAGAGATATTAGTTGGTTCTGTGTATCTAGTGACTACAATCTCTCATATATCTTATGATATGAATAATATTTTTATTTTAACAAACTAATAATCTAAGTTATCACCATCAAACAAGGGTATAGGGATGGTACCTAAGTTTGATGGACATATATATTTGGTTGTCATTCTATTCAAAATTTTCTTTAAAAATTCGAGCGGAAAATTGAGATTTTGTTGAAATTTGTGTTTATTTAACACAAAATCTTTGGATCTAAACAGATCTGTGAAAAAATGCTTAGGTCAGAATGATATTTTCAGAATCGTTTTATTTTGGAGAAGCTTTTGAATAATCGATTTAAAATATTTCTATCTCAGATAAATACTCTGCTTTGATATCAATTGTTGTATTAGAAACAGAGTTTTTTGCTTCAGCAATGATTACATAGAAGATTTTTAAGAAGAACAAGAAAATATCCAAGAAGAAGAAGAAAATCATGATAGAACTTTCAGAGAGTAAAAATTATAGTAATCAATGAAAATGATATTCAATTATTTCAAATAAAAAAAATAAGGTTTATATATGAAGCACAACATCCGATAAAGCTAAAATTTGTTTTTAATAATTTACTGCAAGAGAGACGTGTTTATTAAATGATAGTTAGAGAGGGTATAGAGGTAATTTCACCAAGTGCTAGAGTCCAATACAGGAAACATAGATTGAAGCCCAATTTCAACAGAATCGAAGTGAGGAACAGTGAGAATGAGATTTGAAGAATCCTGACATTTTGAACCATATCAATGTAATTAATTGGGAATACTCATTTTTTTTTATTATGCTTAAGCATGCATTGATATTATAAAAGGCTTACTTTGGTGCATCTTCCTAAGCGTGTTCCAACAATTGAAACACTCATTTTTTTCTCTAGTATTTTTAAACATATTCTAGAAAGTTAAAAATGTCCTAAATATAATAAGGGATAACTAAGTTATCTAATATTATTCATTATCTTAGAATTATTTTATTTTTTCTTTTTAGCATTTTGAAAATTTTAAAGAAAGTAAAAGAGAGTGATAAAATTTAGATATTTAAAAATTTTTTTTTTTTAAAAAATAATTTATGATGAGACAAGTCAATTTAGGAGTGAGTCAAAATAAAAGAGAAATGTTTACATGGAATATGCTACTCTGCTCCATTGAAACTTTCATTAAAACTAATGATTTTTGTTGCAGCTTCTAGTATGAGGATAATTTGGCAAGATTTTTATTTGTTCCTATGAGATGTCATAGGAGATGGAAATAATTCAATTAAGATTATTTTAGTTAATATAGAAATATATTATAATAGTCGATCTCATATATATGATTTTTAGCTAGTTTACTTTTTCATCAAGTTAATTTTTATTGTGTATTCATTTGCATCTTATTACTTATTTTTTGAATGATTAAAATAAAAGTTCTCAGGTATAGCTAATAGTAATGCCATAACTTTTGTTTAGCATAGTTTCTCATTGTAATAGGTAATCAAGTAACTCTGAACAATAAGTAGCAATTTGGAAGGTATCAAGAGAAAATAAAAAATTGAAAAATGAAAAATGAAGTGCTCATATGAGTGTCAAATTTAAAAATTTTTTATTGTAATCCAATCAAAAGATACTAATTATATTTTCTTTAAGGATCAACTAGCTGTGATGAGTTTTTAAATATGAGTTGATCCTGCTAAATTCTTCTTGTATAAATTGGACTATTTGATTTCTATTCATTATATCCAGTGAGTAGTATCAATCTCACACTCTCTTATATGGTTTGAATCAATATCTTAATCACTAATTTTCATAATTAAAGGAAGTGGTTAGATGACATGATGAATAATTTAATCACTATGTTTGATAGGTGCATTATGTGAAATTGTTGAATTAATTATGAAAGGTATTAATTAGCTTAATATCATTAGTGCGTATAATATTGATTCCGTTGTTATAGGATTATTATATCTTTCATTTAGGTATGACCCTTTAAAGAACACCTCATTTTTGAAGAAATTAATATTTATTTGCATAATAATTTTGTCATACGAAAATAACATAATATTTTTTTTGGTACTAGTGTATCTATTAAAAGTGCATCTATTAACACACATATCCATATTATTTCTTCTAGGAATGAAGTTGCGAACAAGATATTGTATGACTAAAAATAAATGGTGGTTAATGGTAAGTGATGCATTATAATGTTTTGTGTAAAAGAAAGTAATATTAATATGCATAATAATTTTCATGTAAAAGGGTCCCTGCTTGAAAGTTAATGAGAGAATATTATCAGTACAAAGTCGGTTGTTTGGCCTATCAAATAAATTGTGATCATAAGTATTCATCTATAAAGTTATTGAGAAATATTTTTGTGTAAAATAAATATATTAGTTATTTCAATTAGATATTTTATCTTTTTTTAGCTTCTCTATTTTGGAAAGTTTTTAATATATGATATCTGATGAATTATCTAATTCATCCCAAGATATGATAAATGCTCATTTGAAGTATGCTTGAACGCACTATCACTTTAAAGTATCTAAATGAGAAAATTATATTAAGTTTTAATTATTTTATAAAATGAGTACACTTATTAATAAATGCCATAAAATAATAAAAAATTATCATGAGTGATAGTCCTATAGGATCTCAAAATATCTATATAAATGAGATAAAAAAGAGTATTGTTAATTTTTTCTCAACGTATTAGATAAGAAGTTGTAGTATATTTTTTTAATTGATACATGTTATAATCAATATTAGAAATTTTCTCATGCTCAGTTCTAAAAGTTTCAACTTATTTCAAAGAGTGATAAAGGTAAGAATAAATAAATAATAATCACTAAATATACCCAAAATTTCTCAAAGAGTAAAAAAAAAGTAATTATTATAGTCTACTAATTATGTAAAGAATTATGAGAAAGAGAAAATAAAATAATAATTTAATTATATGGTAATGCAATTAAATGATATGAAATTTTAAGTCAACTCAGAAATATAAAAAATTAAGTAACAATAAGATTGACATTGATGTTGTGATAATTACTATTCCAAACAATACTAAGGTTGACATTATATTATTAAAGATAAGAATTTGAGAAGAAAAAAAATATAAAGAATTATTAATGAATCTTTACTCGGGTAGAAAAGTCTCACTAAGACTCTATAAGTATTTTGGTCAAATAAATCATGTCGATCTTTTATTGAACTATTCTATTCCAACTTGATCTATTTTAAACAAAATAGATTAGGCACATTAAGATATGTGAAATATTGGTGTAGCATTATCTCAAATATATCAAGTCTAAAAAATCAACTAAAAGTCTTAGAAAAACTATATTAGGATTTTAGTATCCAAAGAAAAAAAATCTTGAAAATAATAAAGATGAAGATAAAAAAATATTTAAGATAGCATTGAGGGCACTGGCCATTGACATTGGTATTTGCTAGTGTCTGTTGATAATTGACAATAATAATTACTTTAGTAAATAATGTTCTATTATTTAAATTAGAAAATAAGTAAAATATATTATAATATTTTCATTAACATCATGATTTATATGTGTGTGTGTGTATTTAATTAGAAGATAAAAATTAGATGTGAGTACAATTTTATGAACTAAGAGACTCATTGTGCAATTAGAATAATAAAACAAACATAACTCGATAATGTTATTTCTTAGTATTTTTAAAACATTTATGTGGCACTACATCCAAACATAAAATGTCTAGTGGATCTTATATTTTTTTAAGATATAGGAAAATTTTACTAAAATCATATTTAATAACAATATTTTTTCTTAGTATTTGGATATCACATTTATATTTGGTTTGATTATTTTATAAAAATATATAAAAAATACTAAATTTTATTTTTTTCTTGAAATGTATGCATGTAAATCAAATTAAATCATCAATAAAAATAAAAAAACAATTAAACTCATCATTAATGAAAATCCTACAAGATCCTCACATATCTATATGAGAAAGATAAAAAATAACTTCACTAACTCACTCAAGCACGTTGCATATGAATATGTATGCATGTTTTTTTAATTAATATGTATTATAATCAATAATTATAATCTTATTTTTATATGAATGTAAAAATTTCAACTTGACTAACATAAACCCTAAAAAAATTCAGGCGTGTGTAATTATTTCTTCTTTTTTTTTAATGAAATCAATTGGTTCTGGATGATGTTGATGTCATTTAAGAAATATTATCTTTTTTATTTGTGGTAATATTTGATGTCAAGTCCATGATCAAATTAACCATTGATGTGTTGCACTTATTCACCCGCAACATTATATTTTTTTTAAAAAAAAAATGTTTTTTAATTTGTCTTTAATGTGCTGGACAGAATACAATGGACATAAGGATTCTATCTAGAGATAAAAAAAATAAAAAATTATTATTTTAAAATTTAAGAAATTGGTAGATTATATTTATATTTTTTTATACTCAAATTAAAATCATTTCTATTCTTTCTAATTTTTTTTTCTTTTTATTTAAAAATGAATTTTTAATTTAACATTTTAAAATTTTTATATTTTGCATAAATAATTTACTTATGTCATTAACAATGGTGTTCGAATTGGTGAACAACAAAATTATGGTTGTAGGTTCATATTACTTTGCCACAATAGATATCATAGATGTTAGTAGATTGTATCATATTTTAGATATCATGGTAAATATGTATATGTATGATTTTTATTAATTTAATATTTTTTAATTTTTTATATTACTTTAGAATAAGATAGAGTAATTGATGTAAGCATCTCAATAACTTATATCTATTCTACATATCACTTTATTATTTATCTCTGATTAGTTGAATAGAAATGTCATTGTTATTTTGAATATAGTATCAATTTTTGTATTTAGAGGTTTGCTAAAATAATGATATTTATAAGTATTTTCTTTTTATCTCATTAGTTATCTCTAAAATATAAATGTTTTATATATTAGTTAAATATACTACTTATATTGTATATATACTCAAATGTAATACAAGTTATAAGATTGCATGCAAATTAATACAA
The DNA here is from genome assembly GCA_029783825.1 of Sapria himalayana. Taxonomy (NCBI): domain Eukaryota; kingdom Viridiplantae; phylum Streptophyta; class Magnoliopsida; order Malpighiales; family Rafflesiaceae; genus Sapria; species Sapria himalayana. The sequence goes on from JAREIK010011258.1 coordinate 604,645, forward strand.
GTTTGCCATATCACACAAAATTTTTATGATTTTTTTTAAAGTTACATAACTGTCATACACAAAATCTTACAACTTGGTCTATCATAAAAAAATTTATGATAGATCAAGTTGTAAGATTGCATCCAACTCTCAAGTCTCATATTCTCACTAATCTTTCTCTTTCTCTCTCGTCTCGTTTCTTCTCGACCCAAACTCAAATATTTAAAAAATAAATACTAGAAGAATATTTATAATTTGGACTCACTTTATTATAATACAAAATAAAAATACTATGAGTGTAAAAAGAATAAGTAGAATATAAGTATTATAAGAAAATATGTATATATATGAATGTTTGTGGGACTAGGTAAATAGATATATTGATTATTATATCAAAAAATATGATGTGTTGGATCATAGGCAAACATAAATGAGCAATAAGATTTTTGGGATTGAATCTAGTTCAGCTGCTATGTTGATCCCTTTCATATATTGCAATAAGTTAGGAAGGAAAGATATGATCAAATTAATTTCACGATGAGTTTTCTTTTAGATTTTTGGAGGATTCAAGGGTAGTCAATATCATGCATACATATTTTTAGTTTGCACATCATATGATTCTTAAGTTCACATGAAATAATAACATACTAAAATATTATAAATTAAAAAAAATAAATAATAACTAATAAAGTTAGGTAATATAATGGTGTGATATCTGTGACATTTAATATTTGGACTAGTCGAGATGATTCTTTTTTTGGATATCTTATTGTCCACTATGTAGATTTTAATAAATACTAAATAAAAAGATATTAGAATTTTTGAATATTTATTATTTTTATGATTACTCGGTTATATATATGAATGAAAGATAAAGAATCTTTAAAAAATATAATATTCAAAATAAAATATAGAGTATCACATTTAATAACGTATCTAATAATGAAGTAGTCATTAACATGTTAGTTAGGATCATTAAATATGAGTTATTAGGAGAGATTTTTTATGTTAGATATATGTGTCATAATATTTACCTGATAGTACAAGCAAGGATAAAGATTTTATTCGCTTTAGAAAAAATATATAACTCATTAAAATATCTTCGGATGCCTAATAAATGATAAAAATTTGATATTCTCTGTTTGTCTGTAGTTGGAATTACATTCATCTCATGTTAGAGATATATGTTGGACATAAATACGTGATATCCGACCACGTCAATATTAAAAATGATGAATTTATTATTGATGATAGAGACTGGGATATAATTATTTTATTTATGAAATTCTTAAAGATTTTTTATGATAGGATGAATATGTGTTCGTCAATTTATATTCTGATCACTTGCATTGTACTCAGGTACATATGCAATATTAATGACTTGTTTAAAAAGTTTAGAAATGATTCGATATTTAATGGCATGATTATTGAGATGAAAATCAAGTATTTAAAGTATTTGTCTATCATTCTATCTTTTTATTATTTGGTTGTCTGTATGGATCCTAGAGTAAATGTAGAAGGGATAAAATATTTTGATATGCATATTCGCATGCATGAATCAGAAATATCGATCTTAATGGTTTATTCACAAAAATATTAGCTAAGTTATTTTCATACTATGATATTAAATATGATAATAATTATAGCCATGCTTTGAGTACGGATATAGATATTATATTTAAAGATGATGACTTCTTCATTTAGTTAACGAGTGAGAAATAATGAGGTGAACTATCTAATGATGTGAGATATATTGGTATTTTATAATGATAATAAGGGTTTTAATATTTTATAATGGTAAAAATCATATATAAGTCCTCATATTTTATGCTTTCTACGATAGCATGGGATATACCTACTCCTATTGTGTTGATCATAGCATTAGAATTTATTTTTTTTGTTTCAATCAAAATAATTTTGGATAGGAGATCGAGTTTGCAGTTAAATATTATTAAGGCACAAGTATGCATAGAAGATTTTGATGATTCGAGGTTGAGTATTAAGGATAGTACTAGAATAAGAGCAGATGAATTACTAGCAGATGATGACTCATTGAACTTTAAGGTCGAATCCATCACTAGTGATACCTTTAGACATTTATGTGATGATTATCAGTTGCATACTTATACTGATTGTCATTGAGATTGAGCTTTCATGCCTTTTCGCATGAATCACGATTATGATTGATAATTTTTATTTTTTATTATTGTGAGTTATGATATTTTTTTTTTGATTAGATGATGATTTAATATTTTATATTTATGAATATGTTTTTTTTGATTATTAAATTTTGTTATTTGTGATTTGTGTATGAATTTATTTTTTTTGTAATTTATATAAAATAAAAAAATAATATAATATCACAATTCATAATGGATAACTTAAAATTTAAAATTTGTAAAAAAAAATTTTAAATCATTAATAAGCAATCGGAGGGGATGAGTCAAGTCGGTCTCGGTGATTGGTCAATCTAGTCGGCTAGTTCTAACCGACTTGACCCAGAATAACTAGGCTGGCATATCCGTGCCAGAACTGGCTTGACCCAGAGTTTTTCGGCATTACTAAACACGATCTAGTTCATTTGACACATCTATATTATCTCATAAGCCTAATTAGAATTGAAATATATTTCTATCCGATCATTCACATGATCTTTATACATAATCTTATGTCTATGAGTTTTTTTTTGCTCATATGAGAATCCTAAATATTATATCCATATAAACTTGTTTAGGAGAATCTAGAAAATAATATTTAGTTATTGTTATATAATTTAATTCTTTTATGATAATTCTATATATAGTAAAGTCAATTGATGAGCTAATATATCTTGACATGCCTACATTTGGTTCAAGCGGTGAATAAGCATATCCACATCCTGATATATCAAAACCTGTTAAAATATACAAAGTTAATCTTATTTGAGAAATAAATATAGTACGTTTAAGTGCTCGGCCTCAAGACCAACAAAATATCTCAGACTTTGCAAGTATTTTATTTGAAATTCATTATGTAGAAATAATTTTAGTTGGAATATACCCAATTAATTATTTATTATATTCAAAATATCATCGACATATATAATTAATATTTATATCGATGTTATATGTTAAAAGAATCATAAATAGTCTGACACATCTTCTTAGACCATAGTCGACATATAATGAGAACTGAACAAAATATATTAAATAATGTTCTAAGAGATTACTTTGTGTCATAAATTATCTTTCTCAATTTATACACCAAATCTATGTTTACCGGAATATTGAATCTTGAGTGTTGCATAAACACTTTTTCCTCTTGATCACAATAAAAGAATGTAATATTTATATTTACCTGATACATAGTCACCCGTGTAATGATGCAATAAAAAGCAACAATATAATAGTGGCCATTATGATTGTAAAAAATTAAGTATCTCAATAGTCAATATTATAAGTTTGTGTAAAATTTATTGCTACCAACTTAGTCTTGAGCTTATTGTTATTATTTGGTCTCATCTTCACTATATATGCATATCACCAATAACTTGCCTATTTGTTTTGAGATGAGCTGATATGTACGCTTATATGTGATAACACTTAATTCTTTTAACATAGTTTGATATCATTCTAGTTGATAAAATATCTCAAAAAAAAAAATATTTGAGATCCTGTAATTATCAAGTAATAATAATAAATTAGAATATATGATATCAAAATGAGAATAAAAAAATATTTTAGGTAAATAAGTAGAATAAATATAATTGAAATATTCTTAAACAAATAATAATCTGGTCCTGCGTATATGTTCTTAGATATAATTATAAACTCGCATAAATGCCAATTGGCCTGGCCACGGCCCGTGGCACGACACGGTTCGGAATAGTACCTGGTCATGAAATGTACTTTACGTGGCATGGCTCGTGCCGGGCTAGGCAAGACCTGCATGCCTGACTCAGTGTCACGGCCACTGGCCTAAGGACCCAGGACTTGTTATTAGGTCATGGGTCAAGTCCTATCAGGTGACTGTTCGATGGGGTGGGTTATTTAAAAAAAAAATATCAGCCATATAAGATGGATCTTGCTTACATGGTCAATTGTAATTGGTCAGCCATGCAAGCCAGTTACCCGTTGCTTTTTCACGCAATGGGCTTCCAAAATGGATGGTTCGACATGATTATACACTATACGGGCCAATGAGTGACATGGCTGAGTGCACGGCCATGCTGGACCATGCGGCCACTTACAATCTGCCACGTAAGCAACATCTAGCTTACGTGGCCGGATTTTTTTAAAATAAGGCCACCCTCTCGGGCTGTCACCCATGCTTGTGGACCGTGCCACCGGGCCAGGAACATGAGGCAATGCTGAACTGGGTCATGCCCGGGCCGCCCGGCCTTTTTGACACATCTACCCGTCGACACATCTTCCTCGCCACATATATTGCTTCTTCTCCAATCAGGTTGTCAATGATATATTTATTTTTCAACCTACCAACCTCTCTTAGTTTGTCCATCATAACATTATACATACAAGAATGATATAACGTTCCGCTGTGTTTCTACTCATCACTACATGAAGGAAGCCCAACTTAGTAAGGAGGACGAGGAGGATGCCGGTAAAATATTGAAGACGGGGACTTCTACGATGTGCAAGCTGGGAAATGGGGCTGGTGGCGGAACTAGGGCTGGTCTCTATAGAACTCCAATTTCTGGTGGAGTTCAAAGTGCAACGTCGGCTCATAGTTTACCCCGACCATCTCTGGCTGCCCGCAATCTGATGGAACAGGCATGGTTTTTACTTTGTTTTCTCCAAAACCAAATTCTCATTATATATTGTGATCCGTAATATTTTTTACGTGATTGGCATAAACACGATTTGATTTCGTAATCAAGGCCAGGTACGGTCACCTTTCGACCGTGATGTCTCAAATGCACCATCGGAGAGAAGGATATCCATTTGGCTCTCTGGTGGATTTTGCTCCCGATTCGTCAGGACGTAAGCCATTAGACCCTCTTTTTCTCCATCAATTAGTGTTTTTTTTTTTTTTTTTTTTTTAGGGTTCTTCACTTCACCACCGTCACAGCATTAAAATGAAGAATTTTCTTCTTTGTTTCTGTTCATGGTTTTTTCAGATCCGATATTTTCTTTTTCTCCATTAGCCATCCACACGAGGAACTTGTTAGTGGAGCCCAAATGCACGCTTGTGGTGCAGGTTGGTTGTGTGGGGTGATTTTACTAGATTAGCCCTCACGGTGGCAATTTTTACCATTTTACAGATTTTAGTGATTGCTAGGCTTCGTAGGTGCCTGGATGGAGCGGGTTATCTAATGCAAGGGTGACCATCTTTGGGGATGTCTTCCCACTTCAAGAACACCAGCAGGTTATCATCTGCTTCACTTTTTGAATTTATATCGCATGATTCTCTCTTTAACATTGCGATGATCTATTTCATTGTGCGCGGCACTCTTACAAAAGATTAAATCGAAAAAAATGTGTCATAGCTTGCCGATCGTGATATAAAGTCATCATGAGAAAATTAAAAACCTAATCTTTGTGAGCAAGTGTGTCACTCGAAGAATCATTCATGTAGCCGTAATCATATCTTTATATTCTATCCCTGGCTGTGTATTTAATCTAGAGATTATTATTTATTTGTTATTTTTTCAAATAAGCTTATCTAATAGGAAAATACAAACTCTATGTGATTGATTTTTGGTTTGTAATTTGGGTCCGACCAAATGGGTCAATCTCTTTTCCTCATGTTAGTCTTGACCAAGACTTTACCTAGTCTGGTGACAAGGGGTTTCAATATTGTTCTAGAGTTGTCTTATTTTTTATTCTATTTTATTCCAAATTCCTTATAGTTTATAAGGGTCCTCAAATCATATTTTTTCATATATATATATATATATATATATATATATGTTATTACATGTTTTTTATAATTGTTTTGGAATAATAATTCATTTTTGTCTAAATTAACTATCATTGATTGTTATTGGTATTTGTTGTTATCCATGCACAATGAGTGCACCACTTGTTCATCTCCAACTCCAAGTATGTAACTTGTGTGTGTGTGTGAGGAAATGATATACTCATTTTCTCCTATTTATAATTATATACATATATATATATAATATTTATTTATTTTACAAAAAAAATATAATATTTATTTGTAATTAATATTTTTAGTTTTTGCTAAGCAGAAATAGATGTAAAGGGAAAAGTTCAATTTTATGTTACTTAATGAAGATAAAGATTTATATGAAATGAAGAGATATGAATATGAGTATTTTTCCATCATTTATATATTAGATGAGAATGGTAATTATTTTGAAAAAGATGACTTCAATTGAAATAATTTATTTTAGTTCTTATTTAATGATTTTGCTATTATTTTTTTATAAATATTTAAAATTATTATTATTATTAAATATATTTTATATTTTATGATTCTGTTATAATTTTGTTATAATTATGATTCAATTGAAATAATTATTATTATAGTCGTAAAAAAGTATATTTTTTTATGATTATAATAAATTATTTTTATATTTCATATGAGACTGCAAAAAGCTTTTGACTCTCTCTTCGAGGTTATATTTTGCCTCACAAATATTAAATATTCTGTCTTATATTTTTTTGCCTTTAAAAATGATGATCTTATCAAATAAAAGATTTATTTTATTAATAATTAAAATAAATTATAGTTAAATTAATGAAAATTTGGTTATTATTCTGATGATTTAGATTTAAAAAACTTATCCTCTCTAGTTTGCCTCTCTTACATCTCCCAATGAAATTAAAAAATGTAAGCTTAGCAAATAAATTTATATAGTATAAATTTATTTTAATATTAGTTATAAATTGCAGATTACAAAAGGTATTCTATAGCCTGAAGTAGTCATCACTAAAGCTTGTTTGTGATGATTTTTTAGACAGCTCTTCTTTTTAGTTATACATATGTATTATAAATATATAATTTATTATTTTTAGAGTTTTGATAGTATAATAATTATACTTATTATGTAAGTGGATGATATTTTAATTGAGAGACTCAAATACTTAGTATAGAAGTGCCATAGTCTAGGAGTCGATCTTATCACAAAAAAGACATAGTTAGCATCCGTACCGAGATATACATATTGGGTTGTGTTTCAATATATACTCATGTAGATTAATATATGATGTGACTCGGCGGAACTCCACGCGAGCTCGTGCAGCTTCAACAAGCTCTAAGGAGCTCCATCGAGCTTTCCTTTAAGTAGGGGAGAGGGGCGGGGGCAAGGGCAAATTAATAAATTAATTTAATAAATTATCAAATTTATTAAAATTTGATAATAATATTAATTAATAAATATTATTAAATTAAAAATAAAATAAAAGTAGAAAATTTAATAAATTTAAAATTTAAATTTATTAAAAATAAAATATTATTTTAATTATTAATTATTACATTAATAAATTGTATTCATTATAAAATATTTTATATTATTTATTAATGAAAAAATAAATTTAAATTTTAAATTTTATAATGATATAATTATTTTAAATTTTATATATTATAAAATATGTATTAAAGTATTTCATATTATTTTATTTTATTTTTTAATATAAAATGATTTATAAGATATTTATTAATTATATTTATAATCAATTGGCCCCTTAAAAATATTTCTTAAGACTTTGATTTTTTATTTTTTTATTTATTTTATTTTATTTTATATATTTTAAAATATTAATTAATTATATATTGGGATGTTCAAAAAATTTATGCCTTAACGTCTCGCTTCACGAACACAAAAATATCACGTTTTACACTTTTGCTTTTTAAAACTTTACTTATATTATTAATATATCAAATTTATCATATGCGGACATTATAATTAGTTATTTTTTATATTCTCCTCTATAAGTAAGTTTACTCATATATAATTTTTCACATGCTTATAAAGAAATTTTTAAAATTTGAGATCATATCTGGGTGACTGATTTATGTGGTAATTTTATTTCTTAAAAAAAAGTAAGAGTGATTATTTTGATATACAGTGTAAATGGTTAGCTCAGAGTGATGATGGATGTTACATGTGAAATACTTTGGATTCCACCAATAATTGCACTCGAGAAGATCAATTACCTATTTTTATTTCTCTCATTACTCGTTATCATGACAATTAGGAAGAGAAACTTGCAACTCTCAAATCAAATAATATTGAGAAGATGAAACATATAAAATTAGATTGATAATTACGCTAACTTATGTCATGTTTGATAAACCATTAAATTTTTTTAAATTATTAAAAATAAAAATTTTTAATATATTTGATAAAAAATTTTAGGGATCTCTTAATTAAAAATTTTAAACAAAAAAACATTGAAAATAATAAGTATGTAGAGACATAATTATCGTTGAATGGAGAATTTTTTTCAGCAATTTTTTTTTAAATTAATAATTATTTTTTTCTTTTTCTCATTCACGATACAGTTCAGTATGTGACTCTGTTTTTTCTTCTTTCTTTCTCCACTATCTCAAATCCTCTTTCATAATTAATTTGAGAGAGGAAATAACAAATCATTTAGTTGCTTATTAATTTTTATATTTATATTAAAAGTTTGAATAATTTTAAAAAGTTTAGATTCTATTAGTTATTTTTAAAAATATTTATGTTTTTTTTAGATATTATGATTTATTTATAAATATGTTTTAAGTGATTTTGTTTTAAATAATAATTAATAATTATAGTAAAAAATAAAATATTATTAAAAATTATATTTATTTTAAATAATATGTAATGCAATGATAAATATATAAAATACATAATTTTAAGTATTCAGCATTCAATTATCAGTAATTTATCAAATAGTTTTACAATACAAATTCAACACTTAATCTTTTCAGTTTATCAAACAGGTTCTTTCTTTTAGATAACATGGCAACTAGTGGAAATCTTATAGTTATTAAAAATGTATTATAAATATTAAAAAAAGTATTTATAATACATTTTTTATAAATACTATAATACATGAAAATGTATTTATAGTACATTTTGATAACACCCAGTTACGCCTTGTGAATGTTGTTATATTGAAGCTGTGATTATGCTCTGTGGGGGCTAGTGTTGTTTTATCTCTAATTTGTGGAATTAATTTTAGGAGTGGGCCCACAAGCAGTACATTGCAAAGCACCAACAAGGGCCTTCTCAGCAATGGGGTAATTTCTATTACTTCAGAATGCAGAACATAAGGTGCTGTTTTTTTCAGCCTACATTCAAGTAGTTAATAATCCTTTTTTTTTTTTATTTAAATTATGCGCATTGAATTATGGAGTAACTGTTTCTCCATTATTTCCAGCGACATTTATTTCATCGGTGGCTTTGGCACTGTTGCCTGGGTTGACACGAAGGAATATGAGGCTCTTTTGCCTGATAAGATTGCAGTCAATGGAGCAGAGCATAATCTCAAGGTGAGAGCACACACACACATTTATACCCACACCCACACACATATAAATGTATACACAAATACACACACACATTCAAACACGTGTATATATATGTGTGTATACACAAACACACGCACACCCTTAACACACACATATATACACATTCAAACACGTGTATATATATGTGTGCATACACAAACACACGCACACCCTTAACACACACATATATACACATTCAAACACACGCACACACACACATGCACACCCTTGACACATATATATACACATTCAAAAACGCACACACACATGCAAACACACACACGCACACCCTTAACACACATATATATGCACATTCAAACACACATGCACCCTAAACACATATATATACATTCAAACACATGCGCACGAACACAACAACACAAACATGTAGACAAACACACACACACACATACATATATACACGCGCAAACACAACAACACAAACATGTAGACAAACACACACACACATACATATATACACGCGCAAACACAGGCGCACATATGCTACACACACACACACAGTATAATGTGGATACAATGTGTGTGGGAAACATGTTATTTGCATGGTGATTGGTAGATGTATCAGGAACTTAATGCAGTTTTCTCGAAGCCGCTGAGGGAGATAATTTGTAGGAAGACGCAAGTGGATGATGTTGCGTTGATATCAATAGACAGCAAGGGAACGGACATCAGGGTCCGCCAAGGCGCACAGGTGGGGCGCCCTGCACGAGACCGTGCTTTGTTTTCGTAAGTTATGAGGTGGTGATGTAGCTTTCTGCCTCGCTCTGCGTTGCAGTTCAACATACAGAGGATAGCATTTGGCGAGGGGCATCCCGTGGAAACCTTGGAGCAAGCCAAATCTGCTCTGTGGAAGCTAATCGATGAAGGCCACGTTCTCAATTTGCAGACGTGAGGTAACCCAAGCCTGTCGATCATCATGCCTACAAATCTGAAATCTCAACAACTTGGTTTGCCTCCGATAGTTCGTGAGTTACTTTGTTTTTATTGCGTTTTTGTCCTTTTGCTGCATTTTAATTTTGTCTATCATGTATACAAAGCCAATCATGTACTCTCTATGTCATCCCTCTTACAACTCTCATACACACACACACACATAAATACACACACACATACACACCCACACCCACACGTGTGTGGGTTTGTTTGTGTCTATAAAATAAGTCATGTAGATATATTAATCTACAATTTTGTCTATCATGTGTATGTCATCACTTACACATACACATGCATGCACACGCGCACACACAGGTGTATATCTATAAAACAAGTCATGTAGATATCATTACTCTCTCTCACACACACACACACACCCGTGTGTGTGTGTGTGTGTGTGTGTGTGTGTATAAAACAAGTCGGATATATTTATCCACAATTATGTGCATTTACTTAGGATAAACATTTCCATTTACTTAGTATGTTATACTAACACACACACGTGTATGTATATATAAAACAAGTCATGTAGATATTAATCCACAATTTTGAGCATTCACTTGGCCAAACATTTACATTTAGCATGTCATTACGCTCACACACACACACACACGGGTGTATATGTATATATAAAACAAGTTAGATATATTTATCCACAAATTTGTGCATTTGTTTGACCAAACATTTAAATTTTAGTATGCCATCACTTATACATACACGTGTGTGTGCGTGCTTGTGTGTGTGGTTATCTATCTATAAAACATGTCTCAGATATATTTATGCACAATATTGCATATTACACATTCAAATACACGTAAATAAAAGAAGAGATATAATGTAGGAGACGGGCATTTAGAGAATGTGAAAGAAGCACAAATTTATGACATGATCGACAACTAAGAGTTCAATTTCAACTTGGTTCTCCACGTATCGCCAATGACCTTTCTTGGGGAAGGATCATCTGGCCCTCTATCACGTTGTCCAGAAGTGAGGTATAGCCACCCGTCCCAAAATCCGACTAGTGTAGTCTTCACGCGATATGGCAGTTTGCCAATAACAGACCACTCCTGAAGAAAAAAGAGCGGAAACCCAATTAAGTTATTTTTTTTTTTTTTTTTTTTGGGGATGTGCCAAGCACGAGGAGCCCACCGGTGGGGTCTGTTTCTTAGGAGAGATGAGCTGCAGTACCATGGTGTGCAGGTTGAACTGGAAGATTTCCCCCACCAAGACCATCCGTTTGCTTATGGGATGCTTATCTGTCGTGCCCCCTACAATTACTATGGAATTGTTAACCACCACCCACGCAAATTCAATGTGGGAATCTGGTTTTGGCATTGAGGACGCGTTTTCCCACTTGCCACCATCATCCAGCACGTACACATCCCCGTACACAACCTGAAGTACATCGTACATATGGAAAGTCATGCCGAGTACAAAAGTCTCCTACTTGGATCACAATAAGAGAGAGATTAGATTATTGGCAATCTTGCCCTCGATAAATAAATGTGATGATCTGCCTAACCCTCAGTATAGGCGTTTGAACACCAGGGACATCATTGTCAATTCACTTATTTAGGTGCAGATAATTTGCTAGAACTCGATTAAAGGTGAAGCGCGAAACCAAAAGATTGAAAAACAAAAAATACATAAAAAAGAGATGTGGGTGGTTTAGCTTTGCTTGTTGTGCATTACCTCATTTCTACGCGAGCACTTGAAAATTGGTGATCCAGGTTTGGCCATGAAATCACCTTCTTGGCCCCCAATAACATAAAGCCGATCGTTTGCCACAACACACGCCCTACATGAAGATATAAATTTCTAAAATAAAAAAAAAAAAATTAGTCGAAATTGTGTTCAACCTAAATAAACAAAAAGAATATATATCCAATTCACACAAGGCACAACCCCTATATGTCTACATAAATTATTATTAAAAAACAAAAAGTCACCCCATTTCAAACAAAGCAAAAAGAAGGGCCTGTGTGTATTTATGTGGGTGTGTGTGTATTTATGTGTGTGTGTACAACTACATGTGTGTGTGTGTGTGTGTATAAATACATGTTTGTGAGAGTGTGTATACATGTAAGTGTGTGTGTGTGAGTAACTAAAAGAAATAACTTGTTTTGAAGGCGTGCCTGTGGGGACCACCACGAGGAATTGCTATTTCAGGCCTCCACTCTGCTTCCAATGGGTGCCCATCCTTCACTGCAAGGCTCCAATGTTCTAATGCTGGAGTGTGCCGATTTTCCTTGCTGCCACCCATCACATGGAGCCTCCCTCCCCACAGCTGAGTTGCTGGTGCATACCTGAACACGCCATGGTAAAAATGCAGTCAGAGAGGGTGGAACAAAATAAACATATTTATTGCAAACAAACATATGATACAGTAATTTATTACAAATAAAATAACTAAAATGCAAAGGATAAATACAATAATTATATATATAAAACAAAAAGATTATAGCAAATGGAAATTATCTGAATCAAAAATCATAATAATGGCATACCTAGGCTTTGGTAAAGATGGCATGCCTTCCCATTGCTTTGTCATAGTATCCAGCACAAATGTGTGTGACGTAGGCCCTCTACATTGAGGACCATATTGCCCCGTAACAACGTATATATATCTCCCGTCTGTCGCCATTCCCAAATGCGAATGTGCCATTTCTTTAGGCATGTTGAATCTACCTCCCCATGTGTCATCCACAAAATTGTAGACATCCACGTGTGAATGTACCTACAAAATATACATACTTACAAAATGTGCAAAAAAAAAAAAACATTCTGACATGTTATTTATGAGATTAGGCGAAGACCACGTAGCCACATCAAAAATCTCCTTGGGAATTTCTAAATTTTTCTCTATAAAAGAAATTTTCTCATTCTTTTGAGATTCATTCCCATGTATTTCTAATTTATCATTTATTTTTTATTATATTTTATTTTATGATGTAATTTATTATTATAGCATTGAATTTTATATCTTTCAAATTATTATGAGTTTAATTTTATTTTATAATAATGGTATCAGATAAAATTAGTTAGTACCTTTTGTGATTAATACATTTTAGAAAAATTTTATCAAAAAGAACGATAAGAGCCTCAAGATTTGTGATTTTTGAAAGGATAATTGTGTCACTCTCCACTTACATGAGAACTTTTTTAGGGTAATAACACAAATATTTATTATTATTCTCGGTTAATGTTTACTGTAAAAGTAAAACATAACATCAAAATTTAAAATAAAAAAATTCAATAAAAATAATTTTTCTTTATGAAAAATGAAAATTAAGATAATTTTGAAAATGAATAATTACTTAGATATAATTGAAAAAAGACTCACCGAAATTCCTGAATACAAGTAAAATGAGATGGATAGTAATGTAGTAGCTAACTTGCATTTGACACTTGCTGATGAAGTATTGTTGAGAATGGCAGAAAAGAATATGAGAAAAAAAATTTGGCATACTCTCAAAAGATTATACAAGGTAAATCCACTTCACAACAAGATCTTCTTAAAAAAAAACTTTGCACTATGCGAATGATGAAATCTATTACGGTAACTTATCATATCAATACTCTTAATATTTTATTTTCGCAACTTACTACATTAGGTAATAAGATAGAAGAAATTGAAAGTGCTGAGATTTTACTTTAAAATTTACCTGTTTCATTTGATCAACTCATCATCAATCTAATGAATGATATATTAACTGATAGTTTTATTTTTAACAAATATTACCACTGTCATCTTATAAAAAAAATAAATAAATAAAAAGGATAAATATATAGATACACAAAAAATAGATGATTTGACGATAATATGAGAGAGATCAACAGAGTGTGTTCCCAGTGAGATTCAGAATTATAATAGATCATAATCTCAAAGTAAGAAAAATATTAAATATTATAATTGTAATAATAAAAGACACTTGAAAAAATATTATTAGTTAAAGAAAAAATTTATGAATAATGAGTCATCTAATACTCAGAAATATTATAAGCATCAATGATAAAAATAATATTTATACAGTAAGATAATAATAATAAATGAAAGTAAAAAATAATTTAATGATGTATAATTGCTAGACTCGGGAGCATCATGATATAGGATATCTCAGAGAGATTAATTTTACAAATATGAATCAATCTCTTGTGGGTCTGTGCACATGAGTGTAAATAATACTTAAAAAATTACTAGTATGAGTATTATCTGAATTAAAATATTTGATGATATGATTCATATAATTCAAGAATTAAGACATGTGATTGAATTGAAGAAAATTTTATTATCTTTGAGATAAATAAATAATTTTTGGATATAAAATTCTTATTGAAAATGAGATGATAAAAATTATAAAAAATTCACTTGTAATAATGAAGAGAGAAAATATCATGATAAATTTATTTATACTTGAAATAAAAACAATACAAGAAACAGATACATGTGTTGCATTAATTACTAAAGAATAAGAATCAATGATGTTATGACATCTCAAACTAGGCTACATGTTAAAATAAAATTTTAGGATTCTCTCTAATAAAAAAGTACTTTCAGAGCTTAAAAAAAGTTTATCTTTTAATAAGCATTGCGTTACAAGTAAGCAAAATAAATTGATATTCAGAAGATTAAATATAAATAAAAAAAATACTAGACATGATATACTATAATGTATGAGAATCACTTGAAATATCTCAAGGAAAAACAAAATATTTTATATCATTCAATGATGATTAATAAAGGAGATATTAAGTATATCCAATCAAGAAAAAATTAGATATATTTTTAACATCTAAAGACGTCAAAACATGAATAAAACTTAAATTTGAGAAAAGAATTAAATATTTGTGGACAAATAATGAAAGAAAATATACAATTAATGAATTTCTTGTTTTTTATAAGCACGATATCAAACGATAATTCACAGTCATATACACGACACAACAAAATGAAATAACAGAATGATTAAATAGAATTCTTACAGAAAAAATACGAACAATATTAAGAACTACAAAAATACCCTATTTTTTTGGGCGAAAACAATAAAAATTATATGCTATGTAATAAATCAATCGCCATCAACATCGATTAATTTGAAAACACTGATAGAATTGTGAACTGATAAGCCAGTAGATTACTCTACTCTATATTATTATGGATGTTTTGCATATGTGATGTACAATACCCAAGAAAGAATAAAATTAGAACCAAAATTTAAAAAATATATATTCTTAGAGTATACTAAAAGAGTGCAGAGGTATCACCTGTGAGAGTTAGATGGCCACAAAATAATTATCAGCAAAGACATAATTTTTTTAAAAAAATTGAAAATTATAGCATATTAAAAAAATTTTCAAAAATTATAACTGTGCATGTAGAAAATGACCAAGTACAAGATATTCCAAAATAACTAGAACATGAAACATAAAAATAAGTCGTGTCTGAGACTCTAGAAATTAGTCAGCCAACTCATAATAAAAAATAATCTACTTAGCACTTAAAATATATTAGTGAGAACAACATTACATATTACCTCCTAACAGAAGATATAGATCCTTCAATATTTCAAGAATCTTTAGATAAATCAGATATATCTCTATGAATGACAATAATGATAAAAGAAATCAAAACTCTACATAAGAACCAGACTTGAAAACTAGCACCATTATCAATTAGAAAAAATTATTGATAACAAATAAGTTTATAAGATAAAGCAGGATGACAATAATCAAGTAGAATAGTATCGCACAAGATTAGTAATAAAAGAATATGCTCAGAAAAAATATAGACTTCAATAAAATTTTTTCTCCGGTGATTCATCTTAGAACAATTAGAGTAATAATGATTTTATGTGTTACACTTGATTTATATTTAGAGCAGTTAAATATTAAAACTACTTTTTTTCATTAAAAAATTAAAAAAAATTATATATTTCATCCATAAGGATTTATTGAGATTGGTAGAAAAAACTTAATTTGCAAGTTAAATAAATCTCTATACGATCTTAAACTAACACCAATATAATAGTATAAGAGATTTGATTCCATCATCATGAGTCTTGAATATAATAGACACAATTCAGTCCATTATACATGCTACAAAAGATTTGAAAAAAAATAATTTCATCATTTTACTATTATATATGAATAACATATTGATAGCATGTCCAAACAAATATCGAATCCAAAATTTAAAGGTACAATTAATTAAAAACTTTAATATAAAGGACTAGAGACTAGCAAAGAAGATTCTAAGAATACAGCTTTACCGAAAAAAATAATAAGATTTAATTCTTAATAAAATTATTTTAACAAGATCTTGCGACATTAACACATGCAAGATAGTAAGCCAATTTCTACCCATCTTTTTATTAATTTTAAATTATACTCAAACATGTATCCTAGCTCGAAAGAAGAGAGGAGAAAGATATCTCGAGTACCATATACATCTGTAATGAGAAATTTAATATTTATAATATTTTATACAAGATCAGATATTACAAAAGCAATGAAAATAATTAGTAAATTCATGACAAATCCTAACATAGAATATTAGAGTATGGTAAAGAAAATATTTAGATATCTAAAATAAACTTTAAATACTACAATATGCTATGAAAGTTCAGATCTTATTATTAAAGATTATGTTAATGCATACTATACTGAAAATATTAATAATAGCAAGTCAATAACGAATTATATTCTCTTGCTAGATGAGTTATAAGATGAGTTTCAAAATTACAGCCTATTATATCTACTTATACGACAAAGGCAGAATATATTACAGTTACACAAGCCAGTAAAAAAATAATCTAGTTGAAAATATTATTAAAAAAATTCGGATACAAACAAAATAAAATTAATTTATTTTATGATAGTTGGGTTGTTCTAACCTTAGCAAAAAATCCAATATTTCACTCAATGATAAAATAAATCAAAGTACAATATCAATTTGTACGAGAAAAAATAAAAAAAAGAAGTGTGTATATACAAAAAATTTATACCAAAAAAAAACATAACAGATATATTGATCAAACCGATCAATACTGATAAGTTTGAATAGTGAATATTATTTATGGGATTAGGTAAAACTCACCTAGTCCACATCAATAATCTCTTTAGGAATTTCTAAATTTTTTTCTATAGAATGAGATTTCTCATTCCTTTAAAATACATTCTCATGTATTTGCAATTTTTTATTTTATTTTAATTGTATTTTATTTAATGATATAATTTAGTACTTTAGCTTAAATTTGTTATCTTTTAAATTATTATGAATTTAATTTTATTTTATAACGTGACACAACATAAAATACTAGACTAGTCACAAAACTCGGAGCCCATATGATGCAGCCCACATCAAAAATCATGTGGGCATTGCGTGCATAGGTATTTATATGTCTTGAGTGTAGGAGCAAAGATTCACCTTTGAGCAAGCTTTTGGGCGGAGATAGGACCTAACGCACTAATCTAGGCTCTGAGTAAAAGCTACTCAATAGCATTTAAGTGTGGGGATAAACCTCAACCTCTGAGTTAATTTGTTTGTGGGAAGAGACTGCCTAGAAAAGGGCTAACTAGGAGAGCGCTATACGATGCACTAATTCAGGCTCAAGAACAAAGTAAAAGGTTCTCAGAGTAAAAGACTAGCTATAAAAGAGAGTCCTCTCCTTAAATATTTTTGTAGGTCACCATTGTAGGCGAATATGAAGAAGAACAACAAATAGAATAAGAAAAAAAATGAATAAAAAGAACATGTTCAAGAGAAAGAAAAAAGAATTAAAATGAGACTTAGAATTTTGAATAATTTCATGTTACTTAAACTTGTTAGACCTAGAATTTTGTGTTGCGATTAATAACCTTTGAAAAAAGTTGCAAAGATGGGAAATCGGTGTTCAGCATAAATATATAGGAACGAGAATCACACACACACACACACACACACACACATTAAGATCAAGAGAGCAATATTTTACTTCTCACTTCTATTTTGTCAGAATCATCTCCCTTGTTTTTCCTGCTTCTCGAAAAAAAAAAATCAGTTTCTGGTTCTATTCTGTTGAATTTGTATGTTTGTTTAGTGGAATGAGATGAACTGTCACACAACCATTGCAAAAAAAAAAAAAAAAAAAGAGGAGTTAATAAAAGTATTCTCACTTGATCGATTGTTCCATATCCAGCAAATACATACAGGAGATTTTTGATCTGAATTGCAGCACCATCGAGGCGAGGAACAGGCGCAGCACTCATCTTCTGCCATTCTAATTCTGGCGCAGCCAAATCAGCGAAGGTCGCTGATAAGAACCTCTCTGAAACATCCTTCTTATTTTTGTAAGATCCTGGCTACGCAAAATGGACACGAGTTGTTATTTTATTCGAATCGAAACAAAACTCAGAGAAAACTAAGAGATCTGAGCGCTGTTGGCTCGCGAAAAATCAAAAAAAAAAAAAAAGTTGCCGCGCTCGTTTCTACCCGAATCGGACCGCAGGAACAAGAGAAATTTAAATTTACAGCTTACCGTTGGATGAGATTCTGCAACATTACTTCGTGCTGTCGTTTCTGGCACAATCAAGCCGTGCTGAATGTTAGAGAAAGAAGAAGAAGCAGCGAGATGTGTGTACGCTGCCCATACGTAATCGGCAATTAATCCAAACCCTACCAAACTCAAACATGCCAACACCAACCTCATCGTTTTTTGCTTTTCGGCTGACTGTGCCATCGCATCTCGCAGGAGGCAGGGGAATCGTCAATGTGATTGCCGAATCTAACCTTCAGCATTTCAATTTTTATAGCTGATCATCCCCTTCTCACTTTCAGAATATATATATATATATATATATACATACATATATATATATAAAATAACATTAAGAGGGAATTATGTTATGGGTGCTCCACCACAAATTTTTAAAAATTATAATCTAAACTTTCAATATTTAAAAAAAAAGTAACAAAACTATAAATAAATTAAAAATAAGGACACTCAAATTTGCAAATACTAAATCATATGTTACATATGTATGCATGCCTGTATGTGTGTAATTTATTAATATAAATAAATAAATCAATATATATATATATATATATTATATTATATTATATTAAGAGGGAATTATTTTTTGTATTCTTTGTTAGAAATTTTTAAATATTAGAAAATAAACTTTTAATATTTAAAAAAAATTCACAAAAATATAAATAAATTAAAATAAAGACAATCAAATTCATAAGTCCTAAACTATATGTTAGATATGTCTGTGCGTATATGTTTATGTGTAACATATATATATGTGTGTGTGTGTGTGTGTGTGTGTGCTAAAAAACCACACACACACATATATATACACACATACATACTTATATACATACATATGTTTGTGTGTAACATATAAATATATATGCTAAAAAACCACACACACACACACATACATACATACATGTGTGTGTGTGTGTGTGATTAGTTATTTGGTTACTAGGTTGTAATAGATACAGTTATAGATAAAAATATACATGTATATCACTAGTGATGAAATCATCACCAATCAAATATTATCTATAGTTTTATTTTCTACTTGATTTTTGTATCATTATATTTAATCTCCATATATCTCAATTTTTGTATAATTATAATTATATTTAATCAATTATTATATCTAGTTCTAAGATTATTTTTTGTATAAAACTTATTTTTCCCAAGTAACTCCGTTATAAATTATATTTAATCTCAATTTTTGAATTTTAAAAAACTTAAATTTTATGTCCATCTCTAGTTCTATTTTCTCTCTCTATCCAAATAGTCTCTCACCTTTTGACCACTCCACTAAGAGATCTACGTTGAAAATAATCAAAATAACCTCTAATAATTCTCTCTTGCAAAACCATACAGGCGTAGGGCTATAACCGAGCCGAGCTGCTCGCGAGCTGCTCGGCGTTCGGCTCATTAAAAGCTCGCTCAAACTCGTTTATTTAGTTAAATGAGCCGAGCCCGAACATCATTTTGAGGCTCGTAAATTAAATGAGTCGAGCCTGAGCACCCTCAAACTCGGTTCGTCAGCTCGTAAACAGACTTGTGAATAGGCTCGTGAGCAAGCTCGTGAACCAAGCTCGTGAACAAGCTCGTGAACCAAGCTCGTGAACCAAGTTCGTGAACCAAGCTCGTGAACCAAGCTCGTGAACCAAGCTCGTGAACAAGCTCGTGAACCAAGCTCGTGAACCAAGCTCGTGAACAGGATCGTAAACCAAACTCGTGAACAAGCTTGTGAACATGGAGAAGGCTTGATGCACAATAAATTTTGACTACAAATGAACATGATGAATATTTTAACTCTTGAACTTCAATCAAGTTAATTAAACTTTTATTATTTTATCTTTTTAATTTAGCTGCATGTTGACTATTTTAGATGAACATTTTCTTTAATTCCCGAACATCATTTTGAGACTCATAAGTTAAACGAGTCGAGCCCGAGCACCCTTAAACTCAACTCGTCGGCTCATAAATAGGCTCATGAACATGCTCGTGAATAAGCTCGTTAACCAAGCACGTGAACAGGCTCGTAAGTTAAACGAGTCGAGCCTGAGCACCCTCAAACTCGACTCGTCAGCTCGTAAACAACCTCGTGAACAAGCTCGAGCCTACTACTTTAAAACCGAGCCGAGCCAAGCCTGCCTAATATACGGCTCGACTCGGCTTGATTACACCACTATACACGCGAGATTCTCAAAAAAAGCTACTCATAAAAACATGAACATTCAACAAAATACCAGCACCCCAAGGAAGAGAAAACTTGGCCGAGCCAGCCAAGGAAACAAACAAAAAAACAATGCAGTCTTGGAAGCCTAAAAACATGAATTCAAGTGGAGCCAGGCCAAGAAAAACACACCACCAATACCACCCCTACCAAGCCCAAATCAAAACAGAAAAAACAAAAAAAACAAAAAAAAACAAAAACTGTACAGCCCAAGCACTAGCAGGAAGAATGATCTGAAGAGGAAAAAAAATGAATCAGAGATGAAGGATGATGATGATCGGATCGGGATCGGGATCAGGATCGGGAGAGACTTTTACACAGGAATGGCGTCGTTCTTGGAGCCATCTTCGCATCTGAGAATAATGCCGTCGAGAGTGGCCGGGAAAATGCATCGGCCCCACCGACAGCCGGTGGTGAACGGTTGCGGGGGAGGGATGATGGTGAGCACATTGTCGTTCCTCTGAACCACCCCCATCACGCTCACCGTGCTCCCTTCTTTGATATACCTAACACAGACAAACAGCGAACCTGCCACGCTGAGCAATCAACAATGGCTGCACCATGGGAGAGATGGAGGAGAGACGAGAGGGCAGTTAATTTACCCTTCTTTCATCCGCATTATGCGATGGTCGTGGGGCACGTTCCTCCCTTCCAACCAGGCGAGCAGCTCGGGACAGACTTCGCCACGCTGGTCGAAATCGATGACGAGCGAGTCGTCCACGTAGGCACTCACCTTCGCCCCATTCCCAGTCTTAACCAGAGCTCTGAGCCCGGACTGAAAATCTGATATGTAGAAGTCAACCACCCGCCGCTGACCAATGGAGACCATAACAAGAACAAGAAGAAGAAAACCATGATAAATACTCGAGAAAGATCCCCAAAAAAAAAAAAAAAAAAAAAAAAAACTTGTTTTACTACTCCAAATTCTCACTTCTAAGGATCGAAGCCCCCATGTGAAGCATTGGTGCCCTGGAGCAGCTGCCTTTGAATTCCAACCCCGATATTCATGTAGAGTTGAGGAGGTATAGACACATCGAGGAACCTTTTGGTAGGACGACTCGAGAGGCACGTTCCCGCATGTGACAATCTTCAAAAACAACATCGTTAGCAATTCTCAATCCCGAGCTCTCACCATGGGTTAGTTCGCCTTCACTACATGCATGCCTATCTATACCTACCCACGAGCACGAGCAAGGGAAAAAAATTCACCTAAGAATAAATAAATAATTATCATTCTCAAACAAGTTGAATCGACTCCGTGTATTTTTTTGAGGACTCGACTAGTATAGTTACAGTTTCTCTGATTTGTAATTTTTGTTTTTTAAAATTCATATTTTGATGTGATGACAAGTACATTCGTGCAAGAGTAGCAGGTAGATTTTAGATTCGAGACCTACCAGAGACAAAATCACTTTGATTTTTGAATTTTTTTTTTTTGAGATTCTTCTTTTATGGGGCGAGTATCATTCTCTCTGATTTGTAATTTTTGTTTTGAGATCATGTTTTGATGTGATCAAGGATTAAAATATCGGTTTCTACGGATATATCGGCACTTGAATTTTACGGATGTATCAGATATATCGAAGATATATCGGTGTATATTTGCACATGAGCACCAATCAAAAATAGATATATCGGTCTTAATGGATATATCGATACTTAGAATTTATGCATATATCAGAGATATATCGGTAGATATATTAGAAATTTTTATCATTTGATGCGATGACAAGCACATTCGTGCAAGAATAGCTTGTAGATCTCAGATTCGAGACATACCGGAGACATGATCACTCTGATTTTTGATTTTTTTTTTTTTGAGATTTTCTTTTATGGGGCGAGCGCTGACGCGTATTTTTATTCGGGGATAGTAATTTTCAAGTTCAAGACTCATCTAGTACAGTATAAGTCTCTGATTTGTAATTTTTATTTTTGAGATCATGTTTTGATGTGATGACAAGCACATTCGTGCAAGAATAGCTTGTAGATCTCATATTCGAGAAATACCGGAGACATGATCACTCTGATTTTTGATTTTTTTTTTTGAGATTCTTATTTTATGGGGTGAGCGATGAAGCGTATTTTTATTCGGGGATAATAAGTTTCAAATTCAAGACTCATCCAGAACAGTACCAGTCTCTCTGATTTGTAATTTTTGTTTTTGAGATCATGTTTTGATGTGATGACAAATGCATTCGTGCAAGAGTGGCAGGTAGATTCCAGATTCAAGACTTAGTAGAGACAATCGCTCGGATTTTTGATTTTTTTGAGGACGTGTCATTCGTGTGATGATAAGTATTTTCATCTAATAGTAGTATGTTTTAATTTTGGAACTCATCAGACATAATCTCTATGACTTTTGATTTTTGTTTTTTTGAGGCCATATTTGGATGTCCTGACAAGCACATTCATCCTAGAGTGGCAGATAGATTTCAGATTCGAGACTTACCAGGGGCATAATCTCTCTGATTTTTGATTTTTTTTTGAGCACGTGTTTTGATGTGATGATAAATATTTTTGTCTAATAGTATTGATTCTGATTTTTTTTTTTTTATTTTGAGATCGTGCCCTAGTGAAATGGCAAGAGCCATGGAGACTAATCAGACACGATGCTCTCTCTGCTTTTTAATTATTTCTTGAGACCAAGCCCTTGTGCAATGGCAAGTGTTGTCGTTCAAGGGCGGTGAGTTCCAAAATCAAGACTGATCATACATAATTTCTCTAATTTTGAAGGGTGGAGAGGTTAAGGACTCGACTAGCTCCTTGGGGTCCTAAAGCTAACAAGCAAGGAACGCCCTTGGTGGTGGCACTGATTAGACACGAACCCACGGCTAGTATGACACACGACCCTAACGACCAACTAATTGTGCTACCCCCCCCCCCCCCCCCCCCCCCCCCCCATTGGGGTTCAAAAGTAACAAACAAGGAATAGAGGTTCATACCCCTGAGATCTTCACAAATTGGCCGTTTTTTGCATTTCGCAGCTCCGCATCCGGATAACAAGAAATGAAACCATGGACCGCCTTTCTACCAGAACAACTATTCCACATGAATAACCCAGAAACAGCACCGAAAAGAACAACCACGACAATGAGCAGGATGGCGTTGTGGACTGCACCGAGGATAAAGCCGCCGACGATGAAGCCCATGACGAAGAGCAGGACCAACGACCACAAAATTGGCTTTGGGAAGCTTCTTCGGAGGGAAAAGTCGTCGTCATCTTGGCCGAGGATGGTCACAGCCTGGTTGTGGACGTGAGCAGATCCTACAGCTTTGATCGACCCGTAGGAATCCAACGGACCAGAGACCTTCCGAGGCAGCCCAGTTGCAGTTGCGTTCAGCGGGCCTGAGAAAATAGGGCCGGACGTTATGAGGCCTGTGGCAGGGAGAACGGGAGGAATTGGCCCAGAGTTCTGACGGACCGAAGCGGTCACTCCGCCAGACTGAGGGCCGGATAACTTCTTCACTGGATCCCCGTGCTTATTCAGCGGCCCAGAGCTCGACTTCTTTAATGAAGCTGAAGCAGACATGGCACCCGAAGACACGGAACCTGCGACAGTATAGGCAGCTCGTACTGCAGTGTTGGGCAAGGTAGACCCAGAGTGCACGGGAACAGCGCCAAAAGATCCAGATCTCGAAGGGGTGCCAGTCAATGGCCCAGATTTCTTCGCCTTCGAGCCATCTGTCGGAATATCAAACATTTTCCCCAATTCTCCTGATTTCTTTATATCGCCTCCGGTGTAAGGCATGGCAGCAGAGCTCATTGTTGGAGCTCTTTCCTTCGGCTGCTCGGGAAGGCCCGAAACAAAGAGGCCGCTGCTCAGCTGATGAGAAGGAAATCTGGAGGCCATTTTATCTTCCCTAGTAAGCTCCAGAAGATGTGCTATCAGTAAATGCAAAGATCAAAGGACCCCTAGAACACAGAGCACACAGTAAATTCATCACTTTCCTGCAAATTTGTGAACATTATGCTTTAGCCACCTCCCATTATTCTAAGTAGATGTCTTTTTTTTTTTCAAAAAAAATATTATTTTCTAAAAAAGAAAAAATATAAAATACATAACAAATCTTTATTCGACTAAAGCAAATGATCTGCTTAAGTTGTGTGTGTGTGTGTGTGTGTGTGTGTGATTTGGAGAAATAACTAATTATACAAATAAGATTAAATATGCTTCATCAAGTAAATTAAATCATGAATATATATGTGTGTGTGTGTGTGTGTGCATATATATCCCCATAAATTTGGAAAAATAACTAATTATACAAATAATATAAAATATGCTTCATCAAGTATATTAAACCATGAATATGTGTGTGTGTGTGCGCGCGCGCGCGCATATATACACCCATAAATTTGAAGAAATAACTAATAATACAAATAATATAAAATATACTTCATCAAGTATATTAAATCATGAATATGTATATATATATATAGTGTGTGTGTATTTGTCCATATATATCCCCATAAATTTGGAAAAATAACTAATTATACAAATAAGATAAAATATGCTTCATCAAGTATATTAAAATCATGAATGTGTGTGTGTGTGTGTGTGAGCATATATATCCCCATAAATTTGGAAAAATAACTAATTATACAAATAAGATAAAAAATATTTCATCAAGTATATTAAACCATGAATATGTGTGTGTGTGTGTGCGCATGTGCGCGCATATATATCCCCATAAATTTGGAAAAATACCTAATTATACAAATAAGATAAAAAATGTTTCATCAAGTATATTAAACCATGAATATGTGTGTGTGTGTGTGTGCGTGTGCGCGCATATATATCCCCATAAATTTGGAAAAATAACTAATTATACAAACAAGATAAAATATACTTCATCAATTATATTAAATCATGAATGTGTGTGTGTGTGCGTGCATATATATCCCCATTAATTTAGAAAAATAACTAAATATACAAATAATATAAAATATACTTCATCAAGTATATTAAATCATGAATGTGTGTGTGTGTGTGTGTGTATGCGCGCGCATATATATCCCCATTAATTTGGAAAAATAATTAATTATACAAATAAGATATAATATGCTTCATCAAGATTATTAAATCATGTGTGTGTGTGCGTGTGTGCGCATATACATATATATCACTTAAACAACATCATATAAGATATACTTTAATAATTTATCCCTAAAATCAGAAAAATTTTGTCTGATAAGTTGCTAAGATGAGACTTACCATCCTTTTACGAAAATATTTAATTATTTATTATTATATCAATGTATAATATAATAAATATTAACTACCCAAAGCATAAAAAAAATTAAAAAAAAAAATCCAGATATCACATTTGTAGCAAGAGTATCGAGTAATAAAATAATAGTTTACCATAAATATTTTACATGCTCATGGAATACCAAATTAAAAATTTATGCCTAGATATCACGTTGTGACAGTAAAATATAATAACACAAAATAAATTAAATTAAAATCTCCTCATACAAGTATATGATTCGGAGAGTCTCGTGTTAGTATAGATATGACTCTATATTATGATTATATATTGAATTGATAAATAATAATATATATCTTAATTTTTTAAAAACAATATTATTATCCAAATAAATATAAAAACTAATATTGTATCGTTTACCTATGAAAATATATACAAAACTAAAATCTATAAATTATTTAATTAAAATAATAAAACCAAGACATAAATGATTTACTTCTTTATGAAGAACTTATCCTTTTAAGTTCTAAAGAACATATTGAAATGAGAATTGGGAATATTCAGTTCATCTCATTTATGTAGGCATTCAAAACCCTAATAGACTGTTCATCACAATAAATTTTATTATTTTATCATCTTTATTAATGATTCATATTATTATCAGAAAATAATTTAAATTATCTAACATAAACATAAATATTATTATCCACATAAATAAAGCAAATTATGACATGAGAGAAATTTAACTTAGGCAAATTTTTAGATAAAAAAATTAAAATATTAATAACATTTTGCTCTGCAGACCCAACACTAAGATTACAGCTTATCTTTTAATCTAGAATAATTTTTATTTTAAACAAATTTAATTTAAACATCTCATGAGGAAAAAAATATAAATCTGCCAATTCATTTTTAAAATAATAACATTTTACATTCATGATTATTTATTAATTAAGAATAAATAAAAAGAATTATGAAAACTATCATATATGAGATACAAGGAATTAAGCATCTTCTTTAAGAGTCATGCATGTTTATCATTTAATGATATGTTATTATATTATTCATACAAATATATATATTATTTTCAATTTTATCTTTTTAAATAAACATGTAAAAGTTATTTTTTTTATTTTTTTTTTATTTTTTTTTCATGTGAAAGCTAATTATCATTATATTATATGGCGCGTTTGTCAATTTGTGTTACTACCAAAGACAAGTATGCCTAAATTTTTAATAAATCTATAAAATGATTTAATATCTCTACTTTTTTTCTCCAAAGAGGAAATACTATATACAACCAAAGATAACTTATATGAATAAAAACACATTCAAATTGAAATACTCAAATATATAAGAACTTAATAAAGATGAGATTCATGATGAATTTATTTTATTATAATTATCAATAATTATACGCAACTTACTTTATCCTTGTTGAGATTTAATGTATAAATATATTTATTTATTTTTTATTTTTTAAAAATTAATGAAAACAAATTATTTATATTTACATTTTCTCACTCCATCCATTCTCTCTCCCTGGCTTCCATTGGAAGCCTAATGAGTATTAGTTGTAGCATAGATAAATGAAGGGTGCCACACTATATTTAGGGAGCCGGTGCACAACTATTAAGCACCGGCGAGGCTTTATGCCGACAAGTGGCACTTGTAACAATGGCACCTTTTCTAGAAGCATTCAATAATAATGTGTCTAAAAATGTTTGTTGGCATTGATCGATGTTTTACTATGGTTCCCAAAGGAATCTCCATGGAGGCGCCGATGGACCATCTCATACAGTGATTTTGGTGGAAGAGTGCGCTACAATAGTGAGTGTGTTGAGTGGGTTTGATCCTCCAACCATTAACCATAGTTGTTATTTTTCAATCATAGTTGTTAATTATCTTCATTATAAGAAACTGAACAAAACAAAAAAAAAAAAACATAAAAGTGTGCTAAGTATACTTAGCACACTTTTAGAAAAATCATCATAAATCAAGATTAATAAGTAAATGATAATTAATATATAATTAATTGATATTTATGAAAGTCAATTGATCAAAAAGGTGTAAAAAAGGCCGGGCAGCCCAGACACATGCCGGGCCAGGCACGGCACGGCATGGCAAACCAGCCCGAGGATCCAGCTAAATTTTTTTTTTAAATCTAGCTGAAAAAATCATGTACGAATCGGCCCAATCAGGCAAGTCCAAGCACGACCCGAATATAAGTCAGCCCGACAGACCATGCCGGTCCAGCACTTCTCAAGCTGTGTCATGCCTGGCACAGCACGATTACTGTATTGGGGCATTATGGGCACGACACAGTAGCCCAACTGGGTCACCAAAAAATAGGCTGCCCATTTGACACCTCTAATTGACCCTAGTATATTTGAGCTATTTGATTTTTGTAATAAGCATAAATAAATTGAGACTTGGCTATATAGATATATTCTCCAGGGATGTCACCTATATGATCGTATTTATCAAATTCAATGAAATTATACCCACATAAATAGATCATGCTATATTGAGAAATTCAAATAATCGTAATCACAATATTTGATCATTTGTGAGAAGAAGCTCTCTATTTTCTCCAAGAGTTGCTAAAATGTAATTGAATCATCTATAGATATGATCAAATCAAAGAGAACTAAGATGTTTAGCTAGATTATCACGATGGTCTGCCCACACAATGGCACTTAGAGAGTTGGCAGGGTGGTCAAAGAGTGAGGAAGCTAGTGATTACATGTCTTTTTGTGAGCTCACTAAGGATGGATCCTCTTCCAAATATCTATTTATTGATCTTGTTATGCTTACTCAAGAAATATATTGTATTTTTTTTCTTTAGGTATTGTCAGCTCTAGCCAAGACACTCTAATGTCTATAATTCTTTCTTTTTATAACCACACTTGGAACTATTAGTAATACATTCAAAGAGTTGGTATTCATGTCGCGTATAATTACACTTTTTAAAATTTTTTTTTGTGGACTCTTGAATTTTTAACATTGTTGTGACCGATGATATAACTGCATGTGTTGAGTCATGACAGTATTAACATTGAGTCCTTTCTTTTAACATGAATTCTCTTTGTATTAGAGTTTATCATAATTTTATTGACCAATTATTATGCTAGATAACTAGGTTATACTATTATTTTTTTTTCTTTTATTATTAATGTTCAAAATTAGGAGACAAAACAGTAGACTCATATGAGATAAGTTATGAATATATATATATATATATATATATATATATATATCTAATATATACCTTGGAATCGAGATCAAGTTTCTCAAATTTTCTCTCTCCTTACTAGGAAAACTCACATCTTATATCAAGCAGGACACTCACATAAGGCACTTCTTTATGACACAAAACTCCAGAGGAAGTCTCATGACTATCATGGTGAAGAGCCCTGATGCTCTCTTTGAGATTAACTATGCTAATAATAAAATGTAGAAACAAACCACATAGTTATAATATTGATTACTTATGAGCTCATATAATTCAGTCACTTTTTGGAGGAGAACATGTAAATTCAGAGATCAATAATATTTAACCGTAACAACTAGAT
The DNA here is from genome assembly GCA_029783825.1 of Sapria himalayana. NCBI lineage: Eukaryota > Viridiplantae > Streptophyta > Magnoliopsida > Malpighiales > Rafflesiaceae > Sapria > Sapria himalayana. Next base: position 634,569 of record JAREIK010011258.1, read on the forward strand.
AGATCAGCACATTATTCCCAATATAATATTCCACAAGTTGATAAAACATATATATATATATATATATATATATATCCGTTAGGGTTCCAGTGTTTCCACTGGAACCCTAACAAACTTAGACCACAACAAATCTTTGATTTAGTTCAATTTATTTTTTCAATTACTTCATAAAAAATAAAAATTAATTAATTAAAAGATACAAATTATTAAGAATAATAATGTACTAAATATATATATCAAATAATTTTAGTATTTATTATATTAATCATAAAATTATACATTAAATTTTATATGCTAACATCACTACATAAACTTATAAAAAAAAAGAACAAATACTTATTTGTTAGGGCTCGGATACACTAATTTTGTATAAGTGTTCTAAGATTTTTTTAACAAGAAAGAATTTTAAACATAATCTAACTTATCAACCAATTTTCTTCTTTTATCTAGTTCCACACAACATGTCCTTTCAAATCTTACACAATAGATAAAGATTATTCAATTTAACTCCGAAAATTTTTAAAAAGATTTCATTTACCCGTGATTTCTCTGCAAAATATGACAAAATAATAAGTATATATAATAATAAAATACTTATTTTTTAGTTACTTTAATAGTGAAAAAAGAAATCATTATTCACATAAAACTAATTGAATATTGATTAGTATTAATGTTATTTTTTAAAATTTTACTCGTTCTTACACCAGACTAAAATGGGTAATAATTAAGAAAATATATTTATTTCTATAACATTTCCTTAATCCTCTTGGGGTTTATTTGAGCATCCAATGAAGAGAGCAAAAGTTAACTCAATTATATCCAAATTTATTGGTTTGTTGTATAATAACACTCTTATTAAATCATTGTATATACCAAAAGGTATAAAATATTTTAACTCCTAAAAGAGCAAGATTTCCTTAGAAATAGAATCACTCTCGAGTCTATATGATCTTGTACTCCTAAAGTCTATTCCAATACCAACTTGGAATTATTCAAAAAAAAAATATTTGACCACTCAAAACTTTAAATATATTAGAAGAATGAAATACATATAACATATTCAAGCAAAAATTAATTCCTTTATAAGTCAAATAATTACATAACCAACTCTCAAAATCATTTGAATGCACTTCAAAAAAAAGTTATACTCATCAACAGATTTATAAGTATTTTCATATTCATATTTTTTTAATTTCTTTTATAATTTTTTTGATAATAGTATAATATTTAGATCTAATTCTGAGATATTATCGCATCTAAAATAATATCTAAACATATTAAAATCGATAAATATTTTTTCCTAAAATTAAAGTTAAAAATTAATATCTCAATCTTTAAAATAGTTTGTTGCTAAATGTAAATATGTTTTCAATGTGGAAACTATTCGGACTAAATTCAAGTATATTGTGTGAGAATTTACTAAATATTTTAAGTGAATTATTATAATTTTTTTTTTTCAATTACCAAGACAACCTCCCAGTAAATATTAAGACCACTAACTATTTTTCATGGATGAAAGGTATGTTAGTTAAAAATTTTAAATATAATTTTTCATGATACACATTAAAAATATATATTTTTAATGAGAAATAATAAATTCAAAATCATTACTAGAAATACATTTAGTCACAATTTTCCTATGCAAGCAAATATGTGGGAAAAAAATAAAAATATTACTTCCCCTTTTTTATTTTCATTTTTTATATAAATAGTTGTATTTTTTCTTCACTTCTCCATGTTCGAAGAAACAAACCATGGGCGATGGATTATATTATAATTTTTTTTTTTAAATCATGTTTGCTTAATTAGCTTATGTGCATCTCAACCATAGGGCGATGGACATATTCAACTAAGCACAAAAATATGAACTAAATGTGCCTATGGATGAACTTATGAACTAGATGTACTCAAAAAAGTGAGATTCCAACTCATGAGCTTATGGGTAAACTACATTCCTGAAACACTTCCCTTCCATTTGAGCCAATTCATGGGAGAAAAGCACCAAGCTAAGAACACACAGAGATCTGAGACGATCTTAAGGATATAAAAGTATGGTTTGCACTTGCCAGCCATCATCTCTCCTGAGCTTCTGAACTACTCCTTCATTTATTGGCATATAAATTACAAAAGCGATGCCAGAAATGCCATTAGTTAGATATATTAGATTTGTAGGGGTCGTTGTGATACCCTAGTTAAAAATGTAGTCCTCTCCTTTATTTCTAATTCCACCTCGTAACAGTCGCGATGACTCTTATCCAGTTGTTGTTCTTCGACCACAAATAATTCAGATTCCCATTGTTAGACCGGGTAATCTTCATGATCTAAAAAGAAGGATGAGTGGATAACAAGGAGGAGATGAAAGATCTACAGCTAACTTAGTTTACCAAAACCACAAGAAAAATGGCGTCCACGGAAACGGAAAAGATGAAGAGAGGATATCACGACAGTAAAACATAACAAATAATTAAAGTGCTAAATCCGAAAAAAGTGCGCGCCATGGAACTGGAGCAACACTCCGTGACTGCCATCCATTAGAGACTGGAACAAAACTCGCAATGCGAAGATGGCGCATCAAGAACAAAAAGTACCTGAGGGACAGTGTGGAGAGGCGAATAGTGTTCGCGAAACGCCGAGGAGGCAGAAAACCAACGACATCCGTGGAGCAGGGGAAAGCAAATCGCAGCAGTGATATGAAGCAGAAATCGTCGCTTCGGTCTCACTGCTAGGAGCGCTGCTCTGTCGCAGTAAAAAAGCAACTGACTTCTCTCTCTAGAAATAGAATTTTCGTGTCTGTTGAGTCGCTTAGAACAGCCGCAACACGTGAGATGTCTCCCGTCGGCTGAAACTGCAAGTCCCCAAACCCAAGCAAAACCATTTTTGATTTTAATTTCCCTTGTTTATTAGGAGAAGAAAAATTGTGGCAGCCAAAATT